>CM051461.1:263359728-264559728 GCA_028095005.1 Rhynchospora pubera
GGGACAAAAGGCTTAGTTGTTGTTGTTGTTGTTGTTGTATTCAAGTCCGGATTGTTGAATTATTCCTCTCTCATTTTATATTTTTATTTAGTGCATAATGTGAATCGGCATGTGGAGCCCAGAGAGCAATGAATAGGATGGCAGAGTGTAACATTTGGAGACGTGATAGGAAATTTGTACATGGGATTGGGAGGTCACGTGCGCACGTGCCGTGGCAGGGGGCGGTGCCTCGGTTGGCATAAAGAAAGAAAAGCGATCAGAGTAGAGGGACTGGACTCTCGTAATTAAATTTAATTAAATTAAATTAAGCTCCATTAACTTTTTTTCCCTAATCGTTTCTGGATGAGAAAAGAGGAAATGGGCCTGTGGTAGTATCGTCTGTGCACCTGGTCTAAGAGCAGGTATGTGCACCATAAAATGTGATAGAGTAGTTTGCACAAAAGCACAAAACAAAACAAAAGTCCTCATTGCATCACCATTATCTTGGGCACTCCAAAGAATAATGGCTGGCTGCAGTAACCATGAATATGATACGATAGTAAAAAAAACCATTAAATACTTGTAAGTAAGAAGTAAAATTGAAAAACAAAAGAAAGAAAGATATGTGGTTTGTTTCGAAATTTCTGTGTATAGACCGGGTGCAGGGAAGAGAAAGGGGGTGGTGGGGGATGGAGATTGGAGCGCATGAATTGCGGGGGATGTGCGCCCCTTGCAAAGGACAAAATTTGCAGTAAACAAATAACAAATATTATATTTTATTATTTTATATCTCTTCTCTCCTCCCCATATTGACCGCACACCTTCTCTTCCTCTCTTCTCTCTGACCAACGAAATGAAATCAAGCCTCTTCTCTGTTCTCTCTTCCTCTCACCTTACTCCTCATTTCATCTTACCTTCTCATGTTTATTAATTTTTTTTTTCTTACCACGAGATCATTTTTTCTAATTTTGTATTCAAGTAAATATAAAAATTATTTTGGTATATTCTGCTCTCAACTGAATTTAATTCAATATCATTCATTACAATTATGGAAAAAATATTGATCGGGAATAAAATCCGGTTTATAATTTCAATCCAGCATAGATTTATTTAGGTACTTAAAAGTGCAATAAAACATAATAATGCATGCTTTCAGGAAAATAAATACCCAAATTCTCAAAGATTTAGAAAATTTGAAAAACCAAAACAAAGAAGATAATTGTGTTGTCAGTGACTTTGTTGTATTGTTCTGGTGCACATTTTGTAACAAAGAAAAAACAAAAAAAAAAACAAAATTCAAAATTGGTGACTCTAGACCATTTAATTTCCTTTCTTGCCAATGGTAATAGTGGACCCTAGCTCTTTTTCTAAAGGAATGTTTTATTTTCGTCTTAAGCATTTTGTCCATTATATAGATCATCATTTTTGTTTTATATATTGTAAAAGTGAACTATATTTAAACATATCTACAGATTATTCACTTCGGGGTATACAACAAATATAAATATACATATTCACTTATTGAAATTTGAATAATTTGTTTTTAATAAACAATTACCAGGTTTTTTAAGGGGACTTCGGACTAAAATCTTCCTCCTTAGGCGGTTCGGGCATGCTATTTTATATTTTCTTCTCTTTTCTTTCAAATGTAATAGCCCGTGGCAAGCATGCATTCATAGATAAGGCACATTTTTCTAGAGAAGTGTCTTTATGGAAACCAAACAACCAAAGCTTGATTCATTTCGTCCCTTCTTAGATGCACAGCTAGATTTTTTTGTTTGTTTCTATAATTTTCATTTCGTGCTTCTCTTTTAAAAATATTCATAATTTAAAATTCATGATAATATCAAAAATAAATCAATTATATTATATAAATATTCAACTGTGTAAATAATTTCAACGTTAAATTTTAAAAATTTTATTTGCATCAAAATGAAGTTGGAATTATATGAAATTAGTTGTGCTAGTAGAAGATATAATATAGATTATACCTGCTTGTTTCTCTTTGTTCAACTTCTAAACTTTGTACTATTAATATTTAAAAATATAAAGATATGATTAAGACAAGAAAAAATAAAATTTGCAAGCTTCATTTAAATACTCTCTACTCTCTAGTCTCGGGGAAATTATTTTGGGCTCGGATTAGATAGCTTATATTGGTTGCACTCAAAGGCCCAATATAATTTCCAAGGCCTTGACTCGTTACTCAATCCGAATCATTCGATTTAATTTCGATGGCCGGATTTTTACATGTCACACGAATTTCGACAGGTCTGATTTTAATGGGCGCATGTAAGAAAATGAAATTCGTTTCAACCGTTTGATTGTTTCGTTTCATGCCGAACAAAATGATCATGCATGGTTCGAAATTTTTTGTTTCGTTTTAACGATTTAAACAATAGAAATTAGTTTCGCCTATATAACGAAATGGTTAACGGAATTGGACTGTTTCATAATCGTTGTTTTGCTTGTTTCGCGCAACATTCTACGAAAATGCTATTATTTATATTGTAGATAATCCCATCCTAAATCTTCTCCCCTCCCTCAACCCAAACCGGTCTGCTCACTACTCCTCTTTTCTTTTTTTTTTTCTCTCTTAACCAGTGTTTTGAAAATCGGACCAAACCGGCCGGTTCAATTGCGAACCGGAAGCCTCTCCATTTATGGTTAAACCGAAAAAATACCCGATTAAACCCAATTCAACCCCGGTTCAATCAGTAAACCAGCCCACCCAGTAGACTGTCCGATTCAGTGGCTAGTCCGGTTTTTAAAACATTGCTCTTAATCAAAGTCTCCACTAGAGTCTGCTCCAAAATAATTGCAACAAAATGAAGGAAATGACGGGTGAAGAGGAGATGAAGGGAGATGAAAGAAAGACAAAGATATAAAAATAACTTGCTCCAATTCAAAGATGATTAAATCTTTTCACATCATGACTATAATACCCTTTCCTTTGGGATGGGTCTATTCTCAGTAGAAAGAATTGTAAGGACTATATTGAAAAAAAAAAACAGCTCTCTTGGTTCCCTATGATTAAACTCCAAATTCACCTTGAAAAAAAAAACTTTGGAGTATTCCTCTACCTTTCCTTAATCTTTTGTCTCTCTCAATCACTCCTCTAAACCGAAGCCCTCAAACCCCTCCGCACTTGAATACCTTCCTCTCTTTCTTTCTTTCTTTTTTTCTTTCTCGAGCTTGGTTTTCGTTTATGGAGTTTGATGTCGACTAGTGGCAGCCGGTGGTGCCCAACAGCCACTGAGGACAATTAAACGGTTAAATCATTTTGATCGTTTAATTAAACGTAACAATTAACACTATAAAATTTTCTTGCGTTCAAATGATGGAACACAAAACGCAAAGGAAAAAAATTTCATTTCTTTGCGTTCAACAGTCGATGCAAGAAATTATTTTCGTTGTCGTTTTCTATGTTATACACCCTAGGTGCATGAATGTCACCTTTGTACCTCTATTTCAAATAACATCTTGTACCATCATATTTATTTACTATTTTAAAATATTTTAGTATACGCCCGAAAAATTTAAAAATAATAATAAATAATATAAAATATTAATAATAATATTTAAATAATATCACAATTACATAATTCGAAATTCCAAATTTGATTACGGAATCCTAAATAGCGTAACAGGCCTGTTACGGAATCCTAGGACTTGTTACGGAGATTCCGTAACTAGGTTGAGGAATTCCGATTTAATAAAAGCCCAATTTTGGTGTGACCAATTTTGCTTTGACTAATTTGGTGATTTCTTTTTTTTTTTTTTAGTTCTCTACTTTCTTTTTTTGGCGATTTCTTCTTTGACCAATGTTGTTTGGCAACGTAGAGAATTTATCTCGAGTCTGAATGGTAAAATCCCATGAAACACAAGATACTCGTATCATCGGATTAATTTCGATAAATTAGAGTTTTTAGAACGATAAAATTTTACAAAAATGTTTGTAATATATGATCATGTAATTAGCACCAAATTGTAACTAGGTTTCGAACCCACGATCTTCAGTGAAGGTTTATTGCTCTTTGCTACAAGATCAAAAATTGATTCTCTTTCCCATAACAATAATTAAAAATCAAAATTATAAAATCTCATATTTTGAATTACCTTTTTTTTAATTTACCCTTGAGAAACTTTATAAGATACAATACCAAGGAGATTTAATTATCTGATATTTTTAAATTTTGATTTTAAATCCGAAATTTTGTCATATTTTGAAATGTGAAATTATAGGACTTTTATTCAAAATGATTTATTTGAATTTTTTTTTGCTTCAGTTTTGCAAATTGAAATTTCTTAACTGCATGCTACATTTGCACAAAACTTTGTGAATCTTTGTTTTGTATATTTGGAAATATCAAATGTAATTGGCATGGAAATAGGAAATTTTCAAAACAAAAAATTGAACAAACAATTTACAATTGTGAGATCGTTTGAAATCATACGACCCAACACAATTTGTACCCAAAAAGGCGAGAGTACCCTTTTGATATGTAATACCCAATGTGTAGAATCGCAATCAAACGCTAAATTTCAGTAATTCAATCTTAAAGATGAGTTAGAACAAAAAAATATATATATTTGACCTTTTGAAATTAAGTTACAGAATTCCTACAGCCATTACACGTATTTATTCTACTCTGTTTCATTTATCAATTTATTTGTTTATTTTAAAGTCTCAAACAATAGGGATTCTAGTGAGATCATCAGGTAAATCCCAGAGCATGCACTCTGATCCGAACAACATTCCGTCGCCTTTTCTTGCATCGTTCGCAATTTCGTCGTCCTCCCCTTCGTCTTCGTCTTCGTGTTCGTCTCCTTTCTCATGAAGCCGGCGAGGCAACTGCTCTCCAGGTACGGCATTACATGTGCTACCAGCAGTGCACATGCTGGGACTCCATCCAGAGCCTTCCCCTTCATTCCCGTAACTTGGTACATCATATCGGAACTCGTCAACAACTGCCTGGTATGAGCGGCCACATGCACCGACGAACCCATCCATTTGCTGATCTGCTATGCCTGAACTCAGCATCATATCCCAGGATTTATCGGAACTATTGTTCGGCTCTTGCATTATGGCCCGAGAGAGCCCCATTTTAATCCGTTGTATTGTCCCGTCTTTATCCTCCGATGGAAAGTTTTGTAAGGCTGGATCCATCACCATGTGTTGAGCCGATGAGCCAGATGGTGGAGAGAACTCGACACGTTTTTTTGTGAGGAGATGAAGCATCTCATCTTTAAAGCAGCCGAGGGCCGCTTCAGCCAGGTGGGCCACTTGTGGCGGGGCCAAGGTGGTGGCAATCTCAGCCATGAGATGGGAGAAGGGCTTATGGGTCACCGGGTCGATGCCCATCCCTGACAACTTTTTCTTCAGCTTCGTGTTCCAGTGGTTCTTGACATCATTGTCGGTTCGTCCCGGCAGCTGTGCCGCTATCAAGGACCACCTTCAAAAGAAAAATCATCACAAAAGTGTTCAATTTGAGGCCACATATGCAGGAAGTAAATATTGACATAAATATCCCATCTATAGGTAAAATCAGAATAGGAAAACGAGAAAAGAACATAAGGCACCTATTTCCAACAACTGAATGGAGTTTGACAATGATTTGCTCTTCGGCTTCAGAGAACTCGCCGTGCTTGAGGTCGGGGCGGAGGTAGTTGGTCCATCTCAGCCTGCAACTCTTCCCACACCTTTGCAGGCCTGCCATTATTTATTTAAGTGTTCATCTTAATTATCCAAAACAACCTTATTCATATGCATTTCGAAACAACCAAATGGTAAATACAAATAAAGCATGCGATATAAATCATGAAAAGAAAGTTTTCAAAACACGGGCACCACTAATCATGCTTATGGTTTAACCAATATGGAGGAAGGCAACATGAATTACCAGCATTTTTAGGTATGAGGCGCCAATTTTTGGTGCCATGTTGAGCAATGTAGGAAGCGAGTTTGTTATCTTCCTCTGGAGTCCATTGCCCCCTCTTCACGCTCTCTTTCTCGCAACACGGTATCCTCCCCATGAAAGTATGTATCACTGGTGTACCTTACTTTCAAGTTTTTTATAATGAAATCTTAGGTTCAATTGTGTAACTAATATAGAGATGATGTATGTATATATTAAAAATATTGTTACTGTGTACGTATATATAGGATTTAAGGATTGGAGGGTCGTGTGTGGGTGCATGGGAGGGGTAAGCTGCATGATTTGTATAAAGAATTCAACGCTTGCTGGGTGCATGATTCAAGGGTTAGTTAGCACACCCACATTATGCCGGGTCAACCCCCCTGCAGCCCTGCTGATAACAGGAAATTTTTCCCTTTGTATCTATTCCTAAATTTCAGTATCTGATTTATATGCATTCTAATTGTCTCCATAATCTGAAATTTTGAATGGCAGATAAATCCAAAGCAGTATTTATGTATGCTTTTTAAGCTGAAATATCCTTATCATAGTACAATGTACCAACATAAACTCACATTTAAAGGAAGATTCAACAATATTCAGAGTAAGCCTAGTAGGAGAATAAGTTCAATTGGAATTTTTGCGGCAAAAGGAGGGGATTGCTTAAATATTTTTTTACAATAGTGAGCTCTTTTACAAGTATTGGTCTTATTTGGTTCAGTTATCTTAGTATTTCCTACCAGAAATAGAAGGTTGATCCTCCACTCCTACAATTCATACTCCGTGTAGAGCTTATACCACTGGTCTATAATAGGCCACATGCCACTGTTATTATTTTGGGCTTTTTGGCTTGTTGGCTATGAAAACTCTGTTTTTCTTATATATGCTTCCCCTGTACCAAATATTGATTGGTAGTTGATAGCAGAGAAATATTAATTTTGATATATAAGAAGCATGAAAACAATTGTTGGGTCCAATTTATCTTTTCTATCTATTTTTTTAATTGTTCTTATTTTCTTAAGGGGATCAAACTGGTCGGTATGTAGTTTTCAAGGATATCAGTTGTAAAATACATCTTAGCTAGTTTCATGAGCAGAATCAGCTTTATAATGGGATATTAATTAATGACTGGAAGGATTTTATGTGATACTAAAGGCTTGTTGATTAAGTGTTAATTTAGTAGGATAAATTCCAGAGTTGGCAAATTCTACTAGCTGAAAACTCTATTTTTAGGCAGTGCTGAATTTAGCGTACCAAGAAACAGTCAAACCGTCCCCTATAACCTTGGATTGTTAGCCCCACGCCAACAGAATTACAGAAACAAATCAAAAGGACGAGAAGGGAGGTAGATAGATAGAGGCAACCATTGCCGAGTTGTTTGTATCATCTTTGGCTCTCCTTTCTCTCTTGTTCAATTTCTTTTGCTTTTAACTTTCTCTTCGACCCCATATCAGAAAAATTAGAAAGAAATAAGAGATAAATAGAGAATATACAATGGAGGGTCTGATGGGATTGCTCAAGGTTCGAGTGGTACGTGGCATCAACCTGGCATGTCGTGATACAACAAGCAGTGACCCCTATGTTGTTCTCCGTATGGATAAACAGGTAAAGATTATTAAAAAAAAGAATAGTTCATCTAAGTTTCGTTTCTTTTTTTATGTAAATTGTATCATCTCAGGCAAATTATGTTCACAGAAATTAGACATGGCATGCAACTAAATATTTGCTACCAATTTAAAAACATTAAAACAAAAAAGTTTGACTATGAATTACAATGTTGCTCGATTAGTCTCAATACTAAGCTGCAGAGCAATACAACGTATCTTATTATTTTGTTTTTTGAGGGCTAACGTATCTTATTATTTAACATGTATTACATTTGGTTGCAGAAATTGAAAACTAGCGTAAAGTGGAAGGACGTAAATCCAGTGTGGCAGGAAGACTTGACTCTCTCCATTTCTAATCCTCTCTCGCCAGTCAAGCTGGTACATAAATACGCCTCATCTCTTCTAACTTCTTTTTCCAAATCATCTAGCTAGAAGGCCGAAATAACCAAACCTAAATTGAATTTATAAATAAATGTAGGAAGTGTATGACAAGGACAGGTTCAGCCGGGATGACAGCATGGGGCATGCAGAGTTTGATGTAGCACCGTTTGTGGAGGCGGTGAAGATGGACCTGGCGGGGCTGCCGAACGGCTTAGTAGTGCGGACCCTGCATCCATGCCGGCAAAACTGCCTGGCCGATGAGAGCAACATCACCTGGAAGGATGGCCACATCATCCAGGATATGATTCTCCGTCTCAAGAACGTCGAGACCGGTGAGATCGAGCTCCAGCTCCAATGGGTCAGCATCCCCGGCGTGGAGTTTAAATAATAACATCACATAAATACATCCATAACCATTCCATATTGAATATTGATATGCGTGAAATATGTATGCTACATGCAAATTGTTTTACGGTAGAAATGTTGCAACTTATCGTGTGCAGGCTTGAAGACCTGACACCAGAATGGTCCTCTTAACATGAATTACAAAACACATACTTGTATTTTCGAAGAGAGCGTTGCTTAAGTTTTTATATACAAGTGGAAGGATATATGTTCGGAATAATTGTCTATTTCATTTGATCCCCTTCTGATTTGTATTACCTTATTATTACCTTTCAAAGGAAGAATTGTATATAATGTTTTGACTTTTGACAAGACACCTTCATTACCAGTCCTTTCTGTTACAAAGCTCCCGCGTTGCCTGATATATCTCGATATAAAATCTCATATTCTACAACTCTTTTTTTATGTTCTTCGAAACTCGAGAGTTCATTTGATGGGGCTTTCAAAGAACCAACAATAAAAAACTTGCAACATAAACAAGCATTAATAATTTTTTCATCCAACTGACAAGAATATTTTCCTAATTTAAAAAATCTTAGATATGTTAGGATCATTAACAACGCTAATATTTGGTTTTTAAGTTGCTAACCACATCTCAAAATTAGAATACAAATTTAAAAAAAAAAAAAGTTTGTCTGAGAATACCTTAAACCAGTACAAAAAATACTTAACAAACAACACACCTGTTTCTTTAACTTACGATAAATGGTTTCTATTGCCAACCGAAAGTCCAAAATTGCTGGATGTTGCAAAATAAGAGAGCAATTAATTTTCAAAAATCTGACATTCTTATAAAAAAAAAAAACCTCCCTTGCAGCCATGCTCAATTCTCAATATAGGACAAGTTACAATTGTATCTCTCTCTACTCTCTAGGAAGGTCGGACATTTGTGGTTTTCACATAGTTAATATATGGCCGAAGCTTCATCCTTGGTATAGTGCCTTAAAATGGAGCGACACCTACAACAGTTTTGGCGTTGTAGAGACTATTTTTTGGCACATTGGTCGTCTTTGTTCCAGTTACCTTGGCTTTTGGGAGCTATGTCATAATAATTCCTCATAAATTTAATTGCTGTGTAATTCATATTTGAAATTGTTTTCGCCCTAAAACTTGTTTTTTTCCAAAAAAATAAAAACATCAGAAACAGAATACTCCCTTAGGCTTAGCCTTTCATTTTTTTCAGGGAGTTTTTTTTTTTTAAATTTGCTCCGATACATTGAACCAGTATAAAATTTAAAAGGTATTTATCCTTCTTTAATTAGTTATCGCTTTTATGTCACTATTACTCTCAGTAAATACTAATAAACATATAATATTCCTATGTTTTTGTCTGACAAAACTTTGAACAGGAAAAATGTTCCAGTACTGTCATGAAAAATAGCCGTCAAGATTTTCTTTCTTGCGTTATTCGGGTATGCATGTACCATATGTTAAAAATTAAGTTTCATAGTAGATATTGGTCAAGTATTTGTTGTCCTTTATGATTTTCCTTCATAAAAGTAATTCTCTTTCCTTGCAACTGAACAGTCAAGCAGAACCAAAGTGGGTTTGAATTCATTCACCTCTCAGTTTCTAACTTCATATGAAACTAAAGATTGATATAAATTCAATAGAAGACAGTCCATGATCAAACACCAAAAAAAAATTAGGTAAATAAAATGCTAACAACAAAAATCAGGTAAACTATAAAATTAATTGAACTGTGGCCCAAGTATTAGTGAAAGTCATTACTTTTTTTTTGAAGATAAATTGGAGGTCTAAGCCACCCAACTTATTTTTAAATTAAATGTCTATGAAAGACCCTCCCCCCAGCCGGGTTTCGAACCTGTGACCTTTCACTCAATCACTCAAGGAGTCAAGGAGCATTGCTCTTTGCCACTAGACCAAGAACTGGTTCTCAAAGTCATTACTTTGAAAATATGCAACTAACAAATTCCTTCTAAGGCTATTTCCATAGTTAATGCTTGAAGAAATTTCCGCACATAAGAAAATTGAAGCATAGCTCCTGATGAGAATTGAAAGAAAAACAGAGGTAATGCATAGTCCCATATCAACTACACATTTGTTATTGATCCATTAGCATCCAATATTCTCTATGAAAATTGAAAGAAAAAGGTCACTGAAGCAATATCATCTCTGATACCTTCACAAAAAAAAAGAGAAAAAAATGGAGAGGCACAGAAAATCAATGTTGTCCCAACCAGATTCATCGCATTAGATTTTGTTGGCCATATTAAATTAGCAAACGAACTATTAAACAAAAGAAAAATCAGGAGGTCTAACGGAGCAATAGCAAAATTTAAAAGGGCAAAGAAGAAGGGTGCTGGCCTTGGAGAAAGAAAGAACAGCACCTGAAAAAACTTGTGAACGGATGAGAGAAAAAGAGGGAAAGGAGAAGAATCAAGAATGTAAGAGTGATAGAGAGACTTGGGAAAGAGAGGAGAGGAGAGATTTCAAGAAGAGTCGGGAAGTGAAAAAATCGGACAACTCAGATGAAAGATTGGAGAACACAGTAATTCTTTGATGTTTCGACAAAACATCCTTATCATCAGTCCATTCTATCTCGATATGAAATCTGATATGCTGTAATCTAAAAAAAATAAAATCTGATATGCTATATATATAACTCCTTTATGTTCTTCCACAATCATTTGATAGGCTTTTATTTTGAAGAACCAACAAAAAAAAAAAAAACATTCAGCATAACCTAGCACTAATTAATTTCCACCCAATTGACACACATAATATTTTTTTCTTAATTTAACAAAAGCTTGGATATAGTAGGATGATCACCCATGCTAAAATATGTAGTGTAGGAAGTGTATGACAAGGACAGGGTCAGTCGGGGATGTAGCACCATTTGTGGAGGCGGTGAAGACGGACCTGGTGGGTCTGCCAAATGGTACTGCGGACGCTGCATCCATGCCGGCAGAACTGCCTGAATGGGTCAGCATTCCGAGCGTTGAGTTTAAATTTAAATAATAATAATAATAATTCCACATAAGTACATTCACATCTCATATTTTTGTATTGGATATGCGTGGAATGTGCATGCTACATGCAAATTGTTTTACCGTCGTGTGCAGGGCTCGGAGACCTGACACCAAAATGGCTCCCTCAGCACGAATTACGAAACACCTACTTGTATTTGTATGTAATTCCCCTTAAATTTTATTACCTTATTACTACCTGTCAATAATAAAATTGCATTTGCACGTACTTCTTTGACAAAACAACCTTATTGCCAGCCCATTCTGTTTAATAGCTCCTGCTTTGCTCATACATCTCGATATAAAATCTCACAATCCACGACTCTTGTATGTTCTTCCAAAATTCATTTCGTGGGCTTTTACTTTGACGAACCAACAACAAAATTCAGCATCAGCAAGCACTCAAACTTCCATCCAACTGACATAAATAATATTTTTCTTTGTTTAAGAAAGCTTAGATATGGTAGGACGATCATCCACGCTAATAACTGGTTTTTATGTTGCTAACCACAGATCTCAAAATTAGAACACAAAAATAAAATTTGTCTCACAATACCTTAGACGAGTACAAAAATACTAAACAAACAACACAATTGTTTTGACATGACAAAACTGCGACAAAAAATCCCAACACTTGAAAACCACCCAACCAACAGTACCTGCTTGCTACCTATCTCCCAAAAGTGAAACTGGAACAAGAGAAAAAGCGAATTTTCTCACTTGAAACATTTGGCATCCAACAAGGGCTCACCCTCAAAGGGCTCCTGATCCTCAATCATGGCATTGACACGCTCCTTCTGGACCTCATCAGAGATGTCAACCTTAGTCCATTCGTAGAGCTCCATGTCATAGCACTCATCAATGACGAACTGAGGGATCTCCTGACCACGGAAAAGCCAGAGGCCCTTGACCTTGAATGGAGGGTTTTCACCAATAACAAGCATCTTTCCAAAGGCGTACTTGCGAGCTAGGTCCATGCGCTGCAGGAACCCACCCACTTTGTTCATAGTCACAAAAGACACTGTGTTCTCCTCATTGTACTTGTATTCACAGAACCACAGTGAGTATCCCTCAGGGTCATACATGTCCCAGAAACCTACATTCAAATTTTTACAAAGGTGTCATCATTAAGCATCAATTAGACAGACATGTGCAGCTTCAAATATGTTACGTGTGCATCAATTAGATGTCTTTCCTACACAAAAAGAATAAGACTTTGCATTTATTTTTAATGCCTATATTTTTGTCTTTGATCAAACGCACCCTAAAAATCTACAATCCTGCTGCTGTAATAACAAGCTTAAATTGCATTTTTGTGGTAAGGTCCAACTTGTGCTTATTTTACACTTCACAGTCAAAATATGACCAATATTGGCATAACCAGAACACTTCCAAAACCAACTATTAGCAGCAGCAGCCATCTCGAGTTAGACAACAACTGGAAAACAACATATTTGCAAAAAGGCATTATATACAAGACAAAAAGCAGTGGATATTGTACCTTTGATGGCAACCTCACGGAAGTTGGTCTTAGTGTTGGAGTACAACCTCTTCCACTCATCCAAAATCATCTTGCTTGGGGGAAGAAGGTCAAGGGGGTTCTTGGGCTTTGGCTTTGGTGCCTCTTCCTCCTCAGCTTCTGCTGCCTTGGGAGGAGCCTCTTTCTTTACCTCCTTTGGCTTTGCCTCCTTGGGCTTGGCCTGCTCCTTGGCTGGTGCCTTCTTCTGAGACTGCACTGCAGGAACAGCCTCGGCCTGTTTCACCTCCCCAATCACCTTCTTAAAATTTGGCTGGTTCACCATCGTCCAGAAGTACCTGCAGCACCAGTGCCTCATTTGTCAAGGATAAATCCTTTTTCATGATCTACTTCCCAAACTGCTGAACAAATCCTGCACCTGAACTAAAATAAAACATCAAAATGAGAATATTACCTCTCAACATGAGGGAACTCAGAAGTGAAGGCCTTAGTCATGATGCTAGAAAATCCCATATAGAGATTGCATGTCATGACAATATCAGCCAAGGTGACACTCTGGCCCACAAGATATGTATTGTTAGCCAGGTGGGTGTTAAGGGCACCCAGTGATCTCTTGAAGTAGTTTATAGCAAACTCCTCCATCTACATACAGATAATTTGAAAAGAGTTAGTTTGTCCTCAGTAAAATATCAAGGCGACTTTTGCAGCAAAAGACCATCAAATTTTATCTCAAATGCAATTACAATCATATTACTTCTTCATTTGAAATCACCAAATTTTGGATGTGCGTCATGGCAGTTAATTAGAAATGCACAAATATGCACCGAAATATGCATGTAATAGAAACAGAAAAGATGGCACAGAACAGTAAAATATTTGTCCAGAACTATATTTTGTAGACACAGAAGAGAAAAAGAAAAGTAATGTAAATAAGGGTTCCATTAATTATAAGAATTAATTAGATAATGAATCATGAAAAATAAAGGAGTTAGTGTAGAAAATAAAAACTCACAGCAGCATTGAAAGGAATACCAAACCCTAGTCTTGGGTAGAGCCATCTAGCAAGGCCTGCATCAATTTCAGTAGCAGCAAAGTCCATCCATTGCTCAATACGGGACTGGAGTAAAAAAATATACACATAATTTCAGAAACAAGTTAACTCGAAGTACAATCTGAGTTAGTACAATCAGAATCCTTACATATTCAATAAGAGATGAACCATAGAGAGGATTATCGGCCTTCAATTTAGTGACTGCAAACACAGAAGTAAACAACATGTCCAATTACAATCATGATTCAGCTAGTAAATCTTCTTTTAGACATGCAACATATAATTCAGAACAAGCGAACATCAAGTGCCCTTAAAAAGGATAACATGGAATAAAATGATTTTGTGCGTACCATGACGAGCAATTGCATTGCTCTCAAAGATGGCACCATCAGGTGTCTCCAGTACAGGCACCTAACAAAAAAAACATTAATTAAAGCAGTTATTTTTGTTTGAACAAACAAAAACAGAGAGTGAATTCAGATGGTTGATTTAACATACCTTGCCAAGAGGATTCATTTTGAGAAATTGAGGGGTTTTGTTGGAAACCCCCATTTGGAAGTCCTTGACGAGGTCAACCTTGACGCCGCAGTACTCGGCAGCAATTAGAGCTTTAAAGGCATTCTTGTTGCCAGCACCAGAGTGCAAAACCTACAAAGAGAGCTTTAAAGTTGGATCCCAATTCCCAAAGAAAGGTGAAAGGACCATGGAATTGGAAGAGAAAAGAGAAAAGAGAAAAGAAGAAATTGTAATTAACCAGAGCCATTGCTAATTTGCTATGGAGTATCGACGGTTTCTCCCCGCTAGTTCTCGTGCTCGTTCTCAGATCTGAGCAAAAGTGAGCAAAATATCAATCATATGATATGTGATGTCACCAATCACCAAACCAAAAGAAGAAATAAGAAATATAAATAGGGATCTGGAATTCTTACCACTGGAACTGGAAAGGAAAAGAGAGGAGGAGACGAAGGAGGTGGCGCCGCAAAAACCCTAGCTAGAGAAAACAAAATAGAGAGAGAGAAAAGTTTTTAACTTTTAAGGCCTTATTTCTACGGTTCGGATTCGTTGCCCATATATATAGGCTATAGCATTGATTCATGGGTTTCGGGTAGGGCGAATTTACTAACGGATCCACACTCCATCGCACCCGATCCCATGGAATATACGCGCGCACCACGAAACCCTTTACACTCGTCCGATCCCATCAGATCCAGATGCTTACGGATCGCTGCATTACATTTTTCCACGTTTCTTCCGTTCCAAGTATCGTCATATCATACTATTCTTTTTTGCCTTTTTACCGATTTTTCATTTCAAATCATTATTATTTTATTATTTTCATTAATTTTAAATAAATATTAATATATTTGATTGATGAAAAAAAAAATTTCTATATTTGTTTTCAACGTATTTATAACAAAGATAATATATATTATTTATGACAATAATTATTTTTATTTAAATGAATAGTTTTTCAAAATTCATTTGTAGGTACTTTTGCGATTTTTCATTTTTTTTTCTCTATTTGGAGTTAGGTTATTAAAATCATAGATATGAAAGTAGGCTCGCTCATTTACACAAGGTGATTTTTTTTGGATTTTTGGAACTATTTTTTTAGTATTTTTTTCAATTCCGAAAACTGAAAAAATTATAATGTTTTTTTTTAACATTACAACTTCAAAACAGACATAACTTTTGATATAAACGTCCTATTGGGGCAAATTACCCCAATCCAAAAATTTACCAGAGTTAATCCCGTAATGACCATTTTCAAGGCCAAAAAACGCTATCTGAACCTTCGAAATTCACTTAAAAAATGTTTAATCTATTAATAATATTAAAACTACTATAATTAGTTTTTCATCAACACAAAAATAATTACTAGATAAGAGAAGACAATAGAGATGTAGAGGTGATTATTAAATATTGAAAAAAATTGAGCATAGTAAAGGAGAGAAAAAAAAATAGACTAGTATATATAGCATAAAGGAGATGAGAGATATATATAAGATGAGAGGAGAAGAGATGAAATATATATAAGATTGTACGCAATGTTTTGAAAACCGGACCGGCCATCGACTGGTAAAGCTATTGGTTCGATGGTTCAACCGGTTTTAAACCAGTTAGGGACATGCAACTTAAGCTAGTGCAATCTCTTTCTATATGGATTATTTGTCAGTATCCATCCATTCTTTTACAAATTCACCTTGTACAAGTAATCATACAAATTTACTTTATTGAAAAGTCGAGACTACAGAATTATGAACGCAATAATTGTTTGCCTTTGGCCATGAAACTTCACATCCTTGAATATCCTCTGTAGTCTTCATATTCCTCCATGAATGCATCATTGAATTTCTTGAAGCTTTCCATAATTGCCGGCATATCCTCTTCAGCCGGTAAAATAGTTGTTCTCAAATGGAAAACTCTGCTCAAAATAAAATAACATAATTTCAATAGAGATAGTTACTCAATGCTGAAAAAAAGAAATAAAATAAATAAGGAAAGCAATAGTAGGTCATCATTGCAAACAAGATCCAGAAAAAAAGAAATAAAATAAATAAGGAAAGCAATAGTAGGTCATCATTGCAAACAAGATCCAGAACCCAAATGCAACTTATGAAAAACGTATATAAAGGGTATAGTAGTGAATTTACCCTTCTTTCTGGCCAAAGCCAGATCCAGGTACAGTAGAGATGCCAGTTGCTTCTAGAAGCTTGAGACAGTACAATACATCAGGTGCTTTTCCTGCACTCTTGGCAGCTTCAATTGCTCTCGCAGGTAGGCGTATTTGCGGGAAAGAGTACATTGCACCTAGGTAAAGATATTTTTTATTATTATCTTTTTGTTTATTTTCAAATAAGTTCTGAAGATGAAGGAGACAAAAATAGCGTACCTTCAGTAAAGTTGCAAACTACATTTCTGCAGCTGTTAAAGCCATCAGTCATTATATGGGCCCGCTTCCTTAGAGATTCCATGATTGCTTTACTGTTATTTTTATAACGAAGTGAGAACAGCAGTTAACAGTGCAGAAAACTTATATTCCATATGTAATATGTTGAATAATAAGGCAAAGAAAACTCAGCAATACAGAAGTTCAGAATAATATTCTGTATAAAACTATAAATTCATTTCAAAAATTAAACATATTAGAAAATACCTTTCTTGCTCAAACTTAAAGTAAGAGATATCTCCTGGTTTTGGAGGATTAACCATCAGCCCCATCTGTTGGCACAAATTTGTGATTAAAAAAGCCAAAGAGAAAATAATACAATTTGGACATAGAGAAATGCTAGTGTCCTATATATAGGACGGATGGGTCCGTCCAATATGAACGTTTTCACGTTTTTAAATTTCAAATGACTGATCTGAACCGTTCAATATGTTCTCCATATTGAAAACTTACAAGAAACCAATTTTTACATTTTTTCGAATTTTTTTACTTTTTTTTTGTATTTTTGAAAATTCATGATAACAACGATTTTTTATTTTTTTACTATTTTTTTATATTATGGATCGTCCAATAACAACGATTTTCTAAAATACCAAAAAAATAGTAAAAAATTTCGAAAAAATGTAAAAATTGGTTTCTTATAAGTTTTCAATATGGAGAACATATTGAACGGTTCGGATCGGTTATTTAAATTTTAAAAACGTGAAAACGATCGTATTGGACGGAGTCCATCCGTCCAATATATTGGACTCTAGCATTTCTCTTGGACATATTGTAATTAGTCAACTTACAAAGATCTGGCCAGGGACATTTGGGCTGAGAGATATTGATGCCACCTTATATATTTCGTCCACAGTCTGCAAGCAAAATACATAAATAAAAAAATTAATATCATTAAATCTGGAAATTGCGATTGTTGAAATCATTTTTTTCCCCAAAAGATTTCATCTTTGTGCTAAAGCTAATGCAGTTCAGTTCTAGTTTCTTGAGCACAAAATTTAGCGCATTTGTAAGAATTCAACAGTTCTTGAGCTCTCAAATTAGAATGAAAAAAATATGAAAATCATTTCAAATTATAAATAGAACATGCTGCATTTAATTTTTTATTATTACAATATTACCTTAGGAGAGAGGTTAGTCATCTCAAAATAACCACCACGCTGACCACACTCACCCCAATATCCCTTTGACACAGTGTGGAAGGAAACAAGCTGTACCTCCTTGTTCAATGGTGGCCCCATGTCAAATAATATCTACCATAAACAAAGCAACAGAAATTAGTTTAATCCATGTTACAATACTATAGGCAGGAACAAGTAACTTTTTGTAATAGATTAAGTAAAGAAGTATGTTGAGGAAGAACAGGAAATTTCACGTTTTCTGAAGATGAGAAATATAAAATTACATTTACAAATTACATGCATATGGAAAAAAGATGCTTTGTCTAATCATCTTCTTATCTTTAAATGCATCAAACTTTTGAAATAATAGTACTACTGTAGTATATAAATGAAGAAGTATATACATTAATACATGTTATATTGATATTCTCTTTACATGGGGTGGACTGTGTAATTACCTTTCTGGCACTAATAAAAGGTCTCTCATCCTGGTAAATGTTTTGCTGATACACTTCATCAGCGAGCAGTACCAAATTTTCAAGGAAGCAAAACCGTAATAACTCCCTTATATTTGCCTCACTCAGGCATTGACCCGTTGGGTTCCCAGGGTTTATTATCACCATAGCACGAACCTATTATAAGACATAAAAACATGTGAAGCTATCAGACAAATATAGGAAACAGGAAACACCAAAGCCATTTATCCCAAATAAGTTGGGGTAGGCTAGAAATGACACCCCAAGCCAGGTCATTTCTTGTATATATGGCCAAGTTTTTACGCTGGCTTGCCAAGCCTATCGCAAGCATGCGGACCTGAACTCTGGACCTCTTAGAAATCAGCCCAGTGCTCTTACCACTTGAGCTACTCGACCATATGAAGCTATCAGATAAATACCAGAAACAAAAAAAAAAATTGATTAATTTTTCACAGACATAAAGGGAGAGAGGAATAGAGATGATTACAGTAATTCCTTTTGAACGAGCTGAGGCAATTGACTGACGAATATTGTTGAAGTCAAGACTCCAATTTGCCTCTTCTTCCAGATAGTATGGTACAAGCGACCCACCATACAGGGTGATGGCAGCTGAGTAGAGCGGGTATTGTGGCACCGGTACTAATATCTGAAACAATAACCAGTAAAGCAAATAACATGAGGATTTCTTACTTTTTGTGTATACTCTGTAAGGAATAGATTCTGAGAAATTAGTTTCATGTGCTCCTCTCAAAACTACTATTTATAATGTCCTTGTGAAATTTAGAGAAATGGGATCAAGATAAGTAAAGACGCATCTCACTCTCATCAACTTTTCAAAAGGGCACAAACAGTAAAGAGAAGGTTTTCACATTTCTTAAGAGTAAATAGTAAAAGGATCATCGGAGAGGTACCAGAAATAATTTCCATCCTAGATAAACACTATATTTGAGTTTTCCACTTATCATAGGTTATACATGTTAAATCATTACCAGATTAGAATGCATGAGATTACTTATTCCGAGGTGCCTACCCTATTTAATATAATATATTAAAAAAGTGACCACAAAGAAAATTGACCCAAAAGTTAAACATTACCAGATTAGAACTAAGATAAAGCCCTGTGTTTGCTCCCATTTAATAAGAACTAAATTTGGTTATGCATCTCATAAACCCCAGTTAACATAATAAAAGATATCAACTAGTTAAATGTTACTTACCCCATCATTCTCATTTCTGATAATAGCGTTTAGCATTTGCATGACACCTTTGCTGGCCCCATCTGTCAGAAATATGAGTTCTGGATCTCTGCCATCGCCAGAAATAAAATGGTTCCATTATCTCTATATTGAAAAATTAAAATGAAAAAAGATAATTCCTATTTATATATTTTCTTTCTTACGTTGGATAGCCATCACGCCTTTCAATAAATTCAGCAACTTCCTTTCTTACTCCAGGAATGCCTCTGGAGTCACTGTAAGCACCTGATAAATAAAATAAGATGAAAAAACATTAAGGAAAAAAATAAAATGATGGATAATATTTGTATGCCTGGGTGTCAAAACATCAAAATACTGAGCAATCTGAACAATTAAAATCATATAGCATGCCAGAAGATGGTTAGATCATGTTTTTCTCTTTATTTATAAATACTGTCCATGCGTTATTTTTTGCAATGGTTCATCATAACGTCTTCCAAGAAGGAGCTGTTGCAGTGTGATAAAGAACAAATTAGAACAAGTAATTGAAATGAAAAAAGAAAGAAAAAATTTTGACCTAATCCCCCAGACGTAAGTTGGAGATAATGTTTAGCCCTTGCAATAGCATCCGCTGGGAAAAGGAGTCCCACATTTGGATCGTCGAGTAGAAATGGGGCTTGGCACAGTGCCACCACCTATCGAAGGAGCCAGATTTATAAGTAACTGTGGAACTTTGCAATTGTAACATAAGAGCATGCTTGTATTGAGATAAGAATTATATTCTCCAAAGATCTCGATAATTTACAGAAATTACGACGAAAATAATAATTATTTATTTGGTACGAGGTAGTTATGAATTACGCTATGATTTTGGATATTGCCATGAACATCTGACCAAAAATTTTGGTGGCAGGGGGTGGGTTCCAGTATAGTACCAAGCTAAGTACAGGCGCTTGCAAATATTTGTTAAAATCAGAAAGAAAATTCATGTACAAGAGAGAAACAAATATTGAAACGTTCATGGCTACATGGAATTCATTTTGTTGCAAGGTCATTTAAGCAAAGGAAAATTAAAAAAAAAAAATGTGGTCCAGGATGAGTTGTGAGATTACATACCTGGCGAGGAAATGTAAGGGGCTTCTGTCCCAAAGCATGTGGGTTACCCACATTTGTAAAAATAATCTGCGATTATCAAAAGATAAAAAACTATGAGGCCTATATATAATAATTTTAATTATGTGAGCATTTGTTTTTAGTTTGACATACTCTAAGTTTTCATATCTTTTACGTTTCTTTATTTTGGGAGAGTGATGCCATGATTATTGTTAGAAAAGGGACTTAAACTCCAATTATATATTTATATTATTCTTTTCTCTTGAAATATTGACTTCCGTATTAATTCTTTTGTAAAACTATATATTGCAAATATTAGCTGCGTAAAGAGAAAATAGAAAAGAAAAGGGAGGAAGGAAGGAATGAAAAGAGAGAAAAAAGAAAAGAAGACCTTCTTGCCCTCTTTCTGAAGCTCGGAAGCGCGCAAGTAGAGCTCGCCTCTGACAGCATAGGCCGTCTTTTTCACGTTCTCATTAAGCGACTCGTAATCCAGCGCCTTCGCCATAATCCTCTTATCTTCGCTAATCTACGATTCATCGCAAATCTTTTTATTTATTTATTTTTTTATTTATTTGCGCTATATAATAATAGTTAGATTAGATGAATGAATGAATAAGCTCACTGACTTACCTTTTTTACCTTTATCTCTCTCAGAGAGAAAGAGAGAGAGAGAGAGAGAGGTGTGGGGCTTGCGATAAGTGAGAATCCAAAAAAAAATGGAGATAGAAAGAGAGCAATGTGAGAAAACAAAATAAAATGGATCAAAGGGTCAAGTAAGGTAAGGAGTGTCTTATGTTAATATTTTATTTTTGGGAATAGATAATGCAGCGGATCACTGTATCCTCTCATTTTTTTTAATTCAAATTATATTATAATTATATCATAGCATTGCATATTTGTCGGATTCGGATGGCATGGTATTGGAATATTGGTATTTGGTATTTGGTATTTGGTAGCAGCAGCCCTGTCCAAGTCCAACTGTCCAAGTGGCACGCCGCAACAAAGCCACAGACAAAGCAAGAAATAAATAAAGGTGGATAATTGGGGGAAATGGATTGCTTGGTAGAAAGAAATTTGAAGGCCACAGATACAGCAACAAAGACGATCAGGAATGTGAGAAGCCTGGCGCTTTTGGCCCAAGTGTGGTCCTAATTTTACTCCCATCTTTTATTAACTTGCAGCTCTCAATAAGATAAAATAAATAAATAATAATAATTTAAAGTTCAATGTACCATATGCTATGCTATGCGTGAACAAAACAAAAATCAATGCATCATCAATGCATCAACCATATAAAAAAAAAAGTTCATGAAAAATTAGAGTGTCTCAGTGTGTTCAATACGAATGGAGGATTGTTGTTTTAATTGTTTCTACAACCGAGTGATGCATTTATGTGATGACTGAATGGGGGGAAGAGAGAGAGAGAGATGGTATGGCAGATTGGCATTTGTTGGGGATTGATTATTGACTTATTGTTCATTGTTCAAACTTCAAGGGGAAAAAGGCCGGAACTCCGGAAGGGACGGAGAATCAACGACTGCGAAACTGACGCTTGGCAAATGCCACAGTGATTTGGGAATTTGCCATGTCGCGCCACTTGTCAACAATCAAATGGGCCGAGTTGAGCCCTTTTTATTGAACCCAATCCAATCTCATGGGCCATGCTTCTTCTTTCTTTCTTTCTTTTGAAAATTGATTAGTCATCTACAATTTTACTATCGCTTAAACAATATTAACACATAAAATAGACAAGGTGAATATATAAATGATCAAAATGAACACACACAAATAAATATGTTCAACAAAAATAAGTTGAATATGTATATAAAAAATCTGAATAAGAAATGGTAAAACTTATTTTTTTTGTATATGTTCACTTTGACCATTTATATGTTTATCTTGTCTATTTTATGTGTCATTTTGTTCAAACATAGCAAAACTACAAATGATATCGTTTCTCCTTTCTTTTACGCGTGGGCTATTTTCTTGTTAATCAGAGCTACTTCAAAATGATTATTCTTCAGTAATGATATACTTCGTTCATTTTTTATTTTTGCCATGCACGCCATCTAATTGACAAAATAAAAACTTCTCTCTTTCGCATTTCTCTCTCCCTCTTCGTTTCTCTCCGCTTTCATCTTGCCTCCTCTCCCTCTTTGCTTCTCTCCTCATTCGTCTCACCTCACTTCTCCCCCTTTCGTCTTTCCTCCCACAAGCCCTTCCCTGCATCGCCTCCATTCTTTGTCTGGCCTCCTCTACTCTCTTACATTATGCAACCCTTTGCATCGTCCTTTTAACTCAGGATTACTCCTCTTGTTCACCTCCACCATATGAACTTTGCCTCGTTTTCTCAACATAAACATATACAATAAAAAAAAACAAAATGAACAAATATAAAAATAAGATAAATAAAAAAACAAAATGAGCATATAAAAAGAATTAAACCTATATAATAAATAAAGTGAACGCATAAAACGAAAAAAAAACTCGTATAAAAATAAAATGTGCATATACGATAAACAAAAAAAAATTACTCTCTTGCAATTCCCCACGTGGCCTATGTGGAAGAAATAAGCCCCTTTCTTCCTCCTCTCGTGCAGCGGAAAAACACACTGCTCCGTGCTCCCGCCGATTTGCTTCAATTCAGAGAAACAGAGATAGAGGTTTAAAATGGAGGAATGTGGAAGAAAGGGGGAGAAAGAGTCGGAATGGGTGTACAGGATCAGCGTAGGAGAGGAGTGGGACGAGCTCCAGCAAAAGGGATCCTCTCTCGGCGGAGATCTCGATCGCACCACTCGCTGTATCCACCTCAGCGACCTCAATCAGGTCTCTCTCCGATCGATTTTTGTATTATGGATCAATTAATTGGATTGGATCGGATCTATAATAATATTTGCCATGCATTTGATTTAGGTGAAGATGGTGTTGACTAATTTCTTTGCTGGAAGAGAAGACCTCTATTTGCTCCAGATCGATGCTGCTAAGGTAAGCTTTCATTTTCAATTTTAGTACAATCAATTCCATTCCTGGATTAATTAAACCAGATAGCTCAGATGTATCATAGAATATAACCCTTAACTTAATTGCCATGCCAACTCTTGAGCTACATTTACTCAACTTGACTGGTACCTGGCCGAAATGACGCTCCACTATCGCTATTTTTGGTGTTGCAATATAGCATACCAATCCACAGTACCAGAAATTTTCATATATATTTTTTTTCACTTATATTTCTTCCAATTTATGTCCTAATAGCTGGATTTTGCAATTTCCCTAGCAATTTGTACTTATACTAAAAATAATGTATCGTTTATTGTGGTTATCGAGTGCTATACATGCATGATTGTTTGTGTCGTGCACTGTGCAGTTAAGGGAAGGATTAGTATATGAATCGGCCGATGGTACAAACTATTTCCCTCATTTCTATGGCCCCGAGAGGAGCTTCGTGCCTCTGCCGTTAGATTCTGTGGTGAAGGCTGACAAGTTGGTGTTGGTTGACGGTAATTTCACTTGCAGCCTACTTGATTAATATGCCTCCTCCTCCTCCTCCTTGTACTAATAACTAATAATGTGTTGTCACTTGTCACTCGTCAGCATAAACAAATAGAATAAAAATGTTTGTGCGATGTCTGTCTATATAATGTTACTGGAAGTTTTGTTCAAGCATATGTTCATAGGGGGGAAAGGCTCACATTCGACATAAAAGGAGGACTCCCTGCTGTGCTGTGTATCTGTTGTAATTGAAATGGGCTGGTTTGTGTCACTTGGGCCTCATCAAATTCAAATATCAGGATGTATTACAATATAGCGCGGCTCCTCCTTTTTTCACAATAATCCGAATGATATTATGATAATGAGCAATTTGTTACGGCAGTCTCCAGGAATTTGCACTCTCAATATAAAATAATACAGTCAAAGACTAGACAATTGTTGCTTGAAAATTGGGACTAAATCTTGACTACTCCATATATTCCAATCAGTTATTAAAATTAGTATGCGAATCACCGATACTAATTAGTTTTTTTTTGCCCTACTTGGTAGCCGCTATCAAAATTCTCTGAAAAAATAACCAAGTAGTATTACCCCATAACGTGTTTCTGCAACAAGGCAAACAATGGAGGCGAGGGAATATGATAATAATAGGTTGTAGCCTGATAGCCTAATTCTATCCAGCTAGAACTACCCCAAGTTTACAAGGAAGGAAGTGTGGAGTAGGGCTGAAAACGGTAGCCGTTTCAATCGTTCTTTCGTTTCGTTTCGTCCGGAACTGAACGATAACGGATAAGAATTTCAGTTTCGTTTAAGGAACGGAACAACCAACGCAAATATAAATATTGTTTCGTCTCAGAACGGAACTATTAGTGAAACTGGTACGTTTCGTGGTCGTTTATTTCGCGCATTTCGTCTAAAATTTTTTTTATGGTTTTATTATTAGATTGCAGAGTACCTCAGGCCCTCAGCAGAGAGATCGAGGGAGAAATAAGTAAAATTAGATTTCTGCAGCGTCGCTCCGTCATTTCTCCGCCGAACACAGTCATATCTATCTCTCTCGCCTCTGCACCACCGAGTACAATCGCCGTCGAGAGCAAGAGGTGATTATAGTGCCTCCTCCCCCTTTCCCGCGTGACCTAACCTGTCATTTCTCTATCTCTGTTTCATACAAAATGCAGAATAGTTTATTTTCTTACATCTTAATAAAATGCAAAACAGTTAGGTAGTCAAAGACGGTTATAACCGTTTTGATCGTTCCCATCAACGGAACAATCAACGCAACATGTGTTAAACGGATGCAACAATCAACGCAATAAGTATAAAAATTTCGTGCATCAATGCAACGGTTAACGAAAATGACCACTTTCGTGGTCGTTTTCCACGTTATGCACCCCTAGTGTGGAGTGTGGTTGAAATGAAACTGAGAGAGGTGCGCAATGCGCATGCATGTGCTGCACAAAATTAGAAAAACGATGACCCCATCTTACTTAGGCAAAGCAGCAGTGGACATCAGTGCCTACTGCCTTGCAAAACCTGACTGTCAAGCGTCAAACCCCAGCTGTCTCCCTTGATCTTAAGGCTCTGCTCCAGAAACAAAAATTCTAGGCTAAGGAAAGGAAGACAAAGAAAGCATATGAAAATGAAGATAACACGGAATTTCTTGCTCCACAGTTCAAAAATTATATACTGAAGTTAATGCTTGCAACTTTCTAAAAAGACAACGTTATCCCTTTTACTTTAATCTGAACAGAACTTCTAATTCTATGGGGTCCAGCATCAGAGAATACAAAGTTTGGGGTATTTTAGGTAGCATGTTATAATTTCTGGTGTTCCTTCGTTACACTCCAAAATTGGGGGTATCCAATGTTCTCCTTACATCAGATTAAAAGGAACTTGTGTTTCCTTGGGTTTCCCTCGTTTAATCCAACAGCAACGATTGGAGCAAGAAAATTTGCTTACGCTCCCTTTCTTTCTCTCCCATTCAACCCTTCTGGAGCAGAGCCTAAATGTCTAATGTAAATGCCCATGCCATACAGATATAGCCATATTGATTATTGCCATTGCAGCTAAGCTTCTCTTGCAAATTTCCTCAATTCTGAAAATATGCAAGTGGGCCACACCCAGATGGACACATGGCATTCAACATCATACTGCTCTTTCCATTTCCATCCAGTTAGACCCTTGAATTCATTAGAAATTTTAGAATCCATGGTATCACTTGTTTTAATTAACGATTAATCCAAAATATATATATAATCAAACCGGTCGGCCGGGCTTAAAGTACCAATTGTTTTAATCAACGATTAATCTAAAACGTGAATGTTAAGGAACAATTCTTTGATGTTGATGAATTTAAATTGACCGTATCTTTATTTGTTTCATAAAAGAGAAAGTAATCGATGTGCTAGTCGACAGCAAATTAAATTAATATTTATGTTATGTCGAGTTATATGCACAATATCATTGGGTTTATTTGTGTCATTGTGCGTATTTTAACGTCAGGGTCAGGTTGAAATTCAGATTCAATAGAAAAGAATTTTAGTTCTACTGCAATGGAAGCTTATTTCATTGTTCTTAACTTACAAATTTCGAATACGTTACAATTTTGGAGTAACAGATAAAATGGCAATTTGAAAGCTATTGTTATATTCTAGAATTATAATTCTCCAATCGTGTGTATTGTATTGTATTAAACACAATTCTATTATTAGAGTCTAGTGTCATGTCGTGTTGACACGAACTACTTTATTAATCGTGTCATGTCGCGTTAAATGGTGAAAGGAGCCAACATGACACGTATTTTGACACGCGTCGTGTTAGTTGTATCAGATTATTTTATTATCTTAAAATTGAAAATTTATTAAAAAAAATTGAAAGTTAAGGAAAATTTTACTAAAATGTAATAATTAATTATTTTGTTGAGTTTAAGACTTTTATTAACATTTTTTATAAAAAGTAATAATTAGATAAGAAAAATAAAAGTTAAATGATGATAAATAATACATGTAGTATTATAAATTCAATTTAAATAATTAATTTTAATAATTAAAATCGTGTTGATGTGTCATGTTAATTTGTGTTCGTGTCGTGTTGAACCGTGTCAAATTTTCTAGTGTCCCAACACGATACGATTATGACACAAGACGATAGCACGATCATTGCCAATTTTATACTCGTGTGTTATCGTGTCGTGTCATTCTGAAGAACACTAATTAGAACAGACTAGTTAGAAATACAAAGATAATATTATTCGAGAATGTTAAGTACCATCCCTGGGGTTTATCATTCTAATCATCACACGCTTTTCTTTTTGCATTTTTGAATATTTTCCTACCGCGTCAGTTTTTGTTGCTTATCCTTGTATTCTATTGCATTCCTCGTCCCTGTCATCTAGAACATACCCACCCATTCCCTTCTAGCACTTATGATTTTCTCCCTCCTCTCATCTCATGTTAAAATGCTTACGAGTACAATTGGTATTTTTTTCTAAGACAATTAAAATATATCTAAGGACAATTAGTTATATTTTTTATGACAGTTAAATATGTATGATGATAATAAGTACCATAATGTAGGACAATTAGTATTATTGGAATAATTAAGATATATACGAGGATAGTCAGTATAATAATTTAGATAATTAGTATTATTTTATAGGACAAATTAAAATATGCATGAGAACAAATAGCTTAGTGTTATTTTATAGAAGAGTTAAAATATATTTGATAATAGTTAGTATCATAATTTAAAACCATTAGTATTATTTTACAAGGATAGTTGTTGGATAATAGATAGGCACTGGGGAGAGGGTGACATCGGCCTCTGTGTTTGTGTGCAATGTTTGGTAGCAACATATCAAGGCGCAATTGACGGCATGTGATAAAAAAAAAAGATAAATGAAAATATTTTTGTTATGAAGCCTAATTTGTTCTCTATTCAGTAACAGCATATCTTTTCTTATTTACTTTTAATTAAATGAAGAATATGAGATAAAAGTCCGTTATGGTAAAAAAAAAAAAACAATTCAGACATATAATTAATCGACAAAAAGATTTAGATTGGTTCACTATACATAGTTGAAAGTTTAAAAATATTGACAGCTGATGAGTATTATCTCTTTCGAAAAAGAAAGTTTGTAATTTTGAAAGTAAATTTATATATAATGAAAAAAATTTATGAAAGATTTTGACCTACTGAAGGCTGAAGGCTGAATATAATAGACCTCAAGTTGACAGGTAAGTTGAGAATGTCCCTGAATGTCATTGACATAGTGGTACTGGAGACTGGAGAGGCAGAAGAAATGCGGACGATGATGTGTGAGTGTCGGCATTTTTTTTTTTAGTTTTGCATAAGACGGTGGTGGACCCACTTAGGGGTGTCAAACGTTAAAGACGGAAGCGGAACAGGGTGTTCCGTTTTCCGTTCCGTTCCAACACGCGGAAATAAAATTCGTTCCGTTTCCGTTCCGTTTCGTAAAACGGAACAGAAACTGTTCCGTTTAGCCGTTCCGTTCCTTATTTTTCACTGATTTCAGCCTATTTTCCATTGATTTCAGTCATTTTTCGGTAAAACGGAACATTAACGTGCAATACCACCTGTTCCGTTTCCGTTCCGTTTTTGAAAACGTAACCAATTTTCCTTCCGTTTCCGTTCCGTTCCGGACGGAACGGAACGGAAACGTTCGAAACGGTACCAAATTGACACCCCTAGACCCACTACCCAGCGCAAGAAGAAGACGTCTGAACCGCAATTCCGCAAACGCCCCACGCCCCACGGTGAGGAGAATAGTAAATCAAATCATGTGCCGGGCGGCACCGTGCAGCGTAGAAATTCAGACCGTTCAAATTAAATCCAATGGATGAGGAAGTTCCGTGCATGTAACCAGATTGTAAGGCCCGAAAAAATCTAACCGTCGAGATAGAATCGTACGGCTCGAATTGGTGAGCGGCATGGTGCCGCGCGGCACAGGATAGGGATTCGGAGAATAGGAGATGCAAACACGAACGAAACACCTAAACAAAGCGTGTCAACTGTCAACTGTCAAGGTCCGTGTTAAGTGTATTAGTGTAGCCTCCTTCGTCTCAAACATATTCTCAATACAAAATTGAAAATAACTTGCCTCGACTAAGCAATATGGCGATATATATATTTAAAGATAATACGTGGCTGACAAGTGGAGCCAATCTGCCAATGTCTAGCAGATGTCATGACTCATGAGCAGCTAGCTGAATCTGGGTCTGGGTCTGGGGTAGAGACGTACAGTTCACAGATGGAGGCAGCTATCAAGTATCAACTATCGAGTGTCGTTGCTCGTTAATAAGGTTGAACTTACTTGATTGTACGAAGCGGCGGCGGCAGGTAATAATCAAATAATTAAGATAGTAGACCATATATAATATATAGACGGCTAAGAGGTGCCACGTCAACACGCGCAGAAGAAAGGGCGGCGGGTCCGGGTCCGGGTCCTGGTCAAACCGCTAAATTGACACACCCCCCTCGCTCTTAGTCTTAGCTAGACTATTAGTCTCTTATCTAATATTTTACTTTTAATTATTATTATTTCTTCTCTTTCTGTACGCTCAAATTATTATACTTATTTCTTTCTATATTTTACCTTTACGTACCTAAGTATTCGTCTTATTGCAACTAGGACTGAGCAAAAAACTCGGCCCTCGTGAGCTAGCTCGAACTCGAATCGGATAATACTCGATAGCAACTCGAGTTGTTTCAGCTCGAGCTGGAATAACTCGAGCTACACCAGCTCGGAAGGCCCATGAGCTGAGTTCGAGTTGCCTCCAGCTCGCTCAGTCCAACTCGTGAGACTTAGCCCAATTCGTTTTTTAGTCTGTAACCCAGTTCAATTTTTAATCACTATTCTATAACCCTAAGTTCTTTTTATTTTTATGGAGAAATAGCTGTATCTTTCTCATGATCTCTTCGTGTGTCTTCTATGTGCATTTTAAACATTGTTTAATATTTCTGTTATTTGCTTTTTAGTTTAGCCATTACGAAGTCTCAAAGTTTGATATTTAATAACGAGCTAGTTTTCAAGCCATGAGCCAACTCGAGTTCTAATGAGTTGAGTTTGAGCTGCTAAAAAAATTCGAAATTGCCTTGGTGTGCTGAGCTGAGCCAGCTCGACTTGAGATGAGCTTGAGTTCGAGTTAGCCTCGGCTCGCTCAGGCTCAGCTCATCTACACCCCTAATTGCAACTCATCGTTTTTAGCTTTTACAGAGATCCAAGCCTACCGTCATTTCTTCAAAAAGTTTTTTAGAGAGATTCCCAGTAAAAAAGACAATCTTCGCATACATTTCTTAATTAATTATCCCATAATAGTTCAAAATAATGTTGCGAAGTCTTAAAATACAATTTCGACTTATTCAAAGGTCAAATAATATTCATATACAACCAAATAAGTGGAAAGAAAAAATAATTTTAATAATAATATTAAAAAATAAATTTGTCATCGTAGATAGGTGGTATAGTTTAATTGAAGGGACTATAGAATTTCAACGTTATTTGTAAGGCACGATAATGTTTGTGAGCGTTTGGATCATCCGAGAATAAAATTAAGATTACTTATTAAAAATTATTATTTCTAAACGTTCAAGAATATTTTTTTTTAGAATCTAGAGTGTTATTTTTAAGTGGTCTAATATCTGGATTAATTTTTTATTCCAAGAGTGTTTAGATCATCTTTTTAATCCAAATTAAAAAGTTTGATCATCTTTTTAATTCGAATTAAAAAGTTTAATCCACATTAAGAAGATGATCTAAATATTCTAAGGAGAAAAATTTAATCAAAATATTGGACCACTTAAAAAATAAAGACTTTAGATTCCAAAAAATATATTCTTGATCGTTTAGAAATAATATTTTTACTTTGAATAATTAATTTTAATTTTAATCTTAGATGGAGTAATAACTAAATGGGCTAACGAACAAAAATAGCCTCCAAGCATAGTAACGCTTGCACTTATCATTAATCATTTATCGTTATTATAACAGATGAAGTAACAATACTTTTTTTTAAGATAAATTGGGGGTGAAGCTTCCAAACTTATTTTTAAATTAAATATCTATAAAAGACCCCAGTCGGATTTCGAACATACGACCTCTCACTTGAGATGCATTGCTCTTTGCTACTGAAGTAACAATACTAATCAGCTAATAACATGATAAGTATAATCAGCTAATAACATGATAAGTATAAAATACTTTAGTAAGTTATAAATGTATCGACACTTGCAAAAATATATTAAAAATGATGTTATATAATACATAAAATTCAACATCATATGCAAAAAGATAATGACAGATTATTAATAGCAAACAAAAATTATCATTAACGGAAGAAAGTTGTGAGAAGATATTGGGAAAATCAGAAATTTCGGAGGTCTGTGGAGAAAATGTGTAGTAATTTTGGTGAAGGCCATAATCTTTTGCTATAAATAGCAAAGCAACGCCACTTGTCTTCTCCTCCCCATTCAGTCGAGGCAGTAGGCATTCTCCATCCGAAACTGGATCAGCAATGGCGCCTGAAAGAGAGAAACTGAGTCCTACTCCTAGCTGCGTCAGCGTAGCAAACCCAATGAATCTGACGGACTCAAGATCTGACAAGGCAGAGAAAGTTCATTACCGTGGCGTGCGCAAGCGGCCTTGGGGCCGGTACGCCGCCGAGATACGCGACCCCAGCAAGAAATCCCGTGTCTGGCTCGGCACCTTCGACACTGCGGAGGAGGCAGCCCGCGCGTACGATGCGGCCGCGCGTCAATTTCGGGGACCCAAAGCCAAAACGAACTTCCCTTTCCAATTCCATTCGAACAACAACAACAACACCGCGGCCAGCAGCGCCAGCAGCAGCGTAGAAGATCCTCATCCTGTGGCTGCAGCTGTAGCAGTACCTGTACCACCGATCCCTTTTAGCCTAGATCTGTTCCGGTTCAACAACGCCTGTTACCCGGTGGTGGGCCCCGCTGGTCAGAGGTTTTATTTGATTGAGCAGGCGATGGCACCCCCGCATATTGCGGTGAAGAGTGAGTCGGAGGAGTCTTCCTCTGTTCTGGTGGGCAAGAGGAAGCCGCCCTTGGATCTCGATCTCAACCTGGCACCACCGGATCAGATCGCTTGATCTCTTTTTGATCTGATGATTAATTGTCTCACCAGACCTAATTAATTAATTAATTAATTAGTTAATAATCAAGACTGATCGGACTGGACTGTCTTTACTCTTTTATCTGTTTTTGTATATAGCCTGCCTGACTGACATGATATCCTTTATCCTTCATCCTCTACTGGCTACGGCTATTTTGTAATTTTGTAACCAGGAAGTTCAGTTTGTAACAAGGACTTTTTCCAGTTTTTACTTTTTACTCCCTCGTATTGAAATTGTTTTTAGAAATATGTAATCTAAAACTATTAATTAAAAATTGCATGCAGTTGCGTATTAACCAATTATAAGACGCCACGTCAGCAGCACTCACGGTTTCCCTGGCGTGAAAGGACTGTGTGTCTGTGTCTTAACTATTATTATATTATTTATAGTTGAAGAGAGAGAAAAGACGCGACTCTCACCGTCGAATAGCCGCCTGGCATTTGATTATATACATATACATATACAATTAATTAAAATAACGAGCTGATAGATCGGATCGTACTGAGCAGTGAGCAGTCATGGGCATGCTTGCACGTGGTACACAAATCAATAAACTAGCACGCGGAATGGGACCCGCAGGTCAGTAGGTCCAGTGAGTACGGTGCACTGAGGTCTGAGGCCGCCGACGCCCGACGCCCGACGCTGGTTGGGGAGTCAAGTAGTAATAGAAAATTGTGGGGATATGATTTGTTAGAGTCGACAGTTTGAGTGGGTTAATTAAGATTTAAGAGTAAAGAGGTGGGGAAACGTGAGCGCCAATTTAGGGCTGTCAACGGCACACGTTACACCATTATGCCGTGACGTTAAGCAAAAACGGAACGGTTAATGGCAGCGCGAAACGTGCCGTTTTGATAATGGAACGGCAAACGAAATGGATAGTGGAACGGAATAGCACATGCCGTTTATTGAAATGGTGTATTTTGTACATGCCGTTTAACGAAATGGTAAATGGAACGGCAAACGAAATGCTGAAATTGTGTCGTTTCGTTAGTGGCACGGCAAACGGAACGCCCTGTTCCGTTGCCACCGCACACGTTTGACAGGTCTAAGCGCCATCACTAGTCACTACATTATATTTTATATTATAATAACATTAGCCGGCACTCTTTTGTCCTTTTCTGCACCCCACCCCTCCACTCTTTTCCTTTTGCAATTTTTGCTGGCGAAGGTTGCGCCATCACATACATGATACTACTACTAGACTAGACCTGCGACCCATCTCATCTCAACTTTTAAATACACCCGGCTCATTAAAAATGTATGATAGCTAAGCACCGAATTGCGTAGAGAAACCAACTCCGGGTGCAGGGGAGCAATTAATGGATCTGAAGGTGGCGGTGATCCCTCTCCCTCTCCCTCACCGTACGAACGAATCACGGGACAAAACTGTGTTGTTGGGTGCGGTGAGGTGAGGTGGGGTCCACACTCATTACGCCGCGAAAAAGAAAAGAATAATCCAATATTATTATTATTATTATTTATACAAGCAGCAGCAGCACAGCAGCAAGCGTGTTGTCGACGCTTGTCTCGAGATCCGCAACCCATCACGTCCACGTGTGCCAATTCATAGCTTGACCTGCCTTTGCCATCCAAAGACTGACACGTGTAGGTTGCATGCTTTGTCGGGCCCAAGAGGCGACCGCGAGCGGACCGGCTGCTGAGTGCTGAGTGCTGGCCCCAGCGACTAGCGTGCACGAAGACGTAGGGAATAGCCAACTTATTAACCTGCCTGTCCCAGCGACTTCTTTTTTTAATTCTCTGCAATTCTAATATTCTATCATAGCAAAATTCAAAATTCGTCTCGCTTCTTGTGATCCAACGATTCCTAAGGGAAGGGACCTTGTGTGCCACGTTGACGGTGCAGATAGAATCGGGACAGGGACGAGCGTTAGACCGACAAAATGCGGGACCCACTAACGGTAGGGGACCAAGGTGTCACTTGTCACGACATACAAATATACAATACAATTACAGAGTGGGCCGAGCGGCGGCCGCTTTGGATTGGGGCCCACAAATTTGGTCTTTGCACTTTGGTCGTCGGAATCTGCGGAGGACATGTCGCCTTTTTCTCTCTTTTTCAACCCTCCAAATTTCCCTGCCTAATCCTTCTCGTTTCTCCATTTCATCTCCTCTAATTTTTCTTTCAAACTACCTCACGATATTTCGTTGTTTCTTGGAGATTCATTTTCAATTGCGTCCAGTATTCTCCAGTGGTGTCGTGTCGTATCGTGTCAAACACAATCTTGTTAGAGTCTCATGTCATGTTGTGTTGATACGAACTATTTTTTTAATCGTGTCGTATCATGTCATGCTGAGTGGTGAGAAGAGGCAACACGACACGACTTACACGATGGTGTCGTGTCAAATCGTATTGAAACTTTTCTTTATTTTTTTATAATAATTTATTAAAAATTGAAAAAATATTAAAATTGGAAAAATAATATTGTTACAATTTATTTGACTATTCTACAAATTCTGTACATATATCAATACAAAATTATCAGAATATTTTTGTTAAAAGATTAATTGATGATTTTATTTTTTGAAAACTCATTTCTTCAACAGATTATTAAAAAATAAATAGACGTTAAAAAAAAGTTACGGTTATAAATTAAATTTTAATGTAAAATTAATTTAAATATATTTTAGAAAAATAATTAAAAAAAGAAGTATGTTTATGATGTTATTTTTGATAATATTAAAAATTAAATTCGTGTTGTCGTGTCATATTCGTGTCGTGTTAGTTCGTGTTCGTGTCGTGTCAAATTGTGTTAATTTTTCAAGATTGCAAACACGACACGATAACACGATCGTATCGTGCTAATTCCGTACTCATACCGCGTCATGCCATGTCGTGCCAATACGCATGTTGTGTTGCAACACAATCGTATCGTGTCATTTTGAAGAACTCTAAATTTGCGTGCATGGTCAATAACACGCGTATGGCCGTATGCCCGTTTGTGTGCAAGCCGGACATGACACATGCAAGTATGGAACCATACCCAACCGCATTAATGCGTGATATTTTCTCTATGTTCTAATTTGTTGTGGAATTGATAATTCATAGGAACGGCAATAAAATACTGTTGACTCTAGACTCCATACACAATAATAGAAGGTAAGCGGCCGCAAAAAAAAATTAATTATTATTTTCCACCGAAATCTTCCTATCGGACTCCAGTCATATATATATATATATATTTTTCAGCCATCACCTAAAATTTGTTATATTTATTTATTGTTAAAAAAATAACATGAGATTTTTTTCAATGGAATAAAATTCACTACAACTAAAATGCTTACGGAACTCGTTTAGCTATTTCTGTAACTCCTTGGGAATTTTTTTTTTCTTTTGTATTTTCTCTCATTAATCAATCTTCCTATTTATCAAGCATTCCTTATGATCAAATGATATATCATGTGTGCACATCGCACACGTTAAAAATCATAAAAGTTAATACAAATGACACCATGCATGAAGTATTACAACAATCCAACGACATTTGACGAAGTATTACATCATTCAAGTTGCATTTAAATTAATATCCAAACGTTGTATAAGACAGCATGTCTAAATTAAGGACATATATATTTTTTATTTTAAAAACTTTGACTTGATTTTCTTAAAACATTTTCTCAAACATGTTCAAGTACATGGAGAGGAGAGGTTTGAATTCACAAGAAACGAATGGACGAAAAGAATAAAAATTCGGGGGGCATCTCTGCAAAAAGCAAAAGACGTGTTTAAGTTTAACAGTTGAAGTATGAGGCGGCAATTGGCAATTATAGACTTTAGGGAGCAGTTTAGGGGTCGTTTGGATCGCTTAGGAATTTGGAGAAGTTGTAAACCATCCATTCCGGCCCTCTGAACAATAATATAAACCATCCATTCCGGCCCTCTGATTCTTTCCAACAGTAGGCGATTTGATGGCGAAGGAAGGCGATTGGACCCGTGTGCAGCCTAGGCGGCGTCGCAACCACCACCGCACTTCAACCACCGCAACCTCCACTCCTTACCATCTCTCGACCTACAACGCCGCTCCTACCTACGCTCAGGTACTCCGAAATCCTCCTGCTCCCCGTCAGACCCAATCCCGCTCTCAGCCCACCAAGATCCATAACACCTACCGATCCAACCACCACCAAGATACTTCTGCCACTGAAGACCAGCCAAGGCACCCCCCCAGGCAAAGCCGAGACATGCCTCCCGCCGCCGCTGGCTCCCAAAACCTCGTCAGGCCTCCATTCACGTTGTTGACAAGGTTCCTTCCGAGGTGACTCTGCCGGAGAGCCCCACCACCCTCCGCTTCCCTCCTTCTCCTTCCTATGAAGAATGGCACCTTCGCTGTTTCAGGTGTTTCCAGCGCGGACACCTCTCCGACGATTGTCAGAACGCTCGCCGGTGCGTCCTCTGTTGGGGAATAGGCCACGACTACAAAGAGTGCCCTGATTCTTTCCAACAGCCTTTGGCAAAGGCTCCTTCTCCTAAGGCTTGGCTAGCAGAGCATCCCTTTGAGGAGTTGCTTGATAGCTGCAACCCAAATTTGCGTACTGTTTTGCCCTCTGATTCGGAGCGCCCCAAGGAGGTTTGTTATCATCTGTCAAGGGATAAGGCCTACCATCAAGAGGTGCAGCGCTTGTCCAAGGCGTTGCTGATAACCACCCCCTCTAACTCTGAGGTCCCATTCACTGCTGATGTGATTGCTGCCCAGCTTGCTTCGACAGGTTTAGTGAGGAAAGAGCATCTCCAAATAGCTAACCTCACTAAAAATAGGCATCTGGTTCTACCACCGAAAGGTATTTCACCACAGCAGTTGGGTATGGCCATGTCTGAAACATGGTGGGATAGAGGTTATCAGGCGGCTCAATGGTCCCCGGCGATTGATGCTGAAGTGGAGATTCCTATTTTCAAAGCCTGGGTAACCTTGTCTGGTATTCAACCTCATCACTGGAGGGAACGTTATGTCGCTGATTCAGTCAGTAAGTTTGCGACCTACCTTGGCACTATACCCTCTAGAGAGCCGAACAACATGGCCACTTGGGATGTTGCCTTAGCTACTTCAGACCTCCGTCGTATTCCTCTCACTATCTCCATGACTGGCGATGGTTATAAGTACTCAGTCTCAGTTCACATTAATTGCTGGGTCCAGCTTCCGCCTGAGGTGATGTTTCAAGTTCCTCCACCACCGCCACCTATAAACCGTCCCAGTCACCGTCAGCCCAAGTCACCTACACCACCTACCACCTCTGATGAAGAAGCCTGCCGTTTGCAGGGGGACACCGTCACTTTAAAAATTTCTTCCTTACAGGAGATTTTTCGAGGAGTGCCTCCTTCCAGCATCCCTTCTGAGCTAGCTTCCCTGTTTACCCCTTCCGATCTTGCCTCGAGTGATCACGGTGTGGTTCTCCGCCGTAAGGACCTCGCTTTGGCAGGACTTGCAGACCCTGCTACACCTATGGACATTCAACAGGTGCCACAGAGGTTCCTACCCCGTAGCAAAAGGATGTCATCCATTGACGTCATGGAGCTGCAGGCCTCTGTTCTGGAACGTTCTCCACATGAGAAACGTTTGGCTGTTTCTTCTTTCCAGGTACAACCTCAGGGTACCTCTCTGTTACGTAAAGCCAACCTTCCTGTTGATGCTTATCTGTTTCCTGAGGTTTTCCATCGGTTGGATAGTTCGATTTTGACTGACCCTCAAACAATTTGTTTTGAACCACCACAGATAAAAGTTAACGGGTCGGTTCTTTCTAAAACGGTTATTGGGTCTGATCAACCTGAAACGGGTCTTGTAGAAAAGGTTAACGGGTTTGTTCAACCAGAAACGGGTCACGGGTCCACTCAACCTGAAACTGAGAACGTTGTTTTGGGCCCTTCCCCAAACATGCTTGCCTTAGTTGTTAGTGAGATACCTTTTGACCGGCCAGTAAGTTCTGTTAGCCCAATTGTGCAAGAAGGAGGCCCATCTTCTCTTAAAGGTCGATCCCGACCTGCTCGTGTTGAGAGTAATGTTACTTTTAAGGCCAAGTATGGTTGTAAAACCAGAACTCAAAAGAAGTTGATCAAGGAAACGGAACAAGCCTTGTTGGCAACTACTAACACCGGTGACTTTATTGATGTGCCATTACAACTGGTTGAGGCTGTTGACATGCTAAGCTTGATTGGTGTAAGCCAAAACATACTAATCAATGAAAAAGATAAGTTCTCAAAAGATGTCCCTGAGCTTTGCTTGCGTAAGTCTCGTGTCAAAGTTAAACCAGTTAAGTCGGCTAAAACTGTTAAAGCTGTTATGGTCACACAGGGGCAAGCAACTTCCAGTAGGCCAACTGCAACAAGATCATCATACTGCTGTCCTTCTGATAGAGTAGACATTCCAGGATCCGACGAGGAACTTGGGGATTACTCCTCGGAGTAGTATCTGTGGCCTTCTGCTGCTTGTAAGCTGCCTTTTTAGGAGCTGTTTTGTTGTTGCTTCTTGTTGTGAATTTTTGTTATGATGATGTATAAACCTCTAAAATTATTATCTTGGAACGTTCGAGGACTAGGCGAAGATAGTAAAAGATTGGTAGTAAGTGATGCTATTCGCACCTCTAGATGCGATGTTTTTTGTTTGCAAGAGACTAAACTTAGCTGCCCATCTTTCTCGACTGTTTCTTCTTTTACTCCCAGTTTCTTTGATAGGGATATTGCTATGTTAGATTCCATTGACACTAGGGGTGGCTGCGTAATTGGTTGGAAACGGTTTTTCTGTCAACTCTCCTCTTGGACTACACGGCACACTGTGTCAGTGCTTCTCTTAGATTTGAGAACTGAGTCTAAGTATCTTGTCACTAATGTGTACGGCCCTCATACTTCAATTGATCGAGCTAGCTTTTTTAGAGAACTCAAATTCATTGCTACTCTGGAAAGCTGCCATTGGGCGATTTTAGGAGATTTCAATATAGTCCGTTGGATGAGTGAGCGTTCCACGTCAGCTACTGAGTTTTCCCAAATGCAGCTTTTTAATGACGTGATTAGGGACTTGCATTTGTTTGATACTCCCCTTTCTAATAAGCGTTTCACTTGGTCCAATAAACAGCCGACTCCTATTCAATCTCGCCTTGACAGGGTGCTCATTTCCCCCCACTGGCTAACCTCGTTTCCTGTTATTGATTTACAAGCTCTCTCCTCCCCTGTTTCTGATCACATCCCCATCCGGTTGCATTGCAAGCAAATGGCAACTGGGCCTAAAATAAGAAGGATGGAGTTGTTTTGTTTTAAGCATGAGGCCTTTCACTCCATAACTCAAGATACCTGGGCTGAACATAATCAATTACATTCGGCCCAAAATTTCTTTTCAAAGAATCAGCTACTGCAGGAGAGGCTCAATAATTGGCATAAATCCACCTTCCCGTCAGTTAATGTGCACTTGGAGAATGCTAAGCATTTCATTGCTTTGTTTAACTCTGTTGAGGAAACCAGGGCTCTCTCTTCCTTAGAGATGCGGGTAAGAGTTCTGGCGAAAGAAAGAGCTTATCATCTTGCTTGTATTCTGGAAAGCAGATGGCATCAAAGAGCTCGAATTCAATGGTTGAAAAATGGAGACCATAACACACGCTATTTTCATGCAACAGCTTCGGCCAAGTTGAGAAAAAAACATATTTCTTCCTTAATTGTTGATGGGGAAACACTAGTCAATCCAAGTCACATTTTGCAGGCATTTACGGACTTCTACAAAAACTTACTTGGCAAATCAGACCACGTGTTCCCTTGCTCCTTGCATTTGTTATATGGCCACCAGCCTACTATCCTACAGCTAGGGGATCAGTTCACTTCACAAGAAGTTCATCATGCAGTTATGAAACTTGCAAATAACAAAGCTTCGGGTCCTGATGGCCTGCCAAATGAATTTGTAAGAGAGAAGTGGAGTGTTGTGAGTCAGGACATCATGCGTATCTTTGATGATTTGTTCTCTTTGAGCTTGAACTTGAAAGATTTTAACCGGGCTCATATCATCCTTCTGCCAAAATCCCAGAACGCAACTTCCTTATCTTCTTTCCGCCCGATAAGTGTTATCAATTACATTCCGAAGCTGATCGCTAAAGTCCTAGCAAACAGGTTGGGGCAACATATCAATGAGATGATCTCTCCCTCTCAAACCGGGTTTATCAAAGGAAGACTTATTCATGAAAATTTTCTTGTGGCTAGAGAACTTATTGCACACTTCAAAACTTGCAAAGAACCGATAATTATGATCAAGCTTGACTTCTACAAAGCATTTGACACAGTTAATTGGTCCTTCCTACTCAATGTGCTGAAAGTTTTTGGGGCTCCCTCTAAGTTTATTGATTGGGTGGAACTATTACTCACCACTTCTTCTTCCGCCGTCCTGGTAAACAATCAGATAGGGGCAATGTTTCAACATCAACAGGGATTGCGTCAGGGGGATCCTTTATCCCCGTTTCTTTTCATCATGGTGGCAGACGTTTTATCTAAGATGTGCCAAGCTACTGCGTTATCTATACCCTTCTGCCTCTCAGATCGAATTCGCTATCCCTTTCAAGTTTTACAATATGCGGACGATACGTTGATATTCTGCACTGTAAAAGGAAGAGCGGTGCATTCTCTAAGATTTATGCTCACGGTTTTCTCTCTCTGCTCAGGACTAAATCTCAATCTTAGCAAATCCTCCTTTGTACCTTTCAATCTCTCCCCTTCACAGATTTATGCAGTATCGTCTTTATTAAACTGTGAAGTGGCTCAGCTCCCTCTCACCTACTTAGGCTTGCCACTAACCTCGAGTCGACCTTCCAAGGATGTGTATCGACAGTTGATTGAAAAGCTAGAGCAAAAACTGGCGGGGTGGAAGAACAAGCTCCTTTCAAGAGCTGGCCGTCTAACTTTAGTTTCCTCGGTTTTGACCTCTATCCCGATCTTCCTCATGTCAGCGTTTAGACTGCCATCTTGGGTAGTGAAAGCAATTGACAAATTGCGTCGCAACTTCCTGTGGGGACGCTCGACAGGATCCACTTCTGGTATTCCTCTTCTTGCATGGGATCGAGTTTGCCTACCCAAGCATCTAGGAGGAATGGGGGTACTAAATCTAAGGATTCTCAATCTTTCTCTACTGCTCAAATGGCTATGGCGCCTGTTTGAACTACCCAACTCTCAGTGGGCAACATTGACTAGATCGCTGTTTGTCTCTAGAGGACTTACATCACCTCTTTCTTGGACAGCTAGGGGCTCCTTCTTCTGGAAGGACTTACTGACACTGAGGCACATCTTCTCCATTTTCACTCATTTTAACTTGGGAAGTGGAAAGGAAGCACTTTTTTGGTATTCAAATTGGGGGAACGGCCTCCTGAGTTTTTTTGAGTGCAAACCGCCGCCTCCTAAAGCCCATCTGACAGTAAGCAAAGTTTGGCACAACTTTTTTTCCTCTCTGCAGGCTCCATGGAATAGAGATGTTCTTAATGCAGTTCAATACCTCTCTTCCTTCACACAATCCGATGCAAGAGATAAATGCGTTTGGAAGTGTACTTCCTCTGGAAAATTTACTGTCAAGTCGGCTTACAACGCGTTAGTTTCTGCTGGTAAAGTTGAATTTCAGGCGACGTTAATCTGGAGTACGAAACTACCCCCCTCGATTCGAGTCTTCATTTTCCTCCTTTTTCATGACAGGGTACTCACACAGGAGGCATTAGTTAAGAGGAATTTTGTGCTACAGCCAGGCTGCTCTCTGTGTGATTCGACAGGCTTGGAAACGGCTACTCACATTTTCTGCCTCTGCCCCTACTCGCAGGAGCTCTGGAGTAAAGCAAAAAACATCTTCCCTTCCCTTCTTAGCCGAGATCACACAGACGTCAAGCAACTCATCATGGACGCTGTCAGTGGGACTACCCATAAAGCAACTGTCTCCTTAACTGTCTTGTGGGCCCTATGGTTAGAGAGAAATAACCGTGTCTTCAGAGGGGCTGTCAGAAATACGGAGACTCTGCTGCACTGGGTTACTTCCCAGCAGAAGTTGTTTTTGAAGCATTGCTAATCGCCCACTTTTCACTTCACAGCTGCAAGAGCTAGTTTCCTGGCCTTGTAGTGTTTTCTTTTTCTGTTTTTTTTCCTTTTCCTTTGTTCTTTTTGTTGTAACTTGGTAGCCACTACCTAGTTCTCTAAAAATTTTTTTTTAGAAGTGTGTAACTTTATGAAGAGTTTGGATTGTTTATAATAAATTTATAATAGGAAAATAAAAATTTTTCAAATTTTTTGAGGAATCCAAACAGCCCCTTAGTATTTCCTTCTTTACTTCACTTTTTCTTTGGAATTAGACAGCTAGACAACTAGACAACTAGTAGTAGCATTCTTTTATGTCTCCGCTCGCTAGTCGAGTTGGTAGAGACACAAGTCTCTCTACGGAGAGACAGGGGTTCGAATCTCGCTGGGGCGAGATAATTCGAGTGTGTGTGTGGGGTGTGAGTGCCTACGGGCTGTGATAAAAAAAAAAGTAGCATTCTTTTATTAATTTATTTTCTACAAGCTGCAGTAGAAATTGTAGAGGTGGGAGGGTGGGTGTGCGACGTGCGTGCAGCACCCCTCCCCCTCCGTCACTGCGGGTCCCACTCACTGACGCAGTCGGCGTGCCGGCGTGCGTGTTGCCGCCCGATGGGATTCTCTGCTACTATTTTGGTGGCATTTTTTAGATTTCTACTGCTACTATTTTTCTTTTTTAATAATTTTAATTTTTAATTTGTTTGGAGCTTTCTGGAGCGCGGTGCCTCGTCGCAAGCGGAGATTAAACACGAAGAATTTGTTGTATACTTTTCTGATTTGTAGGTTTCATTGTATACTTTTCCTGCTAAGCACAGAATTTGTTTTTATATGGTCCAATTTCTAGTACTTATTATAATATGAAAAATTATCTATCAATTATTTGATTATATTATTTTAAAATGAAACGTGCTGCAACTGTAATCGAATGGAATTGAATATAATCACCGAAAAGTTAATAACTTATATCAAATTAGTAAATTTATTTGATTTTAAAATGCTGATTTGACATTAATGAACAATTTTTTATACAAATTATCTGTCATATTTGTGATTACATAACATTAACAGGGGTAAGAATTCATTCAAGCGCCAACATATACCTGAAAATATGATTTTATACAAGTAAATTTATATTGGATAGTTTTGATAACTTTGTGTAATATCTACTGCCTTTTGAGATCGTAGGACTTTTTTTTTTTATATATGAAAGCCCTTTGGGGGATCGTAGGACAATAAATACGGCTCGAATTCGTAAAGGCACTACAAAAATGAGACGCAATTATTACTTTATAAAACCATTCAAGTCGTACGTTTTATGCACGAAGTTAACAACTATTAGGTTATGATTGGAAAAGTAATTTTGAGTTGATTTGATTGGAATTGATTTAAGTGGAATAGAAATGATTTGATTTTAAAATGAAATTCATAGATTGGATGAGTGACAAGAAGAATTGATGGGAATTCATGATCTCAAGTTCGAAATCAATTCTCATTAAATTTCTTCCTTTTAGATGGAACTTCCATTAATTTGAGGAGAGTGAACTTCTCATTAAATTTTTTTGTAAATTGTTTACTAATGGTGCTTTGCCACCCGACCCTCAAAAAAATTTCCACCGTTAAATTTTCTCATTTCTGATCAATGGATTTGGAAAGAATCATAATTCCAATTCCAAATCCGTCCTGAAATCGTCCTCCGATCAGGGCCTTAAAGTTGGCGATAATGAGGTTGATATTACTAATTTGGGATTATATATTAATTTTTGTAAAATTGTAATTGCATATCTTTAAATGAGGTTCATTTTAATTAAAAATGTTAACAAATACACACAGCAAATAATAAATTTGTTAATGCAATCCAAGTAGAGCTTTTTTGGTACAAAATTGATAAATTATTGTATAAAATTTGAATAAGTAGTTGCTGTTATTTGCGGAACAAGTTTCTGATTGATGTCTCCTTCGCCCACAGTAAGTCCTGAATATAGTGGTCTTTTCTTCTACTGATTCAAAGTAATATTTTAGTTTATCTATATAATGTTTTTGTGGCACATCCAACCTAACAAACAAAATCCTTCCCTAACGTAACGGTAAAAGTAATTTGGACACAATTTTTATTATTTCGGGGATATGCTGAAAACATATAATTGACAGAATCATAATTTGCTGTAAAATAGAAGTACAAAACAGTAGCAAGGGCCAAGGGAGAATACATTGGCCTGAGAGTATGAGAGTATCTGATAGGCCTGGACGCTAGAGTATGAGGGTTTCATTTTATTATATGATTTTGGAGGGGACCGCTTTAATCACTTCTTGCTTGTGCGCAACAGTGCAAGCCACAACTTCTAAAACACAAGGTAATAGGTAATAGGTATGGCCATCTTCTCATATACAATTAATGTGGGAGCTGCGGAAATTAAGGGAGGAATTAATGAGGTTGTTATGCAACATAAGAATTTCAATCCGGTACAAATCAGGAAGAATGCTGAGGTTTGGATCACTGCAAAGGGCAGTGTTTCCAAACCTCAGCATTAACCAAAAAAATTCTAAAACCCGAATAATAGAAGAAATTTTTTTTAACCAATGCTGAGGTTTGGATCACTGCAAAGGGCAGTGTTTCCAAAAAAAAAATTTAAAAAAATTCTAAAACCCGAATAATAGAAGAAAAACACACCAAAACAAACATTAACCAACTCGGCCCAAATTTTTTGGGCTGAAACTTTACATGTAAGAATTCCCGAAATTTTAAAAAATAATATTAAAATAATATAATCCAATAAAATCAATATCAATTTAATCAGTTTAATATAAATAGTATCGTAAGATCGGAATCCTGGATTCCGATCTAACGTTGGATCGGATTCTGGGATTCCGATCTAACGTTAGATCGGATTCTGGGATTCCGAACAGTCCTGTAACTGCTCAATTTTGTCGTTTTTCATGGTTTTATTGTATTTCTATTATAAAAATTAATTAAATATATGAAATTTTAATATTAAATTAATATATTATGAAATTTTAGTAATATATTTTGAAGATAAGATATTAAATTAATATATTTTATTTTACTTCTATTATAAACATTAATTAAATATATAAAATTTTAATATTAAATTAATATATTATAAAATTTTTGTCGTTTGTTTAGAACCGGATTTTTGATATTTTGAAGAATGTTAATATAATATAATTCTATATTATGAATAATATTTTAATATTTAAAGTTTTGATATTAATTTGATATGGATGGTTTTATTTTTAATATTAAAAATTTTCAATTATGTTAAATGTTGTACATAATAAGTACATAATACTTTATGTAATAATTTATTTATGGCAATAATTATAATATAAACTTATAATTAAATATTAGATTTATTTCATTTAATTCATAATATAAAAATACAGGAATTATAAGTGTCATCATCGGCAAATATACCATCCCAGCCTTCGGTAAATACAAAGTGAACATATACCGTAAATAAGCTGAACATATAGTCGATCTAAGTGAACACTTACTAACTTATTTTTATAGAACTTATTTGTTTGTATGTGTTCACTTAGATCGCTTATATGTTCACTTTGTTTTATGTATATGTTCACCATTAGAAGAAGAATTGAATTTTGTAACCATAATATAGATTAGCACACTAAAATAAAAGAAAGGGAAAAATACATGAAAATCATAATATAATTTAGCACACTAAAATAATAAAAAAGGAAAAATGTACATAAAAAACCATAATATAAATGAACACACCAGGGTACTTAAAAACAAAGTAATAAATAAACTTAGAGATCTTGATCATCTACATGTTGCAGAATTTCCTCCCACCAGGGTTGATATTCTTCCGCATTCATTTCTTGTTGATTACTGGCACCATGGTTGTCGGCGAATTGAGCAGCCTCGTTCCAGAAAGCGGCATCAGGTTGTTGTTCATTACTGGCACCGTGGTTTTCAGCGAGTTGAGCTGCTTCGTTCCAAAAAGCCTCATCATTTTCTTGTTGATTATTCGCAGCCGGGTTGTCTGCGAATTGAGCGGCTTCGTTCCAGAAAGCTGCCTCGGCTTCTTGTTGCTCAATCTCAGCCATTTTAGCTACTGCAATTTTGCGTTGTTCACCTCTCTTCTTGATCTTTATTAGGCTCTCCTTAATTTTTTTTTTCCAATTTTTTCTTGTTGCAACCTCCGGCTCTCTTCGGCGGCCTTTTCTTCCATTCTTCTACTTTCGAACCATTGTTCTTTCACTCTGAATCTCTTTACAATTTCATCCCTCTCTTCTTGTTTTTTGTGTTCATCGTAGTGGTCACGCAAAATGGTATCTTTGAAATTGAAAACCTGACCACACTTTGTACAGCTCACTGTGTGGTCTCCACGAAAATCGTATATGCTTTCGTAAACAATCATGGGTGTAGGATCTGGTTTCCACGGTTTGAGTTCCGGCATCGGTTCAGGTTCTGTGTAGTACTTTTTATAGAGTTCAGAGTTGCTCGACTCAGGTTTAGTAAGGTAATGTCGCAATCTCTCCCTGCGGTCTCTTTCTGGGCCACCATGAATGTGCCACTGATAATGGGTGTATAATGGCCACTTGCCACCATATTGCGAATGGATATTGTAGTCGAATTTGCGGTAACATTTATTACATATCGCATGATAATCTCCTTTTTCGATCTCATTTGGATTGGCAGGGGAATGTTTGTAATTTGGCAAGTACTCATGTCGAGTAGATGGCCATTCCCGCACTTCACTGTCGGAGGTATTTTCTTTCTCCATGGTAGTGAATGTTGAAGGAAGAAGGATTGAGTGTGTGTGACATATTTTTGCTGAGGAAGAATAATTTTATAGATCAGTTTAGACTTGCAATTATTTAAAATTAATAAATATAATGTGATATCTTTTCAGACTTTATCAGAATACGTTTGTCATTTTGCATAGCTTAGGTAGGCATCAGTATACTTTTCAGACTTTATCAGAATACGTTTGTCCTTTTTGCAGTGCTTAGGTAGGCATCAGTATACTTTTGAGCTTTTATCAGAGCACGCCTGTCCTTTTGCAGTTCTTTTCCAGACTTTATCAGTTAATATTATTAATTTAATAAAATAAATAACAGTAAAAGGGAAAAAAACCAAAAACTGATTTGATTGGGCGGTGGATTCCTGGATTCCGATCTAAGCTTAGATCGGAATCTTGGTCCTTTGTCATTTTTGTTTTGAACAAATCGTACGCCTAAAAATTTTGAAATTTAAGTTTAGGAAAATTCGTCCGCCAATTAACAGCTCAGTATTTTTGTTAGAATTTTTCAGAGCGTATTTCCTATTTTTCTGGCGCCAAACTTTTCGAATCCAGAGCTGTTTTTTCAGTTGAAAGTGTGACTATTTTGGTCCTTTGTCATTTTTGTTTTGAACAAATGGTACGCCTACAAATTTTGACATTTAAGTTTAGGAAAATTGGTCCGCCAATTAACAGCTCAGTATTTTTGTTAGAATTTTTCAGAGCGTATTTCCTATTTTTCTAGCGCCAAACTTTTCGAATCCAGAGCTGTTTTTTCAGTTGAAAGTGTGACTATTTTGGTCCTTTGTCATTTTTGTTTTGAACAAATGGTACGCCTAAAAATTTTGAAATTTAAGTTTAGGAAAATTGGTCCGCCAATTAACAGTTTAGTATTTTTGTTAGAATTTTTCAGAGCGTATTTCCTATTTTTCTAGCGCCAAACTTTTGGAATCCAACGGTTTATAGTTAGGTGTTTCGTACTTAGGTGTGATTGCGCAAAACTTCATATTTTTCAAAGCGTTTATCATACTTAGGTGTTTCGTACTTGTTGTGATTGGTCCTAATAAGTTTTTAGTGATTATAAAGTACAAATAAATATAGAAGTCATAAATATAGAACTCATAAATATATAAGTCATACATAAGTAAATAAAATATAAAATACAAATAAATCCTAAATATGTCCAGTACGAGGGATCCACCTCCCCTCACTAGGGGACCAAATATACGGAGGACCTGGCGGCTGACGGGGGTCTCGTCCGCGAGCAAGTCCGACAGGTGGTGGACGAGGAGCCATCTGAGGAGTGGAATGACGAGGCGGTGCACTAGAAGAAGAGGCTCCGCCATATGTCTGACCAAATGAACCATAGCTCTGACCGAAAGGAGATGGATGAACTGGAGGTGTGTACGGCTCGTCCAAATGTACTCCAATGGATGACAAAAAAGCGTCACCCGGGCTCAAGATAGGCTCGCCCTGAGAATATGGTGGTGGTCCAGGTGGATACTGTGTCGGATACTGTGTCTGGTATGGTGGGTACTGGGTCTGGTACTCATAATGGGTAGGTGGGTCTGGATATGGACCAGGAGGTGGGCCTGGTGGTGTCGGTAACTCGCCAGTGGATATGGGTGGCTGTGTAGATGGGTGGATGGGCGCCTGTGTGGATGGCTGACTCTCTGTCCGTCTGCTCCGCACAATAGGCTGGTTGGGTCTCGGCTGATCAAAATATGTGTCCCAGTCGTGTAAAGTATACCCAGATGGCTGTTACATACAATGATATTACAAATAATATTAATATTATCAATAACAGAATAATAAAAAATAATAATATTACAAATTTTAGGTTACCGTCATAAACTGTTGCTCCTCAAATCCAGGCTCTGGCGCGTGATCCTCCTCAGGCGAATCAGGTATGGAGTCTATGTCTGTAGCTAGACCCTTCGACTCTAAAAGGTGAGGTAACCGATGCGGCTCCCCAACTAGCTCCAACTGCGTCCTGCAGCCCTTCAGCATCTCCTTCCCTGCCCGTTTGAATCCTTTCTTCACCGCCCATGCACATGCTCGCAGAGCTTGCGTCAATATGTGCTTGACCTGTTTATTTGTTGTTAGTGACTAAAATACAAATCAATTCATTTTAATTGAGTAAATAACTTACCATAGACACCCGCTCGGGCGCATCCTCTAGATAAGTCATCCGGCTAGCTGGAATCTGCTGTGCCACTCCCGGAATGGGTACAAGATGAGCACCTCCATGTATCCGCATCCATCTATCGTACGCGGGCAAAATAGCGTCACTCCATGGCCGCGCCTCTGCCACCTCGACCTGCGTCGTGTCGGCCCACATCGCAACCTCTACTGAGAAAAGGTCCTGCAAATCCCTCTGCCGAAATGTGTTGTGCCGGTACTGTAACAAAGCCTCCATCCTCCTCCAAGCCTGTTTGCCAGGACTGCCAAGTCCAGGCCGCGGTATAACATAGCAAGTGTGGCCGCACCCCAGTTATATCTAACTGAATTCGATGCATGAACATCCTACAAATAAGAAAAAATATTTTTCGTTAGTTGCAAACTAAGTTATCCAAGTTAGTACTAATGTAAGAGATGTTCTTAATATTTACAATTACTAACCCGAAGTAACTCCAGATAAAAACAAGGAACAGAATCTCCTGTGGTATCTGGAAACATCTCGCAACCCATCAACTCCAACACCAGGGCCCGAGTGTATCTATCGATCCTATCTGCGTCCTCTGACCCAGGTCCCTGTGCCCACATATCACGCAGTTTCCCAAACTGTACTGCGTGAAGTTTCCTGCATTACATAAACATTACACACAAAATTTAAATTAAATATATATATTGCAGCATATCTCAAAATTTAAATTAAATTTTAAAACGTTTGTTACCTCCCAGCACGTCGATCAGTCGCCCTCTCTCTGAAGCAATCTAGAACATCCTCCATAGGAGTGTCCCGTGGCAATGCAAAGTCGGCTAGCTTCTGCACATCGTCGTAATCAGTACGACCGGTCACCGGTCGTCCAGTCGTAGGCAAGCCAAAAATGAAGGCGACATCCTGCAAATTTTATTTACATTTTTTTATTAAACAACAAAAAAACAATAAATAAATAAATAGCTACCAACAGAACTTGGAAAAAATAATACCTCAAGAGTAACGGTCATCTCGCCTACGCGGGGAAAGTGGAACGTGTGGGTCTCGGGCCTCCAGAACATGGCTAGACCCTGTATCATGGAACGATCCAATGGCATGTGACCTAACTCAACGAAATGAATAAGGCCCAATGTCACAAGACGCTGGTCCACCTCCTCGGTTCGTATCATTTTTGCCTTATGCATTTCGGGCGTCCACGCCTAAATAAGTTAAAAAACATATTATTTACTATATATACTATTAACTATATACAAAAATTAACTACATAAATAAAATTTTTTTATTATTTCCTTAAACCCTAAACCCTATACCCTAAATAATTTAAAAAATAAATTATTTCCTATATATACTATTAAAATATATATATATAAAAAATAATTAACTATATAAATAAAAAAAAACTTACTCGTACGCCTCGAAGCTCAGACTGACTGAGATGCAGAAGCTGATCGGCAGGAAGAGGAACGGGGGGGGGGGGGGGCAGCAGGGGGGCAGATGAAGAAGCGTCAGGATCTCCTCCTGATGTAGATGCGCCAGGATCTCCTCCTGATGTAGATGCGCCATGATCTCCTCGACGCCTCGTGGATCGACGTGGATCCTCTGGTATTCTTCTTCGCGGTGGCATTTCGACTGTTACTGCAATTAAAATTTAATAAAGTATAAAATCTATAAAAATTTCGGCAGCATCTCCCCTGTACCGGGAGAGTTTTCCAAAAAATCAGAACCCAATTTCAACCCAATTTGAACCCAACCCAACCCAATTTCATTCCAATTTGAACCCAACCCAACCCAATTTGAATATATCATTCAAATTTTACAATCATTGCATTTCACAAACCATTTCACAAGTATCAATGAATCAATAATTCAAACATTGCATTTCAAACATTGCATTTCACAATTTTACAATCATTGCATTTCACAATTTTACAATCCATCAATCAATCTACAAGCAATTCACAAATATTTCTATTCAAACAATAATAAAATAAACATATAAAAAAGCTAACCTGGAGTAGAAAGGAATTGACTCTCTTCTAAATAATTTTTTACCTACATTTTTAATTAATACCATCAATTATTATCATTTTTCTAATTTTTCCCATATTTAATTATCAAAATCTTAATTATTAAAAGCAAAAAAAAAAATTAATTACACATAAATTTTCATATGAATTTTTCTTATTTTTCGGTATTTTTAAAATAATTTTACAATTTATTATCTATTTTTCTAATTAATTAAGTAGTGAATAAACAAATAAAAAGACAAAAAATATATCCAATATAATTAATAAATTACATACAAATTTTTTTTTTTTTCTGATTTTTTCAGATTTTTTGAATATTTTTCCAATATTTTCCTATTTTTTTTATTTAATTAACTAAATTAAAAACTAATAAACTAAATAAATAAATAATTAAATTAATAAAAAAAAACTTACTGTTCTCGTCGAAGAAGTGCGTCCGAGAGCGAGAGCGAAAGGCAGCGAAATTAGATCGGAAACCCCTTATATATATAAAGGTTAGATCGGAATCCCAGAATCCGATCTAACGTTAGATCGGAATCCCAGAATCCGATCTAACGTTAGATCGGAATCCAGGAATCCGATCTAACGTTCGGAATCCAGGATTCCGATCTTACGATACTATTTATATTAAACTGATTAAATTGATATTAATTTTATTGGATTATATTATTTTAATATTATTTTTAAAAATTTCGGTAAGAATTCAATATATGCTTTACGTAACCTTCCTTCCGGATCAGTAAAAAATATCGATGTCAAAAAGTTCATGGCATTTACATAATCCTACATAATCTAGAGATATAGATATTGTTATTGTTTACATGACATCAGTCTCCAAACCAAGACAGAATTAGCACATGCCAGTCACTCCCGAATTGCTTTTCACGGCATAAAGCAACTCCTACAATCAAGGAAACAAGTTGTATTTAGTAATTTTAAATTCAGAAAAATGGAAATTATACATGAGCTCTTAACATTCCATTTTGTATCCTATCATTTTAATTTTAACTTATAATAATATATATTTAATTTGTACCGGTACCACAATTTGTCATTTAAGATTATGGACTTATTTTCTTTTACATTATATATTTTGAGTTTAATTCCACCATCTGTGACCCTTACAACACACACTTGAGAAACCAAAGGAGAAGAGCCACTTGGATTTGAAAACCGTTGTTATAAGACGTTCCTTACAAATTTTAAGAGCGTTTTTTTTTAAAAAAAAACGAAATAAATAGTAAAAAAATGAAAAAAAAATATAAAATTTGGTTTCATACAAATTCTCAATCTAACAGTTTGGAATGGTCGTTTAAAATTTAAAACTGAGAATAATCATGTTCGATGGACCATATGAATTAATGGACCACATTTGGAATTTGGCATTTCTCATAAATATTTAAAAATTCATACAAAAATAAGAAAAAAAAAATGGGACATAACAAAACTAATAATGTTAACAGATCGAAAGTGCTGATTTAAGCATACTCTAACCAATTTCCCTTGCTCGAGACATACAACGGATAATATCTCCCTCAAGGGCTGTTTGGATCGCATGGGAATAAGATAAATTTTCTATTTCTAGATAGAAATTTATTATAAACAATCCAAATTTTTCACAAAATCACACACTTTCTAATACTTTATGCCTAGGAATAAGAAATTCCTCTTATTCGCAAGAGATCCTAACTGGCAGCAGGAAAAGAAAAATAAAATTAAACATGTACTTTTTACGTGGAAAATTTCATCCTATTCATACTGTCATTAATTTAAAAATAAAGAGAGAGATCTGACATCGCTGATGTGGCTGACAACTCACATAAGGCTTCTCCATTTTTGGTGAATTTGTCCCCTTGAGCGGAACCAAAAATTACATTGAAGTTCAACTAAAAAAATCAAGGATTCAAGAATCAAGATGCCTCTCAAAAACTGCAAATTATACCTTTTCAAAGCCAGTTTTGCACAATAGTGCTAAATTAATCGTACACATACGTGACACTAAATTAACTCTAAATACGTGCACCGGTATTGGCATAATTGAGCTGGTATACGCACAATTGGTTTCCACTGTGAACTAATAAGGAACCCCGAAATATGTTGGTGCAAATTCAAATAAAATCGGATAATAGAAAACAAATGAAAGAAATGAAAGGAACAAAGTTACCCGAATCGCGCTAGGCGCTGTCCTTAAGCGTATTCCGTCTCAACGTGCGACAGGAACCGCAACCAAGATAAGACGGGGTTGTCACCTTTTAGGGCACGACCATGAAGGTGACTGATGAAAGCCTCCAAAAATATCCAGCAGAACAACAAAGTCGAGATTTGGAATATCAAATATTATCAAGAGGAATATGAGAGATTGAACAAGCTGTATATCTTTTTTGTGTGTCTCTTATCAACGAAATGGGCTGTATAAATAGTGGTTCAGTTAACGGCTACAGCCTTTATCATTTTAAATTAATTGCTTTAGCCAGCGTTTAGAAATGAATGATAAATAAAGGCATTGATGGACCAACGTTAAAAATAATTAGTGGGATATTAGTGCAACGATACAGAATTCCAACGGTAAGAAATTGATTAACAAATTTATTAGGTAAATGAATATCCCAACGGAAATATTAATTAAAATAGAAATAAAGAATGATATGGGCCAAATCCAAAGGAATAATATAGAAACTGAAACTTGAGGTAATGAATTTTGAGTTTTTCAAATTAATTTTCCAACAATCCCCCACAAAACTCAAAATTTATATAAAAATGAAAATGATCCGATAAATCAAGAAAAATATGCTCAAATTATAGGTTCACTTATGTATTTGACCAATAGAACAAGACCAGATATATCACATATTGTATCAAGATTAAGTAGATATACTAATAATCCAAGTAAGACACATTGGACAGCAATAGATAGAATTTTTAAATATCTCAAAGGAACAATATCATATGGTCTTAATTTTACAGGTTATCCTTCGGTTTTAGAAGGATATACCGACTCAAATTGGATATCAGATTCTTTAGATATTAAATCAACAACTGGATATGTATTTCTTTTAGGAGGAAGTGCAATATCTTGGCAATCAACTAAACAAACAATAATTGCTAAAAGCACAATAGAATCTGAATTAATAGCTTTAGATACTACTTGTACCGAAGCTGAATGGTTAAAAGAATTATTATCAGATATACCTCTAATTCCACAACCAATTCCATCAATTATAATAAATTGTGATTCTCAAGCCGCAATTGAATTTTGTAAAAAGAAATTGATAAATTCAAAAATGAATAGACATATTAAAAGAAGACAAAAATCAATAAAACAACATATGAAAAATGAAACAATAAATATTCAACATGTAAGAACAGAAAATAATATTGCTGATTGCCTAACAAAAGGCTTAAATAGAACTAAAGTTCTATATTCATCGAGGGGGATGGGTTTATGCCCTAATGGACCGCTTGCGGTGGCAACCCAATCTCCGAAAAGGTGACCCCTGGAAAGAGATTCAATGGGTAATAACAAGTCGTAAGTTGGTCACTAGCACACAATTTTGGAGCATTGACTCCAGCCCCATCCCTATGGTGAGTGTGCTTTATGTAGATGTTAAGGATGAGCACTTTAGCTCGAGCAATGCTCTTAATGAGGACCAAATCGGTAATTTCCGTGGGATGTGAATCTGCACACATCCTTGGTAGGGACTCACCTATATGAGAGTGCCTGTATACGGCCGCAGTGCGGGGCATGGGTAAGCCCTTAAGACTCTCATGAAAAATCCAAGTTATTTGCGTATGGCCATTAATGCGCACCCCGCGATGACTGACTCTATATTGCGTGTGTGATGGCGTGCCCTAAAAGGTGACAACCCCGTCTTATCTTGGTTGCGGTTCCTGTCGCACGTTGAGACGGAATACGCTTAAGGACAGCGCCTAGCGCGATTCGGGTAACTTTGTTCCTTTCATTTCTTTCATTTGTTTTCTATTATCCGATTTTATTTGAATTTGCACCAACAATCTTAAGCGTATTCCGTCTCAACGTGCGACAGGAACCGCAACCAAGATAAGACGGGGTTGTCACCTTTTAGGGCACGACCATGAAGGTGACTGATGAAAGCCTCCAAAAATATCCAGCAGAACAACAAAGTCGAGATTTGGAATATCAAATATTATCAAGAGGAATATGAGAGATTGAACAAGCTGTATATCTTTTTTGTGTGTCTCTTATCAACGAAATGGGCTGTATAAATAGTGGTTCAGTTAACGGCTACAGCCTTTATCATTTTAAATTAATTGCTTTAGCCAGCGTTTAGAAATGAATGATAAATAAAGGCATTGATGGACCAACGTTAAAAATAATTAGTGGGATATTAGTGCAACGATACAGAATTCCAACGGTAAAAAATTGATTAAAAAATTTATTAGGTAAATGAATATCCCAACGGAAATATTAATTAAAATAGAAATAAAGAATGATATGGGCCAAATCCAAAGGAATAATATAGAAACTGAAACTTGAGGTAATGAATTTTGAGTTTTTCAAATTAATTTTCCAACAAAATACTCATTACCGTTTTAGCACTTGAAACAGTTATTATAATAAATATTAAAAGAAAATGCAATATTGTGTAAAATATAAACAATTAATATCATACCTAAACATAAGGGACATTGCACTTCCTTCCGAATTTCTTCTAATTTTACATATATAAACCTGAACTCAATCAGAAATACTTTTATGAGAAACAAATATGGAGAAACCAAGCAGAGAAGTGCTGTACTAAGTTAGGCGAAATTGATATTTTTGGTACTGACTAGTGTATAATTTGAGTACAGAGCTAGAGTGCTTGGTCCGGAACTGGTACATAAATATGACCAACCATGAGACCTTTGTGTATAGTAATCGTATAGAATTGCAATATACATATATAGGAGCAAATTAATATAAGAACATTAAAGTATAGTATAATTTGAGAAAGAGACTTGTTAGTTTTTTCTTTGAAAAGGCCAAATTAAAGCGGTTGTGTCATTGTGTGACCAGAAAAGCAGTAGTAGAAAAATATGATGAGTAGGCATGCATGCAACCATTAATTGGTGTGATACTGTGATTATGGATTGAGCAATAGTTATAGTGGGTTGAGAGAGAGAGAGAGCGAGCGAGCGTGGAGGCGCATGCATACAAAAGGAAAAATCGGAAGAAAATGGATGCTTGAAGGAAAGGAATCATCAGAGGAGGAGCTCGCCGTTTGGATCGCTTACGAACAGGAGGAATTTTTTATTCCTAAGCATAAAGTATTGATAAGTGTGTAATTTTGTGAAGAGTTTAGATTGTTTATAATAAATTTATGTCTAGGAATAGAAAATTCTCCAAATTTCTACTTGATCCAAACGGCCCCGAAGGAATTTTCTATTCCTAAGCATAAAGTATAGGAAAGTGTGTAATTTTGTGAAGAGTTTGAATTGTTTATAATAAATTTATGTTTAGGAATAGAAAATTTCCCATTTAATCTAAACGGCCTATTATATAGTGTATCGATCATTTGCAATTTAGAAGAAAGACGAATCATATTATATTTACAATACCATTTACCGACAACTTTAGAATCTCTCTTAGTTTCATTTTCCATTTTCAATTGTTTCGATGTCATTAATAACTAATATGTATTATGTACATATATCTATCAATGTAATACAAATTTATAATTTTATCTTGATGGTTGTGCTAGCTAAATTAATTATTCAGTTTCATTTCTTGATTTACCTATAACTAGAAGCAGAATTACCCTTGACCTGGTATATTACACAAGTCCATCACTATTAATTCCCTATAAATTAAGGAGCAATCTAAGAGTTTATTCACCTCATAATCAAGAGTGTAGCCATTTCTTTTAAATATAATCTGGATCATTGATTTTCGAATTTTGATTTAATCTATGGTTAAGAGATAATGTTCAAATGAAACAAATTATTTAAATGTTGATTTTTCAATTTTCATCTAAAATGTAAATAATGTTGTACAAAGCATAGTAATTATTTTGCGGAGAGAGATGTCTCTTCCTCTCTCTCCCTCGTCTTTCCCTTTCTTTTTCCTCTCTCTCTTCTCCAGAGCTAGAGATTCTCCAGAGGCGGCGTTGAGCTGTAAAGCAGGGCTATTTGTTTGTTTACTCCGATGTTTTTGCTCGATGTGTTCGATGTGCGGACTTCTCGATTCTTCTACACATTTCTGCACGGAACCAAAAATTAAAAAGGGCAAGAGCCCCTTGGCCGCTTCAACACAATCTCCGCCTTCGAGTGTTGTCGAGCTTTCTTCTATCTTTCAGCCAAGATTAGCATGCTCTGCTAATTCTTCCCTTCTCTTTTCTTTTCCGTTAAATTTTTACAATTGGTCTTTTTTTTTATTTTGATGCTTCACTGGGTAACTGCTGACATGTGCATCATATATTGAGTTCTATTTTGTATTTGGTTTCCTAAAATTATATAGATGCTATGCTTTTGCTTTGCGTTGGCCATCATATACTTCTACAAGCTTTCTCAATTGCAAGTGTAGATGCTGCTAAATAATTGAAATCTGAGTTTTTCATCTTTTACACAAGTTTTGTTTATACTTTCATTTTGGTTGATTTTGGATGCTAGGTTTTGCTTTGTGCTGTCAATCAGATATAATCACAATCTTTTTAGTTGTCTTCTTTCTAATTGCGCATTGGAACCTAATTTGGATAAAATCGAGAGTAATAATTGCAAAAATAATTTTTCATCATATAGGTTGTGCTGATTCGTTATTGCAAGATTTAAAGCGTAAGTAGCTGTTGGTTGGGTATAATAATTATATAATATGTATTTGACAAATGAAAAACACTATACAATAATGATAATTTTGTCATTGTGCTTACTATCATCGTGGGATGTAATTTTAGTTCATTTGGATCAAGTTGCTTCTGTTAGATTTGTTGTTATTGTTTTCGTTTTAATGTTTGATTAGGGTCGATTAGTTTGTGCTCTGCACTTTCATTAATATGTCTGTTTGTATTTCGGTTGTAGCTATAGTCCTTTTGTTGGCGATGAGATAAAAATGCTCTACTCAACATATTAACTAGAGGATGGTGATGACTTCATCAGAAGCTTCTGTGAACAAAAGAAATGTAGAGTCTGAGCTCTATTTTTTGGTACTTATTTTGTACATCTCACATTTTAGTTTGATGATAGGAATTTAAATTAGGCAAGTCACGCTGAAAAATATTGAAAATAATAGTTAAAATATGCTTGGGTTGTATTATTATTATTGATGTTCGTAAGCAGCAACAATTGTAATTAGGGGTTTAAGTTATATCGCTGAATATTTGCATTTATATCGATTACTCTATAGTGATCATCATTTATATTCCATGTTACAGGAGCTGAAAGAAATTTCTACTTAGATATCTCATAATGTTGGTTAGCTGTTAGATCATTGCCGATGTGTTATTTAGGATCTACATCTTATCTTTTAGGGTTTTTTTTTTCGCAGTACAATCAATTTTAGGGTTGTTGTGCCAGATTGAGCCTTATTTCTTTTTTTTCCTTAGGTCCTGTGCACTGGATTGATCTTCTTGCTTCCTGTTGAGATCAATCTTTTATTTTAACCAAATCATTAAGGAGCCATGGGCTATAGCATGACTGCCGTCTTCTATTGTTTAAATTTTTGCATACTTAGATATGGAATCCCATTTTTTTAAGTTTGGCAATAAAAATTTTTATAGGTCAGAGTAAAAAAAATGTGTTTTTGAGGTTCTTAGTTCTTTCTATAGGTCGAAGCATTGACGTGTGGCAAAGGCATTGTGAGTCTAGCTGGTCTAGAGGTGTGGAAAAAGAGAGTTGCTTGAATTCAGGGAGAGGAACTACTTGTAAGTGAACTTACTTGATGCTTCATATTTTGAAAATTAGGAATTTTGGGATGAGATTTAAATCAACATATGATTTTAAATTCTATGATAGCGCAAATTTGAAACATTATGAAAAGCTCACTGAAGACAAAGATTGAAAGTAAATCATTGTGTATTTTTTCCTTTCCTTTTTGGGTTTCAAAAAATAATCCTAATTGATGTTTCTTTCTGAATATCAAATTTTTTAGTTTCAAGTGTATGTACTGTCAGTTATCGTTGTTTATGGTTTCATGGATATCAATCCTTTTCGCTTGGGCTTATATCTTTTGGTTTACATCTACATAAATGTTGAATTGTAAAAGATAGCATTTTTTTGTCAAGTTTTTATGTTAAATTGAATACTAAAGGAATGATTTCAGCTGGTATCCAATTTTGCCCATTGCTGGATTTTCTTTACCATCTCTCTTAAATTAAATACAAAAAGAATGTTTTTCTCTGATTAGGCCTAATAGATTCTGAAATGCATCTTTTATGTTTATTTAGTGCGTAGTTTGGTTTATACTAATTCATGTAGCTTTCATATCCCAACACTTTTTCTTTCTTGGTGTTAGTGGTAATTTTTATTTTCTATTGATATTTGGCCATTTGGCCGCACTTCTTCAATTTATATAGATTGTAGATGTGCTCATTTAATTAGTGAAACATTGGTTTTATTCTTTCTCTCCAGCAATAATTTTGATGGTTATGAGGAGTCTAACAAGTGTGATGGTTATGAGGTGTCTGACAACGCTAATGGTCATGAGTCTGCATGTCAGCATTACCAGAGAGGGATGAAAAGGTTATTGCTTATGTTGTTTTCTTCTATTTCCGTAAATATGATATGCAATTAAAGGAGCACATTTGTTTTTCAACTACTTTAATTCTGACTCCCATTTTTAAGCACTGCAATATGAACTCGACTTTGTCCATTATAAAAAGGATCCTCGTAGTGATCATATGTTGATAAATTTTTTATTTTATTAGAGGTACTCAACAATTCTAACTCAGTTGCTGAGCATTGATCTAATTTTGAAGAGTTGAACTGCATTTTTTTTTTTCTCTGTGGAAGCTCAGAAAGACTACGGTACAGTAATTGAATGGATTACTTTAATTAATGAATTTTAATATGTTGATATATTTATTTTGTTAAACACGTTTGTTGCAAAAAAAAAATTATGTAAATATTACACAAAAAGAAATTTCATGTATGTCAACAAAAAGAAACAACACCTCAATGGATGAGTTTAATGGTATGTAGGAAAAGCACAAGTATAATGAAAGAAAAATATAGATTGCTGGTACGAAATTATAAAGCACCAGTTTGTGTTGGTTTGAGCTATTTTAGAATGCTTTGTTTTGCTTATGCATGTAATATGCTAATTTAGATATAAATTACGGCTTGCTTTATTTGATCATATGTGTGAGTTAGGCATATCAGAATAATCTTAGGGAAAGGAATCAGGGGGATGATCAGGGGAACAACCGTGACATATGGACAATCTGTGGCCTAATTTAGATAAATCATTTGGCACCTTTTGTTTGTTTGTATTGTCATCAAGATACATCTACTAATGTATTTTCTATGATCTTAATTATCTATTTTTTAGACTTTTTAATTTTTTTTAAAAAAATATGAAAAATAAAATTTAATCGCGCGAAGCGCGATATTGCAGCTAGTAATGTTCAAAGTTTAGTTAATGATTCAGTAAAATTAGCCTCCTAAAACATCTGCCTCGTGCAAGTATGATATTTATCTAAATAAATAATACTACTACTAATTCGATGCATCTACATTACACAACCAATTCTTCATGAGAAACAATTAATTCAAACTAATTGATATCATACTCAAAGAACAAAATGCAGAATACCAAAACAACCATGACATGCCTTCAATTTTTGGCGAAACGGTACGACATGACATGACGCTATATGACTCAACTAGAGCTTGCCGACTCGACCGGGTCGACTGATCATAACTGATTGATCTCAGTACAGCCAGTTGCACATTTCACAGTTCACACCTTTCCCAACTCCCCGGCAAGTTTCTGCAAGTGGACAAACGACACGCCGCCTCTCTGTACGGCTTTTCTGCATGCCGACATCATCTCCTCCACTTGGACCCTGATTCTACTCCGTTCCTCAGATCCCGGATCCATCAACAGCTTGATCGCTTGTTCAAGATCCACTGCACTCACGAATCCCTTGTTCTTTCTATCGGCCTCGAGTTTAACCGCAACATGCATCTCATTCACCAACATAAATGCATTCAGGTGCTGCTCTGCATAGAGTGGCCATGGGATCATCGGCACGCCAAACCAGAGGCTCTCAAGGATCGAGTTCCAACCGCAGTGCGTCACGAATCCTCCGATTGCTTGGTGCGATAAGATGTCAATTTGCGGGGCCCAGCTGGGCCACACAAATCCCCTCTCTTTTGTTCTCTCTATAAACCCTTCTGGCAAAAACTCTAAGCTTGCATCAACTGGTCCCCTGTTATTATGAAAGAGCCATCATTAGAATCATTTTCTAAATAAACCGACTAGCATTGATTCGTTGACTATTACCTAATATATATAATTTGTGATCGTACATATGACAATTATTTGATGACAACTTAATTCGTTGGTTGAAATATAATATATATGTGATCGATGATATTTTGTCCTTGAGGAACTTTCGATTAAAAAAATAATTTGATGCAATGATCAATTAAACAGCAAGAAAAGAACTGCTACTGCCTACTGGTACTTGAAAAATAAAATAATGGAAGATGGTTCCAAGTTCCTATCAAGTTATGTAGTCAAAATGAATATTACGAAATAAACAATCCTAGTTTACATATTGGTCCACTAATCTACCCAGATTGCACGCATGTAAAAAATGAAGTGAAAAAGAATTCACAGGTCAAAGACGTATTAATAGTAGACTCACAAACATGTACATTGATCATTATTATTGCATATTGGTATCATATTTTTTCTTTTTTGAAATGAAATAAGTTAACTGATTTATTTTTGTATGTATGAAATATATCAAAACAAATCTATAATTACACAATGGTGACATAATTATTACCTCAGGAACTCTGTGGTAGGCATGCGAAGAACCCACAAGAACCGATGCCCGCTTTGTTCAAGCCCAATTGCGATCTGCCGGACCTGTGACATGTCGAATGCTCCCAAGCTTCCGAAACACAAAAACAAAACCGATTTTGCTGGCTGCGTGTCAAGCCACTGCAAACATTCATGTCCTTGCATGTTGCTTTTGCCAAATGAGATTACAGGTCCGACCGGGTAAGTGTCGGGAAATTTTGTGCCAGGTGCAAGCTGATCAGTAACACCTTGAGCCAAAGCCTCGACTGCATTTGTCTCGATGTGAATGTTGGAATTAACGACTATGCCCTTGGCCTCGATGTATCTACGTGCATGGTACATAAAGCATTTATAAGATCCAGATTTCATATCCAGGAGAGGAGCCGGCATAGATTTTGACGGTATGGGCGTAAGGCCAGGGATGCATATCTCCTCCTCCACCTCTGAAAAATCAATTGGGTCTCTTTTGCCTTGTGGACTTGAGAGGTGAAGTATGAGAGAGAGGAAAGTGGCAGTGGAACTGAAATATATGTAGAATGGTATGTTGAGTTCATTGGCTACAGAGATGACATCGCTGGCAAACATGTCGACAACAAGGCCAGAAACAGGCGAAGGGGAGGCCGAGAGGGCGGCTTTAATATGCGGCATGTACAATCGAATGTGACTAGTGGCAAAATCCTCAATACTGTCAAATTGGCGCGGCGGCTCGACGAAAGGGAGGGGATGGAGGTGAATTGGAAGGTTCTGGGCTTGAAGGGATTGGAGATAAGAGGAAATGGGAGAAGCTTTGTCTGGGTTGTCTGGTTGTGCGAGAAGGATGTGGATGGAAAGCGAGTTGCTGGAAGTGGAGTTACATTGCAAGAGGCCCTTGGCTACCTCTAGCATAGAGATGAGGTGGCCTGGGGCATAGATGGGTAGAAAGTACACACAAGCCTGCTCCTTATTGTTAGCCATGAGCAAGATGAGCTTAATTGTAGTTGTATTAATTGCGGTTTGTGTGATTGAATAGCTAGTTGTGGCATTAGTCGACAACTTGACATGTTTATAATTGGATCATTGGATGCCAACTCTCTCTCCCCTTCAAGAGGGGAAACAATACTATTTAGTATTTAATGATACTCGGATGCCACAATTATGTAATGGGAGTATGGGACACCACCAAATACTTAATAATATAATAGTAACAATCTCTTCTAGAAGCTATTGTGTGTTAATTTGTTTTCTAGAAGATGATCACTATCTGTTAATTTAAATAAACAGTGATTAATTTAGTTGGGTTGGGTCTTGGGTTTTATTAACTAATTCGTGGTGATACAGTGAGATTGGAATCTGAGCCCAGCAGCTGAATAAAACCCATTTAAAGTCCAGTTGCAGAAATAATCATAGAAAGAATCATGAGAACAGGCCTCCCTCGAGGTCCCCACAAAGAGAAGTCAGAAACCGTTATGTCTTAGGTGGACCCAAAGTCAAGGATCGTTAGAAACAATCTGCTCAGAAAAATGGTTTCCAATGACGAACGATCTCCATCAACGACCATTGAATCTCTTGTAATCTCTCTGCTATAACCTCTGAGGAAACTTCGACGAAACCTCGCACAAGCAAATCTTGATCACAAGCGGAGAGAAGATAGGGCGAGGTTTGGAGAGGTTTTAGCGACCCTTGTAGCATAATTAGAGAAGGGAGATAGTGTTACAAGAAGGTCACAGAAGATCAGAAGCGGCATTATCTGTTACTATAAATAAACACCCCCTCCGTGAGGGAAGGGGGTTAGATTCTGTAGAGAGAAAATAGAAAAATCATATTTACTAAACACAATCATAATGAATAAAATTTGAGATTTCTACTTCTTTTCGCCTTATTTCTTTGTTGAAAATTTATGAGCTAGATTTTGAGTTATCAAGTGATAATTTCTTTGTTGTTCTATAATAATAATTTAATCTCCTAAAAAATTAATAATAAAATTACATTCCCCGATAAGAGTTAAAAAATGAATACATTCATAAACCCCTCAAATCCTTGGGCCGTTTGGATCGGTTAGGAATTTGGAGAATTTGAAGAAGTTGCAATTCCTAAGAATAAATTTATTGGAAAGTGTATAACTTTGTGAAGAGTTTGAATTATTTATAATAAATTTATAGTAGGAAGATGAAATTCCCCAAAATTCTCCGTCAATCCAAAAATCCGGTGTATGTTTTCTTGTGCAGGGGCGGCACGAACTGAGATCACATAAAATATTCAAGGAGACAAGCTGGCATGTCTTTTCTTTTTTTTTTTTTTGGTGAAAAATGCTCAATTTGCACGAGTCCAAAATAAAAAGTCGTATTCTTTAATAGGCCTTAATCTTGCAAAAACCGATCATAAATTTCTTATTAATAAAATTACCCCATATTTTTTCTCGACTTTTTAGCATAAAAACCGTTATAATTCTTTTTTCTCTTTCAATGTTTATAAAAATGCTCCACACATCATGGCCATCATCGTGCAATAAACAATATTGTAGGGTATAACCCAAAGTCTTGATCAAGTGACTTTAGATAATCCTAATTTTTTTTTTGTGAAAAAAGAACTTGTTTGAGCCTTTTATGCCAAAAATGACACGAAAGAACAAAAACACATTAAAAAAATATAGTGACTTGCATGATTGATGATTCTCTCAGTGTTAAGAAATGCAGTGCATCTAATCTTAACATTAATAAACAAGCAAAAAGTACCATAAGAGAATGCATTATTCGCTTGTTGTTAATAAAATACAATGCATTATTGACTTAATGATGATATACACAGTGCACCTAATCTTAATATAATACTAATATTCCTTTCAATAATTCAATGTTAGTATATTTTCAAATGCCTCTCCAGTCTATCTTGTCGTTTGGATGGATTAGGTTGAACTGTACATGTTGTCACTGACTAGTGGGAAACATAAATCATATTTTGGTATAATTACCTGATTTAGTCTAACTTTTGCAAAATTTTGTTTGCATGGAGATCATATTATACAGTTTGAATCGATCAAGATTGAATCAGACTCATGAATTTTGATCGTGATTCACATAGTACTTTTTGTGATGCATCTAACCATAGCCAAATTCTCTCTCTATACATATATAGATGGGAACACGTAATATTGTGGGTTTTTTTTCTCTGATTTCTTCTGTTGATTTTGAGTTTGAAGGTGAAATTTTCAAGTTTCTCGGTTGTTGATTGAAATCCAGTGGTGGAGGGACCACGGGTGCAGTCATGGGCAATTGCCCCCCCCCCCCCCCCCCCCCCATGATTTGAAAATTTTATGAGATACTTAATTAAAATAGTGGGTTTAACTTCATTCATTAGTATTCGGTCTTCCGTCATTCAAATGACCATTGTTATTTAGTCTCCTTGTCATTTACTGGCATAAAAAAAAAAATCAATATTTAATATCCAATTTATTAATTCTCTCTGACACATTAGGAAACATTCAAAGCAAGGTGTAATTTAGAAAAGAAAAATGCTCTTTTAGGTAATTTGATTTTGATCCCGCTGGCTACTTGTAATTTAGTCATTATTTAGTAGTTAGTACTTACGGTGGCTTCCATTAATGAAGCGCTCGAATCGTCATTATTTAGTATTATTTGATATTAGATCATACTAAAACGAAATCTTATTTTCCTACCAGAGCAATTGGTCCGCTCACAGTCACATCCACACAAACAATCGTGATTAAATATGTCACCAAATTATCATCTACTTTCCACTCGTACTCTTTCCAATTGAATTATGGCAAAATCGGATATAAACCCCTATAATCTTTCCTATTCGGATATAAACCCCTGTAATCTTTAAAATCGAATAGAACCCCTCTAATTCTATTTTGTTTAGATATAAACCCCTTTTAGCATTTTTCATCACTAATTAAGCAAAATAATCTAAAATTTATTGATATGACTAAAATAGACCTGCCAACTCTTCATCTTCCTGCACGCCTTTGCTCTCCAACTAAATTGAAATTGACGAATCTTCTTTTCCTTCCAAATCTCGGAGGTAAAATATTTCATCTAGTTAATTTTTCTTTTCCAAATTTCGTTGATTCTTCATATTTGTCTCTCTGTCACTCTCCTTCTCTGCTTCTACGAAATCTCTCTCTTTCAAATAACAATGAGGAGACACATGAACCCAACGATGATTATTCATCATCCTGGAATCCAAGGAAAACTTTTTATATATATATATATATATATTAATAATTGTTGGCTATTTGTACTTGAAGAAATATATAGTGCAGTAGACGTTCTCCAGTCCTGACAAATTATGTGCACTCTTAAATTGATATACTGATTGTTGTTTTCACGCAGCCATATGTTCCATCAATTGTAGCAGTAGTCTCCTAAAATGAAGAGGTGACGTGAGGGAAGGCATTCCGATCAACGTTTACTTGATTCTTTTCAAATTAAACCTAAATTTTATTATAATAAAAATGGCTCGAGGATAGCAAAGGCGGGAATAAGACTTGTCACGTTTGGGTGTGTTTGGATTGTTGGAAGAAAGAAGAAGAAGAAGGAAGAAGAAGAAAAAAAATTATAAACAATTCAAACTCTTCACAAAATTACACACTTTCCAATACTTCTTCCCACTTCTTCCCTTCTTCCCTTCTTCCCACACCCATCCAAACGCACCCAGAAGAAGAGTATACGGGGTATTTCAGTCATAATAACAAAATTTAGGTTATTTTTATTTAATTTATGATTAAAATTGCTGAAAAGGGTTTATATATAAACAACATAGAATTAGAGGGGTTTATATCTGATTTTGAAAATTACAGGAATTTATATCCGAATAAAAAAGATTACAGGGGTTTATATCCGATTTTGAATTATTACAGCAAAAAACAAACAAAAGAAACAGACTCCATTCTACTTATGTAATAATAAGTAGCATAGAGCAAACCGAGAGAGAGAGAGAGAGAGAGGAGAGAGAGAGAGAGAGATGGAGGAGCAAGTGAAGCAACCAAGACCATGCATCTTCTTCCTTCCGGTGTACTCACCAGGTCACCTGATCCCCATGGTAGAATTCACCAAGCGCCTCTTGCAATGCAACTCCGGATCCTCCATGTCCATCACCTTCCTCCTCATGTACCCTCCAAACCGTGCCGCTACCTCCGCAATCTCCACTTCCTACCTCCAATCCACCCAAGCCCTCGGCCTCCCCATCCGCTTCCATCAGCTCCCCTCTGTCGATCCCCCGGTCGTTTTCGACGGCCCCGAGGAGTTCAACCTTTGCACTCAACTCCACTTGCCCCACATCAAAGCCGCCATCTCCGCCTCGTCTTCCCGGGTCTCTGCCCTTGTGCTCGACCTCTTTTCAACTGCTGCCATAGATGTTGCCAAGGAGCTTAACATACCCTCTTATATCTACTTCAGTTCTACCCTCACTTTTCTCACTATGATGCTTCACCTCCCAAAGCTGCCACCTCAAACGGAATTGGATTTTTGGGAGACCAAGCAGAATTTATGCATCCCTGGTATTGCACCTGTACCGGCTCTGTCGATGCCGAAACCCCTAATGAGCTCAAAACTCAGCTCTTTCAGGTGGTTCGTGCACCATGCCCGAAGGTACACCGAGACTGAGGGCATAATCGTCAATTCCAACTCTGATATTGAGCCAAAGGCATTGGCGGCCCTCGCAGATGGCAAGCCGGAAATTTTCCCGGTGGGTCCCATCATCTCGTTTGGTGAAAGTGCATCGACAGAACATGGGTGCTTAATGTGGTTAGATAAGCAGCCGGCAAAATCGGTGGTGTTTCTGTGTTTTGGGAGCAGAGGCGCATTCGAACCACCACAGGTGGATGAGATGGCTGCTGCCTTGGAGCGGAGTGGGTGCCGGTTTTTGTGGGTTCTTCGTGCGCCCGGGCAGGGAATGAAGTATGTTTATGTTACCTTGCATATAGTTCAACTAATTCTATTTTGTTATATATCGTTATTACCATTATTATTGATTATTGATCATCGCTAGCTAGCTAGGCTGTCTTATTCGGTTTGGTTTCAAGCTTGAAGTTGTTCAATGTTGATGACCACTTGCCACTGAATATTATTTCGCGAGTAATGCACGGGAATTTTATATTTACGAAGAAGGAAAAGACAGATATAAACACGACTGCAAATTTCCATACCAGCTCAAAATTTGCATATGACATTACACTTCAGATAAAATTAAAAGCACAACTGCAAATTAATTAGTTAATTAGCTACTTAATCAATAAATTTATTACTGTGCTAGCTAGATTTCCGACTGATGCAAACTTGGAGGAACTACTGCCAGAGGGGTACTTAGAGAGAACCAAGGAAAGGGGATTGGTGTGGCCCAGCCGGGTCCCACAGACAGAGATCCTGGCGCACCCAGCCGTGGGGGGGTTCGTGACGCACTGCGGTTGGAACTCCATCCTGGAGAGCCTCTGGTTTGGGGTACCGATGATCCCATGGCCGCTCTATGCAGAACAGCACCTAAATGCGTTCGAGATGGTGAGTGAGATGGGAGTTGCTGTTGATATGAAGGTGGACCGAAAAAAGGACAATTTTGTCGACGGGGATGATCTTGAGCAGGCAGTGCGGTGCCTGATGGAGGAAGGCTCGGAGGTGGGGAGGAGAGTCAGGGCTAATGCCGAGAGAATTAACGCATTATGTCGGAAGGCCGTGGAACGAGGCGGCTCATCATATCTCAACTTGCAGCATGTTGCCGAGAATATGTTAAATTAAAACAGTAGGCTGTTACTAGTTTCATGGAAATAATTTTCATAACAAGGATGTTTTCCGTAACTGCATAATTAATGTTCCATTCATAATGGAATATGATTTGAAATCTCACAAGCGCCATCATGTTTATTTACATGATTTAGATTTAAAAAAATATTAAAATTTTTCTGGTAGAAAATTTGGAAGATGCTTTCTAATTAATTGCCTTCCATTTTTCTGCCTTCTTAATGCTTTTTCCTTTATAGTTTTCAAGAACACTTTTCTGATCTTGTGGATGATGTTTCAAACTATTGTTTTTAATGTCAGAAATCTGTAGCATCTAATGGTGCAATTTTTAATGTCACAAGTATGATTTCTAATTAACCGCTCAAGTTAATAGGGATAGAGGCATACGTTTGCTTGTTATCTGTACCTTTCAAAATGAAACCTCTCAGACATACACGGTTTTTTTTTTTGCAGAAATCATGTTCACCTACTACTACTAGGAAGGTCACAGGCTCACAGCTAATAGCCTTCTAACGAGTTGGGTACTCTGGTTTTATAATATTAAATAGCCCAAGTGCCCAACTCAACAATTAATAGGAAATTGCTACCACTCTACAAACCTAACATCACATCCAACTCAGTTTAGGAAATAATGAATGGTAAATGTCTGATGGAAGGTTCTGATGAAATAAATTTCAGGGCAAAAGCAGAAGAGGCGAAAGACCATGCTTAGGAAGATAGCGGAGAAAGGAGGGATCTCGTATAAGGTTCAGGATTAGATTGACTTAGACTTAGCTTGTTTAATATATATATATATATATACAGAGTGAAATTGAAATGACGAGCTCCATGGCAGTGTAATGCTAATTCCTGAAATGTGGCACAACTCTAATTCTGTTTTATTCAATTTAGAGGCTAATCAAATATACTAGTTGATAACCATGCTACACGACATGACAGGAGATTCTATGCAATGGAGGCTCTTTTGGAGCAAATTACCAGGAATTAAGAAAACTTGATAAAAACTTTACTATCAGTTGGTACTGATTAAATTGGATCCTAATGAAATGGCGTCCTACCAATTTGTTTCGAGGCATCAGATACATCCAGACCCATAAAGATAAGGATTCTTTTCGTCTGATTGCTTGTCCTCAACTGATCAGAAATGGCCGAAAGAACATTGGTACACAAAAAAAAATTAAGAAAAAAAAACCATTGTTTAACAAATGGTAAATGCTCTTTCCCTGTCCATCCTTATTCTGATTTCTAGGATTCAAATTTTAGTCCCTTTTGTCTGCGTGAGGCATGCATCTCCAAATTCCTGCTAAAATACTACCATAGACTGAATGACATATACTCGACACAGCACAAGGGACGGCCGTCAGAGGATTGCTGAAATGTTGAGTTGCAAGAACTACACCAAGTACAGAATTCTGCAACACAAGAATCCTTGCTTAACAAATGAAACAAATGGAAAGAAGCATATTCAAATCACATTTAAAACCAACATTAGTATTTAGTAGACACATTTACAATCCTCATATGCAAATTAATCATAAGAAAAATTTCCAAGGATATTACCATTGGATACTAAAGTCTCACCTTCCATTTAACAATAAGGAAAAGAAAAAAAGTGGGCATTTATTTGGTGAAGTTATAATTGTACTATTCCAGTCAAGTTTTGTATTTTACAACAACACAACAATCATTTGCAACTAAGGAGTTGACAAACATATTTTAAATAAATCGTTTTTCCCATCCACAACAGTCATTCTCTAATAAAAGAGTCGATGAAACTTTGGAGGATTGTTTCTTTATATCAAATTATCAAAGGACCTGAATTCAAAACATGAAAGTAATATTACCTGCATGCCAACTTCTATTGAAATAGTCCTTGAAGACGAGACATCGATACCAAGCATTCTTGCCAGAATATAACCAAAGAAGAAGCCGCAACCATGCAAACAGCAAACGGCCAAAACAACCAGCGATCCAGATGATAGAATGGCTGCAGCATTCTGCGCAATGGCACTACCACAGAGGATGGCCACTGTGGCAACAGCAACAAACGGCATCAGAGGAGAGACTACGTAGACAAAACTGTTGCAATACTGGTTTAGTAGTGCACCAGCCAGAACTGGAGCAAGCACGACCTGGATTAAAAAATAATAAAGAACTGATATAAACTGAGGCAATAACATAAAGAAGGGAAAAAGAAAGTATTAATGATAACACCGTACAAACAGAAGCATCTCAAATGGTACTACAGTCTTACACATCCTAATTTATAACTGTCCCTATTTTGCAAAAAAACAATGGCAAACTGCCTTAGCGAACTCCTAGTTATCTAGCAAGAATGTAAGGAATGGGGTAATTTAGGCATTGTTCAAAGAAGCAATGTGCATAAGTGATTGTTTTCATGGTCTATATAATCGACATTTCTTATTGTGCGTAGGGGCATCAAGATATTACTAGTCTGGCAGAGCTAATTGTGGTTTATGTGAAATGTTCAGGTTTAGCAGGATGTATATATGGATTTTTTCCAATGTAAAAGTTCCAGAACACCCCTTCTGTGGCTTCCCATCATGCTCACTTTGATGAAGAGAAACGGGAAGAAAAGAGAGGCAGCAGCTGCAGCATCTTTTAAGCCAAAAAAGAGGACAGATGTTATATAGGAATTACATGTGCAGCCCTCCTCTTAGAAAAATTTCCAAAGAAGAGAGTACTAGTTAGTAGCATACCTGAACTGTAGAGATGAAGAGACCTTTAGGATCAACAGCTACAAATTGACCAGCGAGTTTTGATGTGAGAAAGGGAGTCATTACCTGAATTTTGGAAGAAAAAAGGGCAGTTAAATAGAGAGTAGAATAGGTTAGAGGCTGCAATTTAATTAAAGAAGAAAAGTAGAAGGTCAGCAGGCATACTTACAGCTGCGGCGATGGTACTGGCAGCTGTCATCAGAACGGAGAGAGCAACATTTCCTCTTTAAAAGAAGAAAAAAAAATAGAAAAGCACTGAAATATTAATTTGAATGAATACGAAACAATTGATTAGACAGGATGAATAATTTCATTAGGTCACCTGGCAAGATAGGTGACGATATTGCTTGCAGTACCTGCAGGGCAGGAAGAGAAGAGAAGAAGAAAAGTTAGAATGAGAAAAGTTAGAAGAGGGAGGAAGTGAAGTGAAGAGACCTCCAGGACAGCATGCAACGAGAATTAAGCCAGCGGCGTAGTGCGAAGGGAGATGGAAGAGGCTGCTGAGTAGGAAGCCAGAGAGGGGCATGACGGTGTACTGGAGCAGGAAGCCGGCAGCCAACTCCTTGGGCATCGAAAGGGCGGCTCGCAGGTCGTGGAGGGTGAGGGTCATGCCCATTCCCAGCATGGTGAGAGTGATTCCGAGGACCTGGGCGCGGCGGCCGACCCAGAGGAAGGAGCGGGGCCGGAAGAGGGCGAGAGCGCAAGCGGAGGCCACCCAGAGAGGGAAGCCCAGGGACAGCACCTCCCCGATGCCAACGAGGGAGAGGGATGATGTGCCTGTGCCTCCATCCGATCCAGCTGAGCCTGAGCCTGAGGCGGAGGCGCTGGTGCGAGTGAGAGGGAGAGGGATGATGTGAGTTGGTGTAGATGTGAGAGGGATGCTGGACCTTGTTTTGTTTCTGAGTCCAAGCCCAAGTCCGCAAGAGAGGGAGAGCGAGAGGGATGATGTGACAGTGGCATTGCGACGGAGAGCGAGAGCGCTCGATGTCGATGTCGATGTCGATGTTACTCGGAGTAGGACAGCCATCGCTTCCGACTCTCTCCGCCCCGCCTATTCCGTCGCTCTTTCCGTTCCGTTTGTTTTCATGTTGCAACTTTCAACCAAGTCTCAAGTCTCAACTCTCAAGTCTGCCTGCACCTGCAACCTGGACCTACCTAACTTACATTACCAGGCTCAGGTCCACCCAGGCCCACCCATTGTTGCTATTAGCCGAAATATTTATAAATAATATAAAATTTTAATAATAAAATCGAATTAATCTAATTTTTTAAATAGTATCGCAATTACGGAATCCGAAACCAACTACGGAATCTCGGTTTCCGTAACAGACTAGTTACGGAATTCTGAATTCCGTACTTGACTTGTTACATAATCTTAAATTCCATAACAAAAAAATTATTTAATGATACTCAGTGGCATTTCATAACTTCTAGTTATATTAAATTTCAAATAGAACTCATGTTCTAAGCAAAATAAATTGAAAAATTAAGAACTTCAAGTTCTAAACAAATTCCTACAAGTATCAAGAACTTCAGGTTCTAAATAATTTTAAATGAAATATAAACTTCAGATTTAAAATAAAAATAAAATCAAATATTAAGAACTTCGGGTTCTTGATAAACTTTCAAGTTTGAATAATTCCTTCAAATTATTATTTTTATCATCATTCACTTCGGGAAATGATTCTCATAGATTTTAAACAAAAAAAATATATAGCAATAAAGAATTTGAATAAATTTGAAATTAATAAATTATATGATATCAATCATACTTTTACTTACCTTCAAATTTCTTTGAGCAATTTATTCTTACTTACCTAAAAACTTTACAACTTCTTCGTAGCAATTTGTGCAAACAACTTTACGACTCCTCCCGAACAAATTCGTGTTGATTACATATTGTAAAATAAGGTGGAAGAAAGAAATAATGAACAATATATCAAGAGTAAGTAAGACAATATTCTCAATCACAATTTCAAAATTTTATTATTTCATTCCAACCATCCATACAAATGTACATTGCCTCTGTTTATAGGCAACAAAATGATATCTCACATAATGACAATAAATAAGTATTGGAGATCATGAATATAAATGTGTAGTGAAAATGTGAAGATGAACAATCCACATTTAATTAAATTTAATACCAGTAATATATTTTTTTTACTTGACCTGTCGTTGTATTACATTTCTTTTAATCCATCTTAGCTTGTGATATATTTCATCATAATATGACACTATCAGGAGGGCATTTGGTCTAGTGGTATGATTCTCGCTTTGGGTGCGAGAGGTCCCGAGTTCGATTCTCGGAATGCCCCCATAGTTTTTTATATTTTTATTCTAGAAGTCCGACCACAACAAATTTTAACAGTCCTTATTTCTAATTATTTTTTCCTCTCTTTCTCTTATAATAATAATAATAATAATAATAATAATAATAATAATAAAATAATAGAGGAGGGTTCTAGCACCTACATATTGAATGCTCCAAAATACATTCTTTATTTCTTTTTTCAAAATATAAAATTTTAACTTTGGATCCAAACTGTTGATCTTATTTGATATAACAAGCGATGCATCTTTATACAAGTTTTATAAATTTTAAAGTTTATTTGATACTTGATCAAGAGGCTAAAATATGAATATATTGGAGTTAATCTATCATATTTAACTAGATTCGTTCCATATTCAATCTCTTGTTCAAGTATCAAATAAACTTTTAAAATTATAAAACTTATATAAAAATGCATCGATAGTTATCAACGGTTTGGATTTGAATTTTAAATTTTATATTTTATAAAAGTAGTAAAAATGTGTGTTTTAGGCATAAAAAAATGGGCACCGAAACCTTCTCATAGGCTCCGTTTGGATGCGTTGAGAATAATGTAGGAAGAAGGAAGAAGAGAAGAAATTTATTAGGAATGGATAAATTTATTGGGAAGTGTGTAACTTTTGTGAAGAGTTTGGATGGTTAGAAATAAATTTATTAGTAAAAAGTAGTTATTTCTTATTCCTTATTCCGGAAAAAAACCATCCAAACGAAGCCATAATAATAATATTTCAGAAGCAGATTGGAGTAATTGATTGGCACAGTAAATTTCTCCCTGTTGTTCTTTGAATCCGAACCAACAAATTGCTATGGGCCAGACCGTCTCCTCGTTTTTCCAAAGTCTCTCCACTAGGCACTAGCTTGATTTCTATTTACTCTTTATACATTTTTGTGGTTGTTTCTATAGTTAAATTTTCTTTGCAGTCAATTAATGCAACAGAATTATTTTAATGAACACTTGATTTTTGGCTAATGGCGTGGTGGATTCATGTATCCAGTACAGACCGACAGGGACACCCATCTCATTATAACGAAAAAAATAAAGAAGAAATGACAGAGACTGAGACACCCATGTGAAGAATTATTATTGTAGATTGGAATACAATTCAGACTCCGGATTACATGATTCATTCTTTGCAATCTCCATCCGCTCCCGCGCGGGACCGTCCAGCGCAGTCTACGAACCGTCCGATCTGATCTGGACGGTTCGGGCCTATCAATCTAGTTACATGCACGGGACTCCCTTTGCCATTGAGATTAAATCAGACGGCTATGATTCCTGCGCTGCACGGTACCACGCGGGACTGGATTTCATTTCCATTCTTTGTACATGAGATTGTGTTCAAACTTCAAAGTCACTAAAATGAGCTCCAATAGTTTTGACTTTTGACTGTGAAATCATATTCCTGGAAATGACTAACATATATAATTAACAATTATGATTCCGGATTGTTCTATATGAAACTGTCAATATTTATTTATTTAGTTATTACATTAAAAGCTAACTAGTCGCTAAAATCTTATCCTCTGAGCTGCTGGGTCAATGGCCAATGGGCTCTCCAATCCCTGAGGGCTGAGGGTTGCTTCCATCACTGACAAATGACAATGCCTTTTGAAATATCTTTTCCTGGTTGTGGTTGCATTGTCATCTTCTATATATATTATATTTCCCCCAACAAGAAGTTGTAATGTTTTTGCTGAGAATTTTACGCTATCTTATTCACCATTTACTAAACTAGAGTTTTAGTTATAAAATATGAAAATAATTTATCTTTGCATAATAAACCATATAGTTGGTTAAAAATATGAATTGAATTTCATTATATATCCATTGTTGTAGGTAGTAGATAGCAATTGCCGCAGTCCTCTTGACGGAAAATAAATGCTTTTTAATTCGTTAGATATTGATAAGCTCAGTTTTGACAGAGATTAACAACGTGAGAGAATTTAGAGATGAGAATGAGTGAAAAATGTATTTTATTGATTCTCAGGATTACAATCTGTGAACTACTAGCTCTTTTCTCTACTAAAATGCCAACCCCCTATACAATTGTCTACCCCTCCTATATATAGCCCTACTCTTTATAACAGAATGCTGACGTCACCCGACAACGGTTAGCCAACTTGCGCCTCTAGATTCCCCCGAGTTATGTTCGGTGCGGTGTCTCACGTGAATCTGTTGGAGCGTGTTTTTCCGACTTTATCCGGGCATGCTCTTTAATTTCACCTTTTCCCGCCTCTTTAATTAACAAATGTGGGCCTCTTTTGGGCTTGGTTCCCTATCTTTTTATTTGGGGCCGAGCTCTTATCAGACTGGCCCTATCATAAGCCCTTGAACTTGGGATGAGTATTCATCGCAAGTTGGAAGTTTGGGGTCACTAAACGCAGGACTCTTGGGTGAGGCACGAAGTGGTGAAGCCCTTGAGTCCCGAACATATGATTCCTGGGTGAGGCACGAAGTGATGAAACCCTTGAGTCCTGAACATATGACTCTTGGGTGAGGCACGAAGTGAGGAAGCCCTTGAGTCTCGAACATATGACTCCTGGGTGAGGCACGAAGTAATGAAACCCTTGAGTCTCGAACATATGACTCCTGGGTGAGGCACGAAGTGATGAAACCCTTGAGTCCTGAACATATGACTCTTGGGTGAGGCACGAAGTGATGAAGCCCTTGAGTCTCGAACATATGACTCCTGGGTGAGGCACGAAGTGATGAAACCCTTGAGTCCTGAACATATGACTCTTGGGTGAGGCACGAGGTGATGAAGCCCTTGAGTCTCGAACATATGACTCATGGGTGAGGCACGAAGTGATGAAGCCCTTGAGTCTCGAACATATGACTCCTGGGTGAGGCACGAAGTGATGAAACCCTTGAGTCTCGAACATATGACTCCTGGGTGAGGCACGAAGTGATGAAGCCCTTGAGTCTCGAACATATGACTCCTGGGTGAGGCACGAAGTGATGAAACCCTTGAGTCCTGAACATATGACTCTTGGGTGAGGCACGAAGTGAGGAAGCCCTTGAGTCTCGAACATATGACTCCTGGGTGAGGCACGAAGTGATGAAGCCCTTGAGTCTCGAACATATGACTCCTGGGTGAGGCACGAAGTGATGAAACCCTTGAGTCCTGAACATATGACTCTTGGGTGAGGCACGAAGTGATGAAGCCCTTGAGTCTCGAACATATGACTCCTGGGTGAGGCACGAAGTGATGAAACCCTTGAGTCCTGAACATATGACTCTTGGGTGAGGCACGAGGTGATGAAGCCCTTGAGTCTCGAACATATGACTCCTGGGTGAGGCACGAAGTGATGAAGCCCTTGAGTCTCGAACATATGACTCCTGGGTGAGGCACGAAGTGATGAAGCCCTTGAGTCTCGAACATATGACTCCTGGGTGAGGCACGAAGTAATGAAGCCCTTGAGTCTCGAACTTAAACATTTCGGATCGAGAAGCGACTTTCTGGACGATACTTGAGGCGGTGAAATTCGTATCCAGCTGTCATCTGATGGGCGCCTTGATTTTGACGCTGGCTCTTCACCTTCACATTGGGGAATGTGAAAAACCTTTCCCGCTCATTTATTTTCGTCGCTTAGCCTTCCCCTTCTTCCTTTATACTCCTCTCTTTCTCCTCTCTTCTTTTCACTTCTTTGCTTTGTCTTCTTCCTTCTTGCCTCTTTTCCTAGCGATCGCTCTCCCATCTTCTTCGTTCCTTCCGGTGAATTCCTTTCTTCTTGCCCTCCGTCAGAACCTCCTACTCCGGCGAACTCCTTTCCCAGGTACTCCTCTTTGATCTTTTACTTTCTATTCTCCGTAAATGTACCATGGTATGACTGGTATTTGATTTGATAACATAGTTGGTTGTGACTGGAATGACTGGTATTGGAGCGATCTCACTAGGCTATGGGTGCGTAACTTCCATTAATGTTTTTGTCTCTACTGGTATTATTCCTCTGTGTACCTTGTTTCGTCAGAAGTAGGAATGTCTTCCCTATCACCCATCGTTACTTTGTCATTATTGTTTGGTTATGTTTTGCTAATACTTATGACAATTCTCTCTAGATCTCATGGCCTCTAGTAGCTCCAACCGTTCAGTACAATCTTCGGGGGTTCCCGAAATACCTGCTCAGGAGCAAACACTCGTGGCGATTCAACCCTCCACTCTGGCAAGTTCTGAAGTCGCCGCCCCTTCTTCCGTTCAAGAAGTCGAGAAAGGAAAAGGTCGGGTGGCCACTAAGAAGGAGCCGTATCGTCGTTCTTCTCGTCCCTTGGATGTGGTGTTCAAAAAGACTCCTACTTTCCAATCCCAGCCTTGGGATGAAGGATCTTTGCACACTCTATCCTGCCAAATTGGACTATCTGAAAAAGATGCACTGATAGCCGCGGAACCTGAAGATCGACCATATGATGAGGAGAAAGGAGCAGTCATCTTTAGCCCCCTCGCGAAATGTGGTTTTTATATCCCATTTTCTCCCTTCGTTTCCGAGATTCTTTCTCTGCTCGAGATTGCTCCGGGTCAATTGCACCCGAACGCTTGGTGTATTATTCGATCCTTCGAACGGGTAGTTACTCTATTTTCCTTAGCTATGGACATAGAAGGGTTAACTGCTTCTCCCAGAATGTTTGGTCATTATTTTGGTTTTTCGAAAGCTGGGGATCTCTGCACTGTTCGCAACAAAGCGAACATGGTCCTCTTCGGGGAGAAGATAAAGAAATTGGATGGTTGGGAAAATCAATTTTGCTACATTCGCCAAGACTATTTGGATGTGTTCGGTATCACGAAGAAGTGGAATAAAGACACGGACGGTTTTATCAGTGTTGTGATCGATCCTCCTACTATCGAAGAGTATGCTTTTCTTCTTAGATTGGATGCACTCATCAAGAAAGAGGGGCCTCTTCGCTTGGTTTTCAATGGGTCGTCTGTGTCTGAAGAGTCTCCCATTCACATTATTGCTGATCCTCAGGTGCCTCCCCCTGCTGCTGCTCCGAAAGTTTTGAAGAGGGGAGGAAGTTCGACTGTTTCTTCGGAGCGTCGTTTGAAGAAGGCTCGACAACATGTCGGGGTTTCAAGACCAGCTCCTCCCATAATCAAGCAAGGTCCTTGCAATCCTCAGGGGACGTCTCTCCACGAAAAAGGTTCAGCCTCTCATACTGGCTCAGAAAAGAATTTTCCCGTCGGGTCTATCGACGCGACTTCTCATAAGGATCTAGGCCATAATGTCGCGAACATCTCTGAGGAAGAGGAGTTGTTCGTGGTGCCCTCCCGACTTCCAGATCTCGACTACCCAAAACTGGACTGGCTTCAACTTCCGAACCCCTTTCTTCTAACATTCCCTTTGAAGGTTCGGCAAATGATTGTCCACCGACTCCTGCTCGATCTTTCTTACAAGAGGACGAGGACTTGATGCATTCTGCCTCTACTCCTGTTCCTCGTGCCAAAATTCCTCTTTCTGTGGTTGGCGTGGACAACGCAGCAACTGTATTGCAGTTGGGATCTCCCTCTTCTTCGCATTTGGCGAATTGTCTGGCAGAACTTCGAGCAATTTTTTCCGCGAAGGAGACTCGAATTGCTTATCTGGAGGCTGAATTAGCTAGGGAAAAATCTAAGGTACAAAATTTAGAAGTCGAAAATGCACAACAATATAAGGATTGGCATGCTATGACCCATAACTATGTTGACGCTAACAAATTTATTGTATTGCTCGCTCAGAACTTAGTAAAAGGAGAATGCCGAACAGGCTCGAAAACTGGAGGACTTCGAGTTGATAAGGTATCTTTTGCTTTTGAAATTGGATTCGGCTTTGCAACAGCGGAATCAGGCCGTGTGTCAACTAGCTTCTACTCGAAAAGCATTGGCAGATGAAGTCGCTAAGCGATCTAAAGCTGAAGCCATTTCGGGAATCCTTCAGGAGGAGGTTACTAAACTCTCTGTTGAAAACTCCTTGCTTGCTGACGCTTCAGTTCTGTCCGAGGATGATAAACATAAGATCTTTGGTGAGCAGCTTCCCGACTTTCTCCGTTCTCGAGCGTTCAAACGAGCAGCTGGTATGCAGAGTGCGCCTATCTTGAGGGGTGCTCTACTTCGAGTTTGTCGTGGTCTTCAATGGTCTTATCCTTTTACTGACCAAGAGTTCGGACTTTTAGCTGATGATGAGATTCCAGATCTTCCTGCGGTACCCGAGTGTACTTGGCGTCGCTCTGATGACCGACTATTGGGGCCTGACGGTGAAGTGCTTTCGGGTAAGATTGATGTTCTCGGAGAGATGGTGGCTCTCCAATACCCTTGGCCTGAAGAGCAAGTAGCCTGGCTAGAAGATATTCCTAAGCCTGTTGAAGATGAAGGTGGTTCGGGATCCGACTAGGATAGTTTAAGTGGTTTTCCTTTTATTTTGAAACTAGTGTGTAATAGGTTTTATTTTGGTCTAAAGTGGTGAATCGAGTTCTTTTGATGTAGATCTATTCAAACTTGAATGAAAATCGTGGCCTTTTTTTTTATTATAGTTGTCTATGTTCTACATATATATTGCCCTTTTTTTTTTGTGAGAATGCGAGATGTTTACAACGCTATAACTGGGTATCTTTTATAGCTTGACTTGGAGATTCGTTCTCAGAACTAACAAGTATATTGACTTTACTGACTCCGAAATGGATTGCGTTCTTAAATAAAAACACATTAGTTCCGAAATACGTTCTCAAGATAAATAACAATACATTAATTCCGATATACATTCAAAAAGAAAAGTAAAAGGTACAATTATTCCGAGATACATTCTCAAGGAAAAACATAAAGTACATCAACTCCGAGATACATTCTCAAGGAAAATAAAAAGTACATTAATTCCGAGATATATTCTCAAGGAAAATAAAAAATACATTAATTCCGAGATATATTCTCAAGGAAAATATTTTCCTAACTATTGCTAACTGCACCGAGGATAATTCTTCTTGATTCTCTTCCTGTATGTATTCGTGGACAATCCTCAGAAAGAAGTGATTTGGGTTATCTATCACTAACAACCCCGGGCTAGTTATTAAATCTTCCCAGTCTTAGGAGATTTTCTCCTAAGGCTAGGGAGATCTCCATCACCCGAAACAAGTTCGATCTATTGGATTCGGAACGACTGAGATAACAAAGTCGCTCCTGAATTCGCTGGATCCAGACGTTTCGGGGATGTTCGGAACCGAAGACTGGTGTATATCTGATGCGAGTATTTTGCTTTACATCAGCTATCCACCTAAGTCTCCGATTCCCTCTCAGCTATCCTCCTAAGTTTCCTTTTATTTTTGTGGGATATATTTTATTTTTCTTTTTCTTTCTTCTTGCCATTGTTGATTTCAAGCTTGGTGAAAACGTTCTGATGTATTTTTCCTTTGGGGAAGACGATGGGTTCTATTTATAGTTTTTTATCAGCTAACTACCAACCAACTGTATTAATTGTCAGGATTTATTGTCAGATTTGACCAGTTTTTGTCTTTATTCCCAAGTACAAGCAAAGTACAGTTGTTTGTCCGTCTTTTCCCGACTATTTTTTCCATGCGCTTACTCCTTTTTCCCAAGTACAAGCAAAGTACAGTTTTTGTCTCTCGAGGAGGGTCACGACTTTATTTTTTCATGCGCCTACTCCGAGAATTCTCTCGAGGAGGGTCACGACTTTATTTTTCCATGCGCCTACTCCGAGAATTCTCTCGAGGAGGGTCACGACTTTATTTTTTCATGCGCTTACTCCGAGAATTCTCTCGAGGAGGGTCACGACTTTATTTTTTCATGCGCTTACTCCGAGAATTCTCTCGAGGAGGGTCACGACTTTATTTTCTCATGCGCTTACTCCGAGAATTCTCTCGAGGAGGGTCACAACTTTCTTTTTTTATGCGCTTACTCCGAGAATTCTCTCGAGGAGGGTCACGACTTTCTTTATTTTTTTTATTTTTTTTTTGCGAGAATCAAGTAGAAAACAAACTGTCTTCATTTATAAACCAACATTATATTAAGATACAAAGGCCTTAATACCCCACATAAGAACAAAAAAGGACCCAACTACGATACTAATCTGGTTCTTGTTTTTATCCGTAAAAACCTAAAGACAACTCGGACATGAAGAGACCGACTACGATATTGGTCTGGTTCTTGTTTTTATCCCTAACAAAAAAACGAAAACATAAAAAACAAACTCGGACATGAAGAGACCGGCTACGATATTGGTCGACTTCTATCCCTTCTAAATGTAAAATTTTCTGAGATGGGCAGCATTCCAAGCATTTGGAATACGCTTGCCTCTCATATCCATGAGATGGTAAGCCCTGCCCTCAATAGACTTGATGATCTCGAATGGGCCTTCCCATGCGGGATCAAGTTTCCCCACTTGTTTACCTGTGGCTTCAATCTTCCTAAGCACCCAATCGTCTCGTTGGAAATGTTTGGGAGCGACTTTCCTATCGAAACCTCTTCGCATTCTTCTCTGATACTCTTCCATCTTCACTCGAGCTTCCTCCCTCAACTCGTAAATGGTCTCCAAATCTTCTTCCTTTCGAGTTCCATTCTTCCCCCAAGTATATGACTTTGTTCTCAAAGTAGGGTGTACTGCTTCCATAGGTGTGACAGCCTCCATTCCATAGATCATGGAAAAAGGTGAGCGGCCTGTGGAAGAGCGAGGTGTGGTACGGTAGGCCCATAGGATTTCGTCTAGATATTCAGGCCAAGTATTTTTTTGCTGCCTTCGACTTTCCTCTTCAATCCTTCCAATATAGTTCGGTTGGATACCTCGGCTAAACCATTAGATTGAGGATGACATACCGAAGAAGTGCATGATCGGATACCCAGTCCTTTGCAAAAATCCTGAAATGGGGCGCCAGTAAACTGAGTGCCATTGTCGGAGATGAAGGTATGTGGAATCCCATATCTATACACAATCTGATTCCTCGCGAAGTCCACTATCTTTTGCGATGTGATGGTTGCCAGAGGTTTGGCTTCAATCCATTTGGTGAAATATTCCACGGCCACCACTAAGAATTTAACATTTCCTTGTCCTTAAGGGAAAGGCCCCAACAAATCTAACCCCCCACACATCGAACGGCCATGAGCTGGAGATGGATTGCATTGGATGAGGTGGTTGTCTCGGTATGCGGGCGTGGAATTGACATTTTTCGCACCTGCGAACATATGTCTCTACATCTTTCTTTATGGAGGGCCAGTAAAACCCTGCTCTGACGATCCTCCTTCCTAGCGAAGTTATTCCCTGATGGCTACCGCATATTCCTTCATGCACTTCGGCAATAATTTCGTCCGCTTTCGCTCTGCCAACACATGTGAGCCAGGGTATTCCATATCCTTTTTTTAGTAAAAGACCATCTCGAATAGTAAATTCGAGAGCCCACCGCTTGACTTTTCGGGCGACCTTGTCCTCTTCTGGGAGTTTTCCTTCTTTGAGGAAATTCCATAACAAAGCATACCACTCCTTTTCCTGCCTCTACTATATACACTTCGAATGCGAGAACATCAATGCTGGGGTGTGGCACTTCCAACATAACAATGGGCTTTTCCCGATCTAGATCGCTTTCTTTAGCAATCTTAGACAGAGCATCTGCTGTTTCATTTTGAGTTCGTGGCACGTACTCCACAGAAGCACTTTCAAAGGCAGCTAACACTGTTTTCACTTTTTCCAAGTATAGAGCTAGCCTTTCGTTTATTGCTGCATATTCTCCTTTGATTTGGTTTACTACCAGCTGAGAATCCATGTAGAAACGCACACTTCTTGCTCCGATTGCTTCCATAAGTCGTATACCTGCCAGCAACGCCTCATACTCTGCGACATTGTTGGATATCTCGAAAGTCAAATGTATCGCATAATGAAATTCCTCGCCTTTCGGTCCTTTTATCTCAACGCCAACACCCGAACCCTTCTCAGAAGCTGCACCATCCACGAATACTTCCCACACTTCTTCCTTGGCATTTTCAATTTGTCTAGCTGTGCACTCGACTATAAAGTCGGCAAGAATTTGTCCTTTGTATGCTGTCCTTGGTTCGAAACTCACATCATATTCGGACAACTCGACTGCCCACTTTAACATCCGTCCTGCTACATCAAGTTGTCCCAAAGCTTTTCGAAGAGGCATGTCGGTGAGCACTTTGATGGGATGTGCTTGAAAGTACGGTTTGAGTTTCCGAGATGCTATCATGACCGCGAATGCCACTTTTTCAACAGGAGGGTATCTTATCTCAGCATCTCGCAAAATGCGAGACACGAAATAGACAGGTTTTTGTTGGTTTTCTTCAATCTTAATGAGAGCTGCACTGACGGCTGTTTCAGAAGTTGCCACATAAAGGTAAAGGGTTTCCCCTTTCGTGGGTCTACTAATGATCGGTGGTGTAGCCAGATATTCCTTTATCTTTTCAAAAGCATTTTGACATTCTTCTGTCCACTGGAACTTCTTGTTTTTCCTGATCGTCTGGAAAAATGGTCGACACACTTCGGCTGATTTTGAAATAAATCTGTTTAGGGCAGCTATTCGCCCAGTTAATTCTTGCACTCATTTAACTGTTTTTGGTGGTTCCAATTCACGATCGCCTGACACTTGCTCGGATGGACTTCTATGCCTCTTTCGGATACGATAAACCCTAAGAACTTTCCACTTCCGAGACAGAAAAAACTCTTCTTTGGGTTTAATCGCATTCCGACTTCTTTCATTTTCGCGAACACTCTCTCCAAGTGTTGCACGTGTTCTTCTCCCGAACAACTTTTGATCACCATATCATCGACATATGCTTCCATAATCTTCCCGATTTCTTCTTGAAACAATTTGTTCACCATCATTTGATATTCTGCTCCTGCATTTTTCAGACCGAAAGGCATGACCTTGTAACAATAAATCCCCTTTTCTGTGAGGAAACTGGTTTTCTCTTCGTCTTCTGTACACATTTTAATTTGATGATATCCTGCGTTGGCATCAACAATGCTCAAGTGAGAAAAACCCGCTGTCGAATCCACTAATGCATCAATGTTCGGCAATGGGAAAGGATCTTTCGGACAGGCTTTGTTGAGGTCAGTGAAATCAATACACACTCGCCACTTGTTGTTAGGTTTCGGAACCACCACTGGGTTGGCTAACCAAGCAGGGCATTTGACCTCGCGAATAAATCCAGCTGCGAGTAAACTTTGCACCTCCTCCTCAATTATTGTTCTTCGTTCGGGTCCGAACTTCCTTTTCTTTTGATGGACTGGTCTGGCATTTGGAAAGAGTTTGATTTTGTGCTCCGCAATCTCCCTCCTAATACCCGGCATCCGACCTCCTTCAGCAACAAAAATCTCTTGGTTTCTCTTAAGACATTCCTTCACCAATTCTCTGTCCTTGGCCCCGAGTGCCGTTTCCAGTTTAGTAGTTATTCCCTCACTCAGCTCTACTTCTTCCACATCTTCTCCTGGAGCACCCGAGTTAGGTACGCGCACTTTCTTCTCAATATTTCCCTTCTCTATTTGCGTTACCTGATCTATCACTGCTGCCTGATAACATTCTCTGGCCTTTTGCTGATCACCTTTCACCACACCCACTCCAAGTCTAGTGGGGAATTTGATCATGAGATTTTGGTCGAAGCGATTGCCCCAACATCATTAAAGGATTTTCTTCCCAAGATCACATTGTATGCAGATGGTGCGTTAACCACTATAAATTTTACCCTCGATATTACACTATTAGGGGGTTCCCCGAACTCGACTTCCAGATCAATTGTCCCAAGTGGTATCACGGTGTCTCCTGCAAAGCCAACTAATGGTGTATCCATCGGAGTCAGTGGGTATGAAGCCAAATTAAGTTGCCTTAACGCGTCGAAATATAGCACATCTGTCGAACTTCCCGTGTCTACTAAGATTCTTTTGACACGCCTGCCATGTATTCGCAGCATCAACACTATGGCATCATCATGTGGGTAACGGACGCCTGCGCAATCTTCAGGCCCGAAAGAGATTCGGGTATTAGTTAAGGACCTCTCCGCATGCAAGTGAAATACCTCATAACGCGAAGGTTGAGATAATCTTCTCGGATCTGCATATAAAGCTCGTTGATGAGGTTTGTCGCCGCCAGATGCGTCCCCTCCTGCGATGAACATCACTACCGGAGATCCTTTGTTTTCTTCTCTAGGTTTATTCGGAACATTTTGTCGCTGGATGGGAATATTGTTCGGGTTGCTTCGGTTGTCGGTTCTTTTCCATTGGTTATTGTATGGTTTTCGTTGCCACTGGTTGTTGAAAGATTCTCTAGTTCGGTTATCCTTGGCTCCTTCTTTCTCAATGTACTTCTCCAACAAATGTGTATGTCGGATTAACCTTTCTATTTCATCTTTCAACTTCAAACAATCTCGGGTGCGATGTCCCGAACTGCGATGGTACTCGCAATAAGCCGACTTATCAAACTTCTCTGCCTCTACCAATGGTTCGGGTTGCTGCAACTCCTTACTATCTTTGATGACGTTAAACAATCGCTCCCTGGATTCTGTACATATGTGGTAAGTGGAGTACAGGGGTGCATATGCCTCTCCCGTCTTTCTGTAATTGTGGAGTTTGTATGTCGCTCCTTTGATCACCTTTGCATTCCTTCTCCTCCCAAGAGGGGATCCATTGCGAGGTTGAGGCAGAGGAGAACAACTTCTCCTCGTTGGCGTTGTGATATGTCTCTCCGTGACATCTTGCCAACCCATTCGTTCTGCATCTTCTTCTGCCTGTATCACTTGTTGTGCACACTCCCTAAATTCTCGAAAAGATCCACAATCCTTTTTTATTAGCTCGTATCTCAAATTCTTACTCCGAAGACCTTGTAATACTGCTGCCAGCACAAGTTTCTCATCAAAATCAGAAACTTTGTACGCCTCTTCGGAGAATCTCGCGAGATATGCTCGTGATGATTCATACGGTTCTTGTTTGAGGGTCATGAGGCTTGTGCATTTGACGGTTGGTGCTCTTAATCCTCCGAACCTTCCCTAAAATTTGTCAGTTAAGTCGTCAAAACTATGGATTGACCCTTGGGGTAGTCGCGAATACCATTCCCATGCACTTTCTGTTAGTCTTGTCGGAAAAACTAAGCACATAACTCTGTCAGATGCGTGTGTTATGGCCATCATTGCTCGAAAGCTATTCACAAAAGCTTGAGCATCCTTGGCTTCTCTCCCTGGATATCTGTCAAGATGGGGGTAATTTTTCATGTCAATTCGCGCCCCTTGATATAACCTTCGCGCTAAGGCACCGACGGGTGGTGACCCCGATCCTTCTGATTCACAAGGACTATCTGAACTATGTTCGCGGCGCTGCCTTGTTTTCGCACGACCCCTGGGAGATCTTTTCTCTTCGCGTTCCCTTCTTTCATTATTCGGGTTCCTTCCCGACAATACCTCTCTGTCATCACCCATTTGTGGTGCCCTTGTTCTTTCCACCCGAGATCCTAAGGGATCCTGATTCATTTGTGGGATAGGTAATGGCGGCACAAGAATTGCAAGAGATGGACTTGGGTTTGTTGGGATGATGTTTTCGGAAGGCCTGGGAATAGTTTGTGGCCTAGGATGTTCAGGTTGTTGAGGTGTTCGAGTCCATGAATAAGGATTAGGGGTGTTCCATGAATTATGTACGCCCCATTGAGCTGGATGGCCCCAGGGAAAATAGGTGGATGGAACCTCTGGTCTAGGAAAACCGTAAGTATTATGTTGGGAAGGATACCAGTCTGTCATATGAGCTTGTGGTATTGTGTGGTGAACATATCCCATGGGATGCCATTGGAACATATGTGGAGGTTGTCCGACATTGTACGCTTGCGGTGTTCCTTCTGCTCTCCATGCTGTGCTTTGGCGAGGATCAGCGACATACCCGTAACTTTGAGGAGGTTGTGTTACGCTTGGTATCTGTCGCAGATCCTGGATCTCCGGTCTTGGTGGATTTAACTGCACTGTTGGAGTTGGAGTGGCTGATGTGAAGGCTGCTTGCAGTGTTTGCTCTACGAGGTTTGTGAGATCTGCTTGAGAGAGAGATCGTTGGTTCTCTAAGTTGGTGGTGCTTCTCTGTTTTGTTGTAGATGTTTCGGATTTTTCCAATCTTGGCTCTTCGCGAGGTTGCTGAATAGCTTGCAAGATCGGGTGCATTGTAACTGGTGTTGCTCTCTCTGACTCTTCGCGAGATTGTACAGCTTGCAAGATCGGGTGTATCACAGCTGGCACTGCTCTTGTCGATCCCAGATCTAATGGTGTATCGTTGTCTGGTTGTTCGGGGTTGACTGGCCGCGTAGTTGAATCGCCGACCACTGTTTGTGTCCTTGAAGTTTCAGCGTTTTGCTTGTTTTGGAGCTCAGTGTTCATCAGATCTGGTTGTGGTGGATGAACTGCACCGCCTGGTGCCTGAGGTGTAGAGAGCTCGATCTGGGTTTGAGATTCAGATCTAGCTTCATGAAAAACACGGTGTCTCTCTTTGTTTAGTTTATCGGTAGCAAACTCCAGATCCAATCGCCTGGGTTGAATCGCACTCCTATTCTCATCCATTTCTCAGGTTACCAAATGCAACTTTGAATTGCCAATGATCGAATTCAGGTGGACGCCAGTTGATATTAAATTATTTTTTTGTTAAATATATAACCCGTATATTAAATTATACCGGCAAGACTTTGTATATTGAATTTGAATATAATAAACGTAAATCACAGTTTAGAGAGCACGAAATGATGAATATTGTGAAATTCAACAACGCACTTTTAGAACGTAATATTGCAATAACGCACTGGCATAATTTCTATTTTACAAAACATGGGACTAATTTTATTGCTGGTGCTGGAACAAGAACTAAAAAATTAGCTACACCAAAGCGAACAGAAGAAAGATTGCAATTAAACATAGATATGAATTGTACAAACCAAGCACACAGTAGTACGTAGTTCCAACTTCGAAATATTCACATCAAAAAGTACCAAGGAAAAACCAACTAAAGCGACTAGATAGCTAGTGAACTTAAAAAGGTAACAATACAGAGCTTTTGTAAACAGGCAGTAGCAACTAGCAAATACCATAACACGAAACCTTTATTACAAAGTCATCATCAGCACTGCAACATTAAGAGGACTGGAGCTCTCCATTAGCGGTGGTTTGATTTCGTCTCTTTGCTATACAACCTACAGATTATTACAAAAAAAACTAAAATTAATACATATATAACACTCTACCCAGAAGATTAATAACAAAAAAACAAGCACTTTCAAACCTCAAACAAAAAATATTCTCGCTTTGGGTGTGGAGGTACTGGGTTGTAAATTAATAACTTGTATTCCGTCATAGCAACCACAAAATAATAAAAACGAAAAAATATTGGGGGGCATTCCGAGAATCGAACTCGGGACCTCTCGCACCCAAAGCGAGAATCATACCACTAGACCAAATGCCCTGTCTCTTGGTTGTGCTCCCAAAATATTTTAATCTATAACAATAGGATAGTAGAAGATTACAAGGTAGAGATCTAGTAATTGGTACCAGTCATAGACAGTAGGCGTGTTGGGCTGGGGCCGGTCGAACAGGTTGGCACCAACACCACGTGTCGCAAGGTTACTTCCCGGGTGGAACACGCTGCGCCACACGTTGTTGGTCTTCTGCGGTGTCGTTGGTGTGGAAGGTGTGGCAGGAGTCGGCGGTGTCCCCGGCATGGACACCGACCTCTTGTTCTTGCCGTTGCTACTTTCCCCCTCTAAATCTTCAGTTATTTATAAAACCCAAAGACTTTTTATTAGGATTTTATTTCTGATAATTTTCCTATTGATGAAAATCTATCTGTCAAAAACTTGTAAACGTGCATCATTTCTTCCATATAATTATTATTATAATTATATATAATAAAGTTCGTTGAGGATGTGTTAAATATATCTATATAGTTATTAGTATATGCATGCATGTACGATGTACCGGTGTCGACGGTCAAACGAGAGGTGGGCTTGCGGAGCTTGCCGAGGCCCTTGTCAGGTTGTGGGCCCGCCACCACATCGTCCCACAGCTTCTCTAACATCTTCTTCTCTTTTCTTTTCTGTGCTGTGTATATAAATATAGCTTGCTCTCTCGCTCAGTGGCAACTGATAAGACCTCACTTTTTATCGGATTATTATTTATGAAAGTAGCTGATCAGATCAGTTGTCATATAAAGAGGTGGGGGAATGGATACGCTCACCCCATGGTGAAGTTATTGGCTTTGTTACCGACTGATCAGACTTATTTTCTCTTCTTTTCTTTTTGGGGCTTACGACTAACAAGGGACAGACGTGAGTAATTAACTGTAAAATTAATCATTATTATATCATTTTTGCAATCAAAATTTCTGAATAATTCATTTGGCTCATTAAAAGATTTAATCAGCTGTGAAATTATTATAATAGGACTTGCCTTCATAAAATGATTTTTACTTCTGATGAGATTGTTAAATTTACAATTCAAGTCGAAAACTAGAAATACATAATATAATTCTTTTAAATATTAAAATTTGGTATTTGATTAATATTGATTGCGTTATCTATTCCTATTTCTTCTTAGTTCCATTTCATTTTTTTTTAAATTTCCCCAAAAAGATTACGTTGTGACTAGTATATATGTACTAAAATATTTATCAGACGTACGTAACAGTAATGTAAAATCTGACATGATCAAATTTCGCTTGTCAAATTAATGAAATCTAACAATAATGTACTGTAGTAAAATTTCGCTTGTCAATTATCCTCTATTATATTTATGAAAGCAAATATGAAACTAAAATACATGTACAATGAAATATTAAAATGTAAATAAAATACGTTTAAATTAAAATCGCAGTAGTTAAAGGTTAAACAATTCTACATATAACAAAGATAAATTCAAACTCAACGAACGATTGGGCATATTCTCTGTAACGTTTCTGAGAATTGATTTTAACAATAGTATTTTCGGTAGATCCAGTGGATTGACACAATTTAGAGTTTGAGATGATAAAAGTTTTTGTATTGGCTTTTTCTTGTCTTCTCAGTACAAATTAATACATCTATATATAGCCTATTTCTAGATGACCGTTTGGTCATTGCCTAATTACAAAGATTACATTTAACGTCTCTATTTTGCCTAGATTTACATCTAACGTCTCTTTATGCAATTGCCTATTTTGGTGCTTAGCTGGATTTGCTTGATATATTGATAGATAATGATATTACAATCTTGACTGGCTTTCATTCTCAACACTCCCCCTCAAGCTAGGATTGTAGATGTCGTATAATCCTAGCTTGCATGAAATATCTTCAAAATACTTGATGCTCAATCCTTTTGTGAACACATCCGCCAATTGCTCTTTGCTCCTAACAAAAGGAGTTTCAATTTCTTTAGCTTGAACTTTTTCTCTTATGAAATGACAATCCACTTCAATGTGTTTAGTTCGTTCATGAAACACAGGATTTGCTGCAATGTGCCTTGCCGCTTGATTATCGCAAAACATTTTAATTGGTTCTTCATGGTTGATCTTCAAGTCGACCAACAATTGCTTTATCCATGTCAATTCACTTGCTGTCGATGCCATGGCTCGATATTCCGCTTCTGCGCTGGATCTAGCCACAACTTTTTGTTTCTTGCTTTTCCATGTGACTAAGTTTCCGCCTACAAATGTGCAAAAACCGGTTGTCGACTTTCTGTCGAAACTTCCGGCCCAATCTGCATCGGAATAGCCACATATTGCATTAGTTCCATTATTTCTCATCCAAATTCCCTTTCCGGGTGAACCTTTTAGATACCTTAATATTCTATTAATGGCATCTAAATGTGGTGTTCTTGGTGCATGCATGAATTGACTGATCTGGCTTACAGCAAAAGATAAATCTGGTCTGGTGACAGTTAGGTAAATTAGTTTTCCCACAAGTCGTTGAAACTGGTTTATATCCTCTAAAGGTTCACCTTTTTCACTATCTAATTTTCCATTCATCTCAATTGGTGTTTTTGCTGGTTTACAACCTAACTTGCCAGTTTCTTTGAGCAAATCAAGGACATACTTCCTTTGAGATATGAATAACCCCTTTGAAGAATGGGCAATTTCTATCCCAAGAAAATATTTTAATTTTCCTAAGTCTTTAATGTCAAACTTTCGTTTTAGGTCATTTTTGACACTATCAATTTCTATTTGGTTATTACCAGTTATGATTATGTCATCGACATAAACCAAAACTGCAGTGGTACCATTAGTATTATGCCTAACAAATAATGATGAATCAGCTCCACTTATTTTAAAATTACAAGATAATAAAAATTGAGAAAGTTTGCCATACCATGCCCTTGGAGATTGTTTTAATCCATAAATAGATTTCTTTAACCTACACACAAGATTAGAAATATTCTCCTTTTTGTGGCCTGGGGGTAAAGTCATATACACTTCTTCTTCAAGTGTTCCTTGAAGAAAAGCGTTTTTGACATCCATTTGGTGAAGGGTCCAACTATTATTTACCGCTATGGAAAAAAGTATCCTAACGGTATTCATTTTGACAACCGGTGCAAAAGTTTCATGATAGTCTATACCATAAGTTTGGGTATACCCTTTGGCGACTAGCCTAGCCTTATATCGTTCTATGGTACCATCACTGTGGTATTTGATTTTGTATACCCATTTGCAACCAACCGGTTTTTTATTTTTTGGTAACGTGCATAATTCCCATGTTTGATTTTTTTTCTAAGGCATGGAGTTCCTCTTCCATTGTCTTGTACCATTTTGGATCATTTTTGGCTACCTCATAGTTGTTTGGTTCCTCGATTTTGGTCAAAGAATTTATAAATGCATAATGCTCACTAGAAATATTTTCATAAGTGATGTAATCTTGGATAGGATATTGTACTGAATAAGTAACAAAGTCTTTTAATCTTGTAGAAGGTTGAGGTTGTCGACTTGATCTTCTCAATGAGATCTCTTGCTCTTGAGTTTCTTCTTCATTCTCAATGTGTTCTTCTTGCTCGGTTTCTTCAAGTTCTTCATTTCGATTTTCTTCACTTTGTAGATTTTCTACATTTTTTTCTTGTGATTCTTCACCTGCAATTATTCTCGATTCTTTTCGAAACTCGCTTGTTTCGATGTTAGTAATACAAGGATATATAAAATCATTTGGAAGAACTTTTTCAACATTAATCTCATTATAATTTTCATAAAATGGTTCATTTTCGAAAAAGCTAACATCTCTAGAAATGTAAAGTTTTTTATTTTTTGGATCGTAACATTTATACCCCTTTTTTTCGGAAGAATACCCAACAAAAATAGTTTTAATTGAAGTAAAATCAAGTTTGTCACCTTTCCTATTGTGTACGAAACATTTACAACCAAAAACTTTTAAATGACTAATATCTAATTTTCTATCATAAAGAATTTCTAAAGGACTTTTAAAATCTAAAATGACACTTGGCAACCTATTTATCAAATAAGTCGCGGTTAAAACGGCATCCGACCAAAAATTTTTTGGAACATTATTTTGAAATAAAAGTGACCTAGTAACTTCTAAAAGATGACGATTTTTTCTTTCAGAAACACCGTTCTGTTGAGGGGTGTAGACACAAGTAGTTTGATGTAAAATACCTTTTTGTTTAAGGAAGTTAGAAAAAAATTGATTAACATATTCAGTACCATTATCCGTTCTTAAAGTTTTAATTTTTTTCTCAAATTGATTTTCAACAAAATTCATGAAAGTTTGAAAATGCGAAAAAACCTCACTTTTATTTTTCATCAAATACAACCACGTGGTTTTTGAAAAATCATCAATAAAAATAACAAAATATCTATAGTCATTGTAAGAAGTTATAGGGGCAGGACCCCAAACATCGGAATGAATAAGTTCGAAAAAATCATTACTTTTAGAGTTAGATATAGGAAAAGGAGGTCTAGTATGTTTTGCAAGTTTACAAGTTTCACACTTGCTACAATCTAAATTAGAGAAACTAAAGATTTTGTTTAAAACTCTATCAGAAGGATGCCCAACACGCTTGTGCCAAATTTTACTCAAATCTTCATCTTTACTAGTTTTTAAAACAAATTTGTTGCTATTTAAAAAATAAAGACCGTTTTCAAGAAAACCTTCTCCAATTTTTTCTTTTGAAGCTAAATCTTGAAAAATAACACTATTTTCTTTAAAAATTATTTCGCAATTTAAATCTCTTGAAAGTTTACTAATAGATAACAAATTGACAGAACAATTTTCAACATAAAACACATCTTGCAAAATTTTTTTTGACAAAACACTTATCATACCCCAACCTTTAATTTTAATTTTTTCATTATTAGCTACGGTAAAATATTGGTCACCTCTAATTGGACGATAATTTTTTAATAAATTTTGGTTTCCCGTCATATGATCGGTAGCACCAGAATCAAGCACCCATTTGGTACAATTTTGGAGGGCATTTTTGGTTGAAATACCAATAGTTAAACATCTATTTCCCTTTTTGAAATTCTGATTTTTGTCAATGAATCCATATGGGTATATATCGGTCTCAAAATTTTTGGATTTCATATCATTTTCCTTAAGAGAGTTAGAGAAATAAATTTCGGATTTATGGGTTGTACCAAACCCATTATGAGATAATAAATTTGGACCTTTATAACTCAAGGCAGAGGAGATTAACGCTTTTAGTTTTCCTTCGATCCGGTCTAGCCTGATCTTCATCGAGTCAGGGTTCGATTCAGTCGAGGTACGAAGGGTCTTCTTCTCCCCCTTTCGCTGGCGTGCGATATCGGTTGTAACATTTGATGTAGAGACTTCAGTTAGTGCCGAGAGTAATTCTCCTTGTGGTTGTGCCATTACTTTGCTCTAAACAGATTTGATTGCGGAAGCTTTTGTGAATCAAATTTGGAATTTAGAAAAAAACAGCAAGATTTTTTATTTTTTGTTTATCTATACTACATATTAAAGCACACATATCAAGATGTGTAACACGCTAGATCTAGGACGTAAACAGATATTTTTGCCGTTCGATTGGTTTGATCTGCGGTTAGATATCAATAGTCAGCCGAAGCAATACCATTGTTTGGTTTTCCAACTAATATAGAAATAAATTGAATAACACATCTATTTATATCACTGGTAAATTAAGAAACATATTTTGTTTTGTTTCTTTATTTATCCACGTATAAAGACATCTTATGCTAGTTTCTTAATAACAACAAGGGGCTGTTTGGATTGATGGAGGATTTTGGGAAATTTCATCTTCCTACCATAAATTTATTATAAACAATCTAAACTCTTCACAAAGTTACACATTTTCAATAAATTTATTTCTAGAAATTGCAACTTTCTCAAATTCTCCAAATTCCTAACCTATCCAAACGGCCCCCAAGATTATCCAATTAATCGATGAGGCAAGTTATCCTACACTCGACGGTGAATGTATCGTGCATTTATACTAGCTTAATTCAGAGAGTAAATATATTCCACCGCTCAAGTTGCCCCCTCTTTTCAAGCAAGCGCTGATAGAGTGCATCTGAATATTTTTATTCAATTTAATGATATTTTTTTTTAACAATATTTAATGATATTATATTTAATTCATATATCAATAAATTAATCGAAAAAACTTTAATAAATTTAAGAGGAAATTATGTTGCACGAATGCATGTGAGAGTATCGTATCGAACATACGTTATTTTTTAAAAGAATAGAATACGATAATATATATAAAATAATATATTTAATATTTTTATAATTTATATATTTTATTAAAAAATATAATTTTATAAATTTGTAATTAACTCGTATAGTAAATAAGTTGTACAGATTAAAAACTAAATTATGATAGTTTTCATATAATTTTTAGATTCGAAAATTAAAAAATGAATTTCAGAGGATCAAACAACATTTTTTGCTCCCAAAAATGGTCACTTGGGGGTAAAATCCCGTAAACCATGTAGATCTCGTTGCGAGCTTTTCAAATTGCGGTCATACGCCCCAAACGGAAGTTCATATCAAACGTTATGCATGTTTGAAATTCTAATATTAAAAAATATATTGTAGCTGTGTCCAAGACGTATCCTGACCTAATCCGCTGGTCAAACACATTAAAATAATAAAATTTATCACGTGACATATATGATGCGTATCACATACGTATCGTTATCGAATACATATCCGATACAATATACGATATTAAAATATTGTATTCGGAAAACAGAGAGTTGAAATAATAAAAAAAAAATATATCATAAACTCATAAGCTTTTTGCAAGTTTATATCGATGATATATCATTGTGCATATGAATACTTCAAAATTATACATACATTTGCATAATTATTTTCTTTTTTCATTTCTTGTATTGTCAACAGTGATTCTTTTACTTAAATTTACTTTTCCTCACTCTAATTTTCTCGATCATATCTAATCGCTCAATCCAGTTTTTCTCCACTCTTTTGTCAATACAATTATACATACATTTGCATAATTATTTTCTTTTGTCATTTCTTGTAGGGTGCGTTTGGATGAGAGAAGAAGAAGAGGAAGAAGGAAGATGAGAAGAAAAAAAATTATAAACAATTCAAACTCTTCACAAAATTACACACTTCCCAATACTTCTTTCCATTTCTTCTCTTCTTCTCTTCTTCCTACATCTATCCAAACGCACCCGTATTGTCAATAGTGATTCTTTTACTTAATTTTACTTTGCCTCGCTCTAATTGCCTTTTTATTTTCTCTCTTTCTCCATCTCTCTTATACGATCATATCTAATCGCTCAATTCAGTTTTTCTCCACTCTTCTGACCTATGCTTTATTTGCCACATGTGTGTCTATTAAAAATATTGATCTAAGCAGTAAGTATAGATTTTTATAATATACAAATTGGATAGTAGGTAGGTAGAGAAATTTTCTTAATAAATATAGTTCTCCTACTTAAGTAATATTAATTTCTCATATACTACTTCAACTATTTTTATTATTTACATCCGATGTATTTTGAGAGACCATCTTCCTAGCGAAACGTTTTAGATAATATAATTTTGTATAAAAATTCATATGAATTTACACATTAGCAAAAAAAGTAACTAATAAGTAACAAAAAGAAACAATCATAATAAATTATTCTGTTTATTTTACTTTGTATATATTGTTTTTGCAAGTTTTGTAATAGTAAATTAAAATTTTCTCCATAACTGCTTATGCTCATAATTTATGCTATGAAATTTATATCTAAATTTTGATACTCAAAGACCCAATTATACACCACTGTGTTATTTTTTTATTCCTCTGGAGAGGAAGCAAATTGTGGAGCTTGGCGCATCATAACAGCTTTAGAAAATCGAGACAACCAAAAGAGTTTTTTTTTTTTTTTTGAGTTCTATTAACCAAGCAAGAAGTTGGCGTGGCGGATAAGGATGAGAAATTTAGAAGGACATGATGGGCCCTTATAGATAATTATATAATGATAAATATCTCCACTGACAGGTGACAAATACGATGGGGCCACATTACATAGGAGCAGATTGACACGTGTAGTGGGCCCCAATGAATTGGACATCCAACAGGATACAGTACTTTTATTCGATGCACCTGTTCTACCATGAACCAAACTATTTTTAGTTGATATCTAACCACGTGGATTCCTAGAATCTTTTCTTCTCGGTCACAAGGTCAATGGCAATATTTTTTTTTTTTAATTTACGATTCTAACAAATTGGGGTCAAACAAAAAAGCAGTGTTTACAATACCTATCTACCGAAAATTTCTATAATATCGGATAACAGAATAATGACTGAAACAACGGTATTAGTTATGTGAGACAAAATACCGGATATTTTTGGAAAATACCAAAAAATAATGCATTTCGGTCACCAGAACGGTAGAGGTGCCGGTACGATATCGAAAACACTGCAAAAAAGACAGAGTGACACACTTTTTTCCCCCTCCGGCGCCTTTGACGAACATTTTTTTCCCTCTCCGGCGGCGCCTAGGACTTTTCAAGAAAGTGTTCCTGAACAGAACATAGGAGAGAATTGACTGGAACAACTAAATAAAAATTCCACACGGATTCAATCGATCGATTTGTTACCAACAAGAATAGAAAGCAATTTCTAGGTATATATACGTGTTTAATCAGGGTATTTTGGAAAGGAATAATCTAGTTCAACCAAATTGCTTACGCTTCTTGTTCTCTTTGCCTTTATTCAACACAACATCATGGTAATTCCTAATTAAATTCTTTCTTTTGATTTAATTTATGTATTCATTATCATCATCATTATTGTGTTTTTCTCGCTCTTAATAATATGTAGGCATATGAAAGGGGTGCTAAATATGAAGAGGTTAGAATATTGCTTCTCATATTTCAATTTTAGTTTGAGCCTTGAGGCGGTCCATCTATTTCTCTCTCACCCATTTCTCAAATTAAAATACTGTATTTTATTTTAGGAGTTCATCACAACTCATCGTGGCATTCGTCTGTTTACGTGTAAATGGCTTCCAGAAAAGAACGAACCAAAAGCTCTCATTTTTATTTGTCATGGTATTAATTAGTTGGACTATATATTCCTTTCCCCATCATTTCAGAGTCTACATTTTAGTAAAGAAAATGTAACTAATTAATTATCTTTCATGTATCCTCTTCTTGACTTGGACATCTAGGACTTGCATGAATTTATATTAATTGCTTTCATTCTTTATCCTTGTAAATCCTCTCTGTCTTTTGCAGACACCAATCCCATTCTTTGTTTTGCGTGGAGGAGATGACATAGTAACAAATGTTTCAGTAAGCAAGTGACAAGGACGACAGGGTCATGTACCCTAGCCACTAGGAATGGGTTGATACGTGTAAAGGGGTCCACTGACTTGGACCAACAACAGTATGGATACTTTCTCCAACGGGAGGAGTTTTTGGGAAAAAAAAAACAGTTGACTACAAATACTTTGTTCCATGCATTTGTTTTAAACTACAATCTAAGCCCATTAGAGAGGCCTAGACCAACCATGCAACCCGAAAAATTTAAAAATAATATTAACTTAATATAATATATTAAAAATAATATCAATATAATAATATTTTTTTAAATAGTATCACAAGATCGAAATCCCATATTTCGAACGCAAGATCGGAATCCTGGATTCCGACCTTAGCTGAGATCGGAATTCCGGATTCCGATCTTAGCTTTTTTAAATTTTATATATATTATTTATTTAGTTTATTAATTAGTTAATTAATTAGAAAAATAGATAATATATTGTAAAAATATTGAAAAATTAGGAATAATTAAATTAAATTTTATATGTAATTTAGTATTTTTTGGAAAATTAAATTTATTTTCTTTTAATTAATTTATTTAATTAAAAAATAAATAATTAAGTATAAATTTTTAATTAATTTATAAATTTTTATAACTTAATTAAATGAATTGTACAATTTAGAAAGGATTATAAATTTTCAGAATTTGCAGGGTACAAATGCATAATCGTTTCCTTTCAGAATGTTCAAAGTTTTATTAATCCTTTCTGCATTTGCAGGGATACAAAAGGCATAACTTGAACATTAAAACTTTAAACAGGCATAACTTTTGATAGGAAGGTCCATTTGGGGCAAACGAGCACATTTCGGAAAGCTGGCGACGAGACCTACACATTCCGGAAACCCCATAATGACCATTTTCGGAGCCAAAAAACGCTCTCTAGACCTCCAAAATCCACTTTGAAAGTTTGCAAACCTAAAAACCACTCTAAACTACTAAAAAAGTTTTTAAAATCATAAATTAATCATTAAAAAGAGAAATGCAGTAAATCAAGTGAATTTAGTCTTTCTTCTCCGTCTCGGTAAAACATCAATCTCGTGTGATTCCTTTCTAACGCAATCCAGAAAGTGCTTCCTTGATCATGAGACTCGACATGATTGTTTAATATATAATATGGAAATAATATATGCAAAGGAAAATACATTAAAATTTTATATTTTAATGTAAATTAATTAAAAATTTATACTTAATTATTTATTTTTTAATTAAATAAATTAATTAAAAGAAAATAAATTTAATTTCTCAAAAAAATCTAAATTACATATAAAATTTAATTTAATTATTCCTGCTTTTTCATATTTTTTTCAATATTTTTACAATATATTATCTATTTTTCTAATTAATTAACTAATTAATAAACTAAATAAATAAATAAATAATATATAAAAAAACTAAAAAAGTTAAGATCAGAATCCGGGATTCCGATCTTAGCTAAGGTCGGAATCCGGGATTCCGATCTTGCGTTCGGAATCTAGGATTCCGATCTCGTGATACTATTTTAAAAAATATTATTATATTGATATTACTTTTAAAATATTATATTAATTTAGTATTATTTTTTATAATTTCGGCCATGCAACCATATATTCCGAAAGATATTGGGCCTTATCGAGAGTGGAACTCATTTCAGATCCGAGTTTGGAAAACCTATTAAAATTCCAAAACATGCATCGGAGGGGGCAGTCCATCTGCCCACAATTTCCTACAGAAAAATGTTACAATACTTAAACATGATTAGTGCAAATAATAATAATAATAATCTTATCATCTCAGCCGTTAGGTCAATAAAAGCACACGGATTCAATCAATTTGCTACCCACAGAAATAGAAAGCAGTTTCTTCGAATAACCACCAAACTAGTACAATGTTTTTATGTTTCTATCTATGCATAAATATACATAATAATTTGGATGGAAATTAGGAGGGGGAAAAACTCATCTAATACAAACAAATTGTCTATAGTACTCTTTTTCCCTTTGCTTTAATTGCACACAGCATCATGGTAATTCCACATCAATTCTTTAATATTAATTTTTTTTTGTGAAAGTTGTTGTATTTTGAACGAGAATTTTTACACTCTTTAAAAAAATTAAGTCGCCTTGTCCTCCTTTTGATATTTCTAACTGAATGCTATACAAGCATGTAGGCTTATGAAGTGGATGCTACGTATGAAGAGGTTAGAGACTAGTAATAATAGCTTCTCATATTCCAACTTTAGTATTATGCGGTTCATCTATCTCTTACTCACCTCTTTCGCAATTTTACAAACTATATAATTTAGGAGTTCATCACAGCTTATCGCGGCACTCGTCTGTTTACATGCAAATGGCTTCCAGAAAAGAAAGAACCAAAAGCTCTTATCTTTATTTGCCATGGTATATAATTTGACTATTTCATCTACTATCCTAATTCAAAGTATACAACTAATTTAACAAAAGGAAGAGATCCTAATTATCTTCCACCCTTTCTATTGAATTGAAAATTTAGGAATTGCTGCAGAGTGTAGCGTATCTTTGAGAGGTACATACTTTTTTCTGTTGGTATGTCTTTTGTTTTTGACTAAGCAATTTTTCTCTTATGATGTTTCTAAAAGCCCAATTTAATTTCAATATACATAGATACGGCAATTCGACTGGTACAAGCTGGTTATGCAGTTTATGGAATAGACTATGAGGGTCATGGGAAATCATCCGGCGAACGGTGCTATATTTCGAGGTTTGATCGCATCGTCTCTGACTGCTCTAATCATTTCAAGAGTGTTGCCGGTATGACTGAATTTCCATTTGAGCTCTTATGCTTGATTAACATTGATATATAATATACTTAAACAAAAAAAGAAAATTTTATTCAGAGAAGGTAGACAATAAGAACAAGAAGAGGTTCTTATACGGAATATCAATGGGAGGTGCAGTAGCAATCAACATGCATAGAAAAGATCCAAGCTATTGGGATGGTGCCATTTTGATGGCCCCTCTCTGCAAGGTTCTCATTCTCATTCTCTTCTCCTCAATTGAAATAAGACAAATCTATTTCGAATTTTTCGTTTATGTCTTGCTTATTTGACGCAAATATTATCACATATAAAAAATGATTCTTTCAGCTTCAAAGTAAAAAGAAAGGTCAAATACATATGGGATATTCAAAGATACGTTTTCGAAAGACAAGACAATTACCTTCATTAATTATTTGATTGTGTTTCACATATGAATCAGATTGCTGATGAAATGAAACCAGGTCGGATCCTGCTTGGTGCTCTAGAAATGGTGTGTCGAATTGTGCCAACATGGAAAGTTATCCCTACAAAAGACATACTTGACAAAGTTTGCAAAGACCCAGACCTTCGAGAGCAGGTAATTAAGAAAAAAATGTTCATATATCATCAACAATAATTGAGACGGTTACAGAATTCAATTTATTAATTCTGTTGTGGAGATGAATAGATCCGATCAAATGAATACATACACAAGGAAAACATTCCACTGAAAACTGGTCACCAGCTTCTTGTGGCCGCTGCAGATATTGAGAACAATTTGCACCAGGTACTTCAAATTTAACATGCATGAATTTTTACTATTTATTGCCTCAATTCTTTCTATTTTGTTAATCCTCTCTAGCTTCTCAGGTAACAATACCGTTCTTGGTTTTGCACGGGGGAGATGACATTGTAACAAATCCTTCAGTAAGTAAATTGTTGTACGAAAAGGCCTCGAGTCATGATAAAACTCTGAAAATATACCCTGGAATGTGGCATGCGCTCACTGGGGAGGCACCAGAAGATGTAGAACTAGTTTTCTCAGACGTTATATCTTGGCTGGATCAAAGGTCCTCTAGTTAGTGAAGACCTCTATATGTACTTATCACAAGTTGTAAAATGTATACACTGCCAGGAATTGGTGCTTGGATTGGTGTGGTTGTTGTGTTCAGCACACTGTAAGATAATGATATATTTATATATACCCATTGTTCTGATTATCTTTTGCCATGAAGTTGAGATGCATTGTGAACTGAAACCAAAGCTGTTGCCTAAACAGATGAGAAAGTGAAACAAGGACAAGTTGCCCTCACCTAAAAATTCCCTTGGCGCCGCATAATACCTATCATAAGTCATAACTGACAAGTCAGCCACAGCCGACACATGGACAGGGTACCGAAAATTTGGATAAGCAACCTTACAGATAATTTTGTTCAAATGTATCTCTTCAATAGCCCCCTAAAAAAATGTATGTGTTCAACCATGAACAACAATATGTATATATAAGCTATTTAGCCATTTAGGCCTCTTACAAAAAGAAATATCACCCTGATGCCGAATGACACGAAAAACCAATTATAAATTATATCTAAAGAAAGTTATTGGACACGGTATGGGGCAATATATTTAGAGCCTACTTGTCTAAAACCTAAAAAGCAATAACATATATGACAATGCAAGTATTTTTGCACTCGATAAAATGCATATGCACAAATCCGTAGCTAAACAGAGGGTGCAAGTGAATTAACATGCAGCGCAAGCTGCAGTTCAGTATGGAGCCACATAATGACAGAAGAGAGGGAGCATCAAATTTCCAGTAATTAAAAAAGGAAAAAAAACTATTCATTAGATCTATAGACGTAACAAACATTCGTGTAGAACCTCCAACAGCTTTTGAATTTCTACGGAGGTGGCTTAAGTTTAATTGTAGCATTTTCCGGTTCTACCCATCTTACTCATCCTTAGTAGCATAGAAATTCCTCTTCTTGTCACTTTGTGTGGCAGTACTCTGCTTACAAGTGAAGCACAAATCTGTAACGGAGATAATATTCCATTCAGTTTGTCTGAAAACAAGAATGTAAGGCAAGATGGTACCAATTAATTTGAAAAAGGAGATGAATAGTTTTGATCTAGGCTGCCTGATATGCACAAATTGAGCAGGTTAGTAATGGTTTTGTTACAAGTGATACTTACGGGAATGGGGGAAGACGAAGAAGGATGAAGAGATTATAAGTGGTGGTGGGCCTCTTCTGGATTGGAGAAGGTGTTGAGAGTACGAAGGAGGCGGCGGCGGCAGAGCTGGCGGCGGCAGCTTCTCCTGGAGCCGTCAAACTCGGCGAGGTCATGGAAGCGGCTGCATTGCTGACAGTAGCGGTGGTGGGTGGCATGGAAGAGGACGGAGGGGGCCTTGGAGTGCTCGGGGCAGATGCGGTGCCGCTGGTAGTACCTGCCCACGGCGGCGGCCTGCGTGGTGCAATCGTCGGCCTGGCACCGCCAATCCTTCATCTGCTGCTGGCTCAGGACGGCCGGCTGCTGGCTCTGCTGCGCCTCTGACTCTGACTCTGAGGGCAGGCTCTGCACCAGCACTGGCACGTATATTATCGCGGCGGCCGGGGGAGATTGGGTCTTCGATTTCTTCGTTTTGGGTCTCGGGATTCGGGGTTTGGATTTGGATTTGGATTTGGATTTGGTGTCCGATTTGTCGGCGGTGGTTTGGATTGGGGTCGGAGTCGGAGATGGAGATTTGCCGCTCTCCATTCGGAGAAAGAGCAGAAAGAAAGAAAGAGCAGCAAGAAAAGCAGCAAGAGCTGGGATGGAGAGAGAGACAGAAAAAGAAAAGTGGAGAAAGGAGACGAGAAGAGAAGAGTACCGTCAACATCTTACATCTGCTGTGTTCGGGCCTGGGTTCACCATTCAAAAGCCCATAATGCAAGTAAAATGGGTAAAATCTGAAAACTTCTCAAGGTTTGGCCCAAGGCATCAATCTGAAACGTAATCTTCTTTCACATTTTACATCCAGGCCCATAACTAAAGTGGAAGTGGAATCATCATCCATCATCCATCATCCATCAATCATCAATCAATAAAGTGTGTGTATCATTATGTAACGACTCCAAAAGTACCCATTATGGTTGTGGACCCACAACATCAGAGGATGCATGCATACAAATCCTGCATAAATAAAACTTGCAACTTGTCCAGCTCACATACTCACATACTCACATTATCTATCTTCCATCCCTCCTCCTGCGTCCCTCACATTCACTCATTCACATCACATATGTTCGTTACAAATTAGAGTCGGTGAGGATTCTAAAACCACACAAACTGTTGTCCAGAAATAACTATACATAATCATAGAAGCCAAAATTATTTCTCAGCCTTACACATCATATCATTTCTGACCAAACATCGCAGATCACATGATTATATCCTTATACATCATTTTTATAATTTTTTTTATGTGGATATAAAAACACACACATCTATATTTATAAATTTGTACTTATACATATTAATTAGTATATAAGAAAGAACATTACTATTTATAATATATAATCATGTGCTTATAAATATATATTGATATTATTAATTAACATAATAATATTTATAGAAATTTTACAATAAGATTATAATTAGTGAGTTCTTTTTTTTTTTTTTTGAAAATAGTGAGTTCTTAATAGAAAAATGAAAAATTACATCGACCGCGCGGAGCACCAAATTATAGCTATAGGCCTATAGCAGTTAGTATATTTATATTAGATATTATAGTCTACCTCTTTTATTATATTATATATATATATAAATATATATAATATAATATAATATAATATTTGGAAAGCGAGATTTTGCTGCCCTGGAGACCACAATTTGACTGGGTCATGTACAAAAAGACAACTAATATTGAGATACAATTAGTTCAGTTGACTGGTCGGGGCCCTCGGGGGACCATTATATAAATAATATAAATATAAATATGGCTTCTCCTCTCTACCACCAATACCAATTACTCACTTACCAACTAGCCAAATACCCATCTTAATCGCCACTGCACGTTCCCAACAGAATAATAAACTAAATTTGCTGTCATGCATGCATATTTAACTCGAATTAAATTAGTTTCTTGCCGTGCGGGATCCTTAATTTAAACATTATAAGAAAAATAAAATACGATTGATATATCTCTACATGTTTCACATCTCCCGAATAATGTCTGCAATAGAACACCACTTAAGAAGTTGCATTATTTTCTTTCTTCCATCCCTTTTATTATTAAGGATTAGAAAAGATTAGTATTTGCAAATTCTTTTCTATTTATCGACTAAATTAACTTCCTGGGAGGTTAAAAAAGATTAAGATTAATAGTAATTACAGCAGATGCTTACAGTTTTGAAACGTGTTTGGATGCACAAGGAATAAGAGTGAATAATGAATAAGTTCCAAATTTCTTATTCGCATGAAACCCGAACAACACCTAAATAAAAAGTTTAGACTTATTCAGGAGCTTCTTCATATTCTAACAAAACTCTTGAATATATATAGATACACACAAATTTCTCAATCCTTATTCAATCAACATCCAAGAAAATTAAACTGAATAATTTCTCCTTGAATATATCCCCTGAAATCCTTTTCAAACATACAATATAGGAATGACCTTAATTACCTAGTGAGAGCTTTAGCAAACCGTATATATTGATAATTTTGGTGAATTATCGTCAAAAGTGCATGTAGATCTGATATACATATACATATATATAATATACAGGCAATAGACAATTGTCTACTTCAGATCAACTTTTCTAAATTGAAGATTTGCTAATGAAATATCGATGCTTTAATATATAATTAATGAGTTAAATGCCTTGACGTTTAGCAGCATTCAAACTAAGAAAGAAAAAAAAAATACTAAGAAAAGAAGGAAATATGATTTTATGACGCCTCCTGCCCTCCTCATCTATCCAATCAGAGCAAAAGAAAGGTACCTAGTAGGCCACGAAACTTTTAAAATATATTACGTGAAGAGGAAAAACCCTTGAGGCCATCAAGGAACAAACAATAGTTAGTAAGATAGACACTTGATTGGTGCATATTCTACATATTATTCCTGGATACTATACCTCTATACCTCGCTTCTTTTTCACTCTTTTTCTCAGTTCGTACGCTCTTATATATACACCACCACATCACCTTAACTTCTCACATCCAACTTATAATAATTAAAAACCTTTCAAAGTTTCAATTCAAACATGGCAATCCAAATGCTACACAAGAAACCAATCCTAGTCGCCATTTTATTCCTTTATCTTCTTGCCACTTACTATTTCCTTGATTACAATGGACTCTTTAACACGGAAAGCATAAGCCAAAAGAAGAAGAAGCATGATATTGCGGGGCCAATAAAGACAGTGGTGGTCGTGGTGATGGAGAACCGGTCATTTGACCACATGCTGGGCTGGCTCAAGAAGTACCGGCACGACATTGATGGGTTAACTGGCCACGAGTCAAACCGACTCAATGTATCTGACCCATCGTCGCCTGAGTTTTTTGTGTCAGATGATGCTTCCTATGTCAATTTAGACCCGGGCCACTCTATTGGGGTAGGGATGAAAAAGGGTCCTTTTTCCCTTCTCTGTTTACATGATCATTAATGATATTAAAATGTGTTGCATATTTATTGAGTGTAATGCCTAATTAATGTACATAGTTTAAGTTGGTGAACCTGATTACTACACCAAGTGTCACATAGAAGTGTGGCATAAGATAGGTTTCAAACTGGATATAACCTATCCTTTGTGAAAGGCCACAGCATAGGATCTTACCCAGAAAAAGCAAAGAAAGAAAGAAAAGAAAAGAAAATTTTGAAATATAAGTCCCTTTCTGCGTACCTTTAAATTTTTGTAAGTTTCTGTTTTTCGCTTTTATACCTTGAAAAACATCCACTTCATGCATTTCAGTTTATTTATGCATAAAAAAGGCTTAAATATATATGCTGTTAAACATAGATATTGATTTTTCTCCACCTAGAAAGCAAAACTATCTTATCTTAAAAAAAAAATAACAAAGATATTAAACTATTAACATGTACCGACCGTTGGTTTATTTTAACTGGAATTAGTTGTAAGGTCAATTTGAAGATTTAACTTATTTTCCCTCCAGAAATATTTCAGTTAATTCCCCTTTCATTTTCCAGGAAATCCACGAACAAATATTCGGCACAAATGACACGACAGCAGAGGAGGCACTAATGAATGGATTTGTGCAGCAAGCCAATGAGATAGGCGGCCTTGGCATGGTCAAAGCCATCATGAGCGCTTTTGATCCTTCATCTGTACCTGTCTATGCCGCTTTGGCAGATGAATTTGCAGTGTTTGATCGGTGGTTTGCCTCTTGCCCAACCTCCACCCAGCCGAATCGACTATTTGTGCACTCCGCCACCGCACATGGCCTGTCAAGCAATATTCGCCGGTACTTGGTGCCTGGTCTACCACAAAAGACAATCTTTGACTCGATTCATGACGATGGGCTTTCATTTGGGATTTATTACCAGAATATCCCTGCTGTTCTCTTTTACAGGAGCCTCCGCAGGTCTCATTTTTGCTGCTAATCCCTTTTTCCACTTTTCCTCATTATTATTATAGGCATGCATTACTATTTAAGTAGAATTATTATTCATTTTATGAAAAAATAACTGGATAATCAACTAAACTATTTTGAAGTGCTGTGATATTGCTCAATCGCTCCATCTAGAGAACCATTGGTCCAGAATTAATGACATCATGCTTCCTTATCCATGTGAAGTAATTGTTCGCTGCGATAAAGAAAAATGACTCGGTTGCTCTCCACCACCGCCATGATCGTCGGAGAGATCGCCCCACCCGACGCGCGATTTCTCTCAGCTCAGCTCAAGAGGTTTCAGGACAGGAAATTATAAATAAAAAAATCAAGCAATATTTTATGCACTTGGACTGTTTGTTTGTTTGATCAGAGATGATGTGTTTTTTTGTCGTCTAATTCTGAGTATTAATAGAGTGAGAGAGAGAGAGAGATGATCGGAGAAATGAAAAGGGGTCAGAGAAGAGAAGAGGTAGGAGAGACGTGTAGTTGGTACAGAAAAGAACTAGAATCAAAGATCGAAATATGAACCGAGTCACTGAAAGTGGGACCCAGAAATTATTATTATTTCTAATTTGTAGGGACACTGATTCAGTTACATGTGAGGATTTATAAATGATTCTTCTGTTGTTTGGGAGTAACTAAATAGCTATAAGGGAGTAAATAAGTACTACTAAGGGAGTATTTAATATAAGTAAGGGAGTAAATAATATTCATATCTGATTCTGCTATTGTTTGGGAGTAACTAAATAGCTATAAGGGAGTAAATAATTAGTAGTAAGAGAGTATTTAATACAAGTGAGGGAGTAAATAATATTTATTTCTGATTTTGATAACTGCAGGGCTGGGCTGGGCGACGGGAGGGCTGCGCGACGGCGATGGTGACGGTAGGGCTAGGCGACGGCGACGGGAGGATTGCGTGACTGCGACGGGAGGGCTGGATGATGGCGACGGCATGACTACGCCACGATGACGGGAGGGCTGCGCGATGGCGACGGGAGGGCTGCACGACGGCGACGGGAAGGCTACACGCAGGCGAGCGGTGAGAGAGAGGAGAGACAGAACAAAGGGGTGAAGCGAGGTGAGAGTGACGAGAGGTGAGGGGTGCGCAAATAGAGAGGAGCAAACGCGTTCGAACGCGTTTCACAGGAAGCGTGTTTCCATTTTCGGAAAGTGAATTTTGCCAAAAATAATTCTGATTGTTTGATTGCCTTAGAGCTTGATTGCACTTATCAGCTCCGTCTGGGATAGGGGTGAAAACAGTCACCGTTTCGACCGTCCTTTCATTTCGTTTCGTCCAAAACGAAACGAAACGGTTAAGATTTTTTGTTGCGTTTTATAAACGAAACGGTTAACGAAAGCTTAGAACAGTTTCGTCCATGTGTATTTTCGTGGTATTTTCGTGATTTCGACCGTTTCGTCCAAAACGAAACGGTTAACGCAAATGGGTGATCAATTTCATTTTAAAATGAAACGGTTAACGAAATCGACCGTTTTCGTGGTCGTTTTAGACGTTATGCAGCCGTAGTCTGGGATTACTCATTACTGGATTAGGCAAAATATATTTGGGCCATTAGTAATAGGATAAAATCGAAAGGCCCAATAGACCTAACTTGGGCCTGCCCAGTTTCAGTGGCAAACTCGAGGGTAAATTCGACATTTTATGGGGGAAGAACTGAAGAAGGTTTCCTCTTTTTTTTTTTGGATTGGGATTTGATTTGATTTGATTTAATCGGATTCGGAGCTATCTACCTATCTCTCTCTTTCTCTCTTTTCTGCCATCTGCCATCTGCCCTTGTTTCAATCTCAGTCTCCGTCTACGAATTTGCTCATACTCATGAGTCATGAAGCCCAAATCCAAATCCAAATCTAAATCTAACCAGGTTTCGCGTCTCTCTCTCTCTCTCTCTCTCGCGTTCAATTCAGTCCCAGCAATTTGATTTCATTATCTCATTAATTAATTAATTAATTAAGTTTCTTCAAGTGCCTTGTTTGCACCATAAATCACACTTCTCTGTTTATGTACTGGCAAGCAAGAAGCCTTCGTTCTTTATACATATCTCTCTATCTTATATTATATTGTAGTGTTGACTGCACGTAAATCTCTATTTCAGGATAGAAGCAGATTGAAGAAATCCAAGTCTGACAAAAGGAAGCGCCCCCGCTGCTCCTCGTCTGACTCCGCTGATACTGGTCGCAAGAAGCCGCATGGCAAATCAAACGATTCAAAGAAAAAGAAGAAGCTTCGTCGCATCAGCCCCCCATCTACTTCTTCGTCTTACTCGACCGATTACTCCCTCAGTAGTTGCTCCACTTGCGAAAAACAAACTTCTCGGTCAACAAGTCCTATTTCTCGTGGCCGTGGCAATAGAAAATCAAAACCAAGAAAGGGTAGAGTTACTACTAGTAGCAAGTACAAGGGAAGACAGAGGGGTAGAAGCCATAAAAGATCTAGGAGCTGTTCTACCTGTAGTAGTACTAATAGTAGCACTTGTAGTCCTAATAGGAGCAGGAGTACCAGTACGAGTAGAAGCCCGACTAGGAGTAGTAAAACACCAAAGGAAAGAGGAAAAGCCGAGAAAGTACATTTTTCGAGGAGAGTTGAATCGGGTACTGAGGAGAGAGATAAAGTTATTCCTGCTTATGATGATATTGTGTCTTCTTCAAAGGATGAAGAAAAAGAGATTCAGAGACAATCTGAAGAGATAGCTGAGGTATCAGGTAAAGTTGTATCAGAAAAGACCCAGAATGATGGTACAAAAAGACCACCGGTCGTGGATGTTGAGTTGATACTGAGACAAAAGGCCCTAGAAAATTTCATAAAATTCCATAAAGGTAAAAAGTGTGGTATCAGTGAAGAAAGACAAGGATCTGTTTCAAATGAACCAAATAAAAATGTCGGCTCACTTCAAGGTGAAATGGCTACTGAAACAGTAAGAGAAGGGCCTGTTTTAGAGGAATCATCTGAAATAATCACTGATATGGCCTTGAAGGGAAAAACGGAAATCATTCCAAACATTTCGAAGCCTAAGATTAGATCTGTTATAGTTATCCCAGAAGATAGGGAAGTCAGTGAGGATGATACAGCCGTAAACCCCTATAATACTGGTGAAGTCTCCAATTGTATTACAGCGATGCCTAACCATGTTGAGGACGAACTTGGTAAGTGCTCTGAACTAAATCCTAACCCTAACCCTAGTTCATTAGTTGTTTCTGGTTTGGAAAAGATTGAGGCTCGACATGAGACTGCTACTGTCAAAGTACAGGCGGGAGGGGAACAGTATGAAAACAAGACATTCTCTAGAATGCATGATGGTGAGATGGTCCAGGTTAGTCTTCACAAGAAATTTTTATTTTTAGAGTAAACATTTTGTTTCTTTTAATGACCTTCAGAAATCAAGCATGATTTGTGCTCCCCTCCCACCTGGACCTTCTGTACACTGGACTTGTCATGTTATAACAATTGTGGCACTGATTAAAGTATACTGTTATGTTTTCTTTTGACAAAGGCTAATGTGACCAAGGAATCGTACTCCTTAATTTTATTTACATAGCGATATCCATTTATTGTGAAAAAGTGCACCTGTGCAAGGTTGTGAGCCATCTTGTATTTGCAGGAAAAGACCATTTCGGTAATGGCAGAGATGATGTTTTTTTTTAATTCCTTTAGATATTTATGGTTAAGTTAGGCACTTGGTGATTAAAAACCACTTAGCGGGCATTGTCTATTGGTACCAATTGATCAAGGTCATTTTTCCCCCTTCCGGTGTACCGATTCGAGCTTGGTTTATAATGACTTGATTTTCGCATCTCATTTCTAAAGTTATCGTTTGGGAACATTATTTTACTGCAATGTTATGAATTATTATTTTTTTTTAACTTAGCAATGTTATGAATTAGATGTTATTTTTGACAGGTAAGCTATAAGGTATACATACCAAACAAAACCCCTGCATTAGCAAGGAGAAAGCTACAACGGGGCGAGACAAGCACATCACAGATTTAATTTCTCTTTTATGCATATAATTCTACTTGGTATAAGTTGTCATTGTTACTTTCCTAGGCGTAAAACTTGTTGTCCTTCTTTTGATTTATACATACAACTTTGTTTCTCTTATTTAGTTGGTTTCCTTCTGAAGAGAAGATGACACAAAGGTATATTGAAAAGTGATGCTTTCTTATTTCTTAATCATGTGGAGATAATATCATGTAACATGCTTTGGAGTATATTTGGGCAGGAATGGACAATATTAGGCTCATTTCTAGATATGTACATTATTCTTTTTTTGCCATCATGTATCCATGTGTGATGTGGCGTTGACTAATCTGAGTTCCTTTTAAACTGATGTTGTGCATTGTCTTTAAAGACAAACTTGTAATCTTTGTGTTGTGATCGAATTTCATGTTCATGAGAAACATATTACTTTTGTTTCAAATAAAATTTCATTCTGAAGGGAGGCAGTCTATTGGATCGAATTGACCCTAACGAAAAAAAGAAAAAAAGAAATATAGTATACCATGTTTTACCTATGGCTTCAATGTTGAATTCGTTCTTATGAGCCGAAATATTACATGAGGTTATTTAGTTGTTCTTGAAATGCGTTGTCAAATGCCTTTTCAATTTTGCAGTTGATAATTCAAAATGAGTAGAGATCTATTGTTTGGAATTCCAAATCTCGCTGTGCAAAATTACCTTATCAGACTGTTTGTTGTGTTGGTCCTGTTTTCTATCTTTTAATATATTTTTGTTTCATACGTCTTGTTATTTTATTTATTTATTTTTTTTTTGTCTTCGTCAATGGCCGCTGGCCGGAAAGTTGATGCCTACATACGAAACAATTCCGAGCCAATTATTTCAAATTTTTTTCTTTTTTTATTATTTTTTGTTTTGAACATTTTCTGCTTACGCTGTCAACATATGGTGATGTTTCCAAGAACTATGGATTAAGTTCACTGGATGTTGTTGACATTATTTATTTATTTATAAACGAAAAACCGTAATATACAACGCCGTCAAGTAATATCCAACCTTCATACTTTATTACTTTTTCCTTTTTTTTTTAAAAAAAATTTCTTCCATCCTCCAACAAAAAAGTATGGCAGGAACAAGAATGTTTTCATATATATGAAGAGCAAGGTTTTAGTACCACCACTTTTGGTTGCAACAAATTGTCACAATTTTATATTTAATTATTATTTAAAAAATTTAAAATTCAAACATCGAATCCAAGCCGTTGATCTTGTTCAATTTAACGAGCGATGCGTTTTCATATAAGATTTATAAAAATTTAGAGTTGATTTGATACTCGATCAAGTGATTAAATAATGAACGTATTAGAATAAATCAATTGTAATTAACCATAATCGTTCATTTGTTAACCACATGATCGAGTATCAAATCAACTCCAAAATTTATAAAACTTAAATAGAAACACATCGCTCATTATATTTAACAAGATCAACAGTTTAGATTCGAAATTTGAATTTAAAAAAATTTAAATATTGATAAAAATATAAAATATAAAATTATGGCAACTTGTGGCAATCAAAAGTGGTGCCACTAGAACCTTGCTCATATATGAAATAATAAATGACTGAGTTTGAGACAACAATAGTTTTATGACCCAACTATGTCATTGAGAACTAATTAAATTAACGACCAATGCTACTTCCTTACCTATTCTAACGGTTAAAAATTTGTGAAAATGAGAGTGGAAGTATAATATATATTTTGCCCTACTTGAAAAGAGCTTCAAAGATAAATATTTCGTACTTTAATAGCATAGCAACGAAGATGGTGAATTCAAATAATATTTATGTTCGATACATCTCCAAACATATTGAAAAATTAATATGTGTTTTACAAGTCTTATAAAATACATGAATTATTTCAGCATTATTCATGAACAAAATATACACAATTTGTATTCACATATTGTTTTCAGGATATCCAGACGGTTACTCACTGATTTGTGAAGGCATCTGTAGTTCTCGAATTTTTATATATTAATAATTTGCATTAGAAAATAAACAATTCTCGTTGTATATCTCCTAATTGGAAATGAATTATATATTAAATTAAATTAAATTAAATATAATCGATAACACTTAGTTTTTCCTTCTGTTGCATGACTACCAATTTTATTGGAATAAATTAATTGGTCAACTAAGTTTGAAAAGAAAAAAGAAAAGATTAATTGGTGAACAATACATGTTCGCTCCGTATTCATATGATAGCAATAATTTCTGGGGTGTATAATATAAAAAGTCTGCGATTAGCGATAATTTGGCAAGGTCAGATTGGACATTTCATGTGCCAATGGACGGGGCACAAATAGGGTTTGGCTTCCCAAACCCCAATCAGGGTTTGCTTCGTGAAATTCGGTGTCTACTATATATGTAGCAATTGTGTGATGAATGGATGAGAAAGTCAAGTGGGTATAATGTGATTTGTTACATAAAGAGAGAAAAGCAGCGGTGATAAGGAATCAGAGAAGAAGAAAGAGGTAGGGTTTGTAGTGCGAATTCACATAATCCCGGAGGACTCAGTATAGCAATGCTTGTGGCGAGTCATAAGAAAGTAAGGAGGTACACATAACATAACACAGTACACAGAGAGGTGGTAGGGAGAGAGAAGCAGATGATCTGTAGACTTGGCTATCCCTATAAAAATCTGGAGGCCGGTTTTTCTCATTTTCAGTTTCTTTTTGTGAGACTGAACGAGCCGGAGACGCAGACCACACTAGGCGGGCGGCCGCTCTCTCTCTCGCTCTCGTTTTGGTACAGGTACGGCTACCTCTCTCTCCTTTGGTTCGGATCCAGATCCAGATCCTAATCCGTGTATGTATGTGTAATTGTGTACTAACTTTACTTGAACTATAACTGGATCTACAGATCTGCTCCGTCTCACTCTCTATTCTTGCTTCTAGAGAGTTGCCTTTATTATGCATCCTCTAGATCTGTTTGTCTTTGACTAGATCCGATCCGATCCGATGCAGGTGATTTGTAATTTTAATTAATGTTATTTGTGTTCTTACTGTTACTGTTACTGTTACTCAGGTTCAGGTTGTCATCCAAAAGATGGCGGAGGAACTCCGCGCCCCGTCTGTCATCCAAAAGATCCATTGCGGCCAATCCGGTCTTTTCACCCGCATTGGCATTGCTCCTGCTCCTGCTCCTGCTCCTGCTCCTAATCGTTTTAACCACACCCCATCCACCCAAAATCCCCTTCTTAGACTGAGACCCTACTCCAACTCCAGTCTTGCTGCCCTTGCTTCTGTCACATCCTTCCCCACCGCGTCCCCCATTTTTGCTGCCGCCCCATCAGAAAAGGGACCCTATGGCTTCCTCATCGACTTCATGATGGGAGGTGTCTCTGCTGCCGTCTCTAAGACCGCTGCTGCACCCATCGAGCGTGTCAAGCTCCTCATCCAGAACCAGGATGAGATGATCAAGGCCGGTAGGTTGTCAGAGCCTTACAAGGGCATTGTTGACTGCTTTGGTCGTACCGTCAAGGATGAGGGTATCATTGCTCTATGGAGGGGTAACACTGCTAATGTCATCCGTTACTTCCCCACTCAGGTATTGCAATTTTTCAATCAACATTAAATTACTTGTATGGCTATGACTGCCTCCTCTCACACACAAGATTATATTGCATAATTCTCTTCGGTTCCTTTTTCTTATTAATCTTATACTCTTAATCTATCACCAGGCTCTCAACTTTGCCTTCAAAGATCATTTCAAGAGAATGTTCAACTTTAAGAAGGATAAGGATGGGTACTGGAAGTGGTTTGCTGGTAACTTGGCCTCCGGTGGTGCTGCTGGTGCCTGTTCCCTATTCTTCGTCTACTCTCTTGACTATGCCCGTACGCGTCTTGCTAATGATGCCAAGGCTGCCAAGAAGGGAGGCGAGCGCCAATTCAATGGTCTTGTTGATGTGTACCGCAAGACCGTTGCCTCTGATGGTATTGCTGGTCTCTACCGTGGGTTCAACATCTCTTGTGTCGGTATCATTGTGTACCGTGGTCTGTACTTCGGCATGTACGACTCACTCAAGCCTGTTGTGCTCACTGGCGATCTTGCGGTTAGTCCTGTCACAACCACATTTTCATTTTAAAGAGAAGTTTTTAGAATTTTAGTATGTCGTAGTAGCATCTGCCATCTTCTGGACCATATAAGGTACCCCATTTCATTGTATTACTCCAACACTGCTTGATTGAATTCACCTGCTAAAAGTTTTCAATTATGATCTTTCATATAGGAATTGGATCTATTTCCAAAGTTATCATCATCATGCATTTATTATTTTGGAACAAATAAGCTTAAAGGACTTTTTTGGTTGTTGCACTGAAATGTGTGTTATTTTCTCTGTTTAAACAGGACAACTTCTTCGCAAGTTTCCTTCTTGGTTGGGGTATCACCATAGGTGCAGGTCTTGCCTCATACCCTATCGACACAGTTCGTCGTCGCATGATGATGACCTCTGGTGAGGCTGTCAAGTACAAGAGCTCACTCGATGCCTTCCAGCAGATCTTGAAGAAAGAGGGTGCCAGGTCGCTCTTCAAGGGTGCTGGTGCCAACATTCTTCGTGCTGTGGCTGGCGCTGGTGTGCTTGCTGGCTACGACAAGCTACAGGTTATCGTCTTTGGCAAGAAGTACGGCTCTGGTGGCGGCGGCTAATTTCAGCATTTTCCTCCTTAGATGATGATGATCAATTTATTTTTTAGGTGAACCTTTTTAATTTGCCTCCCTGGTTTGAGTAAAACCATGTCGCGTTTGAATAATCGTGGACGGATATGAACATGGATACATGAGTTTTCTTTTATTTTTTAGGTGAACCTTTTTGTTTTCTTTTATGCATGAGTTGTTTTTGCAGCCTCGGTTAGTGAGGCAGGGCGGTTTTATTTAAAAGTGTTTCCTCTTTGGATAAATCGTAAGAATTTGTTGTCAGAAATTCAAGTACTTTTTTTAACATAAGTAGTTTATTATTCAAATTAGTTTGTTGCTTGCCTCTCACTTTTAAATAGTAAAATTTATATGTTTTAATAATCTTTTACGTTGTTTAGTGTATATCGTTCACCTTAATCTGGCCTTGTTCTTCTGGATACAAGTTTGTGCAATATTTCCTTCTTAATTGGGAGTCGGGAGGAGAAAAAAATGCCGAACGTGTTAATTGTATTATTATATTCGGTGTGTATCATAGATGTTTGTCTATTATAATTCCACTTATAATAGATCTTTTAATCATTAAGAAGTATAGAACGATAGAACTCTTTTTGTTTAGTAGTGAATAAAGTTGAGAGTGGAGGAATCTCAAGTGTTTTTTCCTTCAATTTTCAACAGTTCAACTAGTTGGAAGACTTGTTGACGAGACATGCCTTACTTGCAAGAAGAAAAGACTTGAGTCAATGGATCAACCGGAGAAGTTCATTTGTTAGAATTATTATTATTATTTAAGGGATAATTTTTGCCATTATTGGTGTGCGGCTCTCTAACTCTAGCATACGTGCATAATATGAATATCGGCGAGTATACCAAATCCACCTTTCAATAATGCACTTGCGTTCAGGCTCCCAAGTATCATTCGTAATTTCTTATAAATTAGATCTATGTTTATTTATAATGTTTTTGCTGAATTTTTTATTTTTTATATATAAGTTATTCATTCAATCATTCCATATAGTATTTATGATCTATTGTTTGAATGAAACAAGATTTCAGCAACACAAGGTGACACAAAATGCAACAACTATAAATTCAAATATAAGATCCAAATTTCCAATTCAAGAGATATATTTCTACAAAGAAAACCAAAATATTCAGTTAACTATAATAAAGTACTAATATTTTTATTTTACAATATCTTGATTAGTATCAAATAAACTATAATATTAGAAATATTGAAAAATGCATCTGTCTAGAATAAATGAATTGTGATTTTTTTGTGTATTTGAGGTTTCCTAGTAACATTATTACGAATCATAATATAACATTCAACTTAAATAGCTTTAGTGTTACTAGTGAACTCACATCAACATGATATGCACCTCAATCAATCAATCAATAATGAGTTACCAGTACAGAGTTGACAAATACAGTAAGAACAATATAATGAGTCAACAGTACAGATTTAACAGAACCAGATGAAATAGACAAAATTGACTATATACCCATAACTTTTGAAAATCAAATACATTTATCCTTCTCATAATCTTAATGATAATTATAAAATATAATAAATCATTGTTTATAATTTCTGACTAAATTATCCCTGCTTCCATAGTTCTGTACTTCTCTTTCCATTCTTAATACAGAAGTAGGCCAGCCAAACCAACAACATTAATTACAATGCCAGATTAATGTATACATTTCCCATTAATAAACATTATAAACGCTGAAGAAAGTTTTTTTTTTTGTTTGCAACTGAGATTCTGGAAACAACATACGTATTTGCAAGAGAGCAACCCAAGGCAACGGTTGCAGAATCTTGCATTGTGAGTTGAAGCAGCTTACTCCACATCAGCTCCGTGCTCCTGTGTCAATTTCTAGCTGTGAAGTACAATATTTAGTACTATTAAAATCAGATTCATCTGATAGAGAGCACAATTTTGTTTCACCAAGCAAGCTTTCTGTCTTTTGTGGATCATGTTGCCAACTTTCCAAACTGTTATGAAACCTCACTAACTTCTGTAATTCCTCAACAACTTGCCACATCGTTGGCCTATCTTCTCCTTTTGGGCTCAGGCACTGCACAGCAATGTCACAAATTTTATCAAGAACCCCCATCACCTTTTCATCATTAGTCACTATTTCCACATCAAACATCGCACGGTGTTTATTTTTTCTTGCTTTAGAAAGAAAACCTGTTGATAAGGGTTGCTTATCACCCTTTTCATCTAGATATACTGCCTGCTTTCTTGTAATCAGCTCCAAAATAACTACACCAAAGCTGTATACATCACTATTCTTTGTTATTATCTGTGTATACAAACACTCAGGATCTAAATACCCAACTGAATAATGAACAAGCTCAACGATTTCGTCTACTGGCACAACACTCGAAGCACCAAAATCAGAGACCTTCACAGTGTAGTCAGTATCTAAAAGTATATTTGCTGACTTTACATCACCGTGAATGATGGAGCGAGATATAGAGGAGTGCAGATAATCAAGAGCCACTGCTGACTCCAAAGCAATTTTTAGACGGGCACCCAAAGAAGTTGGCCTTGTTTTGTTTCTATGAAGCAAGTAAAATAGCGTTCCATTGGGAACAAACTCATAGACCAACATAGGGATTTTAACTTCTAGACAACAACCCAATAACCTAACTATGTTCTTATGATTTATTTGTGAAAGAAGAATAATTTCATTCACAAATTCTCCTCTTTGTGTTTCTTCAACTTCCCTCGCCTTCTTTATGGCTACGACCTGGTTATTCTCTAATAGCCCCTTGTACACATTCCCTTGACCTCCTGCACCTAATACATTACTCTCACTGAAATTATTAGTTGCATTTTCGATCTGTTTGCTGCTAAACACTCGAAGGTGGTTGTCCATCATCTGGTAGTATTTTTCATACTCTTCTTTCTCTTTCATGTGTCTTTTCTGCTGTATATGACTAGCTACAAGTAAACATAATCCCAAAAAAACTGCAACGCCAAGAATAGTAGCTGCATATAAACAATTATCACATTGTGATTACTTAGCTCGAAGCTGTAAACCTTGTTTATTTTATCATCTTCAGTTCTTCACCATAATTAATAATAATAACCTTGTCTATATATATTATGTATAGCACCGATCAGCTGGTGTACAGTTTCAGATCTCAATATTTGTGCTTAAATAGGCAGTCCAACCCGCTCAATTAAATCTAAATATTAAAATCATATAGGAAATTAAAAAAAAAGGTGTTTGACATATTATTTTTACTATTTTTCCGAAAGTCAACAAAAAGTATTGATTAAGAAAACTCTATATTCAATAGAAACGGTTTCTCCATCAAAATGTAATAAAAAATCTTCAAATATATATGTAAATCTGATATTCTTACCAGTAAGTAGATTGAATTTAGATAAATGACTATTGGGATTTGGGACATGGAGAAATTTCTGCATTTCTATAATTTATTTATTTGTTAAAGCTTAAAAGCCAAAAATAAGTACTTACAAATGGCTACTCGGGCAGGATAAGGAAAATTCTGTGGATTCTTGATGCAAATTCCATCTTTACCATATGGATTACCATGTGTACCTTTGGGGCAGGAGCAAGTGAAGTTCCCATCTGTGTTAGTGCAAATTCCACTGCAGGGATTCTTATCCGTAATGTTGCATTCATCAATATCTGTTGACAGCAACCCATGGTAAATCCGTAAATGTACAAATATAAGGGTCTCTAAATATTTTCACAAACTTACTTACACAGGATTACCGTACTACCATAATTTGTCAATCTGGTCGTGTTTAAGCAGGTCTATTAGTGGACCCGCCTGGCCAGTGTTTTTGCTGTTTATTTTATTTTTTTTTATTTTTTGAAATGGGATTGTCGTGAAAATGGAAAAAGAGTGTTGTTATGTATGACAGTATGAGTCAGTTTGGGTTGTTATGGGGCCGCTGAACACTATATGTACGTGCTAAAGTAGAAATAAATAATTTGTGACTTTAGCAATTATATTTCTTGTAATGCGTCATAAAACTCAGCTTGTCCAAAACTCCAAGATCCTGAATAACCCATAAAACCAACAACAATAATAATAATAACAAAATAAATTTTATGCGTTTATGAAGTGGGATCGACCATTCATCTCCGCTTAATTCCTTACCAAAGTTCGTTAACTAATGATTAAAATTCGGCCATTGTCTTCGAACTGTAGGTCCATTTAACAGAAGTGAAATTCGAACTGTTACTATCCGGAACTCTGGGAGATTCTGGTGTGACTCAACAAATTAATCCAACTCTGGATCGGCACAAGTCTTACATGCAAGTAAAACAGCTTTTTGAAAAAAGAAATTTCAAAGTTAAATTACCTATGCATCCACCAGGAATGTACGGACTTCCTTCATATCCTGGCAAGCATTGGCAGAGGTATCCCTTGCCATTGCTTATGTTTTGGCAACTGCTACGATTACTGAGACACGCCGGGTTAGGGCTTACTTCGACACCATGCTGGCATGTGCCGTTGTCTCTGATAGCCCAGTCAACCACAACTGGCACACCATTCTCATTCCTCTCGTAGAAATCGAGCCCGCTCAAATCCCGGACCTGGAACTTGTACCAGTCTTCCTCAACCAGCACAGCATAGTTGCACGGATTGAACCTCCAACCATATCTGATGTTGTAACCCCAATTTACTTCATAATAATTTAACCCCACAGGTATGGCAGTCTGGCAACATCCTAATCCATTGCATGGACCACCATCGCCAGTTGTGCCATTTAGATTGCCGCAGTAGGATACACAGCCTGACCTAACACTAGCAGTATCCCTAACAATACTAGCAATATTTGCCAAGGTGTAGCATCCTATTGCTGTAAATTTGTTTCGTCGATTTGATAACAGATATGATGGACTAAATGTGAGATCCATCACTGCTGTATTAGAAGTAATTGTGTTGTTCTGCTCGTTGTAGCACACATAATCGATCTTTTGGTAGGCGCGTGCTTCTCCACTGGTAATGTTGATATCCATTAGCTCGACATTATACAATGGGTCAGACCCCAGGAAAAGAAACGCTCTAGAAGAAGTCGTGGACAAGTCGCATGTAATATTAAATCCAATCCGGTGACAACCGGTGCCAATACCGAATGGGTATGGGATGGTGATGTTGCCGCACTTATCTGGACACCCGGGCAGCGACATGCTAGAATTCATTGTGGTTGAGGTTGCCAGAGTTGTTAGCAAGAAGAGGCATATTAGTGTCGACGTATTGAGAAAACTATCAAATTGTAATTGTCTTAGAGAAGCCATATATAGCTACAAATTCTGGAAGTTGCAATACTGAAGTACTTAATTTTTCCCCCCCTTTATTTGTCAACTGTTTGGCTCTTTGGGAGCTGGGACGAACTGTTTGGATCTTCCGCTTATCAATACCATTATTATATTGCGGAAGATAATTCAATGATGTCGGCAAATTATTTATGAATCTTTGAAGTGATGTTGAATTTACTGAAACAAGGAAAAGTCAGGAGGACTTGCGATTATCATGCAAGTCTTAATTTGTAGGCTCCATGGCGATGTCATTTATTTTTGGGTACCTTCTACTGGTATTGAAAATGATTGAGAAGAAAATATTAATATACTATTCATCATTCAAACAGTCATGGGACAGATTTACGTCACTTTTGTGCGACATTGACGAACAGAATCGTACCAAATTGCCAAGACTGATTGAGACGTAACTTTAAATCTGCAACTGTGAGAGCTTCTTACAAAATTCATCCATTTCTGTGTACCTCAATCTTTTCCTCGTTAATTTTGTGTTTTAATTTATTTTTTATATTTTATAGCAATCAACTGAACTGTTTGCAGATAAAAATGGACTATCAAAATTGTCATTGAAATAATTCAATCACGATTGGCTAATGGCTAACCATTAATTGTCCTCCCACTCGTCAAAATGTTAAAACTTAACTTGTCTCGCACCCCCACAATCAGGGCGACTCTGAGTATGAATGCTTCTCTCAATTGCTCCAGCAGATGGTTTTTCTAATTAACTTGATGTTTTCCTCAGACTGTTTACCAGAATGGTTTTTAGGCTGATTAGCTATCACAATCTTTCTTTGTACTCGTTTTCTTCATTTTCTTTTCATTTCTTTCTTTTAATTTTGTAACTTTAGCATCTTGCTAAAATTTTTTATTAATGAAAAGAAAAACAATTCCGAACTTTATCTAATTTCAATTCTTATATTTGAATATTTCTCTTTTAATTCTGACATTTTTATTTTAAGATTAAACATTAAATTTTCTTAATAAAATTATTGATAAGAGTAAATATTTCTGTTTATAATTTGAAAGGTAAATATTAAAATTTAAAGAATTCAAGCATATTTATTTGAACTGTTAAGATTTTAAACACACATATATATATTTTTTGAAATAAGTGGGTACAAAGTAGAAACCCACCACTTTCCATTAGAAAAGCACATCAATACAGATTAGTTAAAAAAAAAATCAGCAAAATGGTAACGGCACTGGGACCCAAAGAGAAGGTACCAGTGCCCCTTTATTATCTAAACCCCTCACTAAGGGATCCCAATCTTACATATAATAAAAATGCGTGGATGGTCTCAAAAGGTGCAAATTAAGAGGTGCATATCAAATGAAGTCTTAAAAGGTGCTTTGTCAAAAGAATAAAGATGCGTGAATGGTCCCAAAAAGTGCGAATTAAAAGGTGCATATCAAATGAAGTCTTAAAAGGTGCTTTATCAAAAGATACAATCGAGCAGATGCCTCATACACCAAAGAGTACCAATTTTTATCTATAAATATGGCTCCTATTTTTAACTTTTTATCAACCATTTCACATTTAGATTCTAGATATTGCATCACTCTCAATATTTGGTCCACAACAAATTGGAAGACGGAAAATACGTATTTGGTCTACAACAGTTCGAACGACGGAAAATACATATTTGGTCTACAACAGTTCGAAAGACGGAAAATACATGGGCAATAAATAACTTTTGTCTCTTAGATAATTTCGATTTCAATATTTGAAAAGAATTCGTTTCCAACTTTTTTTTTTCATATTTATGCATTGGGCCAATATTTTTATTGACGATATATGAATTTTAAAATGTTAAAATCTTTAAAATTATCAAGAATACTTAAATTATAATATTAATTAATATTATGTTTCTTTCGCAAAATAATTTTTATTTTGGTATTTAGGGAGTTGCCATACAAGATGTTATTGATGTTGAAGATTTTCAACGAATCCAAAATTATTTTATAGAAGGCTCCATACAAGATATTTCGAATTATATTCTAATTACTATTAACTTCTCATTTATATTTAATTATTTCCATAGTACAAAATTAGAGTCCTTTTGGGAAAAAAATAATATACTGTTTTTCACCACCAAATGAACTAATACAAGCAAGTCCATTATCACACAATGTTCATATTCCAATGATGAAATAAAACGATATTGCTTCCAGTATAACACCAAATTCAAAGACAACTCTGATATAACACCAAATACAAAACAAAAACGATGACAACAACTAGGTGTATTGGTTAAAAAATTAATTATAATTCCAATACATAAGTATTACTTTAAAAATAATTTTTAATTAACTATTAAGGAACAATAATAATAATCAATTGATAACTATTGTGATGTCATTTACAATGTTAATCTTCATTTTACCGTTTCAACCGTCCTGTCGTGCCAAATGGTTCTAAATCAACTTTTTTTTTTGTGATATTACACAGTGACTGTCAAGTCTCAGCAAAGTTTATCAGAAGATGAATTGAAGGAGAAGCACACAAATGGAAAAAGGAGAGGTGCTTGATGGACCGCAAGCAGGAGAAATGTCCGAGATAACATCTGCACCAAGAGGTAAATGATATTTCACTGATTAAAATACAAATTTGATTCTATGCGATATAGGGTTGTGGACTAAGTTCAAAAAAAATTATTTACAAGGCATAGTGCTGGATCATCAGATTTAGACTTGAATTAGAACCAGAGAGGAATGGTGCTTCCTTTCGCACCACTTTCTGTCGCCTTTTGAAAATATCAGATACTCTGTCGATATCAAATACCTTTGTCACATTTTTGTATTAAAGATAAAGATATATATTTTATATAAATTTATTATATTGTGTGTAACTTTATTTGTGTCTCATCTCTTTCTTAAAGTTTTATAAATATAGTTGTAAATATACTAATATATTATTTTTATTTTAAATATATATTAAAAAGCGATTGTTAGGTTACTTAAATACTAACAAATGAAATGGTACGATTATGTATTCTAAAGTTTCCTTCTTTTAAATTATCATTAAGAAATCATAATTATCTAAATTAAATAAAAAAATGAAAATGTGCAATTGTGTATGATAAAGTGCATATTTTATTTTAAATTATTACTAGCAAATGAGCCCATCTGATTGTGTGGGAATAAAAAAGGAAATTTGAGACGATTTTGGTATGATGAGAGAGGGTTGATTTATTTTTTTCTCTTTCCTTTACTATGCACACAAATTAAGAAAGAATATGAAAGGAAACAACCATCTGAGCAGATGTTAACACGGTCTAAACAAAAGGTTTAAATCTTTTATCTCATTATTAAATCTATACCACTGATCTGATCAAATCGCAAAAATGGACGATCCATATTGCATTGGGTAAATAATTGTTTGCTCCTTTGAGTTCAAATTTTGGATAGATCTTTGGATTGGTGCTTTTATAAGTAGTAAAGATATTAACAAATCATATATAGGTTAATTAAATATTAACAAATGAAAGTGCGAATGTGTAGTATATATTCTATGAATGGGTGCCAATGAAAATGTGTTTATTTTAACATAAATTTCATAAGGTGTCATTTAAGCGATACCTCTCCAAAGGATGTAATGAACTGGATGTTTTAAAGAATGCGATTGAAAAGGTGCTATGTATGGTCCCAAAAGGTGCGAACGAAAAGGTGTCTATTTTAACATATATTCCATAAGATTTTTATTTGATATATATATTTCTAAATGATGCAATCAATTGGATGCCTTAAAAGATGTGATTTAAAAGGTGCTTCGCCAAAGGATGCAAGTGTGCACATTTTATTTTAAATTATTATTATTATTACTAACAAATCATAGATAAGTTAATTAAATATTAACAAAAAAGAGTGCAAGTGTGTAGTTGAGTGCAAATGAAAAGGTGTCTATTGTAATATAAATATCAAGTTATTTTAAAGGGTGCAATTAAAAAAGTGTTATGTATGGTCCAAAAAGATGCAAACGAAAAGATGTCAATTTTAACATATATATTCCATGTGGTTTCATTTAAGATATATCTTGCCAAAAGATGCAATCAATTGGGTGCCTCGAAGGGTGGGGTGTGATTTAAAAGTTGCTTCGTCAAAAGATGCAATCAAGTGGACGCTTCCTTTACCAAAGGGTGCCTACATTTTATCTATAAACCTTTTTTTTTCAATTTTTCATCAATCATTTCACATTTACTAATGTCTTATATACCAAATATACTTTAATCATTTCACAGTTGTATTCGTTTTTTCCTTCAATATTGCATGGTGCCATATTTTTCTAGGTCGTACAGTAGCAGTACTCTTTAATTGACCATTGGCAAAGATAAACATATATAGTCCATATCCCCACGTACGTCACCGAAATTGAACAAATCTGGCCGTCGAACTGAATTTGGTAACCTCACACGTGCCTATTTGGATAAGGTCAACGGTCCGAAATCAAAATCTGTTCATTGATAATTAGATGTTAGGTACCTGAGTATGAGAGGAAGCCAAGTTAGGATAAGATTAAAGACTCCTTGAACGCAGCCCTTCTGCATATATTAGTATATTACCAATCCAGTGTCTAAATTTATTTTAAAATACCAATTAGGGATGTCGTCGTTACCAATTAAGTGCAATTTTTAGTATATTACCAGTACCAGCTGCTCTTTACGCAATTTGCATGCTCTGTGCTCGGTTGGTAACGGCATAAATTATGTCTAGTGATGTATCTTTCAAACAAAATGCAATTTAAAACAATGCATATTAGTATTGTTTACCATCAAATTATATGATTATTTAAATAATACGGTGAATCGTGGGAGGATGTTACTCTTATCCAATTTAGATGAAAACAGAGAAATAAAAATTACAAATTTCTTTTTATAGAACAGGCCATTTAATCCGTGTAATTATTATTTATTTATTTTTTTACTCACTCAAAACTTTTTAAAATGGATTTTCATGCTCAAGTTTCCACTTAATATGATTCAAATATTATTTACTCAAAAAGATTATATTATACATAGTAATAACGCATATAAAATGCAAATAATGCAATTTTGAGCATCATATGAGAATTTCAATCTTTTCTGGATTCATTATAAATCATTTTATCACAATAATCTACATTTAAACTCTTTATACTGTCTAGCATATGATTCATATGTTATTTACTCAAAAAATTGGTTTATACATGGTAATTTTGCATATAAAGTGCAAAAAATGCAATTATGTGAATCATTTGATCATTTCAATCATTTTTGGATTCATTCTAAGTTATTTTATCACAATAAGCTACATTTAAACTCTTTATACTGTCTAGAAATAGATTCATAAGTCATTTACTCAAAAGATTGGATTATACACGGTAATTACGCATATAAAGTGCAAATAATGCAATTCTTAGCATCATTTGAGTATTTCAACTGTTTCTGGATTAATTCAAAGTCATTTAGTCACATTAATCTACATTTAAAATCTTAATGTTGTCTAGAATATGAATCATATTTTATTTAATTACGCATATAAATTGCAAATGTATAATTCTGAGCATTATTTGAGCATTGCAATCGTTTCCGAATTCATTATAAGTCATTTCATCACAATAATCTACAAGTAAAGACTTTATACTGTCTACAATATGATTCATATGTTATTTATTCAAAAAGATAGGATGATACATGGTAATGACGCATATAAAGTGAAAACAATGCAATTTCTGAGCATAAATTAAGCATTTCAATCGTTTCTGGATTCATTCTAAGTCATTTCATCACAATAATCTACATTTAAACTCTTTATACTATCTACAATATGATTTTATGAACCATATAAAATGAAAATATTGAAATTTTGTGAAATTAACCATATAAAATGTAAATAATGAAATTTTGTGAACCATTTGTGATTATACAATGTAGATATATCATTGGATTATACATGGTAATTAAGCATATAAAGTGCAAATAATACTATTTTTAGCATCATTTTAGCATTTCAATCGTTTCTGGATTCATTCTAAGTCATTACATCAAAATAATCTACATTTAAACTCTTTATACAGTCTAGAATATGATTCATATATTATTTACTCAACAAAATTGGATTATACATGGTAATTTACGCATATAAATTGCAAATAATGCAATTCTGAGCATCATTTTAGCATTTCAATCGTTTCTGGATTCATTCTAAGTCATTTCATCACAATAATCTACATTTAAACTTTTATTCTGTCTAGAATATGATTCATATATTACTTATTCAAAAAAATTAGGTTATACATAGTAATTAAGCATATAAAGTGCAAATTATACAATTCTAAGCATCATTTGAGCATTTCAATCATTTCTGGACACATTATAAGTAATTTCATCACGATAATCTACATCTTAACTCTTTATACAATCTAGAATATGATACATATGTTATTTACTTATAAAGATTAGATTATACATGGTAATTACGTATATAAACTACAAATAATGCAATTCTGAGCATCACTTAAGCATTTCAATCATTTCTGCATTCATTCTAAGCCATTTCATTCCAATAATTTACATTTAAACTCATTATGATGTCAAAAATATGATTCATAAGTTATTTTATTCATAAAGATTGCATTATACATAGTAATTATGCATACAAATGGTAAGTAATGCAATTCTAAGCATCATTTTAGCAATTCAATCGTTTCTGGATACATTCTAAGTCATTTCATCACAATAATCTACATTTAAACATTTTATACAGTCTAGAATATGATTCATAAATTATTTATTCAAAAAGATTGGATTACTCATGGTAATTATGCATATAAAGTGCAAATAAAGCAATTCTGAGCATCTTTGAGCATTTCAATCGTATATGGATTCATTCTAAGTCATTTCGTCATGATATTCTACATGCAATTTCTGTGTACTATCTATAATATGATTCATATGTTATTTATATGAAAAGATTGCATTATACATGGTAATTAAGCATTAAAAGTCCAAATAATGCAATTCTGAGCATCATTTGAGCATTTCAATCGTTTCTGGATTCATTCTAAGTCATTCCATCATAATAATCAAAATTTAAACTCTTCGTAGTTTCTAGAATATGATTTATATGTTATTTACTCAAAAAATTGGATTATACATGAAAATTACGCACATAAAGTACAAATAATTTAATTCTAAAGATCATTTGAGCATTTCAATCGTTTTTGGATTCATTCTAAGTGATTTCATCACAATAATCTAAATTCAAACTCTTTACTACTGTCTATCATATGATTCATAAGTTATTTATTTAAAAAAATTGCATTATACATGGTAATTATGCATTTAAAGTAAAAATGATGCAATTCTGAACATCATTTGAGCATTTCAATCGTTTCTGGATTCATTCTAAGTCATTTCATCACAATAATCTACATTTAAAATCTTTATAGTGTCTAAAATGTATTTTATATGTTATTTACTCAAAAAATTGGATTATAAAAGGTAATTAACCACATAAAATGCAAATAATGCAATTCCGTGAACCATTTGATCATTTCAATCGTTTTTTGGAGTCATTGCAAGTCATTTCAGCACAATAATCAATATTTAAACTCTTTATACTGTCTATAATATGATTCATATGTTATTTACTCAAAAAGATTGAATTATACATGGTAATTACACATATAAATTGCAAATAATACAATTCTGAGCATCATTTTAGCATTTCAATCGTTTCTGGATTCATTCTAAGTCATTTCATCAGAATAATCTATATTTAAACTCTTTATACAGTCTAGAATATGATTCATTTATTATTTACTCAACAAGATCGTATTATACAAGGTAATTAATCATATAAATTGTAAATATTGTAATTCTAAGCATCATTTTAGCATTTCAATTGTTTTTGGATTCATTCTAAATAATTTCATCACAATAATCTACATTTAAACCCTTTATACAGTATAGAATATGATTCATATGTTATTTATTCAAAAATATTTTATTATACATGGTAATTAAGCACATAAAGTGCAAATAATGCAATTCGGAGCATCATATCAGCATTTCAATCGTTCATGGATTTATTCTAAGTCATTTCAACACAATAATCTACATTTAAATACTTTATGCTATCTAGAATATGATTCATATTTTATTTCCTAAAAAAAAATTGGATTATACATGATAATTACGCATATAAAGTGCAAATAATTCAATTCTGAGCATCATTTAACCATTTCAATCGTTTCTGGATTCATTCTAAGTCATTCCATCTCAATAATCTACATTTAAACTCTTTATTCTGCCTAGAATATGATTCATATGTTATTTATTCAAAAAGATTGCATTATACATAGTAATTACGAATATAAAGTGCAAATAATGCACAGAAAGTGCAAATAATGCAATTCTGAGCATAATTTGACTATTTCAATCATTTCTAGATTCATTCTACGTAAATTCATCATAATAATCTACATTTAAACTCTTTATTCTGTCTAGAATATGATTCATATGTTATTTATTCAAAAAGATTGCATTATACATAGTTATTGCGCATAAAAATGGTAAGTAATGCAATTCTAAGAATCATTTTATCATTTCAATCGTTTCAGGATACATTCTATATCATTTCATCACAATAATCTACATTTAAACTTTTTATACAGTCTGGAATATGATTCATATATTATTTATTCAAAAAGATTAGATTACTAATGGTAATTGTGGATATAAAGTGGAAATAATGCAATTCTGAGCATCATTTTAGCATTTCAATCATTTATGGATTCATTCTAAGCCATTTCGCAACGATAATCTACATTCAAACCCTTTGTACTGTCTATAATATGATTCATATGTTATCTTTAAATGCATTATGCATTATTTATATGATTCATATGTTATTTATATGTCTATAAAAGATTGCTTTATATGAAATGATTGCATTTAAAGTCCAAAAATTGCAATCCTGAGAATCATTTAAGCATTTCAATCGTTTTTGGATTCATTCTAAGTCATTTCATCACAATAATCTAAATTCAAACTCTTTATACTATCTACAATATGATTCATATGTTATTTATATAAAAAATTGTATTATACATGGTAATTATGCATTTAAATTCCTAATAATGCAATTCTGAGCATCTTTTGAGCATTTCAATCGTTTCTGGATTAATTCTAAGTTATTTCAACATAATAATCTATATTTAAATTCTTTATAGTGTCTAGAATATAATTCATATGTTATTTAATTCAAATATTGCAATTCTAAACATCATTTTAGCATTTCAATCATTTTTGAATTCATTCTAAATCATTTCATCACAATAATCTACATTTAAACACTTTATACTATCTAGAATATGATTCATATTTTATTTACTTAAAAAAATTGAGATTATATACAGTAATAACGCACATAAAGTGCAAATAATGCAATTTTGTGCATCATTTGAGAATTCCAATCATTTCTGGATTCAATCCAAATTATTTTGTCAAAATAACCGACATTTGAACACTTTATACTATCTAGAAATTGATTCATATATCATTTACTCAAAAAGATTGGATTATACATTGTAATTACGTATATGAACTTAAAATAATGCAATTCTAAGCATCATTTGAGTATTTCAACCCTTTCTGGATTCATTCTAACTTACTTCATCACAATAATCTACATTTAAACTCTTATGCTGTCTAGAATATAATTCATTGTTATTTATTCAAAAAGATTGCATTATACGTAATTACGCATATAAATTGCAAATAATGCAATTCTGAGCATCATTTGAGCATTTCAATCATTTCTAGATTCATTCTAAGACATTTCATGACAATAATCTACATGTAAAGTATTTATACTGTCTACGATTTGATTCATACATTATTTATTCAAAAAGATTGGATGATACATGGTAATAACGCATATAAAGTTCAAACAATGCAATTTTGAGCATTATTTTAGCTTTTTCAATCGTTTTTGGATACATTCTAAGTCATTTCATCACCATAATCTACATTGAAACTCTTTGTGCTGTCTATAACATGATTCTAATGATATTTATATAAAAATATTACACTATACATGGTAATTACACATTTAAAGTCCAAACAATGCAATTCTGAGCATCATTTGAGTATTTCAATCGTTTCTGTATTCATTCTGAATCATTTCATCACGATAATCTACATTTAAATTCTTTATAGTGTCTAGAATATAATTCATATGTTATTTACTCGAAAGATTGGATTATACATGGTAATTAACCATATAAAATGTGAAAATTGCAATTCTTTGAACCATTTGAGCATTTTAATCGTTTTTGGAATCATTCCAAGTAATTTCAGCATAATAATGAATTTTTAAACTCTTTATACTATCTATAATATGATTCATATGTTATATACTAAAAAATATTGGATTATACATAGTAATTACGCATATAAAGTGCAAATAATGCAATTCTGAGCAACATTTTAGCATTTCATTCGTTTCTGGATTCATTCTAAATTATTTCATCACAATAATAGACATTTAAACTCTTTATACTGTCTAGAATATGATTCGTACATTATTTATTCAAAAATATTGGATTAAATATGGTAATTAAAGCATAAAAAGTGCAAATAATACAATTTTGAGCATCATTTGAGGATTCCAATCATTTCTGGATTCAATCCAAATTATTTTATCAAAATAACCTACATTTAAACTCTTTATACTGTCTTGAAGTTCATTCTTATATCATTTACTAGAAAAGATTGGATTATACATGTTAATTACGTATATAAACTTCAAATAATGTAATTCTAAGCATCATTTGAGTATTTCAACCGTTTTTGGATTCATTCTAAGTCATTTCATCACAATAATCTACATTTAAACTCTTTATGCTGTCTAGAATATGATTCATTGTTATTTATTCAAAAAGATTGCATTATACATGGTAATTACGCATATAAATTGAAAAATAACGCAATTCTGAGCATCATTTGAGCATTTCAATCATTTCTGGATTCATTTTAGGACATTCATGACAATAATCTACATGTAAAGTATTTATACTGTCTACAATTTGATTCATATGTTATTTATTCAAAAAGATTGGATGATACATGGTAATGACGCATATAAAGTTCAAACGATGCAATTCTAAGCATCAATTGAGCATTTCAATCGTTTATGGATTCATTCTAAATCATTTCATCATGATAATCTGCATTTAAACACTTTATACTGTCTAGAATATGATTCGTATGTTATTTATTCAATAAGATTGGATTATACATTGAAATTAACCATATAAAATGAAAATAATGCGTGTATCCAAAAAAAAAATGCGAATAATGCAATTCTGTTAACCATTTGATCATTTCAATCATTTCTAGATTCATTCTAATTCATTTCATCATAATAATCTACATTTGTACTCTTTATGCTGTCTAGATTATAATTCATTGTTATTTATTCAAAAAATTATAATATACATGGTAATTGCACATATAAATTGTAAATAATACAATTATAAGCATCATTTGAGCATATCAATCGTTTCTGGATTCATTCTAAGACTTTTCATCACAATAATGTACATGTAAAGTATTTATACTGTCTGCAATTTGGTTTATATGTTAGTTATTCAAAAAGATTGGATGATACATGGTAATACGATGGAATTCTGAGCATCAATTGAGCATTTCAATCATTTCAGGATTCATTCTAAACCATGTCATCACAATAATCTACATTTAAACTTTGTATACTGTCTAGAATATGATTCTTATGTTATTTATTCAGAAATATTGGATTATACATGGTAATTAAAGCACATAAAGTGCAAATAATGCCATTCTGAGCATCATTTTAGCATTTCAATCGATTTTGGATTTATTATAAGTCTTTTCATCACATTAATCTAAATTTAAACACTTTATACTATCTATAATACGATTCATATGTTATTTACTTGAAAAAAAATTGAAAAATATACGGAAATACGCATATAAAGTGCAAATATTGCAATTCTGTGCATCATTTTAGGATTCCAATCATTTCTGGATTCAATCCAAATTACTTTATCAAAATAACCTATATTTAAACATTTTATAATGTCTATTCATATATAATTTACTCAAAAATATTGGATTATACATGGTAATTACATATATAAACTTCAAATAATGTAATTCTAAGCATCATTTAAGTATTTCAACTCTTTCTGAATTCATTCTAAGTCATTTCATCACAATAATCTACATTTAAATTCTTTATGGTGTCTAGAATATAATTCATTGCTATTTATTCAAAAAGTTTGCATTATACATGGTAGTTACCCATATAAATTGCAAATAATGCAATTCTGAGCATCATTTAAACATCTCAATCATTTCTGGATTCATTCTAAGACATTTCATGATAATAATCTACATGTAAAGTATTTATAATGTCTACAAATTGATTCATGTGTAATTTATTCAAAAATGTTGGATGATACATGGTAATGATGCATATAAAGTTCAAGCAATGCAATTCTGAGCATCAATTGAGCATTTTAATTATTTCTAGGTTCTTTCTAAACCAAATATGATGTACACTTAAACTCTTTATACAGTCTAGAATATGATTCATATGTTATTTATTCAATAAGATTGGATTATACATGGAAATTAACCATATAAAATGCAAATAATGCAATTCTGTTAACCATTTGAGCATTTCAATCGTTTCTAGATTCATTCTAAGTCATTTCCTCACAATAATCTACATTCAAACTCTTTATGCTGTCTAGATTATAATTCATTGTTATTTATTCAAAAAGATTGCATTATACATGATAATTACGCATATAAATTGCAAATAATGCAATTCTGAGCGTTATTTTAGCATTTCAATCGTTTCTGAATTCATTCTAAGTTGTTTCATCACAATAATCTACAATTAAACTCTTTATAAAGTCTAGAATATGATTAATTTATTATTTACTCAACACGATCAGATTATACATGGTAATTAATCATATAAATTGCATATATTGCAATTCTAAGCAACATTTTTGCATTTCAATCGTTTCTGGATTTATTCTAAATCATTTCATCACAATAATCTACATTTAAACTTTTTAAACAGTTTAGAATATGATTCGCATGTTATTTATTAAAAAATATTAGATTATACATGGTAATTAAAGCATATAATGTGCAAATAATGCAATTCTGAGCATCATTTTAGGATTTCAATCGATTTTGGATTAATTCTAAGTCATTTCATCACAATAATCTACATTTAAACACTTTATACTACCTAAAATATGATTCATATATTATTTACTCAAAAAAATTTTTGGATTACACACGGTAATTACGCATATAAAGTGCAAATAATGCAATTCTGTTCATCATTTCAGGATTCCAATTGTTTCTGGATTCAATCTAAATTATTTTATCAAAATAACCTACATTTAAACTCTTTATACTGTCTAGAAATTGATTCATATATCATTTATACAAAAAAGATTGGATTATACATGGTAATTACATATATAAACTTCAAATAATGCCATTCTAAGCATCATTTGAGCATTTCAATCGTTTCTGGATTCATTCTAAGAGATTTTATAGCAATAATCTACATTTAATCTCTTTATACTCTCTACAATTTGATTCATATGTTATCTATTCAAAAATATTGGATGATACATGCTAATGACGCATATAAAGTTCAAAGAATTCAATTCTGAGCATCAATTAAGCATTTCAATCATTTCTGGATTCATTCTAAACCATTTCATCACAATAATTTACATTTAACTCTTTATACTGTCTAGAATATGATTCATATGTTATTTATTCAATAAGATTGTATTATAAATGGAAATTAACCATATAAAATGCAAATAATGCAATTTTGTTAAACATTTGAGCATTTCAATCGTTTTTGGATTCATTCCAAATCATTTCAGCACAATAATCTATATTTAAACTCTTTATACTGTCTATAATATGATTCATATGTTATTTACTGAAAAAGATTGGATTAAACATGGTAATTACGCATAAAAATTGCAAATAATGCAATTTTGAGTATCATTTGAGCATTTCAATCATTTCTGGATTCATTCTACGTCATTTCATCACAATAATCTTCATTTAAATTCTTTATACTGTCTAGAATAAGCTTCATATGTTATTTACTCAAAAAGATTGGATTATACATGCTAATTAAACAAATAAAGTGCAAATAATGCAATCTTGAGTATCATTTGAACATTTCAATCGTTTCTGAATATATTCTAAGTCATTTCATCGCAATAATCTACATGTAAACTCTTTATACTGTCTAGAATATGATACATATGTTATTTAATTAAAAATATTAGATTATACATGGTAATTACTATATAAACTGCAAATAATGCAATTCTGAATATCACTTAAGCATTTCAATAGTTTCTAGATTCATTCTAAGTCATTTTATGATAATAATCTATATTTAAACTCATGCTATCAAGAATATGATGCATAGGTTATTTATTCAAAAATATTGCATTATAAATGCTAATTACCCATATAAATGGTAAGTAATGCAATTCTAAGCATCATTTTAGCATTTCAGTTGTTTCTAGATACATTCTAAGTCATTTCAACATAATAATCCACATTTAAGCTCTTTATAGTGTCTAGAATATGATTCATATGTTATTTACTCAAAAAAATTTATTATACATGATAATTACGTATATAAAGTGCAAATAATGCAATTCTGAGCATCTTTTGAGCATTTCAATCGTTTCTGGATTCATTCTAAGTCATTTCACACAACAATCTTCATTTAAACTATTTATACTTTCTAGAATATGATTCATATTTTATTATAACATACTAAAGTTTGGTTGCATCAAGAATCGTGCTATGAACAGTACCGTTTTTTAATTTCCAGGGAATTAATTCAGCCGTGCGATTGGGATCCAGCGTCGGGCTATCTGCTGTTGAGGGTGTTGTAATGTGAGATTGTTTGCGGCTCTGTCGTCTGTCCAAGGATATGGCGACCCTTCTGAGTTCTGATGGTTCCGAGATGACTCGGCTGCACCTTATTTACCAAATTTTACGTGGAAACTTTTAGGTGGGCCCCACGACTGAGAAAATGTCGGGCTAATTATTCACTCAAACCTTTCTATGTTGGATGACAGTGATTTTAAAAAATATGAAAAAATACTTAATCTAATAAATTATTCACTCAAACTTTTTTAAAATACTTTTTTAAAATACTTAATCTAATAAATTCTGGACCCTTCAATAACAGTGATTTTCAAAAATCTGAAAAAAATAGTAAAAAAATTAAAAAAAAATGTAAAATTTGGTTTCTAATGACATTTCAATATGTAGAAGATAATGAACGGTTTGGATTGGTTGTTTGAAGCATGAAATGCAAGAACGAATCCGTAGCACGAAGACCATCCGTGTTATGCATAGCATTTTAGCAATCCTCAAAAATTCCTCCCTGTAGCAGACTTCTTTTCACGCATTTATTTTTCAGCGCAGAACTTTCTTCTCTCTTTTCACATCCCTCGTTTTTTAATGGTGGAAAAAAAGAGAGAATATTGTGCATGAATTTTTACTCTATTATACCTGTTAAGTAGAAATAGAAAAGGTTCTTGAAATAAAATAAGAAACATGAAACATCCCCCTCTTTTTCTGCACACGTCCTCAAAGAAAAAATTTGAAAAGAAAAAAAATGATTATATTGATAAAATTTTCCTTGATTTATCTAAAGTCAAAATCAATTTAACAATTTTAAGTGCAACCAAATGACACACAAAGTTCTTAATCTTATACTTTTTACTCTTTTAACTTTATTCAATTGCCTACTACGTTTCAAAAAAAAAAAAAAAAAACTTTGTTCAATTGCAAATTAAAATCAAGAGAGATGCGGTCAATAATAACGGATATTTTTTCTTATAGATGCGGTCGATAAATAATGGTTAATTTTGACTTTTTTTTTAAGCTTCAAGACGTGGGATATATGACAACTTAATAATCATATAAGATAACTGTTTTTAAACTGCTGAATTTTTTAGTTTTTATTGTATTAGGTTAGACGAGTTTGGTGTCTTTTGGACATCTTTTTTCTTTTTTTCTCTTATCCTGTATTTATTCTTTTGTACTTTTTTATTTTTTTAATAAAATTTTTGTTGGTTGGCACTCGCCAACTAACCCTAAAAAAAAACTGTTTTTTCCCCTTCACCATTAGAGACCACGGAGGGAGAGGACGATGGATATTCTAATAAGGGTAATTTGGGAAATTTAAAAAATAATGACAAATTTGATGATGGCATTTTAGAATTTATTATGTTTTGGAAAAAAATAATGGCATATTACTAATTTCAACAATTTTATAGTGACATAAATCTTATTAGTAATTTAACAATGGCATTTTCCGAATTGATACTATGTTACAATGGCATAAACCTAATTATTCCTATTTTAATATGTTCACTTTTATTTTTTTTTGTGCAAGTCTACATTGTTTATTAAATTTGTTCAATTTATTTATTTTATATATTTATTATATATATATATATATGTTCATTTTTATCTTTTGTATGAGTTCATGTTGTTTGTTATATCTGTTCAATTTACGTCCACTTTATCTTTTTGTATGAGTCCACATTATTTGTTATCTGTTTAATTTATTTGTTGTATCTATTCGGCTATGTTTGGCAAACTCACGAAATAGCTAGTTCGCGCGCAACCAAACAAACCCACGAACTAAAACAAGGCCTAGTTTCCTCCTTGTTCTAGTTTTTCCAAAATCATGGAACTAGAATAAGCTTGTTCTAGTTCACACCATTTGCCAAACATAGCTAGTTGTTATATATGTTCAATTTAATTATTATGTACGCTCATTTTTGTTCTTGCATATATACACTCTAATTATTTGTTCATTTTATCTTTGTATTTGTTTAATTTATTGTTTGTATATATTCATTTTAAAAAATAAAAAAAGAATGTATATATTAGAGACAAAATGGAATGAGACAGAGGTATGGAGAAGAGGTGGAGTCCATGAAAAAAAAAAACCGTGACAGAAGATAACAAAAGGAGGAGAGGAGATGAGGCTAGGCATAGGAAGGAGGCAGAAATTAACGGAGGAGAGGAGGAGACGAGGCAGAAAAAGTGGTGGAGGCGAGGAGCGAAGAAGGAGAGAGAAGCGGAAGGAAAAAATAAGAGAGATGAAAGAAAAGCAAAAAAGGAACGTGAGGACTTTATGTTGTAAGTAGACTTTAATTCACACAACAATAGGACCCTTACGTCAGGGAGGGAAGGGAAGGGAAGGGAAGGGAAGGGAAGTTTGAATGACACGGGGGTTCTATTGTTGTGTGAATTTAAGCCTACTTGCAACGTAATATGCCTCATTACTACAATGTGCAGAGCTAATTATATGGGCTCATGTTGGGCTATCGGACTCAGCCCATTCATCTTTCAGGCTTTTGGATCATTGGACTTGTCTAGTCAAGTTTCAAGACTTAATTGAGATATCAAAAATGATAATTGCAATATGCAATTTTGTCATCTCTTAAATAAAGTGAATATATAAAATAGAGAAAATAAATATTTAAATAATTAAAGTGAACACATACAGACAAATAAATTCAATAAAAATAAGTTGAATTTGCATATAAAAATCTGAACAGCAATATAAAAATAAAATCTAGAAAAATCATATCATAAGAACTAATTTCTGAATCGGACTTTAAACTTAACCACACATTTTCAAGAAGATTAATTCATTAGTACTCATGAACGGTTGTGATTAAAACCTGATTCAAAATTGATTCGCACGGTAGAAATTTTCTTATAATAGACATAGGCAGTATTTTCCAAACAATGATATTTGCTTAAAAAGACAAGCAAAGATGATGTTCAGAATTGGCGCTTGGCATTCAGAATTTTTTGAGTTAAAAAATTTTTTTTTGAAAATTTTTTGAAGATAAATTGGAAGTCAAACCTTCCAACTTATTTTTAAATTAAATGTTTATGAAAAACTTTCCAGTCGGATTTCGAACCTACAACCTTTCAACTTGGCATTCAAAATTGGGACACCACCAAGCAACGACTTTGGAGCTTGGCAAAACCATAGTAGACGATACTGAAAGCGATGGCAGATGTCTATCCACTGTCAAGTTGTAAAATCTAAACCGATCACAGAAAATTTGGTCGAAGTCATATAATTCTAAGGTTTTCTGTGCTAAATCTAAACCGATCACAGAAGACCTTTCAGCCATGGCGAGGCTTTCTGTGTTAGATCTCTCGTATGCTGGAGTCGTTTTTTAAAATCTAAACTTTAAACAGTCGATCCAAAACGTTCAAATTGTTCAACATTTAAAAATATCCTTCAAGACCAAATTTTATATTTTTCGAATTTTTTTGCTATATATTATGTTATTTTCAAATTGAAGGGTCAGAAATATTCCTTTATATTGTTTTTTGAAAATGGCATAATATATAGTAAAAAAATTCGAAAAAATATAAATTTTGGTTCCTAGGAGATTTCAATATGGAGAACAATTTGAACGATTTGGATCAACTGTATGAATTTTAGATTTTGAAAAACGACTCCAGCATACGGACGATCTGTATGCTGGAGTATACTTTAGTAAAAAATATACATATGAGTAAAAAAATATCTGCAAAACTTCTATAAAAAATCGGAAAAAATATTGGAAAGTCAGGTTTTTTTTTTAAGATAAGATAGGGGTCAAGTCCTCTAACTTATTTAAAAATTAAATATCACAAAGGATCCCTCTCGAACCCCTGACTTTTGTTGAAGAAGAGTTACTTTTTACCACTACACCAAGAGCTGACATTGGAAATTTAGATTGTTACTGGATCTTCGAATTTCTCATGTTCTTACTTTAATATTAGGCTAGACTTCTCTAATGTATGTGTGGGGATGGTAACTACCGAAAAAATTAAAACCAACGTTACTGTTCACTTGAATTTCGATAATAACTGTAAAAAATTTGAAATTTTAAAAATAACGTTATAGGATCGTCATCCGGATTGACGAGTGTACAAATTGCTTGGATCGGCAAATCAAACGACGATCCAAATATATTCTACAAAAAGTTTAAATATTAAAATATTAAAAAAATATTAAAATATTAAATAATATTAAAAACATATTTTGGTTTTCGATCCAAACAAAAATGGCAGCAAAAATTTTAATATTTTTTAAATTACAATTTTATCTTTTAACCCTCAAAATTTTTATTATTACAAAATATATATAATTTGTGATTACAATTTAAATATAATTTAAACATCTATTATAAAAATATAAGTATATAATTAAATTATGCATGTTAAATATATAATATTGTATATGTGTATAATATTTATTTTATACATATATATATCATATATTTTATGAGAAAGTTTAATATGCACCATAGTGCATAAGGCATTCCGTGCACCGCGAACTTTTTCGGAGATATTTTTGTGAATTGACAAATCTAATTTAACCAATCTAATCTACATATTGAAATCTCATAGAAAATAAAATTTTACAATTTTTTATATTTTATTATTATTATTTTCGAATTTTTTAAAACATGTCATTTTTGAAAAGTTGTACTATTTACAATATTCCAAAAATTACATGTTTTGAAAAATTCGAAAAAAATAGTAATAAAATCTCTAAAATTGTAAAATTTGGTTTGCTATGAGATTTAAATATTTATATTAGATTGGTTAAATTAGATTTGTAAATTTACAAAAATACCTCCGAAAAAGTCTGCGGTGTACGGAATGCCCTATTCACTATAGTGCATATTAAAATTAAATATAATTTATAGTATGACATGTTTGATACTTTTATTTGTATTTAATTTTACACATACATATTTGTATGTATACAAAAAATCTTATATATATGTATATCTTAAATTATGCATGTTGAATAGTTTTATGCATATATATTATTAGTGATTTAAATAGCGCCGCTATGAATCGCAATAGCCCCACTATAGCGGTACGACTTGATAGACCGCTACGGCGCTAAATTAAAAGTATCGCTATAGCGGTCTTCATTGTATTTAACATGCATAATTTAATTATATACTTATATTTTTATAATAGATGTTTAAATTATATTTAAATTGTAATCACAAATTATATATTTTGTAATAACAAAAATTTTGAGGGCTAAAATGCAAAATTACAAATTAAAAAATATTAAAACTTTTGTTGCCATTTTTGTTTGGATCGTCAATCCAATTGACGATCCAAGCAATCCAAAATATTTTTTTAATATTATTTAATATTTAAATATTTTTTATATTTTAATATTTAAACTTTTTGCAGAATATATTTGGATCGTCGTTTGATTTGCCGATCCAAGCAATTTGTACACTCGTCAATTCGGATGACGATCCTATAACGTTATTTTTAAAATTTTAAATTTTTTACAGTTATTATCGAAATTCGAGTGAACAGTAACGTTGGTTTTAATTTTTTCGGTGGTAACTAACTGCTGGATATCGCTGGTAGTAAACCTCTTGGGTATTATTTTACAAAACAAAGCACCTGCCCAAATTGAGTCCAGCCCAAAGTATAGGGGCTTGTTCTTGTTTGGTGAACGCTGAGGTTTGCATGGTTCATTTTGAAAGTTTGAAAATGGTGTTTAGGAAAATAATTAATGTTTCTGTTTGATGCCAATGGATCCGACAGTTCAATGTCTACTAGTAATGTTTTTCTCCAATTCACCGTATCCCTCTTGTTCTGTTATTTCATCAACCTCATCAGTGATGGGAAGAAATCCCATTTTACAATACTAATAAACACAAATGACCTATATAGATTGAATGGTAAAATTCCATGATTACTCTCCATGTCATGAGTTACAAGTTCTGGATTCATATCAAACACAAGATTTGTGACAGTCCTTCCTATTCAATCTAAAGGTCTACAAAAAGTAGCCGTATTCTGTAAAATTTTCTCACATTGCTGAACTTCCTAGTTTCCAAGTCATAACTCAATTTTGTTATCTTAACATTTTGTCAACTTCAATTGTATTTGTACCTGAACTCAATTAAGATATACTTGTCAATTTTTGTTTGTATTAACTTTTTTTAACAGAATTAATTTACGTATTAAGCATCCATTTTATAATTTGTCTACCACCTCACCGTGGCTTCCCTGAAACAGTGGTGTTTCAAATTCTGCATATATTTTTCGATTTTACTCTTAATTTGGCACCATATGTCGTATACTCTTGTGTTATAAGACACTATAACGATGTTGTTCCTTTCTGGTTGATGGATTTGCCTTTGACTCTTGTAATTTTTTACTTTTCGGAATGAAAAGTGGTGGGTCTTTACACCCACTTATTTCAAAAAAATAAAAATAAAAAAATAAGACACTATAATTAGTTTTTTAAAATAAAAGAATCAGATACCAACGTAGTACAAGATGGGCAATTCATACTATATAATTAAGGCAAGCCAATGGAAACTGACATACTTAAATACAAAAGAAACATAAGTAGTTGAAGGATTTTGTGTCCTGACTCCTGACATAACAAAGATTGTATGCAGGGTAGTCTACATCACCTCGGTGCTTCAGTATCAATTTCCAGTACTTTCATATAATTTGTACTGTGAAATGCAGGTGTATCAGAAACAGAGTCAAACTTTGCTTCACTCAACAAGCTGTCGGTCTCTTCTGGATCAATCTGCCAGCTTGACAAGCTGGTATGGAACCTCAGTAACTTCTGCAGTTCCTCCACAACTTGCTTCATTGTCGGTCTATCTTCTCCTCTAACACTCAGGCATTGCACAGCGAGCTCGCTAATTTCTTGGAGAACAAGATTGACCTTCTCATCATTCGTCACTATTTCGACATCCCACATGTCGTGAATCTTATTTTTACTTAGTCTTGATATAAAACAAGATGCTAAGTGCTGCTTTTCACCAGTTTCATTGTCTGCATAAATAGCCTTCTTCCTTGTAATGAGCTCCAAAATTACTACTCCGAAACTATACACGTCACTTTTCTTTGTGATTATCTGGGTGCAAAGGCACTCAGGATCTAAATACCCACGAGTTCCTTGAACAAGCTCCACAATCTGCACATCATCAACCGGTAGAAGATTTGAAGCTCCAAAATCAGAAACTTTCGCGTGGTACTCATCATCTAGCAGTATGTTGGCTGATTTGACATCGCCATGAAGAATGGAGTGAGCGATGGAAGAGTGGAGATAATCTAGCGCCTCCGCCGACTCCACAGCAATTCTCAGACGAGTACCCAAAGAAATTGGCCTGTTTCTGTTTTTGCTCTTTCCATGGAGCAAGTCAAAAAGTGTCCCATTAGGGACATACTCGTAGACCAACATCGGGATTTGGACCTCCAGACAGCAACCAATTAACCTGACTATATTTTTATGGTTGATATGGGAAAGAAGGATAATTTCATTCACGAACTCTCCTCTTTGTACTTCATCAATTTCCTTTGACTTCTTGATCGCCACAGCCATGTTGTTCTCCAACAACCCCTTATACACCTTTCCATGCCCTCCGACACCTATTATGTGATTTTCATCAAAATTATTTGTTGCGATTTCTATTTGTTTAGTGGCGAACACTCGAAGGTGGTTGTCCATCATCTCGTAGTATTTTTTGTACTCATCTTTTTCTTTGATGTATCTTCTGCGTTGTTTATGCCAAATTGCAAGGAAACATATACCCACCAAAACAGCAACACCAAGGATAGATCCTGTATTCACAAGAGAGAGAGAGAGAGAGAAAGTTCAAGCAGTTTGCAGATAATTGAGTTGTAATGTGAGATTAAAAGATTTATAAGTGACACAAGATCTGATTTACTAATTTTAGTAACGAGTCGAGCAAATGGAACACAAAAGTGCTAAATAAATTAGAGAGAAGAGCAATTTTTAATTATTACAAGAACATTCATTTCAAATTAAATGGGATGATTATTAAACATCACTACGTGATGCTTAATCTTCGACGGTTTCATCTTTTATTTTAATATAACTATTCTCTCTAATAAAATCCTCAAGTTGTGTTTGCTGATAAATTATATTTACTTTGTCCTCACAGGGTAGAGTGGTTCTTTTGTAGGAAAATATGATCAATCCGTAATAAATGAATACTTCTTTTATTTAACAATCATAATAAGATGAGTTTTGTGGTTGAGCTACATTCAATGTTGGTGTCCAACACACATTATCGTGACATAACTAAATGTAAGAATATTAACCGGAGTAAAAGGCAATTAGTGTCATTTTCACTACAAAAAAATAATAAATAAAAATTCTTTTAAAATAAAAAATATTTAATGCTTACCGATAGCTACTTTAGCAGGATAAGGGAAGTTCTCTGGAATCTTGGTACAATTTCCGGCTTTGCCGTCTCCTCTGGTGCCTTTCGGGCAAAGACACTCATAGTTTCCTTCTATATTGACGCAAGTTCCCGTGCAAGGGTACTGATTTGGGATATTACATTCATTAATGTCTGTACAAGTGCCCCAATCACAAATATCAAACAAAAATAACATCAGATGCTGGGAATTTTCTTACGCTTGATGCAAAGTCTTAATTATATGGAATATCAGTCTTAATTATGTAGTACAATCATATCAATTAGTAACTGTGGTTAGGAGGGGATATTTCCAATTTCAAAAAATTAGGGGGGATATTTCCAATTATATAAAATTGCAAGGGTATATAGCTGATTTCCCTAATTTATATGTTTCTGAGCTTGCAGGTTTTGTATATATCAATTGATAGAACAGGATGTTTCTTAACTTGAAGTGCATGTAAATCAATCTTTTAGTACTCAAGCTGATCTCAGTAAAATCATCTCATCGATTTCATTGCAGGACAATTTTTCAACAATTTTCGATGTGCATTAAACAAGATATATATTAAACTCAGAAATTAGCTATGACGAGCTAAAAATGAGGAAAACAGTACTTATAGTAAAGCATTCTGGCCTAGGTGGGAATCTTAATTAGTCCGGACTAGCCAAGTAGCAAACCAGACCAAATTAGGCACGATTGGTTATGCCAGATCTCGCCAATCAAACAATTGGCCCAATCTGGTAAGCATTCTGCGCATGATAAAATCAAAGTGTTGCAGTCTAGCTAGTTTATGAGGCACCATTTAACTTCAAGAAAAAGGTTGAGAGAAGCTGTAGTGCATAAAACACTTGCTTGTAATTAATAGGCTTGGTATTCCACCATAGATTAATGTGATCCGGAAGACTATTGGAATGCCGTTCCCTATGTTCCTCTTTGCATCTATTGGAAAACCTTTAATATGATCAATTAGATGCATCGGAGTGTTGATTTCAGATTTTCTTGAAATATTCTACTTGAAAACTAATTAACAATATAAAAGAGAACACAAATTGTTATAAAGGAGTTCAAGCTCATTACCAGTGCATCCATTTGGAACATAGGGATTGCCTTCGTATCCTTGCAAGCATTTGCAGATGTACCCATCCCCGTTGGTCGCATTATCACATCCACTGTGTATACTTTGACATGCCGGGCTAGCACTGCTCTCCACATGGGATGCTAAGCATGTGCCATTTTCTCGAATAGCCCAGTCAAGAACAATTGGCACGTAGTTCTGATTCCTCTCATAGAATCCGTACCCAACAAGATCGTCGACTGTGAAGTTGTACCAATCTGCCTGCATCAACGCAGCATAAGTGCACGGGTTGAATGACCAGGCTTGGTTTTCATTGAAACCCCAGCTTACATTGTAATAGCTGAGGTCCGCAGGTATGGCAGTCTGGCAACAGCCCAACCCATTGCATGAACCGCCATTGCCCGTTGTGCTGTTTAGGCTCTGACAGAAGGACGCACAGCCTGACGAGTAAGATCCGTTACCTTGGGCGCCATTAATATATGCCAAGCTGTAGCAACCTATTACTGTGAACTTGTTGCGTCCGTGGGAGAAGAGATAAGTTTTTGTCCCACCAATATTAATATATGGAGTCCAAGTATTATTTTGCTGGTTGCTCTGGTTGTAGCAGGCGTACCCGATGAAGTTGAGGACACGGATTTCAGCACTAGTTATGTTGAAATCTAGCACCTCAATATTTGTGCCCATGATTGCTTTTGCGGGAGTGGCCGACTCGTTGCAGGTGATATCAAATCCAGGCCGGTAACAGCCAGCACGGGTGCCGAAAGGGTACGGGATTGTGATGTTGCCACATGTATTGGGGCACCCGGGCAGCGACATGTTCGATGTGGTTGATGCAGCCAAAGCTGCTGCAGGGAACAGACTAATGATCAGTGTCAGTGTTAGGAAGAGAAAACACTGTAATCGTCTGATCATAGGAGCCATCTATGAATCTCTCTCTCGCTGATTCTCCCTATTGAAAGGCTTAGCTGGAGCCTGGAGCTGCTGCCAAATAAAAATATCATACAGGAACAGGACGTCTTAAGAAAGTCTAATTAGGATGTACTGAAAATAAAAATTTCATAATTAGGAAGCTGCATTGTGTTCGCTGAGATGTCTTTGTCTATCTATTTGAATTGTTTGTTTATGGTGGGGTCGGAGGGGTATTCATTCCAATTTCCAGTCAGTCGGTAAGCAATACGTGCCTCTTTCATCTAGTAACAACTTCCCTAGTTTTCTTTTTAATTTCTTTCTTTGGCAATAACTCTCACATTTCAATCATGAATATAGAAATACTATATTTCTCATACAGAAAAGGTGAAAAACTCCTCAATTCAACACGGTCATTTAACAAATGAGGCACAAAAAATATCATCCATTTTTTTTTTGGGGATCATTTCTAATGTCATGAATTTTATTAATTTTGCATTTATTTGATTAATTTGGTACCATTTATGATTTATAAAATGTCTATCCCCAAAGTTACGTACTAGTTCTTTACATGTGGTCAATTAGTGTTTCCATTATTCCATATATAGTCCATCATAATATCCTTGATATTTTCCTAACAACAAGATAGTTTTAGATTTCATAAAAAATTTATTGAATTACTAAAGTTTTAGTTAATCCGTAGAAATTTGAAGTTGTACTAGAAAAAACAAATAGAAGTTGTTGGTGACCGGTAAGGCTAGCCTTTTTTACGCGCGCAATGAAAGAATGACTAAGTAGAGCTATAGTCACTAGATAGCCACTATCTAGTTTTTCTAAAAAAAGTAGAGCTATAGTAATTGGTAATAGCGGGACTAAGGTCATAATTTATTCGTTTGACTAAGTAATCGAATTTGACCACGTGGTTAGGATTTAGGAAACAAGATCGAGTCAAGACTCAAGAGGTAGGTAGCTTAATGGAAAGTAATTAATAGGCGGCTAGGCTCAATATTGAATCCTTCCAGTAGTATCTATTTAGACTACGGCCATAGAAATGACGTTAAAATACACAGTTCAATATGGTCTCATATATATCATGTCACATTTAGACACCTACATCTATATTCTGTTTTATTTTTCTTTTTCTTTTTCTTTTTCCTTTTTTTTTTCCCGTTTTTGGTTTCCACTTGCCAGTCATACTTCTCAAACTACTCCTTTTGTAATTTTTTTTAAAGGTTGCTTTGAAACTAACAATTTTGCTATAAAAAATTCGAAAATAAATACTCTCTTCGTGAATCGAACCAAGAACCACTTAGTTGGCGAAATAGAGCAAAATCACTGGACCAAACAAGCCAACTTTAGTGTGCATATATATGGCTTAGACAGTGATTTTTAATAATAACATGATTTAACTGAATTTTTTTTAAGATAAACTAGCTATTGCATCGCGCTACGCGCGATGAAAGTTCGAATTTAATTTGTACTTAAACTCCTTCACTAATATAAAATCGAAAAAAATACACTTCAGAACAAAATACTTAAATACGATACAATGCAAGCCATACCAAAGGAAAAATATTACAATGCAAGCTATACCAAATAATGGAAAACGAAAAAAATTGAAATTCTTCGAGTGTTCTTTTTTTTTTTCAAAACCAAGCAACAACACAGCTAATCTGACATTAAACCAAGCACTAAGCACAGGTATGGTAAGAAAGGAGAGAGACCTGTGAAAATAATTGTCAAAATTAAAAATCAAAGAATATTTGGTATCTTTAATTTAACATCTAAGCTTTCTTTCGCCCAGCATCCTCGTCTTATGGAGAAACAAAAGTAATTTATACTATCACCCAAAATTTATTCCCTAAACGGCAAGAGATAAACAACTTATAAGAAGAATTTTGGACTGGTTTCGGTTTCATGGTAGCGCCGAGTATTTGCTTATCCAATTTCATTTTGTGTTCTCTTGATCGTTTCTCTTTGCTCACATCACAACATACGAATGCGTCAATAAGACTTTTCAAACTAAACTTAATGAGGCAAGACCTTCGAGTATACCTAAAAATAAATTATTGAAATTCATAAAAAAAAATTTGTTTTACCTAGAAAAAGAAAAAGAAATGAATAGTTAACATTTGTTTTACCTTCTTCTAGAGATCAATTTCCCTCATTGCTTTTGTACTCTATGTCAAGTGATGTGAAGCCTAATCATAAAAAATAAGGATTATATTATAACAATGAAAGCCAAGATCTTTCACAGTTAAATTAGTCAGTTGCACTTATTAAATAATAAGGTCAATTAGAATAAAGTGTAGTAGCTCACAATTCTTGAGGTAAAAACTAAACTGGTACAATTCTAAGAAAGAAAATAATTGTTTTATGATTTATAGCTACCCATTGCATAATGCGATACTGCACATATTTCACTTATCAAGCAACATTTAATGCACATTCCAGTGATTTTTTTATGATAAAAAAGATTTGATTCACTTTATCTACAATTATAATAACTATAATTTCAATATAATAATGTATATAGGAAATGTCTTATTTAGAGTCTTCTTTATAGCTAAGGTGTTGCGCATTTTGTATATATGGTGCAACCTTTTTCAATACGACGGTGAGCTTTGTTCATTTTTAGAAAACACGACTAATTTTAACATGAGCATATAACCTATTTATTTAAATTGGAAAGAATCACTATCAGATACCCAATGATGTTAGTTAGGATGCATCCTTGTTTATTTAAATTAAATGCCAAGAATAAATAGACGAACATTTTTACACCTTGAGATGATATAAAAAAAATGGAATTGTGCGAAAGCTGCAGAAAAATGACACCGAGGACCATAAATATGCATGAAATCCCTACAAAAATGTTCTAGGGGCTTCCTCTTATATATTTTGTATAGACTGTCAAATTATAGAAAGCAAAATATCCTACAGTACATGGTTTTCTTATGAACCGATTTCAAGTTAAAGCACATGAACCGACCTGAATGGACCTGAATTGACCGTGCATGTCCAATGAATAATCATATATCCATGACATAAATAGGCATGCATAGCTCAACAAATGCAACATCACCAAAATAAACAAAAGGCAAAACATATAAATCACAGGTTTAGAATACAAAATATCTAAACCACTGGGCATTACTGATACAACATCATTACAATAATTGAGGAGATCACAAACCTGGGGAGTAGTCGAACCAATCAAGTAAGGTCATGCGAAGTTCAATCACGGCAATTCCGATGGAAGCTATAGGGTCCTGTTCATCAGAGAACGAAAATGGAACAAGTAAGAACACAATATTTTCCCCATAGTTAACTAACGGGTCCGTTGATTGTGTTGAGAAGTAATTTCCAATCTCACGCTTGCTAATTTGCTAACTTATTTATAGGACAAAATTCATATTTTCACTAATTAATTTTTTAATAAAGAACACATGATAATTGTAGACCGAACAATTAAAATAAGAAAAGGATGATGAAATTGAGAAGTAGACATTGCTGAAAGTTTATTTTTGTTGTCCTTATTGATTTGCTTGAATCAATCAATCAGGCTCCATAATATATTAAAACAAAAACCTCCTTTTATCTTCCTGAAACGAAAGAACAACCATATGAGAAATTAACTGTATTATGCAGATATATTGTTAATTTGAAACACTAAAGTTAATTAACTAATTTAAGCACATTGAATTTAAAACATCATACTATTATTTTTAATCTGTTCTTGAAACTTTGCTAAACTGTAAAGAGTTAATCGGGCCTATCAAGAAAAAAATAGAAAATATTGATTCCCACATAAAAAAAATAGCATCCTAATTCCTAACTAACTGCACTTTCCTGAATCAATCACTAGTTGTGTTCTAGCTGATTTTTATCCTTTGTTGTGTCATCGTCTATGTGATTGATATATTTTATTTCTCTAGAAAACAATTCCCAAATAATAACGTCCAAACCAAAACCATTATATGCCTAGCATTAGTATCAGTAATCATTTTTTGCACTTCTCTGGACAAATCCCAAGAAGAGGCACTATAAAAATGAGAACCAAAAGTATGGCATCATACCACCATATTTAAAACTGCACCAACAAAATTCCTAAATTCTTACTGCATATGCTCCTCTGATTTATGCATGTAAAAAAAACGACCGAATACTTAATCAGAGAGTAAAATTTTAGGTACACTTGCATGTGTAAATTTTAAAATATGTATAATATCTCCACATTCAAAGCATATAACGACAATGCAAACACATTATCCCCAAAAACAAATAATATAACTTATTGAGAACTACATTTGAAGGGTATTCTGTATATACCTCTAAAAGGAGTTGTACCCTACCACGAGGCTGCATGTATCAAATTGGCCACATGGATTAATATTTCATAAAATGTGGATATCATACCTACTGTGATAGAAATCAAGGAACTCAATTAAGTTCAAATACAGTTATGTGTAGAATGAAAAAAAAGCTAAAAACCTAACATTTTAAATAATGCGCAGAAGAAAGCAAAATCCTTATCGCAATCATATAAATGAGACAGTTACCTTAATTGCAATAAAAATAAGGCAACCTTCTAAATCAACAGTTGTTTAAATTTTGATCAATTTTACACAATTTTGAAGGTTTCTTCTTTCGAAAGCAAAATCTAGTACTTTTGAATTTATAGCTCTTCTTCAGGTATTAGTGTTGTTGGGTTCTTTAATCTCACAATTAACTTTACTTAAGAACAATAGATAATAGAAAGAAAACTGACCTGAGAAGAGATGCGCCAAATAACCCAGTAGCATGGTAGACACATGGCTACTACAATATACTGACAGCAGCCTCCAAACTATCCAAATTTTGAACAGCGCAAGCTGGCAAGGAGGTAAAAGAAGAAGGAAAAAAAAATAGAATGTAAATGCGAAATCAGAGACGATGAAGAGCTGGCAAGTACCAGTGGTGCATGAAAAGAGCTGCGTTGAGACGCTGGAAAGGGAGCAGCAAAAGCAGTCGTGAGGCTTTGCTGTGCCTTGTGGCTTGATCGCCGGAAAGGGAGAAATCTGATAGACGGAAAGAGGGAGGGAGAGGTCGAAGGAGTAATTGTAGCAAGACAATGCATAGAAGCGTCAAGATCGAAAAAAATCACGCTCTGTCCTTGCTTCCTCTGCCGAGATCAGAAAAACCCTCGTGTGCAGTTTGGGAAGAAGGCTTCAGAAGAGAATAGGTACGGAGGATTGTAATTGTGCAGTTTGGGAAGAAGGCTTCAGAAGAGAATAGGTACGGAGGATTGTAGAGAGAGAGAGAGAGAGAGGCTCTATTGTGGTGAGGCGATGGGTATCTGATCGAGTGTGGCCAGTTGGAGAATGGCCAGGATTTGAACATAGCGATGCCACAGAGAAGCGACAACAAAAAAACCAAAGGAGGGGACGCAGGTGAGAGATAGTGGACGCGAAGGGCTCAGATGCAATCTATCACAGACACAACAGTAACAGAGCCATTGCGATCTGAGCTCTTTCTACAGTGTTTTGAAGGATTGAAATTGAAGTATTTATTATTCGGGGTCAAACCTCCTAACTTATTTTTAAATTAATTAAATATCTATATAGATCCGCCAGCCGGGGTTTTGAACCTATAACCTCTCATTTGAGATGCATTGTTCTTTGTCACTAGATCAAAAACTAGTTCTAAAATTTTAAAAAATAATAATTATGTCAGGGGCTAGGTGTCTAACGATGTCGTCATGCCACTAGCGCCGTCAGGTGCCAACAGTAACGACGACAGTCCTCAGTTTCAACAAATAACTACCATAGAGAAATTTCTTATAATAATTTTCTTAATGTTTCGAAAGTTTTAAAATAATAACAGGAACCAATCAACCAACACCATTAGAGAAATTTCTTGTAATAATTTTCTTAATTTTTGAAAAGTTCCAAAATAATAACAGGAACCAATCAACCAACACCATTAGAGAAATTTCTTGTATTAATTTTCTTAATTTTTTAGAAGTTCCAAAATAATAACAGGAACCAATCAACCAACACCTTCATATTATTTATTGTAATAAAATGACGACACGCTAGCGGAACTGGTCAATTTGAGAGTTCAATACGAACTCTCCAAAGTCATCGCAGTTGATTTCTTGTGGGTCTGTGGCATAATAAGTTTATAATGCTTTCAATTTCTAATGGATTATCGCTCTCATGGACTAAAATGCATGCATTAAAAATCAATAGTTGAATTAATTAGTTGCTTAAATGCATTGAAAAGTACAACACGGTGATCACTTTTGACTTTCCAGTCCTCCTGTATTTTACTTATGTTATTTTGGGTTCAATTGAGTAAGATTATGTTTGGGCCTGGGCTTTTATTTCTTATAATTTCAACATTTTTTTTTTTTTTGATGATGCTTATAAGTTCAACATGCGAGCAAAAACTTTTTTTTTCTTGTGTTCAAACTTCAAAGTTTATTTTATTATTTTTAGTTCTTCTGTCAAGCAGTCGCAATGAATGTCAAGCATACAAGGACTGATCAGTGATCACCTGGGAGAATGCCAGTAAGACAACAATGATAGAAAAACGCAACAAGACGGCAAAAAACAGCTATAGTCATGCAGCCTTTACTCGAAGTGTCAGCATTCAGTAGATAGCTTAATGGAAAACTATGAATCCATCTGAATCAAAAGATTCCCAATTGAAGCTCCCTGTGTGCTGAGATTGACATTCAAGATGATGCTACTCCAGAGATTCACATATATAGTATAAGCATGCTTAGTTATATCACTAAACAGAAGCCACCATATAACCTCATTTGGATCAGATAATAATGAAATATATATACATTATATACAAAAAGGACCGCACTTTATAAACCCCCCCAAAACTGCATTTTCAATTATTCATTATTCATTAACAATACTACATCACCTAATCAATTATCAATTAAAAAAAAAAACATAACTAGTCATCTCCTCCCACTGCATCAAGCCAAGAAACAACCTGCTCAATACCAGGTCTTGATCTGGGGTCTGAATCTACACACTTGCATGCAATATCAAGTACACTCATGAGTTCCTTCTCATACAACTTTCCCCATATCAAACTATCAAAAACAATCTCTTCCTTTTTCTCTGTTCTCATTTGACAAACCCAAGACACCAAATCCCGGCTCCCTTTTGCCCTGCAGATATCCACGGGTCTACGACCTGTTAAAAGTTCCAATAAAACCACCCCAAAGCTGAACACATCTCCTTTTAGGGTCGCCATTAGTGCTTGACTGTACTCCGGTGGAATATATCCCAAAGTGCCAACTAAATCAGTTGTCACATGAGTTGCGTACGGGTTCATGAGCCTAGAGAGCCCAAAATCTGCTAAATGCCCCTCAAATTTTTCGTCTAACAAAATGTTACTGGACTTAACGTCGCGGTGCACTATAATTGGATCACAAGACTTGTGCAAATAGGACAGCCCTCTAGCTGAACCCTGTGCAATTTTTTTTCTAAGTGGCCATTTAAGGTGCGACCCACCATCAGGTCTCTCATGTAACCAGTAATCAAGGCTACCATTCTCCATATAAGAGTAGATTAGCAACCTATCAGACCCATATTTGCAATAACCTTTAAGAGAAACCAAATTTGGATGCTGAGCCCTGGAAAGGGCCTCAACTTCTGCACGGAACTCTCTGTCCATCTGACAACAATCGCCTGAAAGTCGCTTCACTGCAACTTTAGAACCATCCTGCAAATAAGCCTTGTATACCAACCCGAACCCACCACAACCAATGATATTTGCTTGGTCAAAGTTGTTGGTGGATTTTAGAAGTTCATGTATTGTCACATCTTTTGTGTCAGAGTGGGGAAAGAATATGACACGTTTTAAATCCGGGTCGGGTGACTCAACAGGCCCAGTACCAATTTGCTGCAAACCCAGCTGATTCCTCTCTTCGCTTTTTGACATGTGCAACAGAACAAATGTCAAAAGAAGTACAATGCCAACAGCTAAGCTGATTGTCACTCCAAGAATGCTTCCCCTTAGTTTATTACGCCTCGAGCTAGGTTGCAAGAATTCAGGGTCAGTTGCTGGACGCAGGTGAGTTGAATTGCAATTTCCAGAAGTTGACTTGCATAAACCTGGGTTTCCCTCATAACTTGAGTTCGAAAAACTGAAGAACTGTCCGCCAGTCGGTACTTGTCCCTCTAAGTGGTTATGAGCCACACTAAACTTGGACAAAAAGGTCAGCCTGCTTAGTGAAGCAGGTATGGACCCATTGAGTTGATTGAAAGAAAGGTCCAAAACCTCCAAATTCTCCATGTCTGCTAAGGATTCCGGTATGTGCCCAGTTAACCCATTATGACTCAAATCTAAAACATGGAGAGATTTCAGGTTTCCAAATTCAGGCCAAATCGACCCATTAAGCCCATTATTGTTTAAGTACAGAGAAGGGGGGAAGCTGGACAATTGGTTGTATTGTAACCCATTTGTGCTTCGGTTTCTTTTGACATACAAGGGCATCCCAAAATAGGTCATGTTTGAAGAGGTATGGCCTGACACCAGGCTCTTCAATTGGGTCAATGTTTTCGGTACTCCACCCGAAAGGGAATTGTTTGAGATATCTAAATAGGTTAGATAATCTAGCTCACCAAGCCAACTTGGTATTGCACCGGTTATCCTGTTCCAAGACAAATCCAACACCTCCAACTTGTTGCATCGAGCTAATGAATCAGGTATCTGGCCTGTTAAGCCACAATTACCTAGTGCCAATATCTCCAAATTGTCAAACCCAGCAAAACCAGAACCCGGTATCACCTCCCCATGGAAATTTTTGGTTAATATAAGAGTAGTCAGCTTCTTACAATTTTGAAGCGCGGCAAGTGCACCAGATATGTTGTGAATGCTATTATTAGATAGAGAAAAGAGGGAGAGCAAAGACAGGTTTCCATATCCTTCCGGTATCTGACCCGTGAACCCATTTTTGGCCAAGCTAAGGGTTTTCAGCTGCACGCAGGTGGATAGGCTTGTTGGTAATGGTCCAGTAAAACGATTGGTTGCAAGGTCAAGAGACTGTAAAAGAAGCATACCAGTAAAATCAATGTCAACCTGACCCGACAACGAATTATTACGCAAGTCGATTTCCTTTATTCGCACCAAGCTTGAAAGCGAAGATGGGAGCAAGCCCGAGAAAGAATTTGAATGCATAACCAAATGTTCGAGCATTGTGAGATTTTGGAAAATATCTGGTACCATACCATAAAACTGGTTCACAGAAACATCCAACAATTTAAGGCTAGATACCAGCCCCAGTTTGGAACTGATATAACCTGATAAATCATTGCAAGAGAGGGATAATTTCTCTAGACAAATGAGATCGAAGAGTGAGTTGGGGATTTCACCTGAAAGTGAATTTGAACCGAGGTACAGCTCCTGAATGGTTCCATTGCAAAGTACTGGTCTTCCATCTGGTAATGGACCCATTAGCCAATTAAAAGATAAATCTAAAACCCTAAGCACTGGTATGCCGAGACACAGATCAGGTCCCACTTGACCGGAGAGAGAGTTGTTACTTGCATTGAAGTACACCAAATTTGGGAAATTTGAGAAGGTAGGGAGCGAACCGTTGAACAAATTGGAACTTAAATTTGCTGAAACCAGGGATGGGATTTGGGCCAGAAAGTGAATAGAGCCAGAGAGGGAATTGAAGCTGAGATCAATGTGCTGGAGAAATTGGAGGTCAGAAAGAGAATGAGAGACAGGTCCGAGGAGGTTGCGGTTGGAGAGAGAAAGAGAGGTGACACGGAGGTATCCATCAGTGGCATTGGGCGGAGGCGGAGAACAGAGGACGCCATCCCACTGGCAACAGAGAGTTGGGTCAGTCCAAGAGGAGGAGAGGGTTGAGTTGGAGGCGGAGGTGAGGCTGAGAGAGAAGTTCTGGAGAGAGAGAAGGTCGGAGGGGTGGCAAGGCGTTGCATGAGTTGTTTGAAGGTGGAGAAGGAGAAGGAGTGTACATTGTATGGCAATCCACAGCATTCTGAGAGAGAGAGAGAGAGAGAGAGAGTAACTTTGTGGTACAAAGGTGGAAAAAAGGAAAGGTTAAAGCTTGTTGGGGGTTGGGGGAGAGAGAGAGAGAGAGAGATGGAAGAAAATCGAAATGGAGAAGAAGCCTGATGGTCAGACACTCGAAACTCAAAAAGGTGGTGGGTTGAAGCAAAGGTATTAGTCTACAGTCCAGACTCCAGACAGAGAAACAGAGAGAGTGATCGCTGGAGAAGCAAAGGTATCCATCCTAATTCCTAATTCCTGCGACCCGAACAGAGATCGAAGCGAATCGGCCTCTACGCTGCCATTTTTCTCCTCCTCTCTCTCTCTCTTTTTGGGAGTTTGAATTCCCTTTTTGGGGCGTGACAAAGGCTTTGAAAAGGACTCCAAATTAAACTCCCTAGAGCTGTCAACGGAACAAAAGTGGACGTTATGCCGCAACGTTAGTGATTAACGGAACGGTTAACGAGAGCGAAATTTGTTTTGTTAATGAAACGAAACGGCAAGCGAAATAAACCGGTATATCAGACACATAAACAGAACGGTAAACGAAATATACTGTTCCGTTTTCGTCATTTCGTTTTCTCGTATATTATTTTACTAGTGTAGAATGGTACAATAATAGAGAAGAGGGCATAGGATTTGATGGGAGTAGTCCTTTGTCCCCTAGTCCCTTCCTACTTTCCTAGACTGCTTGAGTGCTGTACTTCCCTTTTTTTTTCTCTTCTCTCGAAACTCTAAGCATAGCTGACACCTCTAGTCTGTCTACCCCCTTTCTCTCTCTCCCCCTTGCTCAATCCACCTAAGATCTGTCCTCTCTCTGTCTCGAATCTGAGATATCTGAGAGAGGGTGATGAGCTCAAACGTTAAATCGTTATGCTGTTTAAATTAAACGAAACAATAAACGCTATTGATTTGTCTGCTGTTTGATAAACGAATTGATTAGCGGCATAGCAATATGTATCGTTTAATTAAACATAACGCTAACAATCACATCTATTTTCGTGATATTTGATCACGTTTGACAGCTCTAAAACTCCCAACGGCGACCCAAGGGAAAGGGACGCTCGGAACTATTAATTAATAATTAATTAATTGCCTCTCCAGTCTCCACGACTCATTTTTAACAAGGCAAAATCAATTGAATTTGAAGCCTATATCTAGTTTATCTAAAGAAATGAAAATAATAATTACGTAAATCTCAGCGATTAGACATGGATTCCTTATGAAATTGAATGACCTACGAAAATAAAAAAAAATAGCCCTTTATGTTTTACAAGTTAATAAGTAAAAAATTCTAATTTGATTAAATGATATGTTTAATTTTAATTTTTCTCATATTTGTTAAATGTCCTCCACAGGTCAATTAATGCAAATAAAAATTCGGAATTTCCACTTATCAAGGGGGGCGTTTGGATGAGGTTGGAATAGGTGGGAATTGCAAATTCCCGGAATTTCTTATGCCAAATTTATTATAAACAATCCAAACTCTTCATAAAGTTACACACTTTCCAATAAATTTATGCCTAGAATTGGCTATTCCCCCAATTCCCAACCCATCCAAACGCCCCCAAGCAGCTTTTATAGTTTCTTCTTCAAGATTAAAAGAAATAAAAATGAAAGAGATTTGTTAGTATATGTTTGAAAGAAGTAACATTTTAAGTGTTTTTTATTTGCCAGAGAGTGAGTGCAGTGCAGAGTGTACTGTAGTGCCGTTCTACCAAAATAATGAATACTGGATAGTGCCAAAGTTTGACCAGCAGAACGTTCTCTCTGTGTGCAACTTGCAGCTTCTTTGCTTTTACTTCACAGGTGTCTTTTGTCTCTCTTCATTTCAAAACTGGCGCTGTTAGACTGTCCCCAAATATTTTACTAACCCTAGCTAGTTCGTGACAAATTAATAAGTTATATATGAATGATGAGTATAGTTTTTAAAACATCTCATGCTCAACGAGCTATTTAATTACCATAAATGTTTGATTTTTTAATTATATAATGCAAAAAATATATGTAAAGACGTAACTTTCTAGTGGCTCTATTTTGCTCAAGGCAAGTACTTGAGAGAAAAATGAAACAATATATTTTTCTATTGGGACGAAAAAGGGTTAGATTGGTCCATCAGTAAAATTTATTTGAATTTAATTGATCAAATCAATCTTGTCCCCGACTTGTTTTTTGACACAAGAAAAAACTTAGTGGTAATCAAATAAATAGTTAGTACTCTATACCTCAATATAATTAAGTGTAATGAATAATAAAAATGAGCATTCTTACATTAAATGATTAGAATAAAATATGCAACAATTAGGGCTTATAGACGGTTATAATTGAATCATAACTATTCAAGCAATACCGTTGACAGAATGCTTATGTCAATTATGATGTGGGATGCGTTACTCATGCGTATGCATGCTACCGCTATGTGTAAATTGGAGAGAAGAAACAATTCCTAAACAAAAAAAAATTATATTTTTCTACGAGTGAAAAGTACTCGGCAGTGACTAGTTTTGTGATGAATGTTTGCAAATTTGCAATGAATGATGGTTGGAGTTTGTTTGCGGGTCTTGGGTTTGCTTTGCATTTACTGCACGAGGTTTAACTTCTAAAAAAAAATATCATTATTGAATGCACGAATCTTGAATAAAATCGGACATCGAGAACGAATCACCCCGGTTCTTGTGAAGAGGTTACATTTTTCTATTCATTAAAACGGTCAACTACACTTAATAATTTATCAAATAAATTTACGTGTAAGCAAATAATAAAGAGGCAAAGGAACTCTTTACTTTTGCAAACAAATAAAAATAAAATGAGGCAAATTATTAGAAGGAAATTAGGAATGAAATAAATAAAACAAATAATAATAATAATGAAACTTGAACTATTTTGATATGAAGCGGACCCTCCGGAGCTTGGCGTTGAGCAACTGAGCGGATCCAGCGCTGATGGCTGATGCCGTACATCACGCGCATCAATTCTCCTCAAGTTTGCTCAATAACAGGGAAGTTCCATTTGATTGTTCGTAAAGGGTGGATATTGCAGATTTGCAGGGGCAACAAGAAACTGGAGAGGATGGAGGTGTGCAGTGCAGGTGCCTTTATTTCTTTCTGCAGTTTTGTAAGTTAGACAGAGGAAGAGGTTAGAAAGCAAGCAAAGTAGCAAAGGGCTTAAGGACAAGCAAGGTCAACCACTTACCACTTTGCGAAATCCAAATCCTGTGGCGTGCGACACAGCGTGCAGCGCACCACAGGCCGTCCGATCAAATTTCAATGTATGAGGGAGTTCCGTGCATGTAACAGATTGTAAGGCCCGAAAAAATATAACCCGTCCAGATTTGATCGGACGGTCCGTGTGGCGCGCTGCACGCTGTGTCGCTGCACTTTGCGTGCTCACACCCCCACACACACACACTTGACACTTCCTCTCCTCATTCATCATTCATCATTCATCATTTCCCTGTGATGTGACCCCCACTTCCACTTCCCACTTCATTGTATAATGTACATTATATTTTTTTATTGGCAAAATCGGATATAAACCCCTCTAATCTTTTTTATTCGAAAATAAACCCCTGTAATCTCCAACATCGAACATAAACCCCTCTAATTCCATTTTGTTTGGATAAAAACCCTTTTCAACATTTTTCATCATTACTTAAATAAAAATAATCTAAATTTTATTGTTATGACCGAAATAACCCTGACTACTCTTCATCCTGGTCAAGATGATTCTTCTCGTCGTGGTCCCACCTTGGTCAGGTGCTCACCCACGTATTTTCGAAAAATTAATGATTTTTTTTTTGTTTCCAAATCACTGAGTCAAAAATATCCCATCCGTTGATTTTCTTTCCAAATTTCGTTGATTCTTTCTATCTCTCTCTGTCTGATTTCTCCGTCTCTACATCTCTGAAATAGATCTCTCTTTTTCCGCTAACAATGGATACGCATGAACTTAATAATGATTATTCTTCCTCCAAGAATCCAACTATCCAAGGCGAAGATTATATGGCATATTATAATAATTGTTGCCTCTTTGTACTATTTAAAATCATGTTCGTCTGACCCTTTGAACTTAGATTATGAGCACTAGACATAAAAAGAGTTAAATGCTCATCTTCAAGTTAGGTCAATATGAAATGAAAATAACGATTGATTTGGTGCTTCTTTTCTTCTGTTATGCTTCGCCATTTGTTTTATTTTGTTATGACTAAATATTGCTTCAGCATAGTAAATGCGTGAATAAGATCTGTCATGTTCAAGAAGAAGAGCAGGTAGGGTTATTTCAGTCATAACAATAAAATTTAGATATATTTTTATATATTTAATGATGAAAATTGTTAAAAAGGGTTTATATCCAACTAAAATAGTATTAGAGGGGTTTATATCCGATTTTGAAGATTGCAGGGACTGTACATAACATTATTTCCAAACAAAATTTATAAAATAATTACTATATTAAATAGAAAAGTTATATATATTAACTAGAACATTTATATATATATATATAGAGGATAGCTAATGTGCCATAGATGGCACAGAGGGTCCCGTGCCATAGAGTCGTTTTTCAAGATTCAAAATTCAAATGCTCAATTCGAACCGTTCAAGTTATTCACCATATTAAAATACACTTGGAGACCAAATTTTATATTTTTTCGAATTTTTCTGCTATTTATTATGATATTTTTAAAAAACGTTATAATTGGAGTATTTCAGACCCTCCAATTTGAACATATCAAAATAAATAGCAAAAAAATTTAAAAAAATATAAAATTTGGTCTTCAATGGTATTTCAATATGGTGATCAATTTGAACGGTTTGGATTAACTGATTGAATTTCGGATCTTCAAAAAATGACTCAAAAAAGACGTCTATGGCATTGCCATCTATGGCGCTTTAGCCCACCTCATATATATATATATATATATAGAGAGAGAGAGATTGGCTAAAGTATACTCCAGCATATAAATAACATAATATATAGCAAAAAAATTTGAAAAAATATAAAATTTGGTCTTGAAGGATATTTTTACATGGAGAACAACTTGAACGGTTTGGATCGACTGTTTGAATTTTAGATTTTCAGAAACGACTCTAGCATACGGGTTTGATCCGTATACTGGAGTATACTTTAGCCAATCTATATATATATATATATATATATATATATATATATATATATATATATATATATATATATATATATATATATATACTAGCAGCAGTGCCCGCTCCATGCGCGGGAATTTTGTTTATTTTGATGTATTTCAAAAAGTTAAAAGATTTTTAGTAGATGGTATATATATTTCCATATTTAACTTATCAATTAGTTTCAGCAACAAAGCTATTTAAAAAAATAAATAAAAAAACAGAAACATCTACATGCACCAATAACATCTACTATACTTCAGAAATCATATACGTTTGGACATTGAAGATTAAATTCATGAAAGATGTAAATGAAACAAAAAAAAAGCTTGTATCTAGATGAAACCAGTGCACAATTTGCTCTCGCTTGAAGACCTGAGTGATGAGATTAACACGTTTTGTTGCTGAATTCGAACGTGGATGATTGAAAAATTATCATTAACTACCTTAAAAGTTATAGGTACGAAAAACAGATCATATCAAAAGCTATGCGAAAATTTAATAACACGATCCCATAAGGAAAAAAATTAGAATTTTTTTAACATCTCGTTAACCTTCACACAATAGCTAAAATTGTAATCTTCAATCTCAAAAAACAAAAAACGTAATCAATCAAATTAGTCATGCAAAAGATATCAATATTTTGGACAAAATAATTTCTCTGCAATTTAATAGTAAAATATCATTGAAAAATATACATAAAAGAATATTGACAATGTACATGAATGAAAGTTAAAATAACCAACAAAAACACAAAACAAATATTCATCCTGAAATTTCGTATAAGATTTAGCTTAGAAACCATCACTCCATTCATGTCAGTTAGTAACCTGCCTTTTAACCTAAAATATCCAAAAAAAAAAATACTTAGCCTTTTACATGATGTAAAACAAGATTCCACCACATGCCAATGCACACAACGTGTTTTCAAATTCATTATTCCCAACCTGACGAAAGGAACATACACACACAAATGATAAATCACATACAAATGTATAATGATATTTAGTACTGTGTATACATATTTCAACAAAAAAAAAAGGAAAAGTACCAGTACATGTTTAGAGATCACCTCACACAAAAACTTTGGACTATGAATGATATATATATATTTTTTTTCCTATTCTTGCGCAGCCATGGAAACGTCCTCCCAGCTGAAACATATCATGTATAGATATAATCTTCATCTTAGATATCAAAATGGACAAGTATTTTTCTCATAATTGTTCCAAAAATACCCCTGGTGTCTGTTCTTATATTTTTACAAGGAAAGCAAAAAGTCTTAGGTCATTTTTGTAAGCTCTACATAAGCAGTGGCAAATCTGGTTCCTGACAGTTCAAGACAATGCACTCGGCGGGTCATTTACCATAGAAGGCCACTGTTCTAATATTCCTGAAATGAAAGATCATTCTTAACGCCTATAATCATGCAATACCTGCATCTAACACCTATAAGATCATTCACTGAATCTATCTCTTCCTTCAGAAAAAAATCTGTACTACTAAAATTCTTCAACTAAGATGTACAGCCTGAACTTGAGTCTTAACTAATAATATCTTAAGTACTTCAGCACCAGTGAGGTTGCACCCCTAAACCTGGGCCCTACCTTGAACTCCCTGATGTTCACCAGTGGGGTTACGCCCTTGGTCTTGGGCCCCACCTAAATTTGCAACAGTGTTTCTTACAACTACAAAATTAAAATATCAAAATTAATCATCCTTTTAGTACATCAGACTAAACCAAAAAATCAGACCTACAGTCAAGGAATATGTGACATTCCAGCATTATGGTTTAGCATTTCAGTTGCTACACATGGATTCATACCTTTACCAATGACGAGAGAAGCCGTCATGCCAAATATGCGGGGCCGCTTGGGGGCATCACTTTTATAGAATTCCTGCAATAATCGATCTGTTCTTCACTTCATTTTTTCTTCAAAAGTAAAGATAACCTTATAGGCAGGGCTGGTATAACTTTCAAATATGGATGCCTTTCATAATATAAATATAGATAAAGGGCTTTGTTTAAAATTTTCTTACAGCTGATATGACATTAGTCTAGGATCATCAATATTATAAAAGTCCTTAAACATGCTAACGGATTAAGAAAAGCCCATATCAGGCACTGATAGGAATTTTGCTTGATTCAGTGTTTTCATTACATCAAAGAACTCAAAGGTGGTTTCTGCAGAGATTTGCAGGTACCTTCATAATTTGGGCATAAGGATGCCTACTTTGGGCTTGGGCATGGTGGCACTCATCAAAAATTAGAAGTGAAATTAAATCCATTATGAGAAAACAATGCCGCAAATTGTGTAGAAATAGTTGAGGGGTCATTACAAGAACCTGTTGTTAGTTGATACCTATCCCCATTCTCCTAGCCTCCATACCACACCATTGACTTTCTTACCAGTTAGAAGAATTCCTGCCAATGGCTTCAGATGGAGGTAAAGCTCCAGAAATTGAGATTGATCATGGCATCACCTACTCGTGCGTGGCCGTGTGGCAGAAAAACCATGCGGAGATCATTCCCGATGACCAAGGCAACTGCATCACTCGTCTTGTGTCGCGTTCACTGAGGATGGGAGGCTTGTGGGGGATGCCGCTAAGAACCAAACTGATATGAATCCCACCAACACTGTAAAGCTCAGCACATCTTAATTAGATGATAATCTTAGATATCACGGCTTAATTAGATGATTATCTAGGAAAATTTGTTAATAGCGTAAATTTAAACTTCAATTAAGAGAGTAAATAGGAATTGTACATTTTATAATTTGGTGAATATGTTCAAATACTTTTGTGTATGACCCTTACCTTATCTCATTGCTGATCGGGGTTGGTCGGGAGGAGGATTGGGATTGGGGCAGGGATGGCATCGAAGGAGGAAGATAAGAGAAGGGGAGCCGCGAGGACGTGCAAATGTTTGGAAATCCTCTGTGCTCGAGTTCAAATAGAGTCGAATATCTCTGCGCTGGCATCAGCCTAGGGCCCACAAGGTCGCCGACTTGAGTTTGTTGAGCAAGTTGATGGTGATGAGAGTAGTGAGGTCGCAAGACGGGATGTGCAGTCAGCGAAGGAGAAGAGGAGGGAGATTGTCGAGGGTGTAGAGATGGTCGAAGTACACAATTAGTCGTTCCGTTCTCGCTCTCTCTCGATAGTCGCCGCCGCTCTCGTCTCTTTTCATTCGAATTTTCAAAATAAAAAGAAGCGAAGGGGCGACGGGTAAAGATGCGAAGGAACTCAGAAACACTCCGAATTTTAAACATTTGTCGGGAAACCCATTTTGTGAGTTTCGATCAAATGAAGGATTAAATATCTCTTCGGTCGGAGATAACATCTGATCCAATTATCAAATGTACTATTTTACGATTAATGGTTTAGATTTAAAATTAAAAGAAATGAATAGTTCAGATTGTTCAGACCAAAGTTGTATCCTGTGATGTTACATTCTTCTATTGGTGCTTTTAATATAGTAGATATAGATATATATATATATATATATAGAGTTTTGCTATGGTGAGTCGCGACTCACAGATCCTTTAGTGAGTCGCAATCCAGACCATCTGATTCGCTTCAATATTCGTGCAGATCGCTGAGATGATGAGTCGCTGGATCGCGTTTAATTTTTTCCGTTCCGTCTGTTTTGTCTTGTTCCCTTCTTCTCTTTATTTCCTCTCTCTCTCAAAATTGATAGATCTGAGTGCCTCTTCTTTTGTCTCCATTAAACCGAAAGCAGATCGAAGCAAACAGTGCCTCCGCACGATTTCCCTTCTACTTGCAACTCCTCCTCTTCGATCTGGGCGCATCCTCTTCGATTCCTCCTCTTCGACATGCGATTCTCAACCTAGTTGATCGGAGCGCACGACCAGCGCATGACTCTATACTGTCGCACGACTTGTGATTCCTCCTCTATACTTAGTATTTTAGATCAATAAATGGATATGGGGCTATGGGACATCAATACCAATTGGTACGAGTCCTTTTTCTCTATACTAGTACGGATTTAATATTAAGAACGGCTTTGAAAATAAATTTTAAACTTGATGGAAGATTGAAGAAATTAAACAACAATCAAAGTTTTTCAGAAGGCAAATTAAATAAACCTTAGGATGTTGCTAGAAAAAAATATATCAATCAATCAGATGATATCAAATTTTTTCCTCGAGCATAAATGCTACAAAAGGAATTTGACCTATTATCTTCTTGTATATGAATAATTTTCATTTAGTGCACATCTTCTCTGGACTTGATATTTCTAAACCAAAATTAGTTCCAAGCTAACTAAATTGTGAATTGGACCAAAGAATTATTTTCATTAGGTAAGGACTTGTGTTTGAAAATGCTCTTGGTTGCTCACTGGTCATTTGAACCTCCTAAAAGCATTTTTGGTTATTTCGTTTCTAGACAGGGGGCCCGCTACATTTGCAAAACAATTGAAGACGGCGCACCTCATCATTGTCCCGACCATCGATTGGGTATCAACAGCCAACACTGGTGCTAGTTCTGTTGCAAAGGGTGTTAGACATGGAGTTTTCACTCAGACTAGTATGGGTGCAGGGGGTGCGAGGCACGTAAAAACCGCTGGGACTGGTATGGGCGAAGAAGATGCGGGGCAAGTGGCAACTATTGGTATAGAGGTGTGAGGCCAGTAGGTACCGCTGGTACCAGTATGGATGCAGGAGGTTTTAGGGAAGACCGATTTCAGTAGGTACCGCTGGTACCAGTAATGGGACTGAGGATGATGATCTCCTCAGCCTCTGAACTTTTTTTACCGTTTCTGCTGGTTTAGCTTCCATGATTTACTTTTTAATTTTGTCGTATGTTAGATGTGTTTTCTCGTTGCTTAGAATTACTTTTAAGCTTGAGCTTTTGGCTCCGCTGATGTACATAACCTTTTTTCTTTGCACCATGCTTTTATACTTAGAATTACTTTTAGGCTTGAGCTTCCATGATTTAGTTTTTAGTTTTGTTTACTTATTTCTGTGTACCATGCATTTTATAATTTGAGCATAAATTTCTGTACCATGCTTTTATACTGTCACCATGCTTTTATAGTGTGTACCATGCTTACTGGTACACCTTCTAGGCACCAGGGATGAGATTTGTATAAATCTGTGTACCATGCTTCTAGGCGCTAGGGATGCTTACCATGTGTGTAGTTGCTTATGAGACATTTGTCCATCACAAGCTTATGCTATAAATCACAATTTGGATAGCTTCTAAATGAACATGTTAATCAAAATGGTACCAAGCTATAGCTTGCATCAGTACCTCTGCATGTTAGCTGAAAAAACATCACATAAGATGTAAACTGACATGGTACCAAGCATACATGCAAGCAATTACAAGAACATCATAGTATATCACAATAACGATTATAAGAACAGTAAAACTTAACTAGGACGACATATCACAGTTTAAAAATAGTGCTTTCAAGCATGGTAGAATTACAAATAATAAAATTCCTTATCCATATTAATCTGTCCATATACTAACTAACATATCCATATCATTAGTTTGGAGATACTGCCTAAATTCTAATTATAACTAATAAAATTCCAACAAGAATTACAAATAATGCAATCACAACATAATAGATTGATTAAGTAATAAGGAGTTGCTCCACTAGTGTTGGATCCATGATGAGCGCTACTTGATGTACTCATTTGATATCCTATAAAAAAAATAAACTTTAGTTGATAATGTACTACTTTAATGTTCAATCTATCAATTTGATATCCTATGCATTCAGTGCTGGTCCAGCTGAAAATGAAGTATTATTTGATTTATGTCCAGTGAAAATTATTTACCTTAATTCATTGCAGTACTGGTACTATATCCTTTAATGGACTACAAATACATTTTTATCAAATGTTCAAAGCTGATGACAAATCTTACTGGACAAGTACCTTTAATGGACTACAAGATGTACCTTCAATGGACTACAACATGTACCTTACTGGACAACTAAGCTGATGACAAGTACCTTTAATGGACTACAACATGTTCAAAGATGATGACAACAAGAACCTTTTTATCAAAATCCTACTGGTGCATACTACTAATTTGTTCAAAGTTGATGTTCAAAGCTGATGACAATATGTTCCAACTGTCCTTCCACTTCAGTTGTTGAAGTAAGATTTGTCTCAAAAATCAAAATTCAAATTTAACCTAGAAATGCTAAATCGAGAGAAAGAGAGAACCTGTGGATAAATTTAAAGCAAACTTAAAGAAAATTTTATCGAGACAAGGAGAGAACCTACCGAGTGGGCTCAAAAATTGAAGGCATGCGATGACTAAGAGAGAGAAAGAAATGACGAGGAGGATAGAGGAGGCGGAACTCTCTCTCAGATTTTCTCTGATCCAAAGATGGTGTCTAATTATCCCTGCCCAAAAAATCAAAATCAATTTAGACCAAGAAAATGCACATGTCACAATGCCACGAAACAACCAACGAAACTCAAAATCAATCTTCAAAAAAATTAAAGAATTAAAGATTTTTTTTCAAAATCGGAGCTTTAGAAAAATTATTAAACAAACAAATTATGTATACTAGCTCGTAGATCGAACCTGGTTTAAGAGAGAGAGAGAATTGATTTAGATCGAAGACGAGAAATCGAAGATGAGGCGGTCGGATCAAAAAGGAGGAGCTCAGATCGAACAGGAGGAGTCACAAGTTGTACAGAAATCGTGCTCCCCGATCAACTAGGCTGAGAATCGAATTTTTGGTACGAGAGGAGGCTCTCTCTGCTCCGATGCACTCCGATCCAATTTTCTAGGGTTTGCTCAAACCTGTTTCAGTTTCGAGTTTGAAGAGAGTGAGAGAGACGAATTAAAGAGAAAGAGACGGGAGACGGAGGAAAAATAGACGGAACAGAGAAAGCTGTAATCGCTCCAACGACTCATCATCGTGCAAATCCACACGAATTTTGAAGGCAAACGGACGGTTTGGATTGCGACTCACCAGAACCTTCGTGAGTCGTGACTCACCATAGCAAAACTCTATATATATATATATTAATTCGAACAGTTGTTATATTAAATGCAACAGCTATATATATTAACTAGAACAGTTACTATATTAGCTAAAATAATTATATATATTAACTAAAACAGTTAATATGAGTAATTGTTCTAGCTCGAAAACTAATTGTTCTAGTTAATATTACTAACTGTTTTAGAAAAAAACTAACTGTCCTAGTTAATGTTACTAACTGTTTTAGTTGTTCTCTAAAAAAATCTTTGTGTTAGAAAAAATAATTGTGCTGAAAAAAAATGCTAATTATTCTAATTAATGTTACTAATTGTTCTCGAATAGAAAAATTACTGTTCTAGTTAATGTTATTTTGAATCAGATGGGATGGAGGGTGAGGGAGAGGAGAAGAGGGTGGGGATGATTCTCATTGGCTCCGTTTGGATGAGGTGTGAGAATAAGAAAATAAGATAATAAATTTATTATAAATAATCCAAACTCTTAATAAAGTTACACACTTTCCAATACTTCTTCCCACTTCTTCCCTTATTCTTCTTATTCCCACACCATCCAAACGGAGCCATTAATATTATCAGCCGCAGTACAAAACAAATAACACGTTTGAATAATAATTCATGCGTTATTCGCTCTTTCAATTTCCTTCCGTACAAAACAAACAGTACGTTTGAATAATAATTCATGTATTATTCGCTTTTTTAGCCTTTTTCAATTTCTTCTTTTCCATCTCGAAAATATAATTAAGGCATTTTTTTTGTTGGTTCAGACAAAAACTTGCTTAACAACGGAGCCTACCATACAAATTTGATTTTGCAATGCCCTGTAAAAAAAAAAAAAATCGTAGCTCGTGCCTCATGACTCGCTCCAAATTCAACAAATATTTGAAATTAGCTCTTTCAAATTGGCTTGAATTTTTATCAAAATGAATCAAAACTAGTTCAAAATTGGAACAAAAACAAACTCAAACTTGACCCAATTCGTTCGAAAAGAATTCGCAAGCTGGATTCGGGTCGAAGTATAATATATTATATGTCAAAATTCACGAGAATGCAATTAAGACAGCTAATTAACCAAATAAAAATGAAATCGGAGCACAGATAATGTGTGGTATAAGCTTTTAAACTATATTCTAATTTCTACAAATTCCAATCGCAAGTGTTAATTTAGTCGAGTGTAGTTAAGGCCGAACACGAGAATGCAACTATTCAATCACCAAGTTTTGACCTGCTTTGATTAACTGAAATAAAAATGAATATAAGACAAAAGATTTGGCTAAAAAAATTTCAAGTTTTGATAACAAAGTACGAAAATAAATAAAAGTACGAAGAACTGATTATAAATATGTTTTTATTGATGATAAAAGACTAGGTGTTAGATTTGTAAGCACTTTCCCTTGGTACTTAAGAATAAGGATGGATGAAAGCCGGATAAAAATAAGAAATTTTTAGAATTTCGTGTCAATTTTTATTCTTATTCAAATTTTATAATTTTGTTAGTATAAAAATAAGGGCCAAATTTTTTATTCTTGTGTTGTGTTGGACTCCACAAGAATAAGAAATTTGAAGCTTATTCTTATCTAAACCTTATTCTAAGGCATCCAAACACACCAAGATTTAAATCAACAAACTGAAATAACTCGTTTGGTTTTCAACCGACCCATCGCAGCTAAGATGTCTCAAGACTAATTTATTAGTTTTAATGATTAATTGTGTAGATTGATGACTTAATTAGGTCGCTTTCTGTTCTTATTTTGAATCCATTGAAAGTCTTTCTCTTCTTTTTCTAATGTTTTTTTTTACATTAGAAAAATAAGAAATCTATTCATCTTTGACACAAAGCTTATATTTTTCGCAGAATGGATCATAATAAAAATAATATATGTCAGGAATAATTATTTTGAAGTAACCATTCCTGACATATCTACATCATTATACTTCATGAATCCATTTAAAAACAACCTATAAAGTTAGGACTAATCGATATGCAATGTGGCTCCAATACCTAACCAAAAAGTGACTATGGTACCGATTAAAAAAATCGTTACGTTGCAGCTATGGGCTGCGAAATGGATTTTGGAATTTATTGACATTCTCCAAGAGGAAGGATTCAATCAAAGCGCTTTGACCGGAATTCCGGTTAAACTCCATCAGATCTGATTTTTGAAAGTTCAAATGACCGATCTAAACCGTTAAATATGATCTCCATATTGAAATCTCCTTGCTGACCAAATTTTTCATTTTTTTGAAAATTTTAAGTATTTTTTTCGGATTTTTAAAAACAGCAGTTTTTGTAGGATTCAGAACAAATTAGATTAACAATTTTCTAAAATCAGAAAAAAATACTTAAAAATTTCAAAAAAATATAAAATTTGGTCTGCAAGGAGATTTCAATATGGAGATCACATTGAACGGTTTGGATCGGTCATTTGAAATTTCAAAATTGAGATCTGACGGGATTTAACCGTGACTCCAGTCAAAGCGCTTTGATTGAAAGCTTTCTCCATTCTCCAAAAAGATACTATTAGTAATTCCAATGGTACTAAAATCTTTAAAAGTCAGAACCTGAGTCTATTTGGACAAAGACGGTTCATACACTATATGGCACTTCAGACATTACACAACTTTTGTCGATGCAACATATATCGCACAGTTTGAATGACATCATTGGGGGTTTCCCTTTTTTTAAATATTTTCATTGCTCGAAACCCTCAAGATGACAGAGTCTCCTGGCGATGGACACCAGACGGTAACTTTTCATCAGCCTTTGCGTACAAGCTTATCGTCGATGCTGGTCTTCGAAACCCGATTCTTGCCTTCACTTGGAAGATTAAAGCTCCAACCTGTTGGTGCAAAATCAAATATTAAACAATTCGGATAGCTTAAAATAAATAATTAAAACAGTTTTTACCCGAATCGCGCTAGGCGTTGTCCTTAAGCGTATTCCGTCTCAACATGCAAGAGGAATCACAACCAAGATAAGACGGGTAAGTGTCACTCCTTTAGGGCACGACCGGAGAAGTCACTGATGAGAGATCTCCACAATATCCAGCAGAATCAATCGGAATATTATTCAAAATCAAATTGAAAATTATCATGAGGAATATCAAAATGGAATGGAATTTCATTAGATTTCTTTTCGTCTCAACTTCTGTATATTTTATTTCGGGTTGATCTTTTATCACCAAATAGATATGTACATATAGAACTGACATAGCAACGTAATTGCCAAAGTAAATTTCAGATTTAATTGACCACATAATTGGTCCAATGAGTAAAGGACAAATATTTAATTATGATATCACAACTGATGTGAGCCGTAGGCATTTTCATAATGACACGATTGAACTCACTAATTAATATAGAAACGGTAATATAGTAGTGGGGATCATAGATTTAATCAGATAACTTTATTTCTCAAACGGATATCAAATTTAATTACCTATGGAAAAATAATTTTATGTAAAATTTTGAGTTTATCCAACACCACCAAGGTCAAAGTGTTCATTTGGCTCCTACTTAAGGACAGAATATTGACCCAAGCAAACTTGCAAAAACGAAACTGGCCTTCAATTACCAATTGCATCCTATGCCCTTCTTCTTTTACCGAAGATAGTGAACATCTATTTTTGGAATGCGTTTTTGCAAAAGCAACTTGGGCGCAGGTGATGACATCAAATCCTTATGCCTGGCATATTAATCTATTAGATTTTTGGTGGAAGAACAGAAATACTACAATTAAATCAAAACCTATCCCTTGGGATTTGACTTGGGCAGCAGGATGTTGGTTGATCTGGAAGGAGAGAAATGCTAGAATTTTCAACAATCGCTCATCCACGCCCATACAGCCGGCCAACGATATTTCCATACTATCAAGACAATGGTTCTTCAATTGTTGATTTTTTATTGTTGCATCAGGATAGTAATTTTTGGTGTCTTTTGGACATCTGAACTTTTTTTTTTCTGACTTTTTTGTAATTAACTTGTAATTATTTAAGTTTTTATTTTTTAATAAAATTGTTGGTTGGCTCTCGCCAACTAATCTTCAAAAAAAAATCTTTAAAAGAACATCCAATAACTTATTGGGTACTGTACGAAGTATTTAAAACACTGGAAAGAAGTAAAACACTGGAAAGAAGTACCATTCAGGTAAGATTTCTAAAGGAGTTGTAAAAGGGTCAGCAACGGTTTCATTACAAAGAAAATCTCCATTTTTTTTCCATCTAGTTTCTCAACCACCATGAACTCCGAATGATACAATTTTTTCTTTCTTGAGAGTTGTTGTTTATGAGAAAATCACTCGGGGAGGTCTGAGAGACAGTAGTTTACCTTGCAGCGGATGTCATCGATTCGAGTTTATTTTTATCTTCGGCCTGTAAATTTAGTTGATAGTATGATAAACGATTCCATATTTCAACCCTCCTTTTGAGGTTTATCAATATTAAAGCAACTTTTAACTAAAGGTTTTATTGAAAATATTTGAAAAATTCTTAGTAGACCCAAGAAGTGATGAAGTGATATGCAAAGACAGAAAGTCTAATCAGGATTTGGTAGATTCAGTTAATTTTTCAGAAAAAACTGAAAAAGATCTCAGTTAATTTCAATATTATAGTTATAATTAAAAAGAAATTATTTAAAAAGATCCATATGCTCGAAATTCTAACCAAACCAAACTAGCTCAGTTTGATGTTGAAATCGAACCAAAATACAATATCTTACATATAATAAATAAGCGTGGATGATTTCAAAGGGTGAGAATGAAAATATGTCTATTTTAATATATATTTTATAGGGTGCCATTTAAAAAATCTCTCGCCAAAGGACGCAATCAAGTTGATGCTTTAAAAGATGTGATTGAACATGTGCAGATCTTGACATGGTGACCATATGGTGTCATCTGAGGAATGTCTTGCCAAATGATACAATCAAATATATGCCACCTCCACCAAAAGATACCGACATTTTATCTATAAATAGTGCTCCCTTCATCAAATTTTCATTAACCATTTCACATTTACAAAATGACAAACATAAATAGATATCGCATTACTCTCAACTAAAAATCTAGACGTGATACTGTGCACGGGACATGATAATTTCGCCCGCAATAGATTCAAAGACAGAAAATACATGGGGTATGAATTTCGTTCTACTAAATAGTAAAGTAATTTTTTTTATGAATGTTATGTTTACATTCAAAAAATTTTTTAATTACACACCAAATAAAATTTCATGTATCAATTCTATTTCAATATGCATCAAGAATTTGTTGCCAATACAATTTTCAAATTTTTATATTTGGGCCAAACGTATAAATTAAAAAATATTCTAACTTAACAATAATATTGGCTTAAAATATTCAGTGCAATTGCACATGGCATCAGCTCATGGTATCTTCTAGTGGCACACTTTCGTGGCATCTGCTCATGACATCCGCTAATGTCACTCTTTCGTGGCGTCTTTAAATGGCATTTACCCATGACATCCTTTACTATATAAGATAATTAGATAAACTGCTCATGATATTCGTTAAAATTGCATGTAAAGATGTCATGAAAGGATGCCATGAGGGGATGCCATGAAAGAATGTCATGAGCGGATGTCATGTATAGATATCATGAAAGGATGCCTTCATTTTTTTTTATTCACTTTTCATTTTTCATGGCACCTTCATTTTTTTTATTCATTTTCATATTTTATTCATTTTTTATTTCATGATCAAATATTAGTTTATCAAATTGTGCGTATACAATAAATATAATATGACCCTTTCCACTAAAATTTTTTATTAAAAGACTTCTCACTTCAAAGTTCATCTAGTTGATATTATCTCGCTCAAATTCGGCTTGTTGGCAGTCGTACTGGCGTACTGCCTATCGATCTGTCGACTTGCCAACTGATGGGTTTTTGGGAGCAGGGCAAGAGTATTAAAAAAGTATCGTCATTATTATATAATATTTTCAATCTATTCGTAGCAATAGCCATCAAACATCTGGTTATTCTTTACTGTCTGTGGATTACGTACAAATCATAACGACGTTGAATGTTTCTGCTGCTCTTTATTTTTAGGGTGATTTAGATTTTATGTCAATGTAAATATTTAAATTTTATATATTTTTTTAAATTTTAGAAAATCGTTAATCTAATTAGTTCTGAACCGTTCAAAAACATCAGTTTTTAAAATTTCAAAAAAACATAAAATTTATTATGCATAGAGATTTCAATAGAGAAATCATATTAGACGTTTTAAATCGGTCATTTTGAACTAGATGTAGGAGTTTTGATCGCAACTCACCGACCTTTTGGTAGTTGCAACTTGCCGCTCACCATAGCAAAATTATATATATAGACATACACATCGAAGTATTCTACAGTAGATATATTGTCTATTATAATTGGTATAATTTACAATTTTATTGTCATCGATCAAATGGCTACAAAACTTCTTCAACAAATTTAGACCCAAAACTATCTATGATAAAGCAGCATGACTGCATCTGCATGAGTCGGTCCAGCAGTGGAGCCCAGCGAAAGGAAAGAGGCTTTCTTTTTTTTGTTTGGGTTTTTTATTTTGCGTGGATAAATTAGGAAGGAATTCCTGAGGAATTGAGGATAAGGCAGCAGTGGGCAGTGAATCCGTGAAGCTGTGAGTTGTGAATATCATGGCGGCATTGATGGCGATGGCGAGCTCTGTGGCTGCGTGGTCTCTGTCGCATAATTCGCATTCGCATTCGCTCTTAGTCTCTCGGCGCCTCCCTCTCCCTCTCCTCAAACCCAAACTCCTTGTTCTCGTCTCGTCTCAACATCGACATCAGTATCATGTTCCTCTCCTCTCTCTCCGCTGCCGCTGTTCCGCTGAGGAGAGGGGAACAGCCAGAGACACCAACGAAGACCGCCCAGCAGAAGGGGAAGGGGAAGACCCAGCCCCCCAAGAAGAAGAAGGGGAAGGGGAAGACCCAGCCCCCCAAGAAGAAGAAGGGGAATCCATGTTCTCCGGGCCGCTCTTCGACTGGCCCGACGAGACCCACGAGGACGTCGCCAAGGCTTTCGAGCGCCTCTACGGCCCCGCCTACAGTGCCGAGTCCCACCTCGGCGGCAACATCTACCACATGGATCCCGTCGTCGACAAACTCATCGACGAGTTCGACAATTTGATTGTTACTAAGCCCGTTGATGACTTTGAGGAGCGTGTTATCCAGGTACCTACTCATACTCACACTCACACTCATACTTCCTCTCCTTTCCTTTCTAACTAATTTTCACTTCTTACCCAATCAATCAATCAAGGTTCGCAGAGTCACCAAAGTCGTCAAGGGAGGTAAAAATCTCTCCTTCAGAGCTATTGTCGTCGTCGGAGACAAGAAAGGTCACGTCGGTGTCGGTCTCGGCAAGGCACTCGAGGTCTCCGAAGCTGTTGTCAAGGCCGTCATCAATGGCCGACGCAACATTGTCACCGTGCCCCTCACCAAGCACCTTACTTTCCCCCACAGGTCAATTCCTCACTCTTATCTTATGCCCTTCACTATTTCTTTTTTACATATCTAATCAAACTCTTCTCTTATTATTTTTTAGTTTCAATGCATAGCTTCAACTCTTTTTTAAGTTTAAGCCAATTTTTAGACTACCCCAACTTGCTCCGGACAAAAGGCTTAGTTGTTATCCTCGTCGTCGTTGTTGTTTCGATCGTGTAATGTTAACAGCACTGACAACAATTGCAGTTGAGCAATATAATACGCATAAATTACTATTATAATTGTTGCTCTCCGTTCTTGAATTATTCAAATTGCTGTATTGTGGACACAGTAAGGACATGAAATAGAATAATTGTTCTAATTTTTCTGATTCCCTTTTAAATATTAACATGGTTTTCATCCAAAAACAAAAAGACACTGAAAATTAACACATAATAATTCAGGGCTACCGGTAAGTTTCGGGCGGCAGAGGTGATGCTGAGGCCGGCAGCACCAGGTAGTGGTGTCATCGCTGGTGGGGCTGTCAGAGCTGTTCTCGAGTTGGCCGGTTTGCAAAATGCACTTGGCAAACAATTAGGCAGTGACAATGCATTGAACAACGCACGTGCCGCCGTTGTTGCCACGCAACAAATGAGACATCTTGCTGATGTGGCACGCGATCGTGGCATTCCCATGGAGGAGTTGTGGAAGTGATCTTGTATACTTGTTTATTGTTCCTAGCTGTTTGTGTATTTTCTCTCAAGTTCAATTCTTTTGTTTTGGTTAATTATTGCATGCCAACAATGCGAAAGATGTCATATCTTTGCTTTGGGTACATTTGGGCCTCATTGCACTTAATTCACAGTTTACACGGACTACTGTTTTCCAGTTGGGCTCGTTGCAACCGTTATTTTATTCGAGGTAAATAAATGTTTTTTTTTTAATTTGAGGTAAATTGTTGATGAACAAGGATCAGTAACAAACTAACAATCACTTATTTTGTCAATTTCGAAAATAAAATATTAATTTTGAATCCATGCGGTCCGCCCCAGCAGAAACGTCCAAGGTCAGAATTTTCCAAAATAGTCCAGGGTTGTAAAATTTGAAGTTCTATTATGGATTATGGTTCCAATCGATTTCTAACATTTGGAAGGGTATTTCGACAAGATCAAGATAAGCAAGTACAATTGATTGTGATTTTTCTTATCTCTGATAATAATACACAAGAGGATACCAATTCTGCATCAACTTGAGAACTTATAGTTGCTCATAACAAAGAAGATTTCCATCGACAATTATTGGCTGATGATGCTTAACCTCTGCATACTAACTGTTTACCATAGTTAGCTAGTTTGAGTTAGAATAAATCACAGTTAAAGCGCTGTATTCAGTTGTCTATATATACACTCTATATGTCACAATGTAAATCAGATCTGAGAATGAAATACAAAGCATTTAAATAATCTCTCTTAGTTTCTGTTTTGTATTAATTTTTCATTTTTTCTTATTTGTTCGATGTCTCTTAGTTGTTGATTTGTTGTTCTAGGGTTATGGTTGTACAGTCATTTGTATAGATGTTTATTTGCTTAATTGTTTTTTTTATGTGTTTTTATCTTTCATGATTTAATTGATTATGTGATTTCATTAATTGCTTGAGTAGAGCTGATTGGCCTTGTTTAGATTGCTAGGTGACAATAATTTATACTTTAGCTTAATTTATGATTGAACTACTTAGTAGTACCTGATGAGTGAAACCGGGGTTTAGTAGCCGATAGGTGAACATTTTTCATAACGATGGTTGCGAGATATCCTTCGAATTGAAAGATAGACTTAAAAAATTTAAGCCAAAAGTGATGTTCGAATCTTATGATTTCTAAGAGAAGAAATACTTTAACCTACGAAATCAGAACTATAATAATGGTTAGTTTCTAGTAATCTAGGATTAGAATATGATTCCACAATCCACATACATATTTAGAAATAGCTAAGCAGTAAACAGTTTCACGGCTCAAAAAGACCGTTTGGAAATTGAATTATATGAATAATTTACACCATAAACTCTAGGATTTGAACCCACCTTCAATTCTTTGAACACAAAAAAAAATGAACTCATCTAACTAATTAATTAAAGTAGAGCAAAGGAGCAATGACAAAGTCTTTCAAACTCACTTGGCGACTTTCTTCTGGGGTATTTGGACGGAGAGGAACAGTAGGATCTTCAGAGGAAGCAGTGCACAGATGGGTTACCAGTGAAGCAAGGCTTTACTTGAAGCACTGCTAGCTCGGGAGTTTAAAGCTCTGGCGTTTGTGTGTTTTTTCGCGTTTTGTTTTTTTTTGTGTTGTTCTTTCAGGACCCTTTGACAGCCTCTGTCAAAGTTTCAAAAAAAACTAATTAATTAAAGTAAAAAACGATATTCTAACATCGTTCCGGTAGAATTCGACCCTTAATTTTGCCACAAATGATTAGTCGGATAAACAAGATTTTTATTTTGAACTTGGTTTTTTTCTCGTTCAAACAACTTATAAGCCTACCGCTGCAATACAAGCAAAACACGCCATATTTTGTTTGAAACTTGATAAAGTGACAAAAAAAAAATAAATACATTACAATTAAATTTGTCACAGTTAATGTGACTCGTTTAATTTATTATCTCTTAAATGAATTTCAAAATTTATAAAATTTTATTATCTACACATCTTTCGTGAAATTGAGCAAAAACAGTAGTTTAAATTGACTTTTGTAGTTTCTATTAGTTATGATATTTACTGGCACTTAAAAAATATGGTATTGATTTAGCTCCTAGCTAAATTGTAAACTTTTATGACTTTACTTTTAATGAAAAAGATAAGGGCCAAGACCCTTATTTTTGTGTCAAAAAAAAAATTTATGGTATTGAATGTCTCCTAATTGTCTTTTGTGAGTTTATTATTTAGTCTTTTGATCTTGCATAAAAAATTTAAAAATAAAAAAATAAAAAAATTATGTGAACTCAACACTACAAAATATGTTACAATAACCTCTTTTATTGTTCAAATTAGAAAAATTAGCACAAAAGAGATTCTGACAATTTACGTTACTGAATTTCTCCCTTATTTTTAGACGATTACTATTTTATCATACTTCGTTGCATGATGATTTCGAATTCTTCATGTAGCCGTTAAATTGTAAATATACACTCATTTAACACTTAAATTTTTTTTTTCTGACAGACGTCTGACATACTCTTGTAGGTTTATCTGTAGCCAGCTAATCCGTTTTCGGTTTCTAACAAAAATTGAAACGTCCGGTATTTATTTATTTATTTTTTTGGGAAAAAAATCTCTTTTATACTATTTTGCTAAAGAATTCAAATAAATGATATATTTATTTCCTAAAATTGAATAGTTTAGAAGCAAAAATATAAAAAACGGTTGGATGAACATGTATCCAAACCAGAACTTGAAAGTCGAATGTGTATGTCACCATTTGTGCACTTACACATTAAAAATGCTTGAGAATTTTTTTTCCCTTTGTAAAATATCAATAGAAATGTTTTCCCAACGGTTCTCAAATATGCATATTTACAAAGAATTGGTTTCCGTACGCCAATACACTTGCGTAGGTTCATTTAAACTCTGATGAAAATGATTTTCTATTTCTTGAGAATTCTATGAAATTTCTATATTAATTTTTTGAAATTTGTCGATCGGTAGATAAATTTGATTTCATTGTATCGGAATTTTCATGTTATTAAACCAACGAAATTTAGAAAAAGAAAATGAATTAAATAAAACCAAATAAAAATGTATGTGTAAATTAATTTTGACTGGGTTCATCCTTGGGACTCTTAGTTTGTTGAGTGATATAAAGAGCCCCACATATCAGTGATATACTTATTTAAGCAGACACATGCATGATAAATCTTTCACTTGAGCGGAGCCCCTGTATTAGTATACTGTATACTTGTGGAATCTGTCTCAAAATGAAAGCGGAACGTACTCTGTCCCTTGTCATTTTGAAAGGCTTCGTCTCCCCAAGAAAAACCCTAAAGCTCATATAAGATATATCCCCACCAGACACCAGTAGTCCAGATTCTCATTTCTCACTGCCAGTGCATATATACATGTATACATATATACTACAAACTAAAACCACTCAATCGCCACCAACCGTGGAGGTACTAGTATTCAGTAGTGTCCGTTTCGGTTCACGCTAGCTCCAAGCAGGAGAGGAGGCTCGGCCACGTTGGGCTGCAGTGCATGCAGGCCATAATTAGAAATTTAGAATTAGAAACTCACCCGGAATTTCCGCACCAAACCAACAAACACCTGATGCCTCACACTCACACCCCTTCTTGCCCCTTCTTTATATAAATACATCCACCTCTTAGCTCAAAAGAGCAAAAAGAAATTAATGGCGGAAGAAAAAAGGGCTAGGCAGGCGGGGCCCTCGCTCCAGTGCCCCAGGTGTGGCTCCAACAACACCAAATTCTGTTATTACAACAACTACAACACCGCTCAGCCGCGCCACTTCTGCCGTGACTGTCACCGCTACTGGACCCAAGGAGGCGCTCTCCGCAACATCCCTGCACCTGGAGAGACCACTAACCGCAAGCGCACCCGCCGTTACACCATCGCTTCCAGCTCTCAGACCTCATCCAAGTTGCCCAGGATTCAGACTGAGGCATCTCCAGTTAATGCAACCCATGTGGTTGCGGGAGCAGCTTTGTCAGCCATAGCCATTACCCCAGCGCCGGCTCCGTCACCGTCACCTCCTCCCATCCTCTTTGGTGAGGGGATCGGGATGGTCGGTGCCGGGTTTCCTCTGCGCCCAACACTGCCTCTGTTCGATCAAGGATTTATTCGCGGATGGAGGGGCTTTCCACCTTTCAACTCCCTGTTGTTGCCGACACCTCCACCGCCTCTACCGCTGCTTCATGGTCTGAACATGAATCAGGTACTGACCGTTAATGCAGGTGACGTCGGGTCAGGTGCAAGCGGTGCAGCTGATGACCATGTCCATATGCATGCTCGTGATGGCAATGGAGGCGACTTGTTTGCAAACCAGTTCTTCACTCGCTTTGTTGACGCTGATGTCGGAGGCCATGGGGGGACTAGAGCTGATTTCAATGCTGGAGAAGAAGCAGAAGCAGCAGCCAATCAGAGCGGTGCTGCCACTGCTGGACGAGTGACTGCTGCTCCCACCGATGATCCTGGCCCTGCTCCACCAGAGAGCTTCATCTAAAATGTTTGATTTATTTTGTGTGTGCATGGGTCTCTGCGTCGTTTCTCGTCTTGGTCGTCTGGCTCTTTAATTTGTTGTGTTTTTCTCTTTATCATGTTGTTGGTTTCGTCTTAGATTATGTTATGTGTGTCTGTTGTCATCCATTAATTCGTCCGTTAATTAGATATATATCTTATTAGAATTATCAGAGACATCAAAGCGGTAATGGGTAAAGGAAAGATTTAATTATATTGGGTTGCTTAATTTGATATTGTGACTTGACTAGTGACTTATTGTGTTGAAAAACGGGGGAAAAAATGAACCGAAAACTGTGTTTCGATCTCCTGTATAATAAATGATATTTTGTGGAATGTGGGTGTTTTTTTTGAGGGACGGAATGTGGGTGTTATTTAATATGAGTTTTCAATATTCTGTTTACGGCAGATGAGATGAGAGTTTCATCAGTGAAAGGTAAAGTGAATGTTATGCTATATTATGTATCTTGTTATGCTTGTCTCTCCTCGGAAGACAACCAAAGCACTGTCATTGTTGCTTCGTTTCTTTTCTGATGATGAGTTGACAGCTGACAACTTTCAAAGTTGTATCAGTATTATCAATCAAATGCATCTTTTAATTGTTGACGCACAACTGCGATGCTTCCTTCTTTTACACATTTTGGGGATTTAGTTTCATAGGAACAAAACAATGAAAAGAACAACGAAAAGAAGTTGTGGTTTCCAACTTTCCATGGCATGTTATGAAGGAATCTGCAGGGGAAAAAGCTATTTTGTTGGTTTCTCTCGTTTTAAACCCTGATCGGAGCAGGTTCTTGCTCTGTTTGGACAGTCGCTTTTATCTCTCTTCATGCAAACATAGTAACATCGTCATTCGAGCCAATTTCTTAGCTCCTATAATTGCCATGCACGCATGCATCATCTCTCTCTCTCTCTCATCTGCTTCGGCTCTTCTTTTCATGGGTTCAATTTACATGGGTTTGGGCTGATGTACAGCCGCTTTCTTGGCTATTTTGCAGTGTAACTACCAATTATGTTGTGTGCTTCTAGAGAGAGAAGAGACAAGTTCAAGAAAGTGCGGATATCGAGACATGTCTTCTGCATCTAATATCTGATGAGTAAATGAGAGAAGCATTGTACTTTGGAGACACTGCAATTTTACTAATTTATTGTCTATTTTTGTTTTTTTATATCAATGCCCGTAGCCCCGTAGTAGGCAAATTGTCCAGTTTTTTTTTTTTTTTTTTATAGTTTCCCTTGTTTTGTAACTTTGTTGCTAGTGCTTTATCTGGACTGGTTTGTAGTATGTAGATAGAAATGAAGCAATCCGAATCAGTGCATCCAACCATTTCCGTGATCCAACGGTTTTAGTTGTTTTTCTCTTCCCACCCTCGTATCAGATTCGAAACACACTCGCTCCCGAATCCGAATCTAAGCGAGCATCAAATCCAAACTAAGTCTGTGTTATTTTTCAAATAAGTTTCTATTTTTTGGGGTCGTTTGGATCGCTTAGAAATAAGAGAAATAATATTTTTTTAGACGAAAATTTATTCCTAATCATCTAAATTATTCACAAAGTTACACACTTCCCATATGTTTTCCGCCTTAAAAACATATGTTAACTGAAAATGGTTGTTGTTGTTTAATTAATAAATGTATGCTTGTGGCTTATGATCTTCTTTATGTAATTTCTTCATAGAAATAAGGACTCGAGGGTAAATTGTTACATTTGGCATGGTCACACTTATTTAAATTCTTAGTTTATGAAAGCCATGGCTTTGTAAAGATGAATTTCAAAGTACTAAAGGTGTAACCTTTATGTTATTCCAATTTGAAATTTGATTCATGTTTGATACTGTAGCAAAATAACATTTTTCTAAATTGACATGGTAATTTGATTTGGCTGTTCATTATCTAAATTGAACTTCATGGTCAGCTAGCTGCTCATTATTTGACAATAATACAACACTAGTCTTAAATTGGACAAAAGCAAAGTGGGACCGGATGGTTTGTGTATTGTATGCTTTGATTCAAAAATTGAAGTCGTTTGTGCATCGACAACACATTGATTATTTGAAACTGCTTGCATATCAAATTATCACAATTGAACATCCAGCTAAGAACTATCGATAAATTTGAGATCACTAGGTTATAGCTTCAATGCGACCACTTATATCTGTAAATTTGAGAATTGATATCACAATTCTTGGACATCCATGGATGGATGTAAAATGTCACTATACCAAAAATCATTGGCTCCTCCACCAAATGAGACCACTACCAGAAAACGAGGCTTTTGCAACGGAGGTTTAGCCACGGTTTTTATAAATAACCGTTCGAAACCATATAATAGGAGAGAGAAAAAAATCTGAGGAAAAAATAGCAACGGGTTTTATATTAAAACCGTTGCCCATTTCTCGGCCCAAAGAAAAAAAATTGTTTATATTAAATAGTGACGGGTTTTCTAAGAACCGTTCCTATTTTTTTTTTCAATTTCCGACAGTTTTTATGATAAAACCGTCTTTATTTAAATAACAACGGGTATTACCTAAAACCCGTCGTTAATTTGAAATTTTTTCTTTTTTTTATAGCGTGAAGCAGACCCCCTCCTTCGCCTGGTAAGCTTTCTTGGCAAATCCTGACTTCTACTGAGGAATCCTGTCAATGAAAAGGGTTCCATATAGCGAGCTAGGCTAGATAATTCTGCTAAGTCCCAATTCCCTCTCTCAAACCCTCTTCCCATTCTCTAAAGCCCTCCTCTTTATCCTCTCTCTCAAACCCTCCTTTCGACAGCGCCGCTCTCGACAGCTCTCCATCAAACCCTCCTCGCGAAGCACCTCGACTCAAGCCCCTCCTCTCGATCCGATAGCCATTCGCTCCTCCCTCAAGCTCTCCGCCGTTCTTTACGGTCGCCAGTCGCTCTCCGGCAACAGCACTGAAGCCCCTCGAAGCCGGCAGCACTGAAGCCCCTCGAAGCCGACAACTCCGCTTCGAAGCACCTCGACTCAAGCCGACACTGGTAATTCCATCTCTTTTTTTTCTTTTTTTTGGTTTCTGTTGTGAATCCAACCAATTTCATCTCATTTTTTGAGTCGTCTTGGTGAGATGGATTTGCCTCAAAAATTAATTAAGCTAACTATGCAATTTTGAGGCGACTTTTCCCGAACAAGGGAACTATTTCATGGGATGAGTTTTCGGCTGTATTACTTGCTGAGTTATCTCAGTTTGCTGTTGCCACTCCGGAAGAAGGGGTCTCTATGTGAACTATGTACCTTTTCTCTCTTGTTCTTTTTGCCAAGACTGATTGCATTCTTCCTATATATTTTTGGGAGTACGTTGATGACCTGAATGCATTGTGGAATTATGCTCGCTGAAAAAAAAATTTTACCGCCAAATATTAAATTATTTTTCATGTTTGATTTGAAAAATAATCTAAGCTTTGGTTGCATTGTTTAGTATAGCCCGGTCCCAAGCCCGGGTAAAAGGAGGAGGGTTGTGATAGGCTAGGCGAGCCAACGTAAAAATCCCAGTCCTCTCTATGGAAATGAAACCCAATTACTTTTCGTTGGGGCGTAACCCTCTTAGCGACGCGTCTTATCGGAACCCGGATGAGATGATAAATGAGCAAGGGCCGGGTCACCACCCCTTTAGTGGCGCGCCTTATCGGAACCCGGATAAGGTGATAAGTGAGCAAGGGCCGGATCGTCACTCCCTTAGTGGCGCGCTACATCAGCGCCCGGATGTAGTGGCAAGTAAGCAAGGGTCTTCGCACTTTTCACGACGGGTGCGGGGGGCAAGGAAGATAGTCAGTGAGAGTAGGATTCGTTTAGGTAGTTGGAATGTAGGGTCTCTAACAGGAAAGTTAAGAGAGTTAGTGGACACGGCGATCAGGAGGCGTGTGAACATCTTGTGCGTACAAGAGACAAAGTGGACGGGCCAAAAAGCAAAGGAAGTGGAGAACACCGGTTTCAAACTGTGGTACACTGGAAAAGAACGGGGCAGGAATGGAGTAGGTATCTTAATCGACAAGAGCCTTAAGAGTGGAGTTGTCGACGTGCGGAGACAAGGGGATAGGATCATTCTAGTGAAGCTAGTTTTGGGGGACTTAGTTTTGAACGTCATTAGTGCTTATGCACCACAAGTAGGACTAAGTGAATCCATCAAAATCCAATTCTGGGAAGATTTAGATGGTATGATTAGAAGTGTGCCAACCACTGAAAAGCTCTTCATCGGAGGAGACTTCAATGGACATGTAGGTGAAACTAGTGGAGGGTTTGAGAGGGTGCATGGGGGTTTTGGGTATGGCGATAGGAACCAAGAAGGTGAGGACTTCTTGAACTTGGCCATAGCTTACGACCTCATGATAGCTAACACCTTCTTTAGAAAAAGACAATCCCACTTAGTTACCTTTAGTAGTGCCCAACACTTTTCTCAGATTGATTTTGTTCTTGCTAGGAGAGAGGACAGACGAGCCTGCATGGATTGCAAGGTTATACCTGGGGAATGTGTCGTCTCACAACACAAACTTGTGGTGGCTGATTTTCGCTTTTCGCTGCGTTCTAGAGTAGGTAGAGGTGCTCGAGTTGTGAAGACGAAGTGGTGGAAGCTCAAAGGAGACGTGTCTCATACTTTTAGGGGCAGAATGATTGAAGAAGGTCCGTGGAAAGCAGATGAAGAAGCAAACAAGATGTGGGAAGATATGTCAGCTAGCATTCAAAAGGTAGCTACGGAAGTGCTTGGAGTTACTAGAGGAAGCAACCGCGAACCCAAAGATACGTGGTGGTGGAACGACGAAGTGCAGAAAGCTATTAAAGAAAAGAAAGAATGCTACAAACGCTTGCACCATGACAAGACCGACGACAATGCGCAGAAGTACAAATTGGCCAAGAAGAATGCAAAGAAAGCTGTGAGCGAAGCAAGAGGTCGGGCTTATGAGGATCTATACCAGAAGCTGAGTACGAAGGAGGGTGAGAAGGACGTGTATAAGATAGCCAAGCTTCGAGATAGGAAGACGAGAGACTTAAACCAAGTGAAGTGCATCAAGGACGAGACTGATAGGCTTTTAGTGAGGGACGACGAGATCAATAATAGGTGGAGGGATTACTTCAACAAGTTATTCAATGGAGAGGATGACGACTTAGGAATTGTGTTGAACGACTCCTTTGATGACTCCAATAGACGTTTTGTTAGGAGAATTCAAGAGTCCGAGGTGAAAGAAGCCTTAAAACGAATGAAAGTAGGTAAGGCTCTAGGACCTGATAACATACCAATCGAAGTATGGAGGTGCCTCGGAGATGTGGCTGTAGTTTGGTTAACCAAACTATTCAATAGCATTTTCCGATCAAATAGGATGCCAGATGCGTGGAGGAGAAGCACTCTAGTACCAATCTTCAAGAATAAAGGGGATGCTCAAAGCTGTACAAACTATAGAGGAATTAAGCTTATGAGTCATACAATGAAGCTTTGGGAGAGAGTGATAGAACATCGTTTGAGACGGATGACAAACGTTTCGAAAAACCAATTTGGTTTTATGCCTGGGAGGTCAACCATGGAGGCCATCTTCCTAATAAGGCAATTGATGGAGAGATATCGGGAGCGAAAGAAGGATCTACATATGGTTTTCATTGATTTGGAGAAAGCATACGACAAAGTGCCAAGGAAAGTTATGTGGTGGGCACTAGAAAAGAAGAAAGTCCCCACAAAGTATGTTACCCTCATCCAAGACATGTATGATGGTGCCGTTACTTGCATCAGGACATGTGATAGTGTAACTAGTGACTTTCCTATTAAAATAGGACTACATCAGGGATCAGCTTTGAGCCCGTATATTTTTGCCTTAGTGATGGATGAGATCACGAAGGATATACAGGGAGAGATTCCTTGGTGTATGCTCTTTGCGGACGATGTGGTGTTAGTCGATGAGAGTAGGACGGAGGTCGATAGGAAATTGGAATTGTGGAGACGAACTCTAGAGTCCAAAGGGTTTAGGCTTAGTAGAACTAAGACGGAGTATATGGGGTGCGAGTTTAGTGGGATACGACCAGTGGACGGAGATGTCTGTCTAGACGGGCAGGTAGTACCTACGAAAGATACTTTTCGATATTTAGGGTCGATGCTGCAGAGCGATGGCGAGATAGATGAAGATGTTAGTCACAGGATAAGAGCGGGGTGGGTGAAATGGCGACAAGCATCAGGCGTCCTATGCGATAAGAAAGTCCCGCAGAAGCTAAAAGGCAAGTTCTACAGGACAGCGATTAGACCTGCGATGTTGTATGGCGCAGAATGTTGGGCTACTAAAAGACGACATGTCCAGAAGATGAGTGTAGCTGAGATGCGTATGTTGAGGTGGATCTGCGGTCACACGAGGAAAGATCGGATTAGAAATGATGACATACGAGATATGGTTGGGGTCGCACCAATAGAGGAGAAGTTGATCCAACATCGTTTGAGATGGTTTGGACATATCCAACGCAGACCTCCAGAGGCACCGGTACGTATCGGAATTCTTAATCATTTCGAGAACACCCGGAGGGGGAGAGGGAGACCAAGATTGACATGGGAAGAAGCGGTGAAAAGAGACCTTAAAGAATGGAACGTCTCCAAGGAGTTGGCGATCGATAGGAGCGCTTGGAAGTTAGCAATTCATGTACCGGAGCCATGACGTAGGAACTTAGGGGTAGGAGCGATGTCATAGGTTTGTAGGTCCCTCTATTAGGTCACGGTCGAGGTCTAGGTTTCTACTATTACTATTATTATTAGAGGTATTATTATTAGTATGGCTAGTCTTACTATTAGTATTTTTTATTTTTTATTTTTTTTTATTTTTATTTTATTTATTTTTTTTTTTATTTATTATTTTTTTTTTTATTTTTTTATTTTTTTATTTTTTTATTTATTTTTTTTTTTTCGATGTGTTCTCTTATTGGGTTTCTTTCTAGCCTACCCCAACTTGTTTGGGACAAAAGGCTTAGTTGTTGTTGTTGTTGTTGTTGTTGTTGTTGTTTGATTTGAACAGATCGGAGTAGTGGTGAAAGAGATCATGGATTTCATGAAGCAAAAATTATTCTAAGTTAGAAGTTTGTATCGATGACTTGAACATTTTTTTATTTGGAACATGTACAAATTTTTGTAAATATTTGATACTATTCAACTTTAATTTGCTATCTTTATGTGTCATTTTGGATTACTTATATATGTGATGTTGATATATATATGTCAATACGTGTGATTGCTAATAATTTGTCAATATGTTGATATATGGTACATTGGTACCATATGGTACGGCTAGCAATATTGGACGAGCCACAGAAAACATGCATAAAAATAGCAACGGTTTTTATGTTGATAACCGTAACAATTTTGAATGTATATTTTAATGCGTCATTTGCTGTATCATAATAGAGACGGTTTTTACTATAAAAACCGTCTTTATCTGTTGGGCCTTAGACGGGCCTTTGTTTAAAACTGTCTCTATTTGGAGCGTTTAAAGACGGGCTTTATTTAAAAACCGTCTCTATTTTAAAGACGGTTTTTATACAATTTGCTACAGGGGCTTCTACAACGGACGGGAACCGTGGCTATTTCGCTTTATTAACCGTTGCACAATCCCAAAAATGGAACAGTGGACCCTTCCACCATGAATTAACTCCAAAATTTACATCTCCTCATCTTCGCAAAACTAACGAACCCACCCACGCTCAGTATCGTGGCATGGATCATTGGAGTCATGCTGGAGAATAAAATTCAAGTGACCGTTTGGATCGCTTAGTAATAATTTGGGTGTGTTTGGATGAGCCGGGAATTAGGAATAGGTATAAGAAATTTCGGTTTGTGTGCTTATTCTTATTCTTGTGCAACCCAAAGAACACAAGAATAAGAAATTTGGGCCCTTATTCCTATACTAACAAAACCATGGTATAAGAATAAGAAATATGGATAAGCAAGCAAACCGAAATTTTTTATTCCTATTCCCTATTCACGGCTCATCCAAACACACCCTTTTTTTTCAAACGCATCAAATTCAAGAATTTCATTGCCAGGGTCTTTGTACTAGCGGTAGACATCTTGTCAATGTTAACACTGGTGAATTTAATGAACTTATTTCAATTTGGATGCTGCAATTTATTTCCTAATTCCAAGCTCCATAATCAGAGATATTGTATCTAAAGAAAGAAGAAAATAAGTTACCAGTAATATTAATCCACACAAAGCAATTTTATATCTCCTTATAAAAATCATATTTCAAAAACTTATTTAACTTGCATAAAAGACTTACTGTAATTTCATTGCTAAACAGAAAGCAATTTGTTGAAACATGTCCAACACCTTTGCATGTCAACATAAGATTCTTATTCTCTCATATTTCTTATATTTACACGAAATCGTTGTATTCGCATGTTCCTAAAGAACTTTATGGAATTTCTTAGAGAGATTAGAATGGTCGGCACTCCAAGTTGTAACCATGAATTCATTACTTGTTACAACTTTGATTGCAGCTGCCATAGATAATTTATACTCCTTTTGAAAAAGTTAAAAAAAATTTCGTGTGTATATAGATCATGCTTGTACAAGGATTGGAACATTAACCTTGATTCTTGGTTGTTTCCTCCTCCACTCAAATTCTGATTTATTCTCATTCTCACGTTTGTCATGTACAACCCTATCAAAATTCTTGAAGAAACGAATAATATCCAAATCTGAGTTTAAGTAATTTTTTATGTCACTATTAATGCTCTCACTCAATTATATACTTCTCATCCCTAAGCTCAAAGCATTCTTCATATAACAAAATGCCCACTGTTCTTTTTTTTTTATATCTTTGGTAGTCATTCATTATCGTCTTTTACATTTCTCTTGAGCTCACTAAATGCCTCCTCAAATTCAGCTTCATATTCATATTCGTACATACAAGAATTAAATTTTGCAAGCATGTTAAACTCATTCCTATTGTAGCTCAAAAATGTCCAGTAGCATTCTTCATTATATGCCAAATACAGAATCCATAGGTTGTTTCCGGCAACACAGTTTTTATGGCTCCACAATTGCTGCCTCTTGATCCGTGAAAATAATTTTTGGTGCTTTTTGATTATGTATTTCCATAAAAGTTTTGAATACCCATTCAAAAGATTCTTTGGTGCTATCATACAGTAGAGTTGCTCCAAATATCACACTTTCTCTAAAATGGTTGAAATCGACAAAAATTCCAAAAGGTCTGTGCTATTTGTTTTTACCAAATGTGGTATCAAAAGCAACCACATCACCAAACCGAACATAATCCGCAATCATCCTTGCATCTGCCGAAACAATATTAGTAATCTATTGAAATTCATCTACTTGCTTAACATGATGGAATGAAGTATTCTCTAAAGTGCGATCATTGAAGTATTTCAATATTGCCACATCTTCACCATAAAATAATACTCTCCTCCGTTTGTCCCTCAAGTAATTTCTATAATCAATGATAGTCATAAAACGATTTGTCTACCCATTAACTCATATGTCTGTTTTGGTCAAATACCCAACTCATCGGTCAAATTAATTCCAAGTTGTGCAAGCTCTGTTACCTCACGTTGACTACATATCATGTAACAAGTTTCAGGCTTCTGAAGAAGATGGTTATGGTTAGAAATGAAATCTGATACTCTATAGTGATTGTTTTCTCTAATGATTTTCACAACCAAATGAGTCTTGCACCCCGTTCGAGTTTCTGCCCTAGGGTTCTTGGAGTTGTCACCTTCATTCTCTTTCTGTTGACCTTGATTTGAGCATGCAAGCACCTTTGACATGACAATAGAATCAGTCCGATTCTTATGTGAATAACTTTTTCTAGCACTAAATCCCATCTTTCTTCCTTACCTATTTCAGAATTGTCACGCTTGTTCTTCAATTTTAAATACCATTTCCAATTGAGGAATCCAATTGTTCTGTTCATGTGGTTGATGCGGAAATTACAAATGAAAAGATTATTCAAGATAATTATACATGTTCCAGTGAGAAGTTATACATGTTTCATAAATACACGACTGCCAACTTAAAGCAAGGTCACTGCACAAGCATATAAATCTTACAATTGTTGTTATATTTTTATTATTTTTCATCATTTCAACTTTATTGCTTCTGCTTTTATTTTTTTCTTATCTGTTTAGATAGATAGAAATAGTTGGAAAAACTAATACAGATACAACAACATGGCAATTTTTACATACATTATTTTAACTTTTTTTTTTTTTGTTTATGTCACTATAGTATAGTAAATTGAATCTTCTCTTAGCTTGCCCTGTTTCCATTTACTTAAACAATACATGTTCTATAAAGGGTGTCACTGATTAAAAGTGCAAAAGTGCACAAAACACTTCCTAAGTAACATCGGTCCCATGCTTACGTGCCTAACATATATCGTCCAGGTTGAATTTGGAAAAAAAAAAATGTATCTTTTCATTTTGAATATCTTCTCCATCAAGACTTACAGGCTGTTCCATAACAAATAATGCAATTGTTTGTAGAATATGGCTGTGTACTATGCCATGAAGTCCATAAAGAAGGTACTGGAGTATCTGATTGTGAAATAATCAGAAAGAATGACATGGTTTACGACTAATAGAAAACAAGTATGAAACTTACAAATTACTTCAGTTTGGTTCAAACTCAAAATAGAATGTACTAGACAGTGAACACCTCCTGGTTTGTACTTTGGCAAACTTACAAGTACTATATAAATTTGCAAACTTACAAACTTACACCAGCCTTCTATAAATTTTCAAACTTACATGTATTGTATTCCAAACAAATATGAAACTCAAAATATAAGAAATTCATATATAGTGACCCAATATCATACATTCCTCGTGCTTCTTCAATTCGTTGGAGAATCGTCGGAGAAGGCTTTTGAAAGGAAATCGCAGTTACAAATAGAATCGTTGCAGAAAACTGGAGCATGGCCCTCTCTCGATTTCTGTTGGCACTCTCACGAAACCTTCTAGCCCTCTCGCGAAATCTCCTGCCTCTTTTCAATTTTCCCTCCAATTCTGATTCCTTTTTTTTTTTAGATTTGATTTTTGATGGCTTTTGAACCTAGCACGGAGAGGATCCGAAATAAAATCCGATAAGAGAGATTTCGAGTAACGGAACCGATTCATATAGAGAAAATTAATTTGAGCCGTCGGATCGCGCGAACGGTTGGATGTGCTGCCCGACACAACTTATCGCGCAACACCTGATTCGGATTGGGAATGAAGGAATCAACGTTCGTCTGTTTCCAAGTAATCTTCGAAATTCCAGGACTAATATTGTTATTGTTAAAAAATGTCTACTTTATTTAAAATAATTGCATCAACATCGCTTATAAAGTTATAAAGTAACATTTTAAGTCATTTATAAAAGATAACTGATAGTACCATTACGTACAGTCCTTTACTTTTCTAATTCTTATCCAAATAATAATCGAATTAAGTGTATATTAGTTTTGACGTCTGTATCATCAGAAATTAGTTAAGAACTATATATTAAGTTATAACGTTTTATCATTGAATATTATTGTAATATGGATGCTAACAATTATATATATTGAAAATTCATATTAGTTAAGAACTATATATTAAGTTATAACGTTATAGCGTCTTATCATTGAATATTATTGTAATATGACATGCTAAAAATTTTTTGAAAATTGAACATCACAACCATGTCATATTTTGCAAAATCATACCTATAGTAAATGATAAAATTTGATTTATTATTTACTGTTCAAAAGATGATTTAAAATTTTTTACTGGCTATAAATTAATAGATTTAAAATATTAGCATTCAAATTGTGTTAAAATTCGATTAGCAGTATTCTCATGTCTATACTACAACAATATGTCTATATTTATTAATCTTATTTCAACCGTATTTAAATTGAATTGAGATATTATAATTAAGTAATCACTGATCAACTATAAATAAATTATCGTTGATATTTAATTATTTGTAGTACTTGCTTAAAAAATTTCAAGTATTTTCAACAGTAAGTCATGTAGTCGTTCCAGGGATGAACCTTGTGTTAACTGAGACCATTTCTTATTTATTTGATTAGTTTTGGTAGAATGAAGTATGTTGATTTATTTTGCTGATAAGCATTTTTTTATAAATTTTATTTGTTCCGATAAAGTACCTAAGGGAATATGTAGGTTATATCAAATGTCAAATATTACTTCAGAGTCCAGAGAGATCTTTAACTCACAGCTTGATATGATTTAAGACCAGCGGACCAACACCGAATTAATTAACATTGGGTTCTTGGTTTGGGGAGGTGTTTTGGGCAACCGAAATTTTTTTTAGAGCAACAGATCTTTTTTCTAAATGTCTAAATTGCCCTTAGTTAATATTTAATTAAGATATATTATCTAATTTATTCCTTCATAGTTCCTTTAATTTATTTTCTTAGCTGCATTTTTTTGCTTTTAATGACATCTTACATGTAGCTATTTTAAAAAAATTGCATTTGCAAATCACTTGTGCAAATAATTTCAAATCCAAATAATCCGAGTTTGTGTGGTCATAAGTAATATCTTTTTTAAATGCACTTTTTTGAATTCTAATACAGCAATGATAAGTATACGTAAAGAAAAAAAAATAAAAATAAAATAAAAAATTGATTCATATTATTGTATTATAGTTATTAAATTTTTTTTTGTTATACTCAAAGCATAGAAGCAAAACATATCCAATAAATTACCAATATTTTTTGCATATGCACATTCTCAAAACTTTTATCTAAAAATAATGAGCAGCTTCTTTAAAAAATGAAGAGTAAAATTTTGGCCTATTAAAAATTATTTTAAGCTATGAACTCACATAAAACAGAAAGAATAAACAGTGAAAATCAAACTAAAACTATCGTGCACATAGTCATTAAGACAAATGTTTATATTTATATTTGACAGCATTTGCTGTTATGATATTTAAAGAAGAAAAATGAAAAAAAGAGCGTAATTAATTAGAAAAAGATTTTAGAGGCAATAGATCTTGATTGATATCAAAGATAATTTAGACATTTAAAAATAAATATGTTGCTCCAATAAAAAATTCAGTTGCCTGAATCACCTCCCCTTGGTTTGGTTTGAGTGTGCTACACACTGTAACTAATTAATTATACTTTTTAAAAATAAATTGACTCAAAGGCGGCGTAGGTCAGTAGGTGTGAACGGCGAAGCCCATTTGGGTGCTCCTACAAATTGGGCCCTATTAATAATTGCACAGAGAATTTTACTCAGTAAATATATATTATTAAAAAAACAGTAAACTTTGTATTAGATGAAAAATGACATTACGCAAATAAGAAATTCAATCACATAACCTAGTTATCTAACTGATAGGCATTATGCGTATTTTGTTTAGGTACAAATAAGTTTATACGCAATCAAATGACATTAATTATAGATAACTTTAAGTTTTTCTGTTTTTTAAACCTGTAACCCGTAGGCAAGATAACTGTAAGTCTTTTTTCCTTATTTAAGAATAGAATAATGGTTCAAATTGATTAAAAATGTGAATTGTAATTTTTATATCTTGTTGTAATAAATTTTAGCAGTATTTCATAACTGGCAATTTTTCTATTCTTTGCAAAGTGGAATTATTATTATCATTATGTTTATATTTTTTATAAAAAGTTAAAAACATAAAAACGAGTCAAAAAATAATTTCATAAAATTTGCTCTTTTCAAAAGCATGTCGCTTTCTGTGCGATGAGTTCCATTTGAACTCTATAATGAAGGATACCAAGAATTGTCATGTGTATAATTAATCTGATGCACCCAATAGACAAGACTTCATTTGATCCTTTGATGCAAATATTAAGCGGACCCAAATATTAGTTATGAGAAAGAAAACAAAAATTCAAAATTCTATGTGCCAATGTGCCGTTTTATAAGCTTATTTTAGATAGAGATAAGGGGTAAATAGAGCTGCACCGTCAGTCTGTCACTCGATTAGATAAGGGAGACCTGTGCCGTCAGTCAAAAAGTTTTTTTGGGGCTCGTTTATCTGTAACTGGATAGAAACTAATGACGTGGCCTTTTCTTTTCCAAAAAAAAAATATATATGTTAAATAATTGGTTTAACCTTGAATTAAATATCTAGCCTGCCGACTATTACGAAATGCAATTCAGAAATTATTGACCTAATGCCTTATGTTTGAAAACTAAATATTTCTTCCTCTCAAACTTGAATCGATCAATGATAAAATAAGAAAAGTCACTGAAGTTAAACCGCTAGTACACTAATTCTGACCATTTGTAACTGTCTGTTAGTACGTCTTATGATGGGTGCAGTAGACTAATTTTTCAGTCCGAATCACAACCACTCATAACTGGGGGAAAAAAGATTATCTTGCAGTCCTTTTTTATTTAAAAAAAAATAGTTCGCTGCATAATTTGCCTAATAGTGCACGTTCTCGCAAGCAATTCAATACTAACCCTTTAGTTAAATCAAGTTTATAAAACCATCGATCGGGCCAGAAACTTTCTAATTTCACACTTAATAGCAGAGATATTTTATGTACAAGAAAAAAAAAAGCAAAGGCAAATACATGCATCATATATTTTTGTGATCCGTCGCTCCTTTTGAAACTATACATTTAATTCTAAAACACAAATTAAATTAAGGGATTATTATATATTTTTTTAATAAAATTGGATAGAGCAAAAGCGAGAAAAAAAGAAGATTCAGTTTGACGTCGCATATTGATATCACTTATTGGGGGAAAATTTTTAACAAAGATAAAATTGCTCTTCATAATTTTAAATAGAACAAAGTAGTAACTTTTTTTTTAATAAAAGCACAACTATAACGACATTGTCATTATGCTAAAGGGATTTTTTTTTCTTTTTTAACGCGGGGTTGATCTGCTTAGAGGGATCAAATTGCTATGGAAATAATAAAAAAGTTTTTGAGGGAGGGTCAAAAAGTTCCTTACATTAGAGGCCACTTGATCTAGTGCAATTAATATTATACACGCATTTTTGAGGAATTCAATTTGATTTGAATTTGCTTTTAAGATGAAGTTGATAGAGCAAAGAATTGTAACACATGAAAAAACGAAATTTAAATTGTTTAGAGTATGATGCGAAATAGTTGTTTTATGTGTTGCACATGTATCATTTTTCTTTTGTGACAACTACTTAGGATTCTTCAATCGTGCATATGGTGCTGTGTAGTGTCAAACACAATCATAATTGTAAGTCAATATCTTTAGTACCGGTTTTTATGAAAAAATTTTTTAAAAATGGGTTAGCATTAGTACCTGTTTTTCTAAAAAACCAGTACTAATAATTGCATCTTTAGTACCGGTCTAATGCTAACCCATTTTTTTTTTATTTATCTGCCAACTATTAGTACCGGTTTTTTATAAAAAAACCGGTACTAATAATACGTAAATATTTTCAGTTCAAGGGGTATATCTCATCCTCCTTCCCTTTGTATATTACTCATCTTCACTATTCATGGCCGTTATTTTTCCTATAAAATTGAAAGTTTTTTTCTCTTTATAAAGCCTCATAAAAAAAAATAGCTAAAAATTGTTAAAAATTCCGAAAAATTACAAAATAAGTAGAGAAAGCAAATGAGATCAAAGAGGAAGAGAGTTTTTCTATTGAAGAGGAAGAGGATCAAGAGAAGACAATTTCGATAATTTCTATTTTAACCCTCAATATTTTTTTTTTGGTTTTTTATCGATTTGTATGTGCATATACATATTGGTTAATTGGCATTTGCATCTATTAGTTAAGTATTGTCATGTAGGACCAAATTGCCGGAATTTGAACTATTTTAGGTTTTTTCCGTTCGAGATTAATCCATTAGGGATTAATCTCGGATAGTACTCCCGGTCGGGAGTACTGCTCTTTGGATACTATCTTGTCTCATTTAGGACAGCGAGCTGTACATTAGATGTAATGTGTTGTCTGAGAAAAATTCGACGTCATTTCCTCTTATGTTCCCACGGGTACGTACGCACGAGCAATCGTGTGTTTGCGTATTCAGGTAACATAAGGGGAAATGCTGCCGAATTTTTCTCAAACAACGCATTGCATCTAACGTACGCTCGCTAATGAGACAAGAGTATCCAAAGAGCGGGCTAGGATGGTAACCGACCCAAAAATCTAATATGTTGCATTAAATCTATAAATCCTAAACCTTGGCTTTTGGATATATACAGATGGATCTGAGGGAGAAGTACATGTTTGACTATTCAAGAATATCAGATGAATTTGTTGGACTTGTTGATGAATGTGCCGAAGAACATCGAAAGTTGACTGGAAAACTCAGAATTTTATGTCCTTGTAAACGCTGCCTTAACTTTGAGAGACAAGATAGTAAAGTGATTAGATCACATCTGATTCAGCGTGGATGGATGACAACACCAAAATATCTCCGTTGGGTTTCACATGGAGAAAAATTAAAAGGAAATTTAGATACTGGAACGAGCAATATTAATGTATCTGATGATTTTGAAAATATTTTACAAAATGATTGGGGGATGATATAGATGATAATGTAATAGTGGGTGATGATCATATAGAAAATCTAAGTGAACCACAATATAATGATGACATTAGAGAAAATGATTTGGATGAAATGATGAATGAATTACCCAATGATTTTATTGATGATGTTCCTGATGTGTTTCAAAAGTTGGATGAAAACTCTCATATACCCTTATATACTGGTTGCAATGAAGATAAATTCTCAAAAATAAAAATTTTTTTTAAGTTATATAACTTGAAAGCTAAAAACAATTGGAGCGATAAGAGTTTTACATCTTTGCTCGGTCTTTTGCGAGAAATGCTTCCAGCAGACAATACATTGCCAGATACAACTTATAAGGCCAAAAAATTATTATGTCCTTTGAAATTAGATATAGTGAAAATTGCAGCATGTTCGAATGATTGTATATTGTTTCGAAATGAGTACGAGAACCTCCAGAAATGTCCAAAGTGTAATGCATCTCGGTATAGACAAAGGGACGGTGATTTGTATGACGAAGAAGATAGTTGTAAGAAAAAATCAGTTGCGAAAATATTGTGGTATCTACCTATAATACAAAGGTTTGAGCGTCTTTTTAGTAATTCAAAAGATGCTAAACTGTTGAGGTGGCATGCAGAAGGTAGAAAGAAAGATGGAAAGCTTAGACATCCAGCAGACTCACCCCAGTGGAACAACATAGACAGTCATTTCATTGAGTTTGGCAGCGAGTCTAGAAATTTGAGATTGGGATTGTGCACGGACGGAATGAATCCTTACGGTCTCATTAGTACCAACCGAAGTGTCCGGCCAGTTTTGTTGGTTATTTACAACCTTCCTCCATGGTTATGCATGAAAAGAAAATATCTTATGATATCGTTGCTCATTTCTGGTCCAAAACAACCCGAAAATGATATAGATGTCTACTTGGCTCCGTTAATAGAGGACCTTGATAGATTGTGGAAGGACGGAGTGAAGGTCTTTGATGCGCATTCCAGAAGTCATTTCACCTTACGTGCGATGATATTTTACACAATTAATGACTTTCCCGAGTACGGAAACTTGTCGGGTTATAGAAACAAAGGAGAAAATGCATGTCCTATTTGCATGGAGGAAACACATTCGATATGGCTATCGAATTGTAGAAAAACAGTCTATTTGGGACACCGTAGATTTCTTAGCCATCATCACCCATACCGTCGGGCACCTTATAGGAACAAATTTGATGGCAACATCGATACCCGCCGGACACCTATACCAAAATCAGGAAGACAGACTTCTGAAAGTGCGAAGGATGTTAAAATTCAGTTGGGGAAACCATTTGTGAATAGAATTCCAGAAAAGAGTTTTTGGAAGAAGAAGTCCATATTCTGGGACCTTGAATACTGGACTTATCTGGATGTCAGACATTGTTTGGATGCGATGCATATAATCAAGAACATTTGTGAAAATCTGGTTACTTTAATTTTAAATTCTCAAGGAAAAGTGGATAATGTTAATGTGAGGAAAGACATGATAGAAATGGGAATTCGACTGGAACTAGCTGCAAAGGAAGACAATAGTAAGAAACAGGATTAGTTACCTAATGCTGTTTATACTTTAACTAAAAAAGAGAAACTCAGTTTATTGGAGTGTTTGAGGTCTATTAGAGTTCCAACTGGTTAGTTCTCTAATATTTCACGAAAGGTATCGATTAAGGATATGAAATTGATTGGAATGAAGTCACACGATTATCACGTTTTGTTAACCCAGTTGCTTCCGGTTGCAATCCGAGCATGTTTTAAAGAAGAAGTTCGAAATTCTATCACTAAGTTGTGTTTCTTCTTCAATAAAATCTGCTCTAAAGTGATCGATCCTGAAAAACTTACTCAGCTGGAAACTGCTGCGATGGATTGGTATGCAAAATTTTAGGGGCTGTTTTGTATTAGTTTTGGGGTTGTTTTGGATTAATTTTGGGGCTGTTGGACTGAAATGCAAAATTTTAGGGATTTGAACTGATATGGGGCTGTTGTGCTAGGAATTGATGTGCTTGAACTATTCTTGAACTGTGCTTGAACTGTGCTTGAATTGTGCTAATTTAAAATGGAATAGAATTAGATATATTTGCATTATGAATTGATTATGAATAATGGGTTAAGAAATTTATTTAAAATAGAAATTAGATGGAGAAGGATCAAAACGTGAATAAGGTGGGGGAGAAAACACCTAAGGTGGTAGCAAAAAGGGTTCCGTTCTACGGACCTCCCAAGAGAAGGGTCGTCTCGGCTGTACGTCGTTTACCTCCAGGCTATAGCAGGGGCCCTGATTTCAGTATGGGAGTTAAGATAAATGAGGGATCTAGTGAGAATAAGGAGGAGGAGAATAATAAGGAGGAGGAGAAGAATAAGGAGGTTAAGGAAGAGAAGAAAAGTTAGGGTTGAATTGTGTTAGGATTTATGTTATTTTGTGTGAACTTTAATTTATATTTTGTATGAACTTTAATCTCTCTAGGATTTATGTTATTTTGTATGAACTTTAATTTATATTTTATCTATGTTTTAATTATTAACTTAGGAATTGTGTATGAATTTATGTTTTAATATTTAATATATGTTTGGATTATTATCTATGTTTGAATATATGTTTTGATTATTATCTATGTTTGAATATATGTTTGGATTATTATCTAAATTATATATGGTGTTTTAATTAGGTAGTAATGGAGAAAGGTAAAAGAAGCAACCAAAATGAGAAAAAGCCGATCGAACGAGTCTATGTTTGACGAAATATTCGTTACAATCCAGCCTCTGAAAATCAGGCCTCTCAAAACCAGCCTAATTAAAACGAGGCCAAGAAGCCGAATTATGAAGAGGCTGCAATTTTTTTCAAGCTTTTAATTGATAAGTTGGTGGCACCGTACACAGAAATTAGAGAAGAAAATACTGATGACAAGAAGCCGAATGATGAAGAATAATATTAGGGTTTACATGTTTGGATTAAGTGAACTTAGTGTTTATGTTTGTGTTTGGATTAAGTGAACCTAGTGTTTATGTTTAAGTGAACTTAATGTTTATGTTTGGATTAGTACTATGTTATTTTTATTGAACTTGCTATTTATTTTATCTATTATTATGTTATTTGAGATTGAGCTTGCTATTAATTCTCTTTTCTAATGTTATTTGAGATTGAATTGTGAATTATTTTAATTTTATAACTTAATTTGATTTCATTGTTGTTAATTTTGTGTTATTGTCTCGCACCTTTTGCGGCCCTCCCGGGTTGATGGGTGACGGTGTCCGTTTATGGCGGACTGAGGGCGGAAAAAACATGCGGATCAGATGCCTCTCGCGGGCCTTAAGGTCACGATACGGCCGTCTCCTTTACGGGCGAGACAACTGTACGGCCTTAATGCTTCCCACGAGAGTTTATTATTTGGGCGGGTTCGTCAGTTATTCCAGTAGGCGCAAGCCCCTACTGTTAATTACCTCTGACATGGTCGAGAGAACCTCTAGATCTGGAAACTTAAAGGGATATTGGTGGATTCTTCTTCTCTTTTTTTTAGTTTTAAGGTTATTTCTCTTTTTTAGTTGTTTTCTGACATATCAATGGATCTGATCGCAGGACAGTCGGTTTCATGCCCTTGGTTTTGGGGTTACCTTGGTAGATGTCGGATTGTTGCCTTTGCAGAGGTTGCGGCTTGGTGCCCTTCAATTGATGTTGGCCTGGTGTCCTCTATTTGGTTTGGATCCTTGATTGCTGGAAGTTATCCCGATTTCCGGGTTCTGGTGTGAGGAATTTGAGTTCTTGCCACTTTGATAGGTAATATGAGAAAACTATGAGGAATTTGGGGTTTGAGAATCTGAATTGGGCTTTTGTTTGGATTCTGATGACTTGGAGAAATTTCGTAGAGACTCTGTGCAGGTCTCAGCTTCAGGGAAAAAAGTTCAATGTGGTCGGTTTTAAGGCTCATTTTTGGGAATTTTTGGGTTGGTCGTTTTCCTGAGAACGGGTGAATGACTCGATACCAGTCGGCGACGGTAATATCGTCCATTCTATCTGTTATCATCATGTCCCTGAGTATTGTTCCTGATAACAGTCTAACGCCTGACTGTAGAGGGTGTTATTGAGGTGCGCGGGTGACACTTGAGACAGAACCACTCTGGCAGTCTCGCACATCGAAGTTATACTCATTCGTTGGCATAGAGTATATGGCGGACATCTCAATCACTTGATCAAGATATCATGGTCCGGCTCCCACTGAGAGTTGATGTGCCTCGACGTCGTCGATAAGCACTTCGGTAGCCAACTGAAAATTTGGGGTGGATGCCAGTATGATGCGGAGTTAGCCGCCCGTCAGAGATACGAGCGTGATGCTTGGAGTTGAGGTGGAGAGAAATGCAGTATGCACCTGGTTGCCAGCCAAGTGGGTCTGGTTAGAGGGTATATGACTCGGTGATCAATCGAATCATTGGAAGGTCCATCTGATTGCCAGTCAGATGTTGATAACTTGATTCCTGACTTCTGGCTAGGATGTCAAGTTGGTTGGAAACATCGGGCCTTGGCGTGTTGATGTTCTAAAGATTCAGCACGTGCCTTGGCTTGTTCGAAACTGAATCCCGATTATGCGCGGGGGCGGCTCCCCAGATCAAATTCTTCGTTGATCTGACCAGCCTTAAGAGCATTATGATTTGGGTGTTGACTGTTCAAATCGTTTCCTACCGACAACTTGGTGGTCGCAGATTTCCCAAGCTGCTTTCATGAGGGCGATATGAAGTTCATATTTAGAAGGGGGATTCAAGTAGTCATCCGGAACTGGATTATATGTTTGGCCGGACGCCAGAATCGGGAGGGGGCAGTGACTTGTTCAAATTGTCTCCTGAGATTGGTTCATGGGTCATGACATATCCGAATTATCTCATGAGGTCAGTTTGAGGCTTGTCTCTGAAGAGGGGACTCATGTAGCTACCCAAGATTGGTTGATATGTTTGGTTGGACGCCAGAGTCTTGAAATGTGGTCCATCAGGTTATGGTTCTGAAAGACGAATATTGGTGTGTTGGAGCTTTAGGAAGGACTCTTGAGTTATTCCCTTGGGATATCCCTGTTGCGGGTCTATTCAATTAAAGGTTTTGAATATCAGGGGTTGTTGGGTGGATCTTATCCCTATCGCAAGACTATCTGAGTCTGCTGCTTAAATAGCCAGGGATGATGGTATCTGAAATGGTTCCTCAAGTCATCCCAGACGGCCGGTTTAATGCTCTTTTTAGTCGGGTGGTTATCCAAATCGAATCCACTAGCAATTCGGGTAACCGGGATTGAAAGATTTTGGCTTAGATGCTCAGAACTTAACTTTACATCGTTCCTAATTTCATCTTCCCAAATGAAATGTTGGCCTTAGCTTTCTTGTTGTTTGCTCTCAGATTGAGGTCACTTGACCGCATTGGCGAAGTACGATCAGTATATGTGTTTAGTCTCAATTCGGCCTATTTCGTTTACGACCAAAGATTATTTGTTTTGTTGGGTTTCCGCTAGGTTGGGTAGGACTGTTCCTCGGTTGTTTGGTTCCAATCTTGTCAGGACTTGGTTTCTCCGGGATTCAGTGATGTCTTGGTGTTGGTTTTGGGTTGACCCCTTTTGTTTTGGTGAGCCTTGATTGGTCTGTTCCTCGGGTAATAGGGTGCCAGTCTTGTCAGGATCTGGGTTACTCGTGGTACAAGACTATTCATTTTTGTCCTGGATATTCCAGTGTTGGGGTTTTGGTTGATTGGTGCACCTTATTGAGTTGGTCTGTTCCTCGGCTGATAGGTTCCGGCCTCGTTAGGCTCTGGGTCTACCGGGGTACAGGTTGGTTTTGATGGAATCGGATTATTCCTGTATCTTGAAAAGGGATTTTGAGTCCCTAATCGGGTTCTCAACATTGAACTTAATCCTTTTTGAATTTTGGGGGTCATCAGGGTTTGTCGTGGAGTTTTAGAGTTTTATCCAATTCGGTCCTGCTCAGACAATTTCAGGTTTCATTTCTCTGCACAATTTTTAGGATTGGTTTATGGGCCTTAACTGAATTCTGAGTCTAGGCTTGGCATTAGAGTATTATCCATCCCTTTGTCGGTTCGATCTGAAATGTTTAGGATATGTGGCTTCCTGGTTTTGGCAGTGGTTCCGGTATGATTGTGGTTCCAAGTATGTCCTCTACCGGGTTTTGGCAATGATCCCTGGTATCATGGGGGTTCCTCATACTTTTCTGGGTTCACAGGAATTTTCTATGTAGTTTTCTGAGTTTCCTGTGATTTTTAATGAATTTTCCAATCTTCTGCTGAGGTGGCAAGTGGTGATTGGCCATATAAATTGTTAAAAATGGTTTGATTCTGATTTTGGCCATGATTTCAGCAGAATTAAATTTTTTGTAATTTTCTGAGTTTATAGGGATTTTCCTCATATTTTTCTGGGTTTCCTAGGGCTACTCAGACTTTGTAGAGGACGGTTTTACTGACTTTGAGGGTGGCGTTGCTGAGCAGGACTTTGCTGACCCTCCAGCTGAGTAACAGTTCTACACCCGACTTTCCAGGTGTGTGAAAGCTTTAGATTCTCTTTAAACTCTAGTTAAGGATTAGATCTTTAATTTTATGTGTGCATAACATGAAAATAACATTAAGTAAACAGTTAAGAGCATTATCAAAAGATTAGCTGCATTAATAGGTTATGCATCTGTAATAAAGTGAGTAATTAACTAAAAAGTGCTTAAATCAACACTTGCATCTGGTATGGATCAGGATAGTGAGACCGAGTGAAATAGGAACGCTTTGCTCGCGGTCAGGAGCTGCACCCAAGCTGAATGCCGGTGAGTTCAGGACGATTCTCTGATCATGAGCAACACGTCTCCGATTATCACTCTGCAGACCGACTTATAGACGGTTTTGTGGTCACTTAGTAGTTATTTATTATTGATAGGATTTGTACGTATTCCCACTTGTCTCTATCGGATTCTTTGGGGTTGCTCGCCAGTATAGACTACCTCTCGATCTCCCTCTTCAGGAGCACGGTACCGCGACTCGTTGCCTACACCTCGACGGTGGTGCAGGGTTGGAGACTCCCTTTGGGGCTCATCGAGACTTCCTGCGGGACTCTGGTTGATCTAGGTAGAACCCATGACTTGTTGGTTCTTGTGAGATGTGATTTTGGATTCTGTTAGACTGATATTTGACTACTGAGTGAGGATGCTTGATTCTCGTATTATTATGATATTGGACTTTGTATATTATTATCCGTTTCTCCAGATACTTTTCTGATTTCTTGTTGGCATGTCATGGTTGGTAGATTATTACTATCATTTTACCTAAAACACACTTAGCTTTGCACTAACGATAGGAATTAAAAGTGTTTAAGTATGGTTTAGTTCTAGCTTTAGTTTAACCAGAATCTTTGGTTTACCCTGTTATTGCACTGAGTATTCGCGTACTCAGCCCACATGTTATTTGTGGAGCAGGTTCAGGTTTGATAGATTTTGAAGACTGTGTTTTATCTGAAGATCAAACCAAGCTGGATTAGTCACAGTTATTTTGATGTATCTTGTTTACACTTCTGGCTGAACAATTTTGACTTGTACAATTGTGTAAATATTCTTTCAGCCATGTTTTGTATGAACAAACCAACTTATCTCTTTGGTTATGTGACATTTATTTTTGTGATTGCTTGTGATGATATAACTGTACTTAGCCTTTCGTGTGCACAACTAATGTGTACACGTGGCGGGGGTTGTCCTCCGTGAAACGGATTTGGTTCGGGGTGTGACAATACATGTGCCACTGGTAAACACCAGCAAGAACAACATCACCAGTTAAATTGTGTTTCAATTGTTTGAATAATTAAATGTTGTGATCAGGATTTGACATCCAAAGTTCAAGTTGCATACGTTTAGTAAATTGGATGAAGACAAAAGAGGAAGCTAAGAGTCCTGTATTTAAATATAAATTATGGTAACCAACATGGTAAAACAAAAAATATGAGAAGAAAGTAAAAAGTATACCACGGGTTTGTATAACAATTCGTGGAACAATTCACACATGAAATGAAATCAAGTCAGTTTTACTTCGAAGTTTGTCAGACCAAAGCCAATGATGAAAAGCATATTACCTCAAATTAGGAAGTCTGGCATAAAATTGAATGTATAGGTGACTCTATGATGCTTCCCAGATGCCTCACGGTGCCTCCGTTGGAGCAATTCGTTACCAAGCTTCGTCAATCAGTTGCTCTCCGTCACTGTCGCAGACCCAAACCAAACTGAGACCAGAGCGCTCCAAATCGTCAAGCGCGACTTCAACGGACGGTAGAGAAGACCCTAGTAGACCACCAAGACGCTTTGTGATCTCATCTCAGTCGCCATGGCCGCCGGGAGAGCCTACTGACATTGCCAACGGAAGAGCATCAAACCAACGAAGGAGGGAGGGAGATGGATTAGAATCTCGCTTAGGCGTGGCGCACCAAAACAGCAACTCCGATACGTAAAGCCCACAGATCGAATCCGAACCCAACCCTAACTCGCTCGGTGTACAGGCGCAGGCGCGAACTAAGCGACTCAATCAACCTAAACCCCCAGCGTCCCTCACTGATCTTCTGTGACGGCCAGCCTGTAACGAGTCCCTGACAAACGAACAGCAAAACAGCAAAGTTACAACCAATCAGAAAATTCTGCGAAGCAGGAAACTTCAAAAATGCATTAAAAATAGCTGGATTACCAGAAAAATTTCCATAAAATGTCAAAATGTCAAGAAAAATATGAGGAATGTTTTGATATATCATTAAAGCACACAGCATTTCAAATTAAAATCTAAAAGGTGGTCATAATGGAAAGTAATAAGTTCACATGGTTAAATAAAAATTAAGTTTCTCAAAGAAATTGAACAAAATCATTTAAATGTTTTATGTTCTGGACAGCAGGTACACTTGAATATTTTATGTTCTGGACAGTAAGTACATTTGAACACTTTATGTTCTGGACAGCAGGTACATTTGATATTTCATGTTCTGAACAATAGGCACAGTCAAGCATTAAAATTTGCGAACAAAATTGAAATAACAAAAAGGCATCCAATAGAAGTTTAGAAATGCAAACTTAAAAGTCTGAACTCAAAAGTCCAACTGAAAATTGAAAATCTAAAACTCAAAAGTTGCAACTCAAAAGTCCAACTCAAGGTCCATAATGCCAAAATCCAAAAGGTCAAACTTTAAACCAAGTCCGAAAATGTTAAAAATCAAAAGTCAAACTCAAAAGTCAAAATCCAAAAGTGCTAGTTTAAAAGTGCAAGACTTAAAAGTCGAACTCAAAAGTCCAAATTAAAAGTCCAAACCTGAAACTAACACAAATTCTAAAAGTGACACAAAGTCAAAATGACACAAAGTCTAAAAGTGACTCAAGGACACAAAGTCAAAAGTGACATAAAGTCTTAAAAGTCTAAATTTTGTCCCTTCAAGACTGCATAGCGTTTCGCCTTGAAGGAGACACCCTCCTGATGTTCGGATTGAAAAAAAAGAAAAAGTCAATTCTGAATGATCACTGAAGTTCCTGTCAAGAGAAGGCATAGCGCATCTAGACTCAAGACTTGAACGAAATCCCAAAAAATCTCCAAAATCCCCAAACGACCGAGAACTGACCTGGAATTAGGGATGAAAACGGAGCAGATAAAATCCGCTCCGATCCGTATCCGAATTCGAAAAATACGCATAATATCCGAACCGTATCCGTATCCGAACATATCCGTATTCGTATCCGTATCCGTCAAAAAAATATGGATGCATGATACCCAGCATGGTAGACAGTTTTATACAAATTTTATCCCCGGTGCCTAGAAGGCGTACCAGTAAGCATGGTACAGAAAACGAAAAGTATCTTAGGACTAGTATTCTTTTAGTACATGAACTAGCATCTTAGGAATTAACATAACACGAACTAGTATCTTCCAATTTGAAAATAGAAAGTAGTACATGATTGAAAATACAAGCCAAATTTAAACAAATTCAAAACAAAAATTTATCATAGCATCGCTGCTGCTATCTTGATTCTTCACTCATCTCCAAATATGTCTCCATTTCCAAGGATCAAATATATATTTCCTGGCCTTCACTGCTGCTGCTGAAATTAGTATAGTATCTGGAAATTTCAATAACATGAAATTAGTACCTCACTTGTCTCCAATGTGAATTGAAAGGGGTTGGTGCACTGATTTATATTAAATAGAAAGGGAGAATTTGACAGATGGAACGGAGAATCTATCACACACTGATGTATTTACCCGGACTGAAATCCCACTAATATGAAGTAATTTTAGCCTACTCAAAAGCAAAATCGAGAGAAAGAAGGGAGAATTTGACAGACCGAACGGAGAGAGAGAAAGAGATAGAACCTGTCGATGTTGCTCTCTAATCTAGGGTTTCTATGCTGCTCTCCAATCTGTTGATGTTTCGAAGAGAGTCTGAGAGAGAGAGCGAGACAGTTGAGGAGGTTCGAAGAGGCGGAGCTTCGAAGAGGAGGAGCTCCGATCTAGGGTTTCAAAGAGGAGGCGGATTGTGTTTCGACTCAGAGGAGGAGATAGGAGAAATAGAGAGAGAGGGGGGGGGGAACGGAGCGAATTTGACAGACGGAACGGAAACTTTTAATCGCTCAGCGACTCATCGCGCAATCAGATCTGCACGAATATTAGAGCGGATTGAACGGTCCGGATTGCGACTCACCAGAGCCCCTGTGAATTGCAACTCACCATAGCAAAATTCTATATATATATATATATATATATATATATATATATATTGGTAGCAATTGATTCGAGTAATGTGAACAATGATGGGCGTATGTTTTTTCATTTAATACGCTTCAACATATAGTTATCCTTTTTTTTTTTTGTCTTCATGTCTAGTTCATTACCAAACGTCCATTGACAATCGACAAAGCTTTCAAATTAAGCCGAAATTATTTTATATAAAAATTTAGACACAAAAAAATTTAATATACAGAATTATTATTTTTTTAATAAGAAGAAAGTTCCAACGCGTTTTAGAAGAGGGTTTAGCAATTTCCCTCTGTACGCGTTTATAAAACGCGCTCCAGGGCTCCGAACGCGTTTTATAAACGCGTACGAAGGAGAATAAATTCCCCCTGCAGTTACGCCTTTTGAGACGAGTCAGTCCTTTGTACGCGTTTATGAAACGCGTTCGGAGCCCTGGAGCGCGTTTCATAAACGCGTACGAAGGTCATCCCTTTCAAATTGGGCGAATAGCCGTTTTGATTTAATTTTTTCGTTCGCCATCGATCGGCAGAGAAAGAGAGAACCAGAGAAAGAGAGAAGGAGAGAAGGAAAGAAGGAAAGAGAAAGAGAGAAGAGGAGAAAGAGAAGAGGAGAAGAGGAGAAGGCAGCAGTGAGAGAAAGAGAAGAGGAGAAGGCAGCGGAAGCGGCAGCGGCAAACTTGCGACAACAAGGTATTGTATTTTGTATTTTGTATTTCAAATTGTTGATAATTAGGGGTTTAGGGGTTTAGGGTTTAGATGAAATTGTTGATAATTGTGAAATAGTGATAATTGTTGATAATTGTATTTTGGATGAAATTGTAGAATTGTTTATAATTGATGTTAATTGATGAAATTGTGATGGAATTGTTGATAATTGATTAAATTGTGGAATTGTTCATAATTGAATTAGTTAATTGATCATATGTATAAATGGAATTAGTTAATTGATCAATTATTTATTTATAATGAATGATAATTGATGAAATTGTGGAATTATTGAAAATTGATTAAATTGTTAATAATCGATGCATGATGATAATTGATGAAATTGTTGATAATTGTTATTAATTGATGCATGATGATAATTATGATAATTATGTATAAATGGAATTTGTTAGTAAATTGTTGAAATGGAATTAGTTAGTAAATTGTTGAAATAAAAATAAATTTATATAGAAAAATTATGGTGCTCATGGTAGTGGTGACGTTTGTGCTCATGGTAGTGGTCACGCAATATGTTTTCTTTGTAATTGAAAACTTGAGCACACCTTGTACATGTCACTGTGTGGTCTCCATTAAAGTTGTATATTTTTTCGTAAACGGTCCAGTGAGTTGGTTCACACGAGAGGTAGGGTTTCGGTTGTTGTTGGGGGATGGGTTGAGGTTCTGTGTAATATTTTTTGTACCAGTCATATCGTCTTTCTCGGTTCAGATTCTTTTCGTGTTCCCGCCATCGCCGCTCCTGGTACTCCTTCTGTTCCCTTTCCGGCCCACCATTAATGTGCCATTGGTAGTGTATTTTTAACTCGAGCACGTCCCCCTCTTCAGTCGTGTCTTCATGGATGTTGTATTTCAAAGTGCGATAACAAGAGCGACAAATTGCCTCGTATTCTCCGTTTTCTGGTTGATTTCTATTGGCAGGGTAATGGTAGAAAGTTGGTCAATACTCAATGCGGGTTGCTCTTCGATAGTTTGGAACATCATTATTTGAGTTAGAGCTATTTCCTTTGTCCATTGTACTGAAGGTTTTAACAAGAAGGAGGTAGTGGGTGTTTGTGCATTCTAATTCAACAATGGCTGGTTTTATAAATAATTTCAGTAGTTCAAAGATGCCATTGTAAAATCAAATCTTGTCATGTCTTTTGCAGTCTTTATCAGAGCATGCTTGTACTTTTTTTCTAAAAATTAAATAATACACCTTCGAACGCGTTTATAAAATGCGCTCCAGGGCTTTGAACGTGTTTTATAAACGCGTACGAAGCTCTGACAAACGAGAGGAAAGTGGACAGCATCTCTCCTTTGTACGTGTTTATAAAACGCGTTCGGAGCCCTGGAGCGCGTTTTATAAACGCGTACGGAGGGGAATGGCTAAACCCTCTTCTAAAACGCGTTGGAACTTTCTTCTTATTAAAAAAAATAATAATAATTCTGTATATTAAAATTTATTGTGTTTAAATTTTTATATAAAATAATTTCGGCAAATTAAGGGATATTATCTACAGTACAACACAAGAAATTATTTTGGCCATTTTGAGTATTGTTTTGTGTAACGGGTGTTTATAAGCATTTCTTTCAACATGCAACATGAAAATCTTTACTTAGTCATCTACAACAAATAAATAAGAAACAAAAGTATCAGATCTTTTATGGTAAACTCTTATTTTATTCTATGTAACAATCCTTACACAAGTATCTTTCTTAAGTGAAACACGAAATTATACATGGGAACATACATAAAGTCAAATAAATAAAGTGAAGATGGCAGCACATGTGGTGCTAATTCGCTTATTCTAAAGCCTAACCAGAAACATCATTTATAACTAACCCACAAAATATGATTAAAAGTGGCCCGAGATGGCCTCCATTGAAACATAAAATAGTTTGGTACAAGATAAAAGGTGATATGGTACTGATTATAACTCAGTGAGCCAACCACCAACCCTACAAAGTAACTGCACAAACTAAGAGATTAACGCTATCCTGATAGCATCACTCCTTACAAACCACCAAACACAAGTCACAAAAACACAAAATAAGGAGTCAAAAACTAGGACAGTAAGTTTAAAACTGCAACTAGAGATTAGTCTTCAATTGAAAACTCTGAAAAAGCGACTCTATCAGTCCAGATCTTCTCCATTCCTTGACTGCCCATCCCTTGATTCTCTCTTTGCATGTTAGCCATCTCTCTGAAATTAGCCTCGATCTCTGAGTTAAAACGTGTCCAATAACGAAAAAGACAGAACATTTACATAAACCGCATGAGAATTTAAACCTACATCATCTGAAAAGGCTCTTTTGTTTCTCTCTTGCCACTGGGCCCAGGAGAGAGCATCGAGGATTGTTTTGCAAAAGTTCTATTAGATGAATTCAGATTATTTATACTACTCCAGACGACCTCTAAACTAGAACAATCCAGGTTAATATTCCTGCAGTTGAACATATTAATAACTACACCAAAAAGGTCTAATAGAGGGGCAATCTTCAAAAAAATGATCCATAGTTTCAGCATTATTGCAAAAAAAAAAAAAAAACATTTATTAGGACCTTGTCATCCTCTTTTGCTTAAGTTGTCTAAGGTTAAAAGTTTATTATTTAAGACTAACCAAAGAAAGTATTTTATCTTAAGAAAAATTTTTAGTGGCCAAACAGTGGACTCCAAATTAACTACAGTCCCTCTATTGTTCAGATACTTATAAAACGATTTCACTGTATAGCAGCCACTACTTTCTAACATCCAAAAAATGCTATCATCCTCTGTACTAAAGGCATTACCGCTACAGGCTCTATAGCGGCAATGGGACTGCCGCTATAAGGCTGGACTATAGCGGCGCTATCATTACCGTTATAACAGTGCTCTTATTAAAAAAGAAAATACTGCTTTGTTCTATTTAAAATTTTGAAAGATAATTTTGTCTTTGTGAAAAATCTCCCCCTTATTAGGCCGGACCAGATGACTGTTGGATTCACATTAACACTCCTCTTCTCCCCGCATAACGCATAGCCATATTTGTCGAACGTCTCGCTCCCTTGGTTAAAGCTTCTTATGAACATATCTTTAATTGATTATAATCATTACTCTGTGTATTTCCTTCAAGCAAAGAGAAAAGAAAAAAAAATCACCAAATAGGAAAGTGTGCATTGAGGACTCAGGGACATTCGGTCCGAACTAGGTGTGGTTCGGCCCGGAAAGGTATATCGCCAGAGTATATTTGGGAAGATAATTGTGCAATTATGTCAAATCTTTCTAAATATGAAGGCTGCTTGTGGATTTGGTGTATTCCCATATCAAGAAAATCTGATTTGACTCAGAATAGAAAGGAATTTGAAGAATATAGGAAGAATTGTGTGATTTGATTTTATTTCCAAAAGAGCATGTTTTTGCCTTATGTAATTTTATGGCTATTTCTTTTCCTTCTCACTCATTGTAAAATTATTATATTAATAGAAAAAATAATAAAAAAATATGGGTGAAGGAGTGTGGAAGACATAGGCACCAAATTAGTGCTGAAACTCGTTAAATCTTGTGTCTTTGTGAGTGCTTGTTTGTTAAATTGTTACAAGATTAGGAGGAGTTTACTCCTATAAAACATGTATATATCTAATTAATTGTAGTTAGTTGAAAATTTTTTAATACAATATCGATCCCAACCTGTACTTTGTGACTTGAAACATTTATTATTCTTATTTTCTTGTAAGATCTGATTAACCAGACTCCAGTCTTGGACAGCTCTCATACTCTGATTTTCAGCACCTTAATTTACAGAGATTTACAGTATATATAAAACTATACTCTATATGTAAGTTGTTCAATTGCGGCCAAATAACTATATATATCAGTCAAATCGATAACATTGAACAACAATTCAATAAATAGAAGTGGCTTTTTAAGGGCAATAAATAGAATTCAATCAAATGCCAAATACATTAATCCGTCAAAAATTCATTACAATTAAATTGATATAATTTTAAATTACAAGGACAATTTCGAAACCCAAAATTGTTTAAATATTTCTCTAGAAACCGAAGTTGAGTGTGCAGTGTGCTCCCTACCGCAGTACTGGTATGGAAGAAATTAAGCATCTCAAAGGCATCTTAAAGATGGGGCGTATCACAGTCTCTGCCTCATGTCTATCTCTAGAACACTGTATGGACTGCTTAGAGCATGCATATAAAGAAAACATCACCAGTGGATTGCATATATGGAGAAACGGATGTGGTAATTAGGAGATGATCAAGCAGCAGCAATAGGAGCAGTGCATTTCTTGGGGTTGACAGTTCCCGAGAATTGAGGGCTCACATTCGCGCAGGCAAGAGTGGCGTCTGAGCCGTTGATGTACTTGAGCTGAATGTCCTTTAGATTGACATTCTGGCATGGGTATCCCTTGCTGCATTCCAAGGTCACTGCCACTGGTGTTGCTGATGTTCCTCTTATGTTGGTGAAGTGTATGTTGCTCAGCTTCACCTTGGATGGATCCTGTTGATTCCATGTGTTAATCCACATATATACATGGTGATTAATAAAAGGAAGGATTGATATGCTTAAAGTGTGTTTTCTTGTTCGTCTGTGTACGTACCTTGCTGCCGCAGTTTTTAAAGGGGCAGTATGTTTGGTCAATGATGATGGGGTTGCTGACGTTGCTCATTATAATATTCTCAAAGGTTATATTGGTAGCGATGGTGCTGACAGGAGAGTTTTCCCATGTCTTGATGCGCACTCCATTTTGGGTACTAGTGATCTTGCTATCCCTGATAATGAGCCCCTTCACGTCCTTTTCGTACTTGTACTTGCCCAAGCTGCCGATGCTGAGACCGTGGCCAGGTCCACATTCAACGCTTGAAATGAGGACGTCAGTGTTGCCATGCCCAATTGAAATGCAGTCATCTCCAGTGCCGATCTTGGCTCTGCTGATCTCCACACCAGTGCTGCCTTCGATGTGGCATCCGTCGGTGTTGGGGCTGTCTTCTGGAGCTGTCAGGGTAAGGTCGGTGGCAGTGAATCTTTGGCAATCAATCACTGCCATGTGGAAGAACTTGGGGTTGACTGAGGTTAAACCTCTCACAATGGTGTCGTTCATGCCGATAAACTTAACCGACTGTAGTCAAAGCATCAAGGAATTAGGTACATTTAATCTAATTCTACAATTGTAGGTTATACTTTTCTAATGCTTTTAGAAAAAAGGAAAAAACTACTAAGTGAAATTGACACCCACAACAAGCTGGCACAAAATTAAAGAACCAGTGCCCCTTCTGTTTGATCAGTATCCTCTGCCCTCCACTCATTACCATTGCAAAAATATTTTGATTTGCGATCAATTGTTCAGACCAGCAACATATTATTCATTTCAGCTGTTCATTTTTCGTGAATTAATAAAAATTTACAAAGAATAGTAACCTTTTCTGCATGAATTGAAACAAAAAAGGCACATACCACAGGGAGAGCTTGGCAGTTCTTCATCTTGTGGCAGCTGTTTTTATCCCAAGCAGCAGCACCCTGGCCGTCGACGGTGCCACCTCCGCTAATTCTCAGACCTTTCACTCCGTAAAATTCCAACCAGACATCAGACTTGAACTTGCCCAAGTTAGTTGATGCCAAAAGTGTTCCCTGCATTACATCAACCCAAAATAAATTATTAAATTAATAAAGTACGATGTTTATTTTCGTACGTAATTGTCATTAGCATCAGTCTGAATTTATGATTTAGCTTCATAATTACCTTATGAACAATAGTGAGCATGGTAACCTTTGGGCATGGCCCGGAGAAAGTGAGGGGGCCCAATAAATATTTGCCTCCTGGTATTTGAATCTTCACTTTGCCGCTTGATGCACATGCGGCTTGCCATGTTTTCATGAAGGCCTGAAATTATGACACCGGTATTATACTTGTAAAACAATTAGAACAATGCTTTGTGGCTACTAATAGGAGAAATCAAAATAATTTACTTCAATGATAAGGACACAGAGAAAAAAAAATTTGTTTGTATTAATGAATACGGAGGAATATATGGGACAAGGTGACACAACTTTTCCTGTAGATTTGAATTGCTTCTATTAATGAGAATGACAAATTTACACGCCAGCATAGTGTTGAATAAAAAAACTTGAATCAACCAAATGCAATCTTCCAAATCAAATATAAAGAAGCATAGAAGTAAATGTTTGGAGTCAAAACAAAGAGAGAAAACTCACGTTGCTATCATCTGTTTTACCGTCAGCACGTGCGCCGTAGGTACCAACACTAAAAGTAGCGCCGGCCGCTCCGTCCATTTCAACATCTCCTGCTTCAGCGAATGCGCACCATGAGATGCACACGAAGAGGGCCAAAACTTTAAGTGATTGTTGTGCCATTTTTTTCTATTGAGATGAGATTTGCGATGATGGTTTCTTGGGTCGGGGTGCCATTTAAATAGGTAAGGTTTGACAGAATGACAAGCTGGTGGAGGTAAGAATTTGCCGCTAAAATTGGTGGTAATTAGTAATCGCCAAATAAGTACCAGCGGTCTTTAACCGCAAAGTGTAAATTTATGCTCATTTCCTTTTTTCATGGATGAAAGTATTCGGTCATTCCTATCTATTTTTAGCTCTTTTTTTTTTTTGTTAATGATCCAGACTATATATTTCTCAATGCCAAAGCACGAAGTATGATGAAGTATACATCAAAATGCTGGTTATAATTTAACCGTGCCTATTACATGATTATGCAATAATGACATATAGAATCGTAGATGGTTGCTTTCTGTTATTTCGCAACCGGCTGCATCTTTTTCACCTTAAAGGTGTCTCATATCATGTCTCATACAACATAAAAGACACTGCAGGTGGACCCGATTCTACATGACAAAACTCCAAATCTAAAGCTTCGTATTTACTCATGTTCAAATATATATTTTTTTTACTACCAGAGCCAGACCAAATTAGGTCTTGATGTGTGATTTTATTTCCATTTTGAGTAATTATTTTTTTTAGTATATTTAGTTTATCAATACCAGTGGGTACATACAAACTTTACAAGAATGGCCCTTCGTGAAAAATATTTGCTGTGCACAATCTAAGCTGGAGTCCGTTCACTGGAGCGGTGCACTAATCTTGAAGCACATCTGCTGCTTAATTTCCCTTTGATCTAACGATCTAAAAAACAATGGGAGGACCACGCTTGTTGATACGTTATCCAAAGAGACCAAATTATCATATCTTCTTCTCTCAATTTGAAGAAAATAAACAGAGGATGCATTTGCTTCCACAAGTACAAGTACAACTACAAGTACAAGTACAAGTACAACGCAACAACCGTATTTTCAATTCTGTTGCCAAGCCTCCTTTCCTTATTCTGCAAGAGATTGTGGCGCTGGCGGTTTCTTGGTTTGCCTTAGCTTAGACTTCTGCTTTTGCTTTCTTTTTAGTTTTGTTTTCTTGTTTACTCTTCTTTTGTTAGTCTAGACTAGTTTAGTTTAGTTTAGTTTTTTTTCTTTCTCTCTTTTGTATTTACTTTGTACAGTTTCTTGTAAATTACTTTTGTTTAATGAATTTTGTCGGTGTGGTACTTTACCACCTGACCTTCAAAAAAAAAACTAACCAAAACACAGGAAAAAGCCTCAAACAAGATAAGATAGCTATGAAGGTTCTAACCAATCCCTTCTCTTCTGTTTCTCAAGTACCATTACTTAGAATCCCCAAAAGCCATCAGGCAACAGGCTGTCTCTTGCCACCAGGGAAGCAGACGCTTCGTGCTGGTAATGGTATTGGTATGCATACAACATGTAGAGCTCAAACACTGAATATGGCTCTCAGTTTAGCAGCCGACTCAGGCCCCCGGGATATCTCAGTTTTGCTTCCAGTTAGGTATGAAATGAGAGTAATTTTCACTTATGAGTTATGAGGAAAAAGAGAACAAGAAGATAAAGTGAAATTAAGAAAATAATTCATGGACAATTTTTTATTACTGCTCTGAAAAGCTGCTTCTTTCCCTTCTTTTTGTTTTCTCATGATTTGCAGTGCCTTACTATTCTTCGTGTACTGGATCGCCAATTTTGTAGTGCCAAAATTTATTATGGAGGATATTCAGAAAGATGAAACTCCAGATAACAAGGGCTCCTCATAGTACACTTAACGCTTCTGTTAAATTGATTAAAATTAATTTTATTTTCCTTGTATTCTGGTTCATTTTAATTTCTAGGTAAACTTCCCTGTGGATGCATTCTGCTTCGGTACCGTTTATTTTTAAACAAAAAATAAATAAATTGTACCATTTTTGTGAAGAACATTTCAAAATTCAGGATTTATGAGAATGTTTAATTGTGTATAGGGGGGCTTATTTATTTATTTATTTATTTTAATATAAATTGCGGGTCAAAGCCTAAAGCGTCATCTCTTTTTCTCCAATTAATGTCACCGTTGAAAATTGTTTTGGTGTTGGTGTAATTCTTTTTGGTACCATAGATTGAGACATTCCACATTTTTCATATTTTGAAAGCTTCTTTTGAGTTCCCTGTTGAGCACTTTGGATGTCTTGTTGCTATGTGGGGATTCTTTTCCTTGTCGAATTCTATTTAAGTTAGAAATGCACCTCCTTTCTTGAAGGAAACCAACCGCCAAGCATTTCTTGGTAATATGGAAAATTGTGAAATGCTTAATGTTGTTAAACTTTTCCTTTGGGAGATCTGGTACAGGCACATCCGCACAGGTACTTGTAGCAGATGGTGCTTTAGGCCCTGATCGGAATGGGGATGGAATGGGAATTCAATTCATTTCAGGAGAACAGAATTCAATGGAATTGATTTCAATTGAAATCCAGGATCGGAATCTTTTTCAGATGAATCGAAGGGAATTCCAATTTAATGATCGGAAACCCACAGGCCACACGCTACATAGACTAAAAAAGAAAGAAACACAATCCTCATCATACAGTGATTCACTTTACTAAATTGATGTATACAAATCATTATCATGATACAATTAATTAATTCCTTTTTTTGTTTGTTTAACGTTATTGAATGGCTGCACTAATTACCAGGTATATACCAAGCAAGCATATATACCAGCAAAATATAGATCATAAATAGATATACTGCATTGATTTCTGTTTTGTATCAAAGCATGGGAAACTATAACAACAATTTTTGCCAGGTAGGTTGTACCAGTATAGACCAAGAACAAACCTAAATATCATTCCTATAAGAGAATCTCAAAAAATATTTTTTCTAATGATTATGACCCAAAAAAAGGACACAAGCATTTTTTTTATTTAAAACCTCAAATTGATGCAATTATCAGAATGCCCCTAACAGAAATTTTGGAGCCTGCATTAAAACACGGGAGTCAAGCAATCTTTCATTGTCTGCAGCTAATACATTTGCTATTTCTGCACCATAGCAGCTCTTGTATTTGATTATTATTTTGTGCAATTACCAATTAGAAACCACTTTTTTATTTTACAAAATCTAAATAATAAATTCTAAAGCTGAATCAACATTCATTGTATACCTCAGAAAAGCAAGTAAACATCAAATAAAACCACTAATAATGAACATACCAACCCGTTCAAACTAGTAGTTAGAAATTAATTTGGAACACCTTTTATACCTGTATAGGTCCGAACCCAAAAGCAAACAGATCTTACTACCCACTTAGATAAGAAAATTTGCATAACAGTCCATCCAATTTATGCAACCGAGATGGCACCAACTGGTACAAATACTGTACCAACATCTTACTAGAGTCAGGAAGCACCAAAGAAGAAAAAATAACAAATTACTTCAAACATTTCTTGACAAAAATTATCCTTCAACAAATTATTACAGAAGCAAAAGTTTACTCCTATTACTAAAATTATCCTTCAACGAATTATTACAGAAGCAAAAGTTTACTCCTGTTACAGAAATTCAACAAAGTTTAATTAAAATGCTACAGAGAAGCAAATATATCAAACATGTTGGAAGCAAGAGTTTGATTGCTAATCCATGAAGGACCAACAATCTATTCCTTTTTTCCTGCAATCACTCATGCTTGAGTGCTCTTGAGTGGTACCACGATAATACTAGTTATGTTCTGGTACCTGCAGTTTGTCGGTGCTTCTAATCTTTAGCTTATGCAAACTTGCAGATACTCCTCAAACAAGGGTAAAAATAACAAGTGAGCATGGTGAGAAATGCTTGTAGGAATATTGCATGATACTGGTTCAAAGAAGATGTTAGAGATATGTTCTTGAAACTAATTAATTTATGGTTACTTCTATAGTTTATGTTATTGATGATATTTGATCATTTGTTCCTGGATTTTATTATTGATAGTTCATTCAGATTGAGGATCTAAATTGTAAATCATTGTGTTTCATTTATGATTAAAATAACATTAATAAATCAAAATTGTCCATATTCTTGATAATTAACAAGGAACATTAATTATCAGACAAGACTAGTATACAAGTTAAGTGATGATTAAGTTCTACAAATCATAAGTAAGGAGTTACTAGCTTAATTGTATATGTATATGTTACTGGAACATAGTACAAGACATGACTCGATGAAATAAATATATGGATTGTGTTATGTGTCATTATTTATTTCATACGTGTTTGATTCTGAATTTGAGATGATTCAGTTTTTCCACATGAGGATATGTTCTATAAATATCGTCTAATACTGATTCCTGATAAAGACTGCTATACAGACTTTATTTATGTTCTCTTGAATTGTGCGGAGATAAACTGGTCATCAAGACAACCGTATGTCTCTCATTAGTTTACCTAATGTTTATCTAATGAGTGATGATATCTACTGGGCCCCTTGATGGAGATGGATTGCTTGCTAGCAACTTATGAAATTATCTCTAGATCAAGAAATGTATAATCTGCAAGAATGACACATTCCTATCTTGTATTATACAAGAATATCATGTGACATAAGAATCAAAACAATAAGATACAATTTCTTATGCAAGATTGGAGTACTGTATTGGTACATTATTTGTTTATGCGAATTGAGAATCATAACGTGTTGCTAGATACCGCTTATGATTAATCGAAATAAATGGTGATTTATTTTCCATTGCCAACAAAGCATAAATTCTCAAAGGGTCACACAAATAGGACTTTAATCATACGTTCATTATTTATTTATTTGCAGTAGCGAGTACTGCGAAAATATGATAAGTTGATTAATTAATTATATACCGTTACGAACCGTTATAATTAATTAACTCAAAAGGATCATATAAAAATAATATAATGCATATGCTAATTCCAAATTAATTATTAATAACTTAATAATTAAGTTCGTTTAACGTATATTTATTATATTGAGCTAATCGATTTTTTATTTAATCAGTTAATTAAAAGTCCGATTTGAGATGGATTAATAGAAGAAATAATGGGTCATTGCATCATGTGGACTAGCCCACATGGGCCCTGAAAATTTCGACTATGGAGGAGCATTATTGTCCAAGTGAAAATAGGAAGAGAGAATGATAATTATGGAAATGTTTCACCTATATAATGGTGTTGTTTATGGAAACAACACAAGGCTTGACCCAATTCTCTCTCCTCTCTCTTTGGCCAACGGCACAAGGAAGAAGAAAATCTTTTTCTTTTCTCTTGCGTGTGTAGGTGCCTCCATCCCTCCCTCTTTACTGCTTATGTGTTGAGCGCTTCTTTTTCCAATTAATTGTTAATCACGCAAAGAAGAAAATTAAGAAATTATCGTCTCGGACAAACTAGCACTTGTTTTGAGACTTTAGTTAATTTTCTAGGTAGACTCGAGACAACCGGAGGATTGTGAAGGAGACGAGCACGCCACCGCTTTCTAGAGAAAGGATTCGAACTTTTCAAATACGATTTTGGAAGAGGTAACTATCTCCTACGTTTTCTCTTTTATGTGTTAAACACTTGAATGACTAGATCCGTATGTGCAATAGTTAATTAACTTGTTAATCGTAACAAAAATTAAAATTTGCACTTGGACCTGAGTTTCTAACAAAAGATTGCCATTCTTTGTCATGGTTTGAGGGATGCAAAGATAGCAGTTTGTCTTCTTCCCTTTTGGGGCCATGTATCTCAATTTATATTTTTTTAATCATTTAATTTATTGTTGATTATTGCATGTTTCAGTTTGTATAGCTTATTGTACCGATACCCATCTGCAAATTACTAGTATTTGATTGAGGAATTCAGACTATGCACATTAACCATTAGGGGAGTGTTGTAGTAGTCTAAGTCTCTGTTTGGATGAGAGAAGAAGAAGGAGAAAGAAGGAAGAAGGGAAGAAAAAAAAATTATAAACAATCCAAATTCTTCACAAAGTTACGCACTTTCCAATATTTCTTTCCACTTTTTTTCTTCTTCCCTTCTTCCCACACCTATCCAAACGGAGCCTAAAGCAAAATTATGACATTATTGCAGTTGTTGGTCACATCAAAAGTATAGAATTGTTTTATTTTTACATTATATTTTTTGTTGTAATTTTCTATTCAAATTTGAAATTATATGGTAAGGTGATGAACTTTTCTAGGACCTGTATGATTAGTGGGCTCAATCCAAATATTTACATACAATCTTTTATAACTCTAGAAAAAGAAAATTTCAAGTATTCCTTATTCAGGAGGAAAAATAAAACAAAAGAATGGCTGGAAAGGAAGATGAAGTGTTCGTCGGGGCGATCGATCAGGGTACGACTAGCATCAGATTCATCATCTAAGATCGCAACACCAAGTCCATTACCAGAAAATATGAGAGGAAGAAATGGAAAGAGGAAAGGGAGAGTAGTACCTTTCGGATCGTTGGATCGCTAGATCGCTCTCTCTAGTAGATTCTCAAATCGCTTTCTTTCTATAGATCTAGTAGATGAGAGAGACGAGATTTTTATCAGGTGTAATTTTGTCTGATGAAAATATACATCGCTCCGCATCGCTGAATTCTCACGAAATTTTTTTGTTTTTCGCGGGAATTTAATTTTCTCACCAAATTCTACCAATTGAAATCGTTTCTCACCTACAAAATGTTTCCGATCAGAGGAATTAGGGAAATGGAAAAATTCATTTCCGATTCCTACCGAAAAAATAGTTTTCGATCAGGACCTTAGTCGGACAAATCGGTATTTTATAGAATTCATTCTGGATTCTGATTTTACTAGTAAGAAATCAATATCTATTTAGTAGGATATATCTATTAAGAAAACATTTCACCAGCTTGGGTTTTATGAAAGAAAAAAAAAATTCAGGACTGGAGAAAATTGTCATCTAATGATTTTCAAATTCAAACAACATTTTTTTTGAAGCAAAAATGAGGCTCTAAGACCTCATCTTATATTAAATAAAAGTCAATTTAGCGAGAAGCTAAAATTACACAAAAACAAAAACAAAGAAGCAATAGGTAATTTAAAAATGCATCATGTAGACCCTGCTCTTTGAGAACCAGCTCTTGGTCTAGTGGCAAAGAGCAATTCATCTCAAGTGAGAGGTCGCAGGTTCGAAACCCGACTGGGGGGTCTTTATAGACATTTAATTTAAAAATAAGTTGGGAGGTTTGACCCCCAATTTATCTTCAAAAAAAATAAAGTAGCAGTAGGTAAAATTACAAAGTAAAAAGCAGGAGAAACTATCAAAGAGCACAAGGCTGTTAAAGTGCAAGAGGATCAGGAAGATGCAACCTCTTGTAGACAAGACAGTTCCTTTGAGACCCTCTTTGCAAGAGTGAAAGCCTGAGTAGAGAAGGAGCAATTGACAAACATGTGACTAGCGTTTTCTTCACAAGCATCACATAGGTAGCATTTGTTTGTCGTCTGCCATCATCTCTTCTTGAAGTTATCTATCGTCGTTAATCTATTTTGAAGTAATCACCAAGCAAATATTTTAATCCTTGACGCAATATGCAAAATCCAAATATTTGACAGTTGTGAGTCAGGTCTTGGGTAAGCTTTTAGCAGCTTGTACATTGATTTTACTGTGAATCCGCCATGTGGGGGTGAGTTTCCAGCATTTCTCATCATGGTTTTCACATAAGTTATGTCTCAATTCAGAGATATGTCGGTTCAGAAATTCCAATTCCTGAAGAGCCGAGATTGAGGTCGTAAATGTGACATTGAACAATGTATATGTCCTATTCCATTCCAGTAGAGCTCTTGCCAGGGAGATGTTTTTGTCAATTGCCAAGCTCCAGTTTTGCTGCCAAAATAAGGTTGAGCGTCCATTACCAGTGTCAGGATGATGATAACAACAAAGCTGGTTCAGCGCAAGACATGGGTTTAGCGCATGGTGGTGAGTTGCCACACAAGTCAAGAAATCCCGATTAGGAAATACATTGGCACACAAGAATTTAGGAAGTATAACGCGTTGTATTTAGAAAGTCAGGTGTTGTATAGGAAATAGTCTGATTATAGTATTCAATTTTATTTCCATGTTTTAATGTACAGAGGTGTATAAGGATCAGGATGCGTGAGTTGTAAAGGCAGATTTTTCTAATACAAAATTTTATTCCAAAGACCAAAATATTATCTCTCAGATTCTCAAAGTTTGTCATGGTATCAGAGCCACTGTGGTTCTGATTGAAGCTTTCAGCGATATTTTTTTGGTGCTATTCTTCAATTCTCTCTGATCTCTCTTCGATTTTTTTTTACATACTCTCTCATGGATTTTGGTTCAAAGAGAGCTGTTATTTCTGTCTGTTTGAATGGATCAAATTATGTTTTGTGGGAATTAACCTTCGTTGTTTCATTCAAGGTCAAGAATTATAGGGCTATATTGATGGCACTGAAGAGAAACCTGATGTGGTTAAGGCTGCCGACGGCAAGGAAGACAAAACAGCCTTGAAAAAGTGGATTAAGGAGAATTCACGTGTCATGAGTTGGATCATTGGTTCTGTTGAACCACAAATTGGCATCAATCTGAGACCTTACTTTACTATTGCTGATATGTGGAATTATCTCCAGACTCTGTATCTTCATGAAAGTGATGCTAGAAAGTACCAACTTGACTTAGAAATTCATGACTATTCACAGGACACAAAGAGTATTCAATAGTACTATTCTAGCTTCATGACACTATGGCTTGATTATAATTCTATTCTGTACTCTAAGGTTCCAGCTACGGCTTTGGTTGCTATTCAGGAGTTGCAAGAAAAGACCATGCGAGATCCATTTCTTATGAAGCTTCGACCCGAGTTTGAGCCCTTGCGAAGACAATTAATTTATGGAACGATCTCCTGCACCCTCTTTGACTGAATGTTTTCGTGATCTTGTCAGAGAAGAACAGACTATCTCTACACGATCCAGTCTTGAGGCGGTTGTTGATTCCAATAATATGGCTTTTGTGGCTCGTGGTCAAAGTTCTAAGACGGGGCAAGATGTCAAGTGCTATTCTTGCAATGAGTTTGGTCATATTGCTAAAAATTGCAAGAAAAAGTTTTGCAAATATTGTAAGAAGGATGGGCATATCATTACCGAATGTCGCCGTCAACCTCAGAACAGGACTTCTGCCGCATCCTCTGGAACACATCCGCAGAACTTTGTGTCTCTCTCTGCTAAGCAGCTTCCTTCTGGCGCGCCTCCGCTTGGTGCTTCTGGTGCGCATCAGCGACAAGGAGTCCCTGCGCAGACTTCATCGCATGTAGGTGGCCAGCACTCGCCTGCTCAAGGTACCCCCCTGCGTATGTTTCTCCTAACGTGATCCAACAGATGGTTCAATTTGTCCTCTCTGCGATGGGTATCTCAGGTAAACATTCTTCATCTTGGTTTTTAGACTCTGGGGCTTCCAACCACATGTCAGGGCAGTTAGATAATTTTCTTATTGTTGCGCCATACATTGGTAAGGATAAAATTTCGACAGCTGATGGGACTACTCTACAAATTTTTGGAATTGGAAAGGCTCCTATTAACCATATGAATGTTAAAAGATGTTTTATTGGTACCTAAATTGTCAACTAATCTAATATTAGTTGGACAACTTGTGGATGATAACTATCATGTGCTTTTTACACCGTCTGGTTGTGTGTTACAGGATCAGGTAACTGGGAAGAAAATCAAGATGGCGCACAAAGATGGTAGGCTCTTTCCTGTTCTGACTAAACAAAATCTTGTCTTGGCCGGTTCTGCAATTGTTCCCTCCTCCACAAATGATTCTTGGATGTTATGGCATCGTAGATTAGGTCACTTAAATTCTAGTTGTTTATCTTATATGTTTGAGAAAGGTTTAATTCCTCATAAAAATGTGTCTCCTAGTCCTTGTTCCACATGTTTGTTAAGTAAAAACAAAACTCTTCCTTTTTCTGTTAGTACTACACAGACTACATGTCCTTTTCAGCTTATTCATTCGGATGTATGGGGTCCTTCCCCTATTATTTCTGCTATGGGTTATAAGTAATATGTACTTTTTATTGATGATTTTACTCGATTTACTTGGATTTATTTGTTGCGAAAAAAATCAGAGGTCTTTCAGATATTTAAATATTTTGTTGCTATGGTTGAAAATAAATTTCACATGAGTATTAAAACTTTTCGATCCGATTCTGGTGGAGAATACACTTCTACTGTCTTTCAACAATTTTTGTTAGATAAAGGTATATTTCATGACAAATCTTGTCCTGGTACACCACAACAAAATAGGGTGGTCGAGCGAAAAAATAGACACATTCTTGACACTTGTAGGTCACTTTTGTTGGAAGCAGTTGTTCCTTCTAGTTTTTGGGATGAAGCAGTTCGTACTTCTGTATATCTGATAAATCATCAAGTCTCGAAAAATTTGCAAAATCAGTCACCTTATTTTCTTCTTTATGCCCAGCATCCTAATTATGATATTTTACATTCTTTTGGTTCCATTTGTTATGTCTTGCTTCCTCCTTCTGAACGTACCAAATTGTCTTCTCAGTCGGTTCAATGTATTTTCTTGGGATATGCTATTGGTCAAAAAGGTTTTCGATATTATGATCCCCTAAGTCCAAAAAAATTCGTATTTCTCGAAATGTTCTATTTCATGAATCAAGATTTTATTACAAATATTGTGGTTCTTTATCGCCCACTGTCTCTTCTTCTATTTTGCCTCTTATTCAACATGTTTCCCCATCACAACCTTCCTTACAACAACCTGTTTCCCAACAACAACAATCTTCCTTACCTTCTTCAGGCCATTTTAAGCCAAGATTGGTTTATGTCAGACGAAAGAAAAGGCAACCATATATTATGCACTGTTCTAATGATTCTTCTCAGGACCAGATCTTGTTACCCATTGTTGGACGTGACACTGCTACTGATGGTTTGGCTCCTGCGACTACTGAGATTGTGGTTGGGCATGATCTTGGTCCTGTTGACTCTGGGCGTGATCTTGAAGCCTCGAACTCACACCTGCGTGATTTTGAAGACTCGGCCCTACACCTGCGTGACTCTGGGATCGACTCTACTCTGCCTGTGTATAGTTTCGATCAACCTCCAATCCATGAGTTCGGCTCTCGTGTCTCAGAGGGAGATGGTATTGATCATGCCTCTACTGCTGATCAGGTTATGAGATCTACACGCAATCGTCATCCTCCTGATCACTATGGCTTTGTGGTAACTCTCTCCTCAATTTCAGTTCCATCAACTTTCAAAGATGCTATTAAACATGATTGTTGGAAATCTGCCATGCAAGCTGAATTGGATGCTTTACTTGAGAATGATACTTGGGATCTAGTTTTGTGCCCGAACAATATAAAGCCTCTTGGATGTAAATGGGTCTACACGGTCAAATTGAAGTCTGATGGTACTCTTGACAGGTATAAAGCTCGACTTGTTGCTCTTGGTTGTCGTCAAGAATATGGAATTGACTATCTTCAGACCTTTGCACCAGTAGCAAAGATGACAAATGTTCGTGTTGTTCTTGCCTTAGCTGCCACACATTAATGGTCTATTACACAGATGGATGTGAAAGAATATGGAATTGACTATCTTCAGACCTTTGCACCAGTAGCAAAGATGACAAATGTTCGTGTTGTTCTTGCCTTAGCTGCCACACATCAATGGTCTATTACACAGATGGATGTGAAAAATGCCTTTCTTCATGGTGAATTGAATGAGATTATTTACATGAAACCTCCTCCTGGTCTAGCTACTAGCCATCCAAATGAAGTTTGCCGATTGAAAAAATCTTTATATGGTTTGAAGCAAGCGCATCGTGAGTGGTTTCGTACTTTTAAAAGTACTATTGTTTCTGCTGGTTTTAAGCAGAGTCTTGATGATCCTTCCTTGTTTATTTCTAAATCTTCTAGTGGTCTAGCTTTGGCTCTTGTGTATGTTGATGACATCTTGATTACTGGCAATGATTTAAGGGGTATTGCTCGGCTTCAAAGTGCATTGACAACCTCTTTTCATATGAAGGATCTTGGAGAAGCACAATATTTCTTAGGTCTTGAGATTCATCGAACTACACAGGGAATGTTTGTCAACCAGCGCAAGTATTTGAATGAGATCATTACTAGGGCCAACCTTCAGTTTTCTCATCCAGCGAATATTCCTATGGAAGTTAATCTTAAACTTCGCAAAGAGGATGGTAATTTACTGGAGAATCCTTCTTTGTATCGTAGCTTGGTTGGAAACTTGATATATCTCACTATCTCAAGGCCAGACATCTCTTTTGCAATTAATGTTGTTAGTCAATTTATGAATGCTCCTCGCCATCTGCATTTGGCAGCTGTCCATCGTATCATATTTAAAAGGCACGCCTGATCTTGATTTATTCTTTCCTCTCAAAAGTGACCTCAACTTGACTGCTTATGCTGATGCTGATTGGGCGGGTTGTCCGAACACAAGGAAGTCTACGACTGGTTGGTGTGTATTTCTTGGTAATGCTCTCATCTCTTGGAAATGTAAAAAACAAGATCGTGTTTCTAAATCATCTACAGAGGCTGAATATAGGGCGATGTTTGCAGCTTGTTCAGAGATTGTTTGGCTCAGACGGTTACTTGCGAATTTGTCCTTTTCTCAACCTGGCCCTACATCCCTTTTTGATGATAATATTAGTGCTATTCACATCTCCAATGATCCTGTTTTTCATGAAAGGACCAAACATATTGAAGTTGACTGTCACTATATTCGAGATGCTGTGGAACAACATTTGATTACACTACCTCATGTGTCCTCTAGTCTTCAAACAGCTGATGTGTTTACAAAGGCACTTCCAGTAGCCAGACACAATTTCTTGATAAACAAATTAATGTTGGTTAATCACCATCATCAATTTAAGGGGGGATGTCAGGATGATGATAACAACAAAGCTGGTTCAGCGCAAGACATGGGTTTAGCGCATGGTGGTGAGTTGCCGCACAAGTCAAGAAATCCCGATTAGGAAATATATTGGCACACAAGAATTTAGGAAGTATAACGTGTTGTATTTAGAAAGTCAGGTGTTGTATAGAAAATAGTCTGATTATAGTATTCAATTTTATTTCCATGTTTTGATTTACAGAGGTGTATAAGGATCAGGATGCGTGAGTTGTAAAGGCAGATTTTTCTAATACAAAGTTTTATTCCAAAGACCAAAATATTATCTCTCAGATTCTCAAAATTTGTCAACCAGGAGAGATGCGTAATGCCACATTGAATAGTGGTAGCAATTCTTGGAAGAAGGACTTAATTCAAACAACATTATGACATAACTCTACAAAATTGAAAAATTGTTGCTAGTTAAGAGATTTGTCTCATTGCTAATCATGCTTATATGCACTTAGTTGCTTCTTTTGTTATATTTATGCCTTTTAATAATATCGTGCTAATCATACTCTGTGTATTTCCCTCAAGCAAAGAGAAAAGAAAAAAAAATCTGCCTAAAGGCTAAAAGAAAGAGGTTATCTATATAGTATAATATAATAGGCGTGATTTTTTTGCGCAGTTTTTAAAGCAGCATCTGTCCGTTCAATGTTTTCTAGATGATTAAATCTCATCCGTCTTCTCCCTTTCAGTGGCCTTCTAATGAAACCTCCTTTATTTCTCTATTGCATCGCAAGCCAAAGAGTCGCTTCTTCTTCTTCTCTGACGCTTCTTCTCCTTCTTTGTCGCCTCGGTGAGGTAGATCCCTTAATCCTAGGTTTGATGAAACCAACGCTGGGAAGGAATTGAAGGAGCGAAGCTGTCTCTTTTCCCCTTCCCACACGACCCCCTCTTTTATTCATTTGTGTAGCAGGTCCCTATCCCTTCTTTGCAGTCTTTTTTCTTTTCGTTGGTTTTTGCAGGCCTCATATGTTGTTCCTCTTCTAGGGTTTCGCTCTTCTAATGGCAGACCGGTCGATTTTTAATTCGAGTTATCTCCATCATTGGAATCGAGCAATCCGAAATCGCTCTAAATGAATCTGAGGTTCGAAAGCGTTATGCATTTTTACTCTATCGTTTTGCATTTTCCCTTTTTCCACTTCATTTTTTTTTTTTGCTAATTTCCCCTTTGTATTTTTTAACAAACCAAAAGAAAGATTTCAGTTGTGGCCAGAATTATTGCACGGATGGGGTTAGATTTGATCATTGCTGAACTTTTTACATTTGGATTCATGTATATGCATAATTTTTTAATGGTAACAAATCGTGATATTTATATTATTGATTTACTTGATAATCCATTGATCTCTTAATTTGATTGAGAAATTATTACGGAAAAAAAACTATGTCTTGGTACAAACTGTCTAGAATAGAAATTATGCGAATTAACCAAACTTTTTTATGCATGGAATTTCATAGCTGTTCTTATTAAACATTTTTTAAGCATATTTTGCATATTTTGGTAACATTTGCATTTTTTTTATTTTGGTACTGATTTGGATCCAGGCACTAAACTTCTTCTGAAAATACGTTATTGAGTTTAAACCGAGTACTTGCTCCATGATCTCTTTACTTATATGGAAAACAATTTATCCAAAAGCAACGGGAGCAGAAGAAGATAATCAATAAGATTTTCTTAAGATCAATTATGTAACAGTGTTAATCAAATCAATTTTCATTCTCTCTGTAACCACTGTTATATTGAAGTTTTTATAGTTTTTATTCTTAATGGGCTCTTGCAGGAACATTTTGGTAGAGTAGAGGCACTAAACATATAGAAAAAATAGCAAGAGAGTAACAATGTAGACGAAAAAAATTACACTTGACCAAGTCTCTTGCAATGTCAAGGTATAATGCTATCATAACTTTTAATTTTCTTAGTTGATAAGGAATAGAATTTTTTTGTTATTTTATTTTTTGACGTTTCCTAGAACTAACTTCTTTGTGCTGATTTTTAAGTGTTCCTTATTTTATGGAAATATGTTTCATTGTATTTTGCGTAATCTAAATATATACATATAATATTATCAGGCCCTTGGAAGAAAAAGCTATTATATGTACATCGTGTGGTACAAATCCAAGTAGAGATAGTTCAATTTTTTTTTTTTGCAGTTTGTAAAGCTATTCAGATTTGGAACCTTTAGACTGTATTTTTAATTTGTTTTTGTTATGCTATTTATAAGATGTGATTTTTCATGTGATTTGTGCCTGTTAATGAGAGGAGGATATAGGGATTGAGGTTCAATGATATACCATATATTCTTGCAATTATTATTTTCAAAATTTGGCTTTATTGCTTTTAGCTCTTTTTCTTATGATCCAGGAAAATTGCACAATTCAAGGGAAGCTTTAATGCTGACAATATTTTCTTTTTGTATTAAATGTGCTTGAAAGCTGTATTTCCTGCCAGGATTTATTTCCCTTATAGTGCGTTTGGAAAAATCATTATTATTGTTTTATAAACATTGAGCTATTATTATTGATTTGTAAACTGCCATTATTTGCACTCTCAATTAATTATATATATAAATGTGCATGCGTTGGTGATAATTAATGAGTGAAGGAAAAACAAAATTATTACTATATCATTGAATTAATGACTCTTTGTATATTAATAATTCAATTAACTTTTGTATTAAAACATATTTTACCATTTAAATTGTTACCCTTAACAACCTCCTCCATCTGATTTTTTTTAGAGCTTATTTTCAGTAATTTTTTTAGGACCATCTTCTTCTCAACATTCATCACATTTGCTTTCTCTTCTCTTTTTTTTTTTAAATTAGGCAATTACGATTAGTACATTCTAATAATTGTAAGATTATTTATCTTAAATCCTATAATGTGCCATTCAAATTTTTCTTTACATTCATTCTGACTGCTAAATTATCTCTATTAAATGGTTAACAGATCAATATGGGGCGTCCTAGAAAAATTCAAAGAAAATAGGTGAGTTGATTCTGTTACTTGAAATGAAATATGTAGGCCCTTTTCCTTTATTTAATCTTCGTCATCCATTAATCTTTCAGAAATTAAAATTGTGTCATATTTGTACACTTCAGCGTACTAATTTAAAAAAAAAAACACTTCTCCTCATGAATCTCTCTTCATGATTTTTTTTAGGTATATAATTGCTTCATTTATTCAAAGCCAACGTAACAATTGAATAGAAGAATTCCAAACATAAAATGAACGATATTTGGTTGATGACGAAAGAGACCCCGCAAGCTACATGTATAATGATGACTTTTTCCTGTAGTAAACGGAAATAAAACGTCTTTTTGTATCACTAATGCCTCATAAACTTTTTATATTTTTCTTCTTATGATTTATGCATAAATAATAACCATCTTTACGTACATAATTGTACACTATTTAAATAAGACGACACTTTAATCTAATCTTTTTGCAATAATTTATTTCATAATTTCTTAAAACATATTGATATAGATATTTTATTTATATCTTCAACTTATTATTAACATATATAAAAATTTAAAATTACATAAAGAAAAATTCAAAATTTAAACTATATAAAATAAAAATTACTGTATCGAGTGAAGCTCGATTTCTAACCCTAGTGTGAGATAAATTTGTACAAAATACAAGGGACCGTTCGGTCTGAACAAGGGTCCACTCGGACCAAATAGGAAAGTGTGCATTCAGGACTCAGGGACATTCGATCCGAACTAGGTGTGGTTCGGCCCGGAAAGGTATATCGTCAGAGTATATTTGGGAAGATAATTGTGCAATTATGTCAAATCTTTCTAAATATGAAGGCTGCTTGTGGATTTGGTGTATTCCCATATCAAGAAAATCTGATTTGACTCAGAATAGAAAGGAATTTGAAGAATATAGGAAGAATTGTGTGATTTGATTTTATTTCCAAAAGAGCATGTTTTTGCCTTATGTAATTTTATGGCTATTTCTTTTCCTTCTCACTCATTGTAAAATTATTATATTAATAGAAAAAATAATAAAAAAAATATGGGTGAAGGAGTGTGGAAGACATAGGCACCAAATTAGTGCTAAAACTCGTTAAATCTTGTGTCTTTGTGAGTGCTTGTTTGTTAAATTGTTACAAGATTAGGAGGAGTTTACTCCTATAAAACATGTATATATCTAATTAATTGTAGTTAGTTGAAACTTTTTTAATACAATATCGATCCCAACCTGTACTTTGTGACTTGAAACATTTATTATTCTTATTTTCTTGTAAGATCTGATTAACCAGACTCCAGTCTTGGACAGCTCTCATACTCTGATTTTCAGCACCTTAATTTACAGAGATTTACAGTATATATAAAACTATACTCTATATGTAAGTTGTTCAATTGCGGCCAAATAACTATATATATCAGTCAAATCGATAACATTGAACAACAATTCAATAAATAGAAGTGGCTTTTTAAGGGCAATAAATAGAATTCAATCAAATGCCAAATACATTAATCCGTCAAAAATTCATTACAATTAAATTGATATAATTTTAAATTACAAGGACAATTTCGAAACCCAAAATTGTTTAAATATTTCTCTAGAAACCGAAGTTGAGTGTGCAGTGTGCTCCCTACCGCAGTACTGGTATGGAAGAAATTAAGCATCTCAAAGGCATCTTAAAGATGGGGCGTATCACAGTCTCTGCCTCATGTCTATCTCTAGAACACTGTATGGACTGCTTAGAGCATGCATATAAAGAAAACATCACCAGTGGATTGCATATATGGAGAAACGGATGTGGTAATTAGGAGATGATCAAGCAGCAGCAATAGGAGCAGTGCATTTCTTGGGGTTGACAGTTCCCGAGAATTGAGGGCTCACATTCGCGCAGGCAAGAGTGGCGTCTGAGCCGTTGATGTACTTGAGCTGAATGTCCTTTAGATTGACATTCTGGCATGGGTATCCCTTGCTGCATTCCAAGGTCACTGCCACTGGTGTTGCTGATGTTCCTCTTATGTTGGTGAAGTGTATGTTGCTCAGCTTCACCTTGGATGGATCCTGTTGATTCCATGTGTTAATCCACATATATACATGGTGATTAATAAAAGGAAGGATTGATATGCTTAAAGTGTGTTTTCTTGTTCGTCTGTGTACGTACCTTGCTGCCGCAGTTTTTAAAGGGGCAGTATGTTTGGTCAATGATGATGGGGTTGCTGACGTTGCTCATTATAATATTCTCAAAGGTTATATTGGTAGCGATGGTGCTGACAGGAGAGTTTTCCCATGTCTTGATGCGCACTCCATTTTGGGTACTAGTGATCTTGCTATCCCTGATAATGAGCCCCTTCACGTCCTTTTCGTACTTGTACTTGCCCAAGCTGCCGATGCTGAGACCGTGGCCAGGTCCACATTCAACGCTTGAAATGAGGACGTCAGTGTTGCCATGCCCAATTGAAATGCAGTCATCTCCAGTGCCGATCTTGGCTCTGCTGATCTCCACACCAGTGCTGCCTTCGATGTGGCATCCGTCGGTGTTGGGGCTGTCTTCTGGAGCTGTCAGGGTAAGGTCGGTGGCAGTGAATCTTTGGCAATCAATCACTGCCATGTGGAAGAACTTGGGGTTGACTGAGGTTAAACCTCTCACAATGGTGTCGTTCATGCCGATAAACTTAACCGACTGTAGTCAAAGCATCAAGGAATTAGGTACATTTAATCTAATTCTACAATTGTAGGTTATACTTTTCTAATGCTTTTAGAAAAAAGGAAAAAACTACTAAGTGAAATTGACACCCACAACAAGCTGGCACAAAATTAAAGAACCAGTGCCCCTTCTGTTTGATCAGTATCCTCTGCCCTCCACTCATTACCATTGCAAAAATATTTTGATTTGCGATCAATTGTTCAGACCAGCAACATATTATTCATTTCAGCTGTTCATTTTTCGTGAATTAATAAAAATTTACAAAGAATAGTAACCTTTTCTGCATGAATTGAAACAAAAAAGGCACATACCACAGGGAGAGCTTGGCAGTTCTTCATCTTGTGGCAGCTGTTTTTATCCCAAGCAGCAGCACCCTGGCCGTCGACGGTGCCACCTCCGCTAATTCTCAGACCTTTCACTCCGTAAAATTCCAACCAGACATCAGACTTGAACTTGCCCAAGTTAGTTGATGCCAAAAGTGTTCCCTGCATTACATCAACCCAAAATAAATTATTAAATTAATAAAGTACGATGTTTATTTTCGTACGTAATTGTCATTAGCATCAGTCTGAATTTATGATTTAGCTTCATAATTACCTTATGAACAATAGTGAGCATGGTAACCTTTGGGCATGGCCCGGAGAAAGTGAGGGGGCCCAATAAATATTTGCCTCCTGGTATTTGAATCTTCACTTTGCCGCTTGATGCACATGCGGCTTGCCATGTTTTCATGAAGGCCTGAAATTATGACACCGGTATTATACTTGTAAAACAATTAGAACAATGCTTTGTGGCTACTAATAGGAGAAATCAAAATAATTTACTTCAATGATAAGGACACAGAGAAAAAAAAATTTGTTTGTATTAATGAATACGGAGGAATATATGGGACAAGGTGACACAACTTTTCCTGTAGATTTGAATTGCTTCTATTAATGAGAATGACAAATTTACACGCCAGCATAGTGTTGAATAAAAAAACTTGAATCAACCAAATGCAATCTTCCAAATCAAATATAAAGAAGCATAGAAGTAAATGTTTGGAGTCAAAACAAAGAGAGAAAACTCACGTTGCTATCATCTGTTTTACCGTCAGCACGTGCGCCGTAGGTACCAACACTAAAAGTAGCGCCGGCCGCTCCGTCCATTTCAACATCTCCTGCTTCAGCGAATGCGCACCATGAGATGCACACAAAGAGGGCCAAAACTTTAAGTGATTGTTGTGCCATTTTTTTCTATTGAGATGAGATTTGCGATGATGGTTTCTTGGGTCGGGGTGCCATTTAAATAGGTAAGGTTTGACAGAATGACAAGCTGGTGGAGGTAAGAATTTGCCGCTAAAATTGGTGGTAATTAGTAATCGCCAAATAAGTACCAGCGGTCTTTAACCGCAAAGTGTAAATTTATGCTCATTTCCTTTTTTCATGGATGAAAGTATTCGGTCATTCCTATCTATTTTTAGCTCTTTTTTTTTTTTGTTAATGATCCAGACTATATATTTCTCAATGCCAAAGCACGAAGTATGATGAAGTATACATCAAAATGCTGGTTATAATTTAACCGTGCCTATTACATGATTATGCAATAATGACATATAGAATCGTAGATGGTTGCTTTCTGTTATTTCGCAACCGGCTGCATCTTTTTCACCTTAAAGGTGTCTCATATCATGTCTCATACAACATAAAAGACACTGCAGGTGGACCCGATTCTACATGACAAAACTCCAAATCTAAAGCTTCGTATTTACTCATGTTCAAATATATATTTTTTTTACTACCAGAGCCAGACCAAATTAGGTCTTGATGTGTGATTTTATTTCCATTTTGAGTAATTATTTTTTTTAGTATATTTAGTTTATCAATACCAGTGGGTACATACAAACTTTACAAGAATGGCCCTTCGTGAAAAATATTTGCTGTGCACAATCTAAGCTGGAGTCCGTTCACTGGAGCGGTGCACTAATCTTGAAGCACATCTGCTGCTTAATTTCCCTTTGATCTAACGATCTAAAAAACAATGGGAGGACCACGCTTGTTGATACGTTATCCAAAGAGACCAAATTATCATATCTTCTTCTCTCAATTTGAAGAAAATAAACAGAGGATGCATTTGCTTCCACAAGTACAAGTACAACTACAAGTACAAGTACAAGTACAACGCAACAACCGTATTTTCAATTCTGTTGCCAAGCCTCCTTTCCTTATTCTGCAAGAGATTGTGGCGCTGGCGGTTTCTTGGTTTGCCTTAGCTTAGACTTCTGCTTTTGCTTTCTTTTTAGTTTTGTTTTCTTGTTTACTCTTCTTTTGTTAGTCTAGACTAGTTTAGTTTAGTTTAGTTTTTTTTCTTTCTCTCTTTTGTATTTACTTTGTACAGTTTCTTGTAAATTACTTTTGTTTAATGAATTTTGTCGGTGTGGTACTTTACCACCTGACCTTCAAAAAAAAAACTAACCAAAACACAGGAAAAAGCCTCAAACAAGATAAGATAGCTATGAAGGTTCTAACCAATCCCTTCTCTTCTGTTTCTCAAGTACCATTACTTAGAATCCCCAAAAGCCATCAGGCAACAGGCTGTCTCTTGCCACCAGGGAAGCAGACGCTTCGTGCTGGTAATGGTATTGGTATGCATACAACATGTAGAGCTCAAACACTGAATATGGCTCTCAGTTTAGCAGCCGACTCAGGCCCCCGGGATATCTCAGTTTTGCTTCCAGTTAGGTATGAAATGAGAGTAATTTTCACTTATGAGTTATGAGGAAAAAGAGAACAAGAAGATAAAGTGAAATTAAGAAAATAATTCATGGACAATTTTTTATTACTGCTCTGAAAAGCTGCTTCTTTCCCTTCTTTTTGTTTTCTCATGATTTGCAGTGCCTTACTATTCTTCGTGTACTGGATCGCCAATTTTGTAGTGCCAAAATTTATTATGGAGGATATTCAGAAAGATGAAACTCCAGATAACAAGGGCTCCTCATAGTACACTTAACGCTTCTGTTAAATTGATTAAAATTAATTTTATTTTCCTTGTATTCTGGTTCATTTTAATTTCTAGGTAAACTTCCCTGTGGATGCATTCTGCTTCGGTACCGTTTATTTTTAAACAAAAAATAAATTAATTGTACCATTTTTGTGAAGAACATTTCAAAATTCAGGATTTATGAGAATGTTTAATTGTGTATAGGGGGGCTTATTTATTTATTTATTTTAATATAAATTGGGGGTCAAAGCCTAAAGCGTCATCTCTTTTTCTCCAATTAATGTCACCGTTGAAAACTGTTTTGGTGTTGGTGTAAATTTTTTTTGGTACCATAGATTGAGACATTTCACATTTTTCATATTTGGAAAGCTTCTTTTGAGTTCCCTGTTGAGCACTTTGGATGTCTTGTTGCTATGTGGGGATTCTTTTCCGTGTCGAATTCTATTTAAGTTAGAAGTGCACCTTCTTTCTTGAAGGAAACCAACCGCCAAGCATTTTTTGGTAATATAGAAATTGTGAAATGCTTAATTTTGTTAAACTTTTCCTTTGGGGGATCTGGTACAGGCACATCCGCAGGTACTGGTAGCAGATGGTGTTTTAGTCGGACAAATCGGTATTTTATAGAATTCATTCTGGATTCTGATTTTGCTAGTAAGAAATCAGTATCTATTTAGTAGGATATATCTATTAAGAAAACATTTCACCAGATTGGGTTTTATGAAAGAAAACAAAAATTTCAGGACTGGAGAAAATTGTCAGCTCATGGTTTTCCATTGCAAACAGCATTATGGCATAACTCTACAAAATTGAAGAAATGTTGCTAGTTAAGAGATTTGTCTCATTGCTAATCATGCTTATATGCACTTAGTTGCTTCTTTTGTTATATTTATGCCTCTTAATAATATCGTGCTTGATTTTTTTACCCAGAACAAGAATCTATTATGTTTTCATGATAGAATTCCATTTTTAATAGTTCAAGCTTTATATACACTCAGTTGCTTGCTTTGTTATATTTTTGTTTCTTTGTTTCGAGCATAATTGTGCATGAAATTATCCAGGATGTATATCTTGCACTAAAGGCTTTGTTGTTGTTGAGCTTGACTTAATGAATTTTGGTTCCTGTGACATTTGAAAGAATGAGAGTGCAGTGCTGTTTTCCAATTACAGGGTGATCATTTTTTTTTTACAAGCCTGCTGTAGGTTCAGAAGTGTGATTATTATTATAAAATAATTTGGATATTTGCATACAATCGACATTCTACTTCTTTGAGAGCGTTAGCAATTAGCGCTTTGTGAAGAGCCTAACCCCATTGAAATTGAAATGGGGTTGTTAGAGAGGGAGATCAGAGGGATATGACACATCACACTATCAGAGAGAAGGGGGAAAAATTAACGTGCTAAAAATAGCTAAAGAGGACAGAATATTTTCATCCATGGAAACAGGAGATGAGCATATACAATACAATTTACTTTAATGAGGTTACAAACTGGTGGTTGTTATTTGGCGATCCCTACTACCACCAATCTCTCAACAGTTTCTTACCAAGACCAGCTTGTCATGCTGTCAAACCTTAATTATTTAAATAATATCCCACCCAAGAAGCCAGCATTGCAAATCTCACAGGAAAATGGCACAACAATCAGTTAAAGTTTTGACACTGTTGGTGTGTGTATTGTGGTGTGCATTCGCTGCAGCTGCTGGAAGCCCAGCGGATGAAGCCATTTTTAATGTCGGTAGCTATGGTGCACATGCTGACGGGCAAACCGATGATAGCAATGTGACTTTTCTCTTCTTTATTTAGGATTTAATTAGTGTTTTTAAAACTACTCCGTCAAATATATGACTTCTCCTTTTTATAATTAACAAGATAATTTGTTTTAATTGCTTTACAAGCATAAATAAATATTCTGTTGATTTCAGGCCTTCTTGAAAGCATGGGAAGCAGCATGCGCAGCAAGTGGCAAAGTGAAGATTCAAATACCAGGCGGCACATATAAATTGGGCCCAATCGTTTTCAAGGGGCCATGCCCAAATGTTGCCTCGCTCACCGTTGTTCATAGGGTAGTTAATTAATGATAAAAAACTATCATTCATGAAACTAATTAAATTCATTATGATTATGATGCAATAACAATCGATGTAGGAAAATAAACAACAGTAACTTAATTAAATGTGCGTTGAGTTACAGAAACTAAGTATATATGAATTGGTTCCTTTTTTTTGGGTTGATGTAATGCATTCAGGGAAAAATTTTGGCATCGACCAACCTGGACAAGTTTGATACAGACGCCTGGGTGACATTTTATGGAGTGAAAGGTTTGAGGTTGAGTGGAGGCGGTACCTTCGATGGCCAGGGCGCTGCCGCTTGGGACCAAAACAGCTGCAGTAAGACTAAGCACTGCAAAGCTCTCCCTGTGGTATATGTCTTTCTGTTTCAACTTTCAAGCCTCAATTCTTGCTGAATATATATGTACTTGATTCCTTGACATGAAGGTCAAGGAAAATGAATTGATTTAACTCTTTGCGTTTGATTACAGTCAGTGAAATTTATCCACACGAACGACACCATCGTGAAAAAGATAAACTCAGTTAACCCCAAGTTCTTCCACATGGCGGTGATCGGTGCCAACAAGTTCCGTGCCAGTGACTTGAAGCTCGAGGCTCCAGATGAAAGCCCCAACACAGACGGCATCCACATTGAAGCCAGCTCTGATGTGAAGATCACCAACACCAGCATCCACACCGGAGATGATTGCATCTCAATTGGGCATGGCAGCACCGACATCCTCATTGCAAGAATTGAATGTGGTCCTGGCCACGGCCTCAGCATCGGCAGCCTGGGCAAGTACAATTACGAGAAGGACGTGCATGGGCTCGTGATCAGGGACAGCAACATCACTGGTACTACAAACGGAGTACGCATCAAGACATGGGAAAACTCCCCCGTCAGCACTGTTGCCACCAACATAACCTTCCAAAACATTCAAATGACCAATGTCAGCAACCCCATCATCATCGACCAGTCGTACTGCCCATTTGCAAACTGCGGTAGCAAGGTACATATACGTTTTAAATTGACTTTTAGTAATTACCGTGTATATATGTGGATTTGGTGTTAACTTAACTGATGGAATCGACAGGAGCCATCCAAGGTTAAGCTGAGCAACATAAACTTTATCGGCATAAGAGGGACGTCAGCGACACCGGTGGGAGTGACCTTGATATGCAGCAAGGGATACCCATGCCAGAATGTGAATATGCAAAGTGTGCACCTCAAGTACATTAATGGCTCAGAAGTCACCGCTGTCTGTGCAAACGTGAGCCCCAGTTACTCGGGCACAGTGATCCCCAAGACTTGCACCGCCCCTTCTTCGGCCAATGCTTGATCGATCGATCATTATTCCTAGGTTCTTGTCAACAATTTCATTAGTATCTCCACGCACTTCACCGTTGATGTTGGTTCCTATTCATTGCCTGTGACGGACAGGGCCGATCTTTAAGATGCTATCCTCCGTATACCATACCATACCCGGTCCCACTTCTCTTAGGGGCCGGGGACCGGGGACCGGGGGAGATATTTAAATCTTTCCAAATTTTGACGTTTCCATGTAATCTAAAACTTTTATTCAGGAATTGCATTTGGCAATTGACATCTGATCTTCCATTTATTGCATCAGGGTTCAATGAAATGGTTAACTAATATATAACGGACCTGAGACACGAAGAATAAAGAATTTCGGTTTGCATGCTTATCCATATTCTTTATTCTTATTTTCGATATAGAATGAAGACATCTTTGCTTTCCATGGTTTTGTTAGTATAGGAATAAGGGCTCAAATTTTTTTATTCTTGTGTTGTTTGGGTTGCACAAGAATAAGAATTAAGCACGCAAATCGAAATTTCTTATTCTTATTCCCTATTCTCGGCCTATCCAAACACACCCTAATGGCTCCGTTTGGATAGGTGCAGGAATAAGGGGCTGTTTGGATTCCCCAAGGAATTTGGGGAATTTCATCTTCTTAACATAAATTTATTATAAATAATCCAAACTCTTCACAAAATTACACACTTCCCAATAAATTTAGTCCTAGAAATTACAACTTCTCCAAATTCCCTAAATTCTTAAACGATCCAAACTCTTCACAAAGTTACACACTTCCCAATACTTCTTCTCTTATTCCTCTTATTCCCACACCATCCAAACGGAGCCTATGAAAAACCTCCTAACCAAATTTCGAACATGTGAACTTTCACTCAAGATGCATTGTTCTTTGACACTAAACCAAGAGCGAGTTCCCTAACAACGATGGACCAAATAAAATTAACACCATGAAGGGCCTAAATCTTCTTCCAATATTATTTTATTATTTTCAATTATTTTAGAACTAAATTTTGCTATATCTTCGAATTGATACTACCCTTAAAAATTAAAAGGGATTGATGCTTGTATTTTTTTTTTATTATTGACTTGAAATTTGAACTCTATTTTTAAGAATTTTATTATTTTTTTAAAGATAAATTAGCGTCAAGCCTAAGAATTCTTTCTTGCGAAGACTTATTATCAGAGAAGAGAACTCTCCCATGTAACATCCAATTCATGAAGAATGAAGCGAAAAGCAGAAATTAAAGAACCTCCAAAATCCCCTTAAACCTCAGCATTGCCATTTTATTCCTTAATACGTAGATTTGGAGCGCCTGTACTGAGATTTACAGTGAATATAATAAAACCCTATGTGAGCTAGTATTTTAAAAATCTTATATCTTCTCTTGTGTTCTTATTGAGATTTAATTTAAAAATAAGTTGGATGGTTTAGACTCCCAATTTATTTTAAAAAAAATCGTTGTTCGAGATCGAGACTAGAGTTGTGCTGACCGAATCAACTTGGTTACAGTCAGTACACCTGGGATTCATCTTCTGGATTTCTCCAGCTGACTTCCTTACATTCGAGCCGTCCGATTTAATCTGAACGATGATGGGTGCCTCGTGAATAGTATCAAATTGATAGATCTGAAAAAATTTTAACAATTAAAATTAAATTGAACGGATCAGACGGGAGGAAGTCCACTGGATTAGGATACGATTCCTCGGTACACCTGGCTAAAAACCGGTTTCAGTGGAATCCTACAAAACGAGGCTTTCGAGGGTTCGTAAGCATTTGTGAAAAAAATGTAGAACTTTTGTGAGAGAAGTGATATCAGTTTAACAAGGAAAATTTGTATGAAAGTCAAAAATATTCTTAACATTTTAAAAAAGACAAAGGAGCATCATGTTTTTTAATAATAACACAGTTATAGCGGTATTAATATTGTCGCTATAGTACAGTTGAATTTTTTATTTTTTTCATTTTACTTTGCCTATAGCGGTATTAGTATTGCCGCTATAGGACTTTTTTTTTGCTGCCGTTTTATTTGACTTTTAATGTCGGCCATTTTTTTATTTTCGTTTTATTTTGTTTTCTACTTTATTTTGCTTATAACATAAATTAATTTTAATGTAATTTTAAATAATGTTTACATATATGTATAATTAATATTTTTAAATTATTCAATTTTATATGTATGTAAGGTTCTCCAAAATGATACGACACGATCGTGTTGGCACAACACAACACAACACGAGTACGAAATTGGCACGACACGACATGTGTATTGGCACCATACGACACAACACGAGTACGAAATTAGCACGACACGCTCGTGTTATCGTGTCATGTCATAATCGTGTCGAGTTAGCAATTTTGAATAATTAACACGATTTGACACGACACAACAACACGAATTTAATTTTTAACATTATGAAAAATAACATCGTAAACATACTTCTTTTTAAATTATTTTTTCTAAAAATTATATTTAAATTGATTTTATATCAAAATTCAAATTATAATCATACTTTATTTCTTTAACGTATATTTATTTTTTAATATATTTTATTTTTATAATCTATTCAAACAATAAAGAAATGAGCTAGCAAAAAATAAAACGATCAATTAATCTTTTAACAAAAATATTCTGATAATTTTGTACTGATATATATACTGAGAATTTGTAGAAAAGTCAAATAAACTGCAACAATATTTTTTTTCTTCCTTTTAATAATTTAACTGTTTTTAATAAGTTATTATAAAAAATAAAGAAAATTTTTTGACACGACGTGTCAACATGACATGACACGACTGACACGATCATGTATAGTCATTCCGAGTGGTGAAAAGAGGCAACCCGACACGACTGACTCGATCGTGTATTGTCGTGCTGAGTGGTGAGAAGAGACAACACGACATGCATTCTGATACGACACGACTAACTCACTAACACGATCGTGTCGTGTCAGAATCTTTTTTTTTATTTTTTATATAATTTATTAAAAACTGTTAAAATATTAAAATGAAGAAAAAAAATATTGTTGCAATTTATTTTATTATTGTACAAATTCTCAGTATGTATATCTATAAAAAATTGCCAGAATATTTTTATTAAAAGATTAATTGATTGTTTTAATTTTTGCCAGTTCATTGAACAAATTAAAAAAATAAAATATTAAAAAAAAGTAAATATACGTTTTTTCTAACAGGTTATAATTTGAATTTTAATATAAAATCAATTTAAATAATTTTTTAGAAAAATAATTAAAAAAAATAAGTATGTTTATGATGTTATTTTAGGGTAATGTTAAAAATTAAATTTGTGTTGTTGTGTCATGTTCGTGTCGTGTTAGTTCGTGTTCGTATCATGTTGCATGTTCGTGTCGTGTTAGTTCGTGTTCGTATCGTGTTGCGTGTTCGTGTCGTGTCAAATCGTATAAATTTTTCAAGATTGCTAACACTACACAATTATCAAATCGTGCCAATACGCATGTCGTGTCGTGCCAATACGATCGTATCATATCATTTTTGAGAACCCTACATATAAATAAAATTGAACAATTTTTAAAATATTAATTTTACATATATGTAAACATCATGTAAAATTACATTAAAATTGATTCATGTTATAATGTTATAAACAAAGTAAAGTTAAAAACAAAATAAAACGAAAAATAAAAAACTTGCCGACATTACAAACCAAATAAAACAGCAGCAACAAAAAAAATCCTATAGCTGCATTAGTATTGCCGCTATAGGCAAAGTAAAATGAAAAAAAAAAAATTCAGTTGTGCTATAGCGGCAATGTCACACCCCAAACCAAGCCGCAATTTGGGATGGACAGCCCCGCCACGCGTACACACTCTACTGTGTACACGTAAGGCTATAAAACAGTGTCACATAATCAAATAATCACAAATAATAACCACATAATAAAGGCATTGTTTGTTTATACAACAAAAGACTGGTAAAATGTACACACATCAAAATCTCCAGTCATCATACAAACAAAACATAGGATAATGCACAGCGGATAAATACTATTCCAGCTCGGCTTGGTCTTCTGACTAAAACTCCTCTGCTAAGTCTACCAAACCTGAACCTGCGCCACAAGTAATTATGTGGGCTGAGTACGCGAATACTCAGTGAAACAGTAAGGAAAGCCAGCAAGGTTCTGGTTAAACTAAAGTCAGAACTAAACCATACTTAAATACTTTTAAGATCCTAACTTAAATGCAGAAGCTAAGTGTATGTTTAGTATGATGACAATACTATGTTACAAATCATGACATGCCCAATAAAATCCGAAAAAGTCTCTGGAGAAATGGATAGTAATATAGGGAGCTAAACATCATAATAATACGACAGTCAAACACCCACACTCAGTAGTCATTTATAAGCATAACAGAATCTGAAATCAGTCCTCACATATCCCAATATGACATGGACCTTGCCTAAAGTAGATCTACCTACATTCTACATAGAGAATCATACCCCGAAGCCCCGTAGGCCAGCTCCAAGCCTACAGCCCCCGTCGAGGAGTAGGTCAATACCGGTATTGAAACGTGGGAGGTCGAGAGGTAGTCTAATAAATAAGTGGCAAACAACCCCATAGAGTCCAGTCGAAGCAAGCGATAATATATATACAAATAGCCTAACAATAATAACTACCAAGTGACCGCAGTACTGCCTGAAGGTCAGTCTGCTGAGTGATCATCAGTAACGCGTTGCTCGAGATCGCTATCATAAGGAGACCACCGGCAATGGCTGGGGTGCAATCTCCCGATAATGGAGATCGCGTGCAAAACGCTCTTATCTCACTCGGTCTCACTATCCTGTACCTTACCAGATGCAAGTGTTGATTAAGGGCACTTTTAAGTTATTAATCACTTAATTAATATGGATGCTTATCCTATATATGCAAGCTACTCTTTAATTAATGACATGCTCTTAACTGTTTACTTAATGTCAATGACATGATATGCACACAATTAATTAATGATCTAATCCTTAATCCAAAGTTTAAACAAAACCTAAGGCAATCCACACACCTGGAAAGAAAAGTGCAGAAGTGACTACTCAGCTGGAGGGTCGGTGAAGTCCTGCTCTGCGTCACCTCCCTCGTACTCAGGAAAAGCGTTCTCAGCTAAACTCGAGTAGTCCTGCTGGTCACCTGACCAAGACAAAAGACTTAACTTAAGAAACGAACTCACAAACGAAACACTTAGACTAACGATCTCTAAATTGACCCTCTATTGGTTCTAGGTTCAGATTAGTATGGTGTTTGGACTTAGACTTTCTGAAAGGGATTCTGTTTTAAAATATATTATTTTAGTTAGAGAAGTATTTTATAAAATTTTGACAGAGATTCTTTTAAAACAGTTTGTGAAGGAAATCGTTTTTAGACGAATTCCTACAGTCCATTCTACGCGTTTAAGTGGTGTAATAATTATATTAAATATTTTAGTTTGGTAATATTTTTAATAGTGTTTTGCTCAAGTATGAAAACTAATCTAACTTAAATTCTTAAACTAAAAACAACTTTAAAATAAAATAAATAAAGTAAAAGAAATAAGAAAATAAACTCAATTTGGTTGATTTGTGTTTGGGATCATATATTGTCCAATTATATCATAGTATCAATAGAGTATTATTTTTGCGGACATTTCAATCATTTCCCCATTTAAAAGCCAACGATTTTATTTTCGAATCCGACTTAATTAACTTCTCGGTCAAAACCTATTATGTTAATATCACACTAATCATTTCATGCCATCAAATAGTTCTAGTTTTAATTCTCAAGTTCTAGTTTTATTCTCAAAATCCAACTTATATATTTCAAAATACAACTTCAACAGCCGACAACACCAAATGGGCCACGCACAAATAAATCACAGAGCCCACAAGAAATCCTCACGGATTAGAACAGAGGGACGAGCCCAGAAGGAAACAGGCCTGACGGCCCAGAGTGAAAACACACAGCCCACAAGGAAACAAAACAGGATCCAAGCGGATTCGGAGCCAATGGGTTTCGGGGATCAACTCCGAAACCCAAACAGAAAATACGATCCAACCTAATAACACAGAAACTTTACTCAAAAGACCCTGAATTATTTTATTTACTTAAAATTTACCTAACAGTCCCTATTAACAGAATTAATTCTAAACAGACCCAAAATCAGTTCAAAAATATTTATGAAAAGGTCCCTGGGCAGGTTTTTATGAGTACCAGACTGGTACAAGGCCTGATACCAGCCTTGTACCGTGCACCAGAGGCAAACAGAAGCAACAGAGAGGACTCACAACACAAGTCTCAAGCCTTAACAAGCGATATCGATATCCAAACATCAGATCAACATCATAGAGCCTCAGAAAGGCCTCTCAAACCAAATACAGATCTAAACCATCACATGCAAAGTCTAAACAACACATTTCAGATCGAGACATTCAGCAATTTAACAGGTCAAAGACAAGGATCGATACTTTCCACAGATGGAATTGAGCCATCACAGTCACATATTCAAATAAACCAGGCTCAGTTTCGCATCTCAAATTGAGGCATAAACCCCCAATTAGATCAGACATCCACACAAAGTCTCAATCAATCACACAGTCAAACAAGCACACATAAACAAGGAACAAGGAGAAGGGGTTACCAACAGGGAAGGGAGAAAACAGAAGCAAGCAGGGAGAACAGGGTTTCAGCACATCACAGCGCAGAGTAGCACATCACTGCACCTCCCATCAGCTCCATCATCTAGCCTCATCGACCGCCGCCGTCTCCACTCCAGTTGCTAGCCTCCACCTTTCTCTTTCTCTCTTGCTCTTTTTCCTTTCTTTGTATCTGTTCTCTGTGTTGGGTCTGAGTAGAGAGAAGAGAGAGGGGTGGCTTAAATGGACTGGAGATGGAGAGTGGGGGCAATTGAGATGCTGAGGTGGCAGAGGGAGAGAGGGCAAGAGATGAGATGGTAGGGTTTGGGTCAAGGGTGAATTTCTCGGATTGTGAGAAATTAGGGGGCAAGACCAGGCACCAAGTGGATCTCCAATCGGATTGGATGAGAGGAGGGGGTATGGAGCAGAGAGGGGACAGCGCAACATGCTGTCGAGAGGGATTCGAGTGGGGTCTCAGCCAATCGACAGGAAGGGAGGAGTGGGGGAGAAGGAGATCGAGTGGGGTCGAACACCTCTGTCAGGGGCGAGAGAGAAAGGGGTGAAATACTCGTGAGTTTTTCGAGAGTTTTTCCCCGAATAGAGGGGCGAGTGAGGAGAAGCGGAAAAGAGGGAAAAGAGGAGAAGAGATAGGAGATAAAAGAGGAAAACTAGAGATCAAACGGACGGTCCAGAAAAAAATCAAGTAACTTAGGAGTTGATCTAACGGTCCAGAACAAAGGAATTTTAGGAAACTGATTATAACCATAGTAGAAAAATGAATTTTAACACAAATTTCAACTCATAATAATTTTATAAAAATAGTTATTTGAATTTCTACAATTAGAAATTTGAGTAATAAATTTTTATGAAAGTTTTGCACATGGCCGAAATTTAATTTTTTATATCGGACTCGAAATGAATTGGACTTCTAAATTTTATGGGAGTCGATTATCCGCTAATTAACTGAATTAAATTTTTAATCGTATTTATTTGTATTTATTTGTTTGCTTGAAGATTTTCATTTTATTAGATTATTTTATAATTAATATTTTCTGGGTTTTTACAGGCAATGCTAGTACCGCTATAGCTGTGCTATTATTAAAAATTATGGTACTTTTTTTATTCTTTTTAAAATTATTAAAAGTATTTTTGTCTTTAATAAAAATTTTCCGTTTAACAATTAGCTAAATAATTGTCCCAATCGGCGCCTGCCACTTCACAGCCGATTTATTCCAACCAAATTGATTCTTTTTCGGAGATTTCTTTCCTTTTCCGCCACTAGCGTAAGTTTGCGTTCATATGCAAATAAAGAACCAAAATAATACTAAATAATAAAAATATGTTATTTAATTTACTAGAGCATCAGTACATACATTAATTAATTTTTTTTCTTTATTAGTACTAGCAATCACGCTCAATTTGAGTCTTTATTATTATTATTTTTCTAATAAATAATTATAATGATGTTAAAATAAAATGTTTAGTAAAAAAATTATTAAAAAAATATAACTTTTGACTCAAATATAAAAAAAAATATTGATTAGCATATTTGATAAATATATTTTGTGACCAGACTTGCCTAATTATTAGACTTCCACTCTGACATAAAGTTCTTGTTTCGACAATTTAAAATTTGGTGAAGGTTTTTTACTTATAAATCTATATGCAAAATGATTCTAGCTCTTGGATATGTGCTTTTATAAGTAGTAGTGATTAGACGAAAAACCAAAACATATTGTTGTTTCGTCTAGTGATCGATATCCAACCAAAGATCAAATCGATCAAACGACACAAACATATGTTTACACGCTAGATCTAGCGTGCAACACCTCTTGGATCCGTGTGTTTGTAAGGAGTTGAGATAGAGATAAAGATAATAATAATAATAATAATAATAATAATAATAATAATAATAATAATAATAATAATAATAATAATAATAAGAGAAAGCCGGTTAAACCTCGTTAGATCTCAATTTTGAAAATTTAAATGACTGATCCAAATCGTTCAATATGATCTCCATATTGAAATCTCTTTGGACACCAAATTTTACATTTTTTTTTGAAATTTTTAAGTATTTTTTTTCGAATTGTTAGTATTTTTATTATGGTTATTCTACTACTTAAATGTAAATTTCAGGCGCCAAAAAATTATTATCCATACTTTTTTGTTTATTTTGTTTTATTTTTTATCTTTTTCGTGTTTAGATTTTTTAAAAAAAAAATCTAAACACGAAAAAGATCAAAAATAAAACAAAAAAGTATGGATAATAATCATGCGAGACAGCGAGAGCCTAAATAGAAATCCACGAAACAAAACAATTGGAGGACAATGCTTTAATTAGTATTTCATATGATTTTTATGCAGTACTTGATCTAAGTTTAAAAATTCATACTGAAATAAAATAACCTTACTATAAATTGATGGTTTCAAATTTCTTTAAATTAGGATTTACTACAAGCAAGAACGAACAACATTATTATTTTTTTATTGTTTTTTTTAAACAATTGGGTTGAACCTACCAGGATTTTTTATGAGCATTTTTTTTTGTGATATATTCAGTGATCACGGGTTATCAAATGGGTATAAGTAAAAATTAATGATCACCCATTAATAAAAATTTCAGCGGAAAAAATTTTGAGAAATGATTTTGCTCATTTGATGCATTTTCTTTGCTGACTTATCCACGATTTGGACGCAAGTCGTTTAATATTTGTTCTGGAAAGAAGAAATTAAGCATCAATCATAATATGATTTTTTTTTAATAATTACGCATAAATTTACTTTAAATTTATGTCAGATTTATATTTTTAGATATAAAATTAATTCTGGAGCTAAAAATTAGTAGGCTTCAACCTTAATTGTCATATATCTGATGTCATTATCAGCCTTACAAAAATCTATATAGTATTAATTTATTTGTCTTTAAATTGTAGTGGCGCTACCATAACAACTTTCGCTCCTTGGCTAGTTCTTTTGCAATTGGGTTTGACAGTGTTTTCAAAATTGTATTGGATATCTGAAAATTTCAATAATACCAAGAATCACAGTGGTATCCAGTGTTGTGAGAGAAAATATCAGACAATTTCATTAATTACGGAAAATACTAAATTTCTGCACTGGCCGGTAGGGATGCCGGTACGGTTTTGAAAAACAGACCTATCTATAAAGATGCACCTTAATTAAATTATCAATCACAAAAATGTAGAAAAGTAGTTTCATCATTGGGCGGATCAGATGTACATGATCAAGGATTAAAGCAAAACCCTGTTCATATTTGCTGCCTGTAAGTTTCAGGAAAAAATAAGGTATTAGAATGCAATCTACACGTACAGAAATTCACCTGCGTACGCTCACATCTGACGTGGTACCATACAATTAAATTAATATTCACAGGTAATGGCGTAATGCAAGCAATACTTAAAAAAGGTGTAGAACCTTAGCATGGAAATCATATCAATCTAAGAAGACTAGAACTAAGCTTGTAAATGTCCCAATCAAGATCTTAAAAAAAAAAAAAAAAAAAGTTGCCCCAATCAAAAGGAGACCGCTTTACAGGCTATACATCCTATACTGCTATATATTCCTCACAAATTGGAAACCATTTGGGGGAGATTCTTTTTTTCTCCACCATGTTATCTTTTAAAGAAAAGTGGATTTAATTTGTGATTGCTTAGAACCAGTGAATTGCAATCTTACCGTATCATGATGTGTCGTTGCAAATACGATCGTATTTGACACCGTGTCGTGTCGTGTTGACACAGGTCGGATTTGAAACCATATCGTGTCGTGTCGTGTCGTATCGTGCTAAGTAGAGGAAAAGATCGATACGCCATGAAAATTGACACGCCGTGTTGACATGATACAATGCACCCGCGTCAGTCGTATTGAACCGTGTCAACATTTTATTTTTCTTTTTTTCTAAAAATAGTTAAACATATTTTAAAATTAGAGAAAAATGAGAAAAATTTGTATTAAATTTTATAAATCGGTTATATAGTTGAAAAAATAATATAATAATAATTCATGATAGTACAATATAATAATTAATTAACTAGATAATAAAATACAAATTACATAACATTAAATAGTTGGAAATTTTTAATTATAGTTTTTGTATGATATTTTTTTCTTAAAATTCAAATCATCCTCAGTTTTGAGGAGTACAGAAAAAATTTTCCCTTTTATAATATATTAATAGTTTTATAATATTTTTTAAAAATTTTAAAATAAATTAAAATCGTGTTATATCGTGTTGTAATCGTGTCATGTTAAAGCTCACTACCAGAAAACAAGCCTTTTGCAACGGAGGTTTAAAGACGGTTTTTATAAAGAACCGTTAGGGACCATATTGCCCAATGAAGCGCATAATAATCTCAATGATCGAAGATCTACAATTGCCCAAGGTACTGCTTTAAGATTTGGTGTTTATATACCAACATTTTACAGTTCAAGAATTTGGAGTTTAATCAATGTTTTGGCTTACTTAATCAAATGCAGACAATAGAACCAGTTGGAAGAGCATATAGCAATGAAGAGATTGGAGTAGTGGTGAAAGAGCTCATGAACTTCATGAAAAATAAATTATTCTGAGTTAGAAGTTTGTATCCATTACTTGCAACATTTTCTTTGTTTCGAAAATGTACTAATTTGACTTATATCACTAAAATTGATATGTAGTGATCTACTGTCCCATTTTAAACTACTCATTTAGGATAGTTTGGTACTTAGTTGCTCATTATGTATGTATACTTGGAGAAAATTCTGGCTTTTTAGATGCATTTGAAACTTATATCATTTAGGATATAAGTTTCAAATGAGCAACTAAGTATAATTTTTGGTTGAAAATTCTGTCTTTTTAGATGCATATTATTTTAGCCTCAAGTAGATTATAATTTTATATATACTCTTCACTTTTTAACTGGTCATTTTGCATATCTTTGTGTGATTATGGATTATTTATGTGTGTAATGTTAGATATATATATATGTGAATATGTGTGAATATTGATTGTTGGTTGTTTGGTACGTTGGTACCATTTGGTACGGCTATGTTGGTTGTTTGGTACGTTGGTACCATTTGGTACGGCTAGCAATATTGGGCTAGCCACATAAAATCAAAAAATATATTAAAAAAACAAATTAATAGCCATGGTTTTTATATAAAATGCGTCACTAATTTAACAAGTATATTTTAGTAGCACAGTTATTGGATTCAAATATAGACAGTTTTTATTTTAATAACCGTTGTTATTTATGGGCCTATGACGGACCTTTTCCAAACACCGTCTTTATTTGTCTAGATTTACAGACGAATTTTTATTTTATAACCGTCTTTAATTTTAAGACGGTTTTTATCAAATTTGCTACAGGGGCTTTTGGCCGAAATTTAAAAGTGGATATTTACGAAAGCACGTTAAAAGCCTGTGCTCCCTTGGCGACTTTTATGAAGACGTCCTCTAGAGTGGTGTCGGCCAAACCCCATGCGTAAATTGTAAACCGGCTTTTGGCCTTCTCTACCGCATGGAAAACTTCTGAAATTCTGACCTCCTGTTTCGGTATTTCGAACTTTTGGGTACCGGAGATGTGGTAGATCTTGTTTGCATTTGGAGACAGGTGCCGCACTAGGCTTTCTACTTCTTGTTCCTGCTCTACTGCAGTAGTCATGGTGAACACATACCACCCGCCATATCTCGCCTTTAACTGCCATCATACAAATTATATATATATACTTTTCAGGCATACATAGTATTCAGGTTTCAAACTTTCAATTATACAAGGAAACTTAAATAAAAAAAAAAAACATAGGAAATTAATGAGACCACAAAGTACCTCCTTAGGATTGCCTAGGCACTGGAAGCTTCCATCCACAAAAATACCAAGCCGGTCACATAAGACCTCTGCCTCCTCCATTGAATGTGCTGAAACAAAAAGGCCATAAAATGTTATTAGCTGTAGTTCCCTTTATTTTGAAAGCAAATTAATTCATAATCAGAGAAACAGATACTACTTGTAAGAATAATAGCACGGCCCTCCTTAGCACGCTTGACAACATTCCACAAATTGTTTCTTGAAGCAGGGTCCAGTCCTGTACTTGGCTCATCCATGTAAACCACCTAACAATGAAAATAAATGATTGTGAACTCATTAATTAGATAGTTAATTTAGCTAGTAGAAAACCAAATCATATTACCTTAGGGTCACCGATGAGAGAAATTGCAACACTCAGCCTTCTTTTCATGCCACCGCTATACGTCCTCGCTTGTTTATCCCCAACCCCACCGTAGAATAAATTAACACTCCTCAGAGATTCTTCAACAGCCTGTTTTTATTTTTTTTCCCCCGAATTGATTGCTAATAAGATTTTTGGACTAAGAATGACACTAAACAAAGAAAATACTAAGAAAATGGCATTAAACATAATTGTATTAATATACCTGAGTTAGAATGTTGCCTTTAAGATTCTTCAGCCGGCCATAAAACAACAAATGTTCCCGTCCAGTAAGAGTTTCCCATAACAAACTAAATTTTTAAGCACAAGAAAAAAAATTTCATTAAATTTTCTTGCTGACGTCCTTAATTTTAAGAAGGATTTGCTTCTACTATCATTTTTTTTTTTTACCAGATGCAAAGAAAATAATTTGGAGAATATGGAGGTTTGCAGAGCTTACTCATGCTGGGGGCAGACACCCATGTTGGTATAGATGCCATCCATGTCAGTCCTTATGTCCATTCCTTGTACATACGCTGTACCTGATGTTGGCTTAATCAACCCTATCATCTGTTCAGACCAAAATCACTCATTTCATTATTATTAAAATATTATTCCCTTCATATAGCCCTAAATGAACATCACTTCTGATTTTGACACAACTAGCGTTTTTTATAGAAGTTCAGAACTTGGACAGTTGGACTAGTCAAAGGGTAGAAAACCCAGAGAGTTGGTTTTGACCAGATAACAAACCTTAGATTGGGAAAATAACAACAAAGCCTTTTAGTCCCAATCAAGTTGGAGTAGGCTAGAAATGAAAACCCAACAAGGTCAAACCTTAAGACTGGGAAATAGAAAATAAAAAAAAAAAAGTTGTTTATTTAATGCTTCCACAATGATAGAGGAAGTCACAAACCATGTGGATGAAGGATGTCTTGCCGGCACCATTGGGGCCAAGCATGCCGAAACATTGACCCTGGGGAAGAGCGAGAGAGAGGCCCTTCACTGCCAACTTGTCAGGGTTGCCGTCCCGTCCAGGATATACCTTTCTTAGGTTGTCAGATATCACCGCATAGCTGCTGCTGGTTTCCTCCAGCACCAGATTCTCCACCAACTCCCTCTGAAATTCAGTTCATTATAATTTAATTGTTCCCATTTATCAATTCAATAATTTATTAAAATCTCCAAATGTAGAAAGTGTCTTATTATCATAATACCAGTTAAAAATTATAAACAATAAATTTAAAAAAGAGAGAGACATTAGACATACCTCTTGAGTGACGTCAGGCTTCTTGTCGACATCAATGACGACTTTGGCAGAACCCTGGCGGTTGAAGCTAGGAGTCAACTGGAGTGACCCTGACTTACTTAACTTCTTCCTCTTCAAGAATTTGAAGAAAAATAGGGGGTCTTTGCGGATACCGCCTCCAAGGGACGACACCTGGTCAAGGTAGAATGCTAGGGGAAGGAGCACCAGCCACTCCAGCACCATGATGATCATCACGTTTCTCATACCATTCTCTGAGCTGCTTAGATCACTCCACTTCATTCCTTTTGTCCCCATGGAACTCCCGCTGAATGAATACTGCCCAAACTCGTAAAGGCCTCGGTACAGAGCAAATCCTGGTACCAGCTCCATTACTATAATCCAACCCCCTGTGCAGCAAATTTTGGTTTAGCAGGATTTTTTTCTTTAAAGTAGATTCAGCAAGATTTTCAAGTTAGAAAGATCTAATGATTAACATTGCAGACAATCTATCAAGCATATTGTTGATCATCCTTTTTATTTAAATAATTTGTAAATGACCTTACTTGGAAAAGATGGATCTTCCACAAAGAATCGCAAGAGAAATGCACCAAGCAAGCCGGATCCATACACATAAATGTAGCCAATCACTGCACCATGCATTTTAAACATACAAAGATCCAATCAGAATTATCTTTTTTTTACATATATAGTGAGAGAAGGTTGCTAATCAGATTTTGAAATGATTTAAACCAGAGACTACAAAACAAGTGCAGTACAAATGATCTCAATCTAACCTGTAGCAGTCTTGACGTTTGAGAAAAAACAAGCCACAAGAAAAGCAAATGCGATCTGGAGGTTGATGTAAAGGAAAAAGAACACTGCTTGTATGCTGTAGTCATTTAATCTGAAAAAATTCAACCCTGCGGGAAGGTAAGACATTTCTCAAGAGTCAATATATGCCTTCTCAGCGATAGAATCCATGACAAGGCTAATCTAAAAAGAGAAAGAAGAATTACCTATTAGAGAGCCAAATATCACAAAGCATATCATATAGACTGCAGATAGCAATAAGAAGTACAAATAAGAAATCAACCAGTAAGGGCCATCATTCAATCCATGCATCTTCATCATTATCTTCAATTTTTGTTGCTTCTCGTACACCAAATAATTAAGTATTACCTATATACATGATAGGCATGAAGTCAGTAAGAATGCATAAGACTACTAGCTTTCTTAATTTTGAAATAGGTACCATCTTACTAACCGGAAAAAGTAGCAAAGTGACCCAAGTGAAGAACAAAACACCAACAAGAGCAGATAGGTCCAGGCGCGTTTTTGTTCCAACTTTGGGTGTCTCTTTCACAAATTCAAATTCCATCGAAACCCCAGATCCTTTCAAAAACTTGAGAAATGCATTTGATGCCTATTTTATGCAAATAAAAAATTAGTTTCTCTCTCTTTCAAAGGAAAAAAAAAAGAAGAAGATTACATTTATCAAAATAACCAATTGAACATTGAAATGGACAGAGCTGGTACTAAAATAAGTATCACTACAACATTTTTGTTTTACTTCTGGTGCCAGTAGTTGATGGTCAAACTTTACATTTCAATGCATGACAATTGACTTGAATTGTGGAGTGTGGGCTCTGGTTTTCATAATTTAAACGTCTTGATGTAAGAAAAAGCTGAAAAAAAGGATGATGAAGGGATGTGTAGTACCGCATTCAAAGAACGAGGGACCCTCTGCAACGCTATCTCAACATATCCTGTATTGTTACTATAGGTTGAATTGTACCATATATCAATGTTGAAGCCTGTCTCACTAGTATCCAGAAAGTCATAAGCTGCAATGCAAGATTGCAAAAGTTGTGCCAGCTTTAAAAGAATTAATGCAAGTATACACCCATCAAAAAAGAAATGTCCAGATGAGAGCAGTACCAGTAAGAAATTCATTCAGTTTTCTCTCTGGATTGCTCTGCCGATAACCCCTGAATAACTCGTCATTTATCATTGAAGATGTGTTGCGCCATAGTGACAACGCCTGGATACATACCACGTCTGTACATTTTTCAGAAGCAGCAGAATAATTTAGTTTGAGGAAATAGATGAAATAAAAAGATTTTACAAGCCAAAGAGAAGTAAATGAAGGGTTAAAGAAGTAAAATCAGACCTACGGTAAAGGGTACCCCTTGGTAATCGATTGTAGCCTTGGAGGAAGTATTAGAGAGGCAAGATGGTTGAAGGTAATAGAGAGGCCTGTTTGAGATAAATGCTGGCTCAATGTACTGATTGTATCTAGTATATGTGTCTGAGCCCTGAAAGTAAAAATAAAAAATAAAAAATAATAACAGAAACAACATTTGAGAAACATCGTTCTGGCAAATACATTCATAAGGCAACTTAGGTTGAAATCGAGACATGAGAACTCACAGATACAACTTGAGAGAGAACAGTAAGATAATCAGAAAAGTTGGGAGAAGAAGTATCCATGACTGGAAATAGACTGGCAGCAAGAGCTGTGATGCAACCAACAATTAGAAATTGAATTAGATACAACATAATATATAATAATTGAAAATTATAAGGAAAGATAGGGAGGAAAATGCAAGAAATAAAAAAGAAATTAGTTGTGAAGATGTAGGTACTTTGTGAAAGAGTCTGGTTGTGGCCAGTGAAGAGCAGAGTGGCAGGACAAGAGCCGGAGAGCTGGCATGAGGAGTCGGGAAGATCAGGGAACTGAAGATTGGCATCACGGGCGGCACGATACTGAGGGCGGGGCACCTGCATAAGGGCGGGCCACTCGGGGGGGCTGGTGATGGGGCAGCTGGCGACCTGGTCGAGGGTGGAGTACTGGGGGCCGCAGACAGTCTGGCAGGTGCCAGTGCCATTGAGGGGGACGCAGGAGCAGCCGCAGCGGTATTTGGGCTTGTCGAGCTCGCTGTTGATGACAGATTGCATGATGATGAGGAGGAGACAAATGAGGACAGGATAGGCGACAAGGCAGGTGTTGGTCTTAATGTTCCTCTTCTGCGAACATGCTCATGCTCATTCAGTTAGATATATATAAATATATATATATATAAAATGGTAATTGGGAGAAGAGAAGAGAAGAGAAGAGAAGAGCAGAGCAGGGACCTGAAAGGTGAGATTCTTTCGGAGAAGAGCATTAGCCTGAGTGGAGAAGCTAGCGGCGCCTCTTTCTCCATCTCGGCCTCTGTCTCCCAGAAGCGTCAACCCCGACGGAGATGGCGATGATGCTGGCGCTGGCGCTGACGCCATCGTCACTCACACCTCTCTCTATCTTTCTATCGATTGTAGAAATTTGAAGAAGAGAAGAGATGAGATGAGATGATGAGAGAGAGAGAGAGTCAAGAGAAAAAGTAACAAGCAGAGCCGAGAGCGCGTAGTCAGGAAAGTTTCCTATTTATTTTATACTTCCCTTCTCCTCTTTTCTCTTTTTCTCTGTCATTTCCCTCCTCTCCTTCAGTTACCATTTACCAAAAAGTTGAATTTTCAAATGTATGTGCATTGTGCAATACAATTCATCCAGGTTAGCTGGTTAGGTATGCGAATTGACGGACTTACCCTTCTTGTCCGGCGCCTTGTTTTAGCTTTCAAAGTCTTTGGGTGTATTTGGATGAGCCGGGAATAGGAAATAGGAATAAAAAATTTCGATTTGCGTACTTATTCTTATTTTTGTGTAACCCAAACAACACAAGAATAAAGAATTTGGGTCCTTATTCTTATACTAACAAAATCATGGTATAAGAATAAGAAATAAGGATAAGCGCGCAAACCGAAATTCCTTATTCCTATTTTCTATTCCCGGCTCATCCGAACACACCCTTTGACTCCGACACAGCAAAACAAAAATTATTACCTATTAATTATTAAATGTTCGCCGGATGCTACTTCCCATCCGGTCTTCAAAAATAATAAATATATTGATTCATCCTTCTTTACTTATTCAAATATGTTATATACTTTGGGGCTGTTTGGATCCCATGGGATTTTGAGAAATTTCATCTTTCTATCATAAATTTATTATAAACAATCCAAACTCTTCACAAAATTACACACTTCCTAATAAATTTATTCCTAAGAATTACAACTTCTTCAAATTCCCCAACTTTCTAAGCGATTCAAACGGCCCCTTTGTGATTATGGCTTCTGAAACTCATGTTGATCTTAAATTGATTCTGGTTTATTCGAGGTACAGACGTATAATATTATTCAAAGATAACATACGGTCAAAGCTTCCATTTTTTCTTCATTTCTCCTTACTAAACTCAAAATTTACCGTCAGGCGCTAGTCTGTACAACAAAATTACACAATTATGTTTAACCCTAAGAAAGAGGGTTTATTATGATGAAATATGTTTTCTATGTTATTTGCTCAATATGATACAAGTCTTATGAGAAAAAATAATGTTCAGTTTCTAAATAAATCAAATAATAAAACTTTTCCATAATTAGTCTATAATAAAACTTTTCTGAAGCTAATCATCTCTTCACCTTCATTTCTTTCAACATTCCCATCAAACTAAGATTGTATAAATACAAACAATTCTTAACTTGCAAAAAAGATATTCTCCAATAATTTAATACTTAATTCTTTTATAAAAATATCCACCAATTGCTCTTCCCTCTTAACAAAAAGAGTTTCAATCTCCTTTCGATTGAAATTTTTCTCTAATCAAATGACACTCTCCATCAATATGCTTTGTTCACTCATAAAAGATGGGATTTATTGCAATGTGCCTAATCACTAGATCGTCGCAAAACATCTTCTTTGGTTTTCTTACCTCGACATTCAAATTGGTGTGGACTTGCTTGATCCAAGTCTACTCAATCGCTTGCGTAGATACTATGACTCAGCATTCCGTCTCTGCGCTTGACAATACCACGGGGTCGTTTGGATGGGTTGGGAATTGGAGGAATTTCCAATTCCTAGCCATAAATTTATTATAAACAATCCAAACTCTTCACAAAGTTACACACTTTTCAATAAATTTATACCTAAAAATAGACTATTTCTCCAATTCCCAACCCATCCAAACGACCCCCACAATATTTTGCTTATTGATTTTTCATTTGACTAAATTTTCGCCTATAAATGTATAAATGTGTAGAAAATCATTTGTCAATTTTCTATCGAAACTTCCAACCGATTCCAACCGAATCTGCATGAGAATAACCACAAATTCCATTTTATCATTTTTTTCTAATCAAATTCTCTTATCAGTAGAACATTTTAGATACTTAATATTTTATTAATGGCATCCAAATGAGGTGTTATTGGTGCATGCATAAATTTACTAATTTAACTGACAACAAAAGTTAGTTCCGGTCAGTAGCTTAATGTATTTATAGAGGTAAAATCTAAATTGTCAAGTTTATTCTTATGGACAAAACAACATGTGCAACCAAAAATCTTAAAATGGTCAAGCTTAATATTTTTATCATGTAGAATTTCTAAAGGATATTCGAAATTCAAGTGGTGCTTGACAATCTATTTATCAAGTATGTTGAATTCTGAGATAGAGGATTTATAATGATGAAATATGTTTTCTATTAGTATTTGCTGAATATGATACTATTGTTGTATCGGCCTCTTTACAAACAGTTATCTAAGTACCGTTGGTATCGCGTTTACTTAACAGTAATTTCAAATATTTTTTTAAAATTATAGCAAGGCAATCGGAAAATTCTCCGACTGTCCAAAGAATGAGACCACAAATACAAAAAGGATTAATTCACAAAGCTCAACGCTTGTGAATTATGGAAGTTGTGCATTTCGTCGAGTATGGGAACATGGCCAACCAAATCTGACAAGTTGACAAATTGTAGAATTATGATTTTTCCTTTCTTACTTTTTTTTTGGTTTATACCAAAGAAGTTGGAACTTGGAAGTTTGAGAATTGAGGCGGATAATTTGAGAGGACAAAGTGAAGCCGCGTATGAGCATAGAAGTACAATATTAAGATCTTCTCTCAGAGTGCGTTTGGATCGTTGGAAGAAAGAAGAAGAATAAGTGAGAAAAAAAAATTATAAACAATCCAAATTCTTCACAAAATTACACACTTCCCAATACTTCTTTCCACTTCTTCCCTTCTTTCCTTCTTCCCACACCTATCCAAACACACCCTCAGATGCTAATCGTACCCAAAATCATGAAATGAAATCCCGTCCCGCGCGGGACTGTCCAGCGCAGTGCTGTGAGCCGTTTGATTTAATCTCAATAGCAAAGGGAGCCCCGTGCATGTAACCTGATTGGTAGATCCGAACCGTCCAGATCAGATCGGACGGTTCATAGATTGCGTTGGACGGTCCCGTGCGGGAGGAGATAAGGATTCCAAAATCATAAGTCTAACTTCAGCGCACCAGTCAAATTCAAGACTTCCATACATTGAATTATTTTAGTCAAAGACTTCCATAGATGGTAGTACATCGATAGTGCAAGCCTTTTTGGCTTTTTCTCGTGCGTAGGCACATAGCTGTTTTAATTTCCCAAGATGCCCTGTCCCTGGCGATATGACCATATTGCCCTCGCCAGTAAGTATATTTCCACTTGTCAAGACTTGGCTCACAACACCAATGTTTAATTGTAGGAGAGGCAGTGAGGTGCCTTTGTGCAGTGATTATTTATTTATTTTTTTCATTTGCTAATAATTATTTTTTTTTTGATTGGATTGCTAATAATTATTTGATGTGTAGAGACAAGGACCTTCATATAAAAAAGGAACTTGGTATGTCAGATTGTAAAAGTAAATATATCACACTGAGAAATGATTTTGTACTTTGTTTTATTTATTATTATTTTTTCGCAAAATTGGGCTAAAATTGTTGAGAGCAAACTTGGAGGTAAAGGCTCTTTCTAATAGTCAGGTAATTTCCTGATAATTTAAAAATTTTCCTTCTCCAAACGGAAAACAATTCCTTTAAGTTGGATTCTTTCATGCATGTGCAGGAGGAAGACGCAGTTGGCACGACAACTCTAATATCCTGATTATGATATACAAATAGTCAAATACTAAAATAAAAAAAAATTCAAATGAAATATTAAACAGGACAATAACCACATATTCACTCCGATTTTATTTGAATATTAATATTAATTACTCACAGATCTTTGAAAAGATTTCAGCTCGCCTTCTTTAGGCTCTGTTTGGATGCAAGAAGAAGAAGAGGAAGAAGGAAGAAGGGAAGAAAAAAAATTATAAACAATCCAAACTCTTCACAAAGTTACACACTTCCCAATACTTCTTTCCACTTCTTCCCTTCTTCCCTTCTTCCCACACCTATCCAAACTGAACCTTAATTCAACCGAGATACGTGGGGATGTGGCATCCATTAATTGTGTTTACCTCCGCAACTATTTTTTTAGTGCTTAAATTCAAGCATTTTTTTATAATTTATTAAAGAGGCTAATTAATTTTGAAATTATAGGCAATTACAACCATGCAAAAAATATAATCGATTAAAACAAGAGCATAGTAGACAATTCAATAACCTATAGTCATTTATGGGGCCATTTGGAGTTGGAATAAAGAATAAATCCCTTATTCTTTATTTCGGTGAAAACCAAACAACTAAGGAATATGGAATTTGGACTTATTCCGGCCCTTATTCATATTCTAACAAAACCAAAGAATTTAGATAAGAAATAAGGAATAAGCTATTCTCTATTCCTATTCCCTATTCCCTTAGGAAAAAAATATCAGAAAGTGTGTAGCTTTGTGTGAAGTGTTTGGATGCTTAGGAATAAATTTTCGTCTAGAAAAAAAATTATTCATCTTATTCCTAAGCAATCCAATCGGCTCCTATAAGAATTCTGGCTCTACAACAGCGAACACAGTCTGACATAAGTGAAGATGTTTAATTGTTTTTTTTTGTCTTTTCATATAAAACTAAAATTTTTGAATTTAGTCAAAAAGATAATGATAATGATAACATCATCTTGTACGTCATGCATTGAACAATCGTTTCAATAGCACAGTTTGAAAATTTTCAAATATAATTAACATGCAAATTAAATTGTAATGGCATGCCATGACTAGGCCTGATTAACGTGGATAACGGGCACGGAACGGGGTGTTCCGTTTACCGTTTCGTTTACGAAACGAAACTGATTTCGCTACCATTTACCGTTCCACTTACTAAACGAAATAATTTCGCTAAACGGCATGTACAAAAACACGTTAAAACACGTTAAACCGTTCCATTTCATGTTTCGTTTACCGTTTCATTAAGGAAACGAAACAAATATCTGTACCGTTTACCGTTCCGTTTCAGCAAACGGAACGGCATAACGTTTTTTTTGTTTCCGTTGGCAGGCCTAGCCATGACCATGATACCAGTTCTCTGCACGCATCCAAGTAAAGACACCGGAGAACAAAGACCGGGCCGGAGAGAGGCTGATATCTTGGTACCTGTGCGGAACTGGAGAAAAAATTAAGGAGCTATTGGATATTGTTACAAATTCATATTTCAGGAATTCTAGTTTTCGTAGTTTGTAATTTCTTGAAATGGAAGACTGGATTTTAGGTATATTAGTGTGTCGTTTGTATGGATTACGAATTAGATAAGTGAGGTCAAAGCGCTAAATTTGTATATAAATAATGATTGTCAATTTTACTTTTATTAGTTGAATTAACTAATTATATTAGCCGATTTGTGACTATTCCGAAAAATACCCGCCATCCTAATGCCAAAATAGTGTTTAAGAAAATTCATTTTTTATTATATTTTTAATCGTAAATTATGATAATTTTATGTCAATTAAACATAGAAATTAAAAAGGTCAGTATGCATAAGAGGTGATTTTCTACGAGTAATTATTTTGGAAAACAAAAAACCAATGCATGAGAGGTGGTTCCGATGCTCACTATTTAGTTGCTCCAAATGTCTCCAAACTCACTTTTTTATTACTTTTTCAAATATAAAAGTCAAATGTCGAATCTAAACTATTGATCTTGTTCAATGCAACGAGCAATATGTTTTAGCTTTTAAAATGTGTTTTTTTCTGTATGACAATCCGGAGTTGATTTAACGATGCAAAGTTTTTTTGGTGAAAAAACGATGTATATATGTGAACGTCTGTGTCAAACTCATATGTATTTTTCTATACAACATTACATTTGTATGGACGATTGGTATACAATATTGTACTCAGAGAGACAGTGGTACATGATATTCTATCTGATATTGAGCATCTCTAATATGCATTTTATTCACGATATGTACCAAATACACTATGTTCTCAATACACGATATGTACCAAAACGCAATTTTTTTTTCCTTTTTTCAGCAAAAAAACATAAATGACGCGTTATGTCATTTTATCATTTTTATCTGTGACGTTGTACGGTTAGCTACAAATACCATTATTTCGAAAAAAACAGCATTTTTTAAAAGCTACTTTAATATAAATTTTGTACATTCTAAATTTTACTTGGTACTTGATCTAGAGATTGAATAATGAACAAATCAAGTTAAATATTATAGATTAATTCTAATATATTCATATTATCAAATAAATTTTAAAATTTATAAAACTTATATAAAAACACATCACTCGTTATATCGAATAAAATCAACGGTTTATATTTGAAATTTGAAATTTATATCTTCAAAAAATAATCAAAAAATGAGTTTTTGAACATTTGAGGCACTAGAATTGTGGACACAAGGAACCCTCTCTCTCTCTCTCTATTATGTTATTCCGTAATATTTATTTTTTAAAAAAAAATAAGAATTGACAAAGACTACTTTAATTTATTTTAAGAGCTCAGTAATTCAAATTCGATAATAAGTCCGTCCACATTATAACTTATTCATTCAAATCATAAAACAGGAAACATATTATACTCCACCTGATGTTTCGTTAACACGTCAAGCTATTAAATTCAAATGAAGTATGTGTTTGAAATTTTAATCTTATATATAATAAAGATGCGTGATGATCCCAAATGATGTGAATTAAAAGATGCCTATCAAGTGAAGTCTTAAAATGTGTGATTTAAAAGGTGCCTTTCCAAACAATGCATGAGTAAATGCCTCCTACACCAAAGGATACCAATATTCTATCTATAAATAGGGCTCCCATTTTTTACTTTACATCAACCATTTCACATTTGCAAAATGACAAAAATAATAGATCATCGCTCTCAAATAATAACAATATAAGTGCGATACGTGCACGGGTCATGAGAATTTGGTTCGCAACAGATTGGAAGACGAAAAATACATGGGCCATGAATTTTGTTCTCCTAGATAAGGTTAATGTTTTATTTTTATGCAAGAAATAACTTCTTTTCTAAGATCATTTAAATTTCAATATTTGAAAAGAATTCATTTTCAACATATTTTTAATATTTATACGTTTGAGTCAACAATTTTACGGATAATATATGAATTTTAAAATTTTAAAATTTTTAAAATTATAAAAAATACTAAATTATAATATTATGTTTCTTTCGGAAAAATACTTTTTATTTTGGTATTTAAAAAGATACTATGCAAGTTGTTGTTTCAACATTGAAACATTTAAACATAAATATGGAAAATTAAATTAATGAATAAAAATATTTTTTATTCCTTAAATTATAACTGATTCACCGTCAATAACAAATTGTCAACATTTAAACATAGTAATGTACAAATTTTCTTAATGATTCGTCAGATATTTAAATAAAAAAAACGTTTAGGAAGAACATAATAAATATTTTTTAAATACATTAAAAATTGTTATGAATTATTAGTCTATATTCAATAAATGGGTTCCAAAATAATCTTTATTCTAACTATATATAGTTATAAATATAATAATATATCATTTTTATTTTAAATTTATATTAAAAAAATGATTGTTAGGTTACTTAAATGGTAACAAATGAAATAGTGCGATGATGTATTTTAGAGTTTCATTCTTTTTAAATTATCATTAAAAAATTATAATTATCTAAATTAATAAAAAAAATGAAAAGTGCACATTTCATTTTAAACATTAACAAATGAAAGAGTGCGAATGTGTAGTATATATTAAATGAATTGGTGCCAATGAAATGGTGTCTATTTTAACATAAATTTCATAAAGTGTCATTTAAGTGATACATATCCAAAAGATGCAATCAAGTTGATGTTTTAAAAGATGTAATTGAAAAGGTAATATGTATGACACAAAAGATGCGAACGAAAAGGTGACTATTTTAACAAATATTCCATAATGGTTTATTTGAGATATATTTTTTCAAAAGATGCAATCAATTGGATGCCTTAAAGGGTGCAATTTAAAAGGTGTTTCACCAAAAGATGCAATTGTGCATATTTATTTTAAATTATAATTACTAACAGATAGGTTAATTAAATATTAACAAATGAAAGTGTGCGAGTATGTAGTATATATTCAATGAATGGGTGCCAATGAGAAGGTGCCTATTGTAACATAAATTTCATAAGAAATCATTTAAGTGATACGTCTCTAGGGTTCAATCGAGTAGATGTTTTAAAGGGTACAATTGAAAAGGTGTTATGCATGGTCCAAAAAGATGCAAATGAAAAGGTGCCGATTTTAGCATATATATTCCATAAGTTTTCATTTAAGATATATCTTTTCAAAAAATGCAATCAATTGGATGCCTTAAAGGATGCGATTTAAAAGTTGTTTCGCCAAAGTATGCAATCAAATGGATGTCTCCTTCACCAAAAGATGCCAACATTTTATCTATAAATAATATTCCCTTTTTAAAATTTTCATCAACTATTTCTTTATGAAATTAAATTAATTTTCTTACGCGGAAATATACTTTACATTAAAACTATTTATTCAAAATGATCTATATACTTAAAAAAACGTCATAACATTTCATGTATTCTTTACATATATAAAAATCAATATCGTCGAGCGAAGCTCGACGCACGGAACTAGTTAACGTAAAGAAACATATTAATGTGTATATCATTTATGACTTCTTTTTTGACAGAAATTTGTTAAGAACTTAAGAGAGAACCAATTGCTACAAGGAAAAAGAAATTTGATTTGGAAAATTTTTTCCCCCGTTTTGTTGCAGAATGCGGACACCGTCTTCGTTTAAAACTCCTCAATCAATTTTATTATGAAATGCAAAACTAATATCGTTTAAAAATGAAATTAACTTCTAAGTAAGTTTCGAATGTACCATAGAGTTATTTTAATCTTTTTTTTTCTATATGATCCATTTGACTTAATTAATTATAACGGTTTGTAACGGTATATAATTAATTAATCAACTCATCATATTTTCACCGTACTCACTGCTGCGAATAAAGAAATAATACACATATGGTCAAAATCCTATTTGTGTGACCCTTTGAGGATTTATGCTAAGTTGGACATGGAATTAAATCGTTATTTAATTTTAATAATTATAAACGGTATCTAGCAACACGTTATGATTCCCAATTCGCATAAATAGTGTACTGCTACAGTATTTCAATCATTCATAAGAGAATAAAAGTAATTCTCTATTTTGATTCTTATGTCTCACGATATCATCGTATAATCTAAGATAGGAATGTGTCATTCTTGCAAATTATACGTTTCTTGATCTATAGTTGATCGCCTAGTTGTGCGTATACGATCCAACTCCATCAAGGAGCCCAAACAGATATCGTCACTCACTAAGTGAATTAATGAGGGACATACAGTTTTCTTGATGATTAACTTTCCCTGCACAATTCAAGATAACATAAATAAAGTCCGTATAGCAGCCCTTATCGAAAATCAGTAGTTGACGATATTTATTGAACCTATCCTCATGTGGAAAAGATAAACATCTCAAACTTAGAACCAAAATCATAACGAAATAAATAATAACACATAACACAATCCATATATTTATTTCGTTGGTCAAGTCATGTACTATGTTCTATAACATACACATATGCAATTAAGTTGGTAACTTTTTACTTATGATTTGTAGAATTTAATCATCACTTAACTTGCATATTAATCTTATATGATAATTAATGTTCTTTGTTAATTATCAAGATTATGGGCAGTTCAGATTTATTATTATCATTCTAAAGAATAATCCACATAGATCCACAATCCAGATCCTCAACCTGAATGATCTGTCAATAATAAATCTAAAAACAGATGATAAAATATCATCCATAACATAAACTAATATTTAAGTCATTTTACCTATTGACTTCTAGAATATAACTCCAACACAAAAATCATTTAAAATTTTTCTTTTTTATATAAGAAAATATCATCCATTAATTATAACAAATCAGACGGCACGATAGGATTGATTCACCAAAACAGAAAATCATAAGAATAAAAAAAAAATGTTAAAACTGGCGCGTACACTACAAGAGATTTGAGTATAGATATTATATTTTGAAAAAACAAAATTTGTTTATCATAGTACCAGTTTCTTAGAGTATATGACAGATTTACTAACTAATCGTCCAATACGATCGTTTTCACGTTTTTAAATCTCAAATAACCGATCCAAACCGTTCAATATGTTCTTCATATTGAAAACTTATAAGAAATCAAATTTTACACTTTTCCGAAATTTTTCACTATTTTTTTTGGTATTTTAGAAAATCATTCTAATTGAACGATCCATAATGTTTATATCATGAATCTTCAAAAATACCAAAAAATAGTAAAAAAAAATGAAAAAAATTAGTTTCTCGTAAGTTTTAAATATGGATAACGTGTTGAATGGTTCGGATCGATCATTTGAAATTTAAAAACGTGAAAACGATTGTATTGGACGGACCTATCCGTCCAATATATTGAACACTAGCATTTCTCAGAGTTTTTTTTTTTTTTTTTTTGAAACGAAGCATTTCTCAAAGTTTCGATGTGAACATTAATTGCAACGAATACATCGGACCTTTGAGACATATTTTTCTCTGTATTTTTTTTTGTCAAAAATATATAATATAAGAGTAGACTAATTTGTTTTATCAATATATCCCTTTCCGTGAAACTTCCTTGAATAAATAAATACGGCCGTAACACGGTTTCCGGTTTCCAAACTCGATTAATTTCACATTTTCACTCTCCAAAAGTAATCCTCTACCTTCATTCAAGGTTAAATAAAAAGAATAATAGAAGGAAACAACAACCAATTCAAGTATTGTTCGTTATTAGTCGTTGTATGCTGACGTATGCTAGTAGAATTATTGACTTAAAATTTGCATAATGTCTTTTTCTTTACTCACGTGTTGAAAAGTTCCTAGGAAATGTATAAAATTCCACAAACATAAAATACTATTCAAACCGTAGTTTCGTCACGGAGCTAACTAATCAACTCAAAATTATTTTTTGTTACCGGAGCATTTCAAATTTAAGAATTAGTGAATTACTACACTCAATGTGAACTGATTTGCTTTGACTTGAAGGTTTGTGGAAAGCTTTTACACGTGATATAATCTAAGTAAAATTTGTTTGAACAAAATGTTGCATAATGGTGTCGGAATGAACTCATAATTTGTAGAAGAGGGTGATGATGATAAGGTAATTGGAAGACAAAAATTAGTGAAGTTTATGCTATGCAAAGTGTTGGCTCCAAAAGAAAAAAAATATTAATAAATGATACTAATTGAGTGAGGGTTAAATTAAAATCACTGTAGAAAATATCCAAAGGTTCCTTAATTTTATTTCATTCTTTTTATGGTGAGTGTCCAAGTAATTGCGAAAGATGAACAAAAAATATAAACAAAAATAGTCATAAGCTAAATTTTATAAAAGACGAGGACTGGAACAATTTTGTTTTGTTTTATTTTTTGTTTTTCGTTCCTTAGGCTTCAAGTCGCAAAACGCGCTTTTCCATGTGAAATATTCTTAATTTGATTACAGATAAGAGTGTGAGGTGCGCTTTTGACTTTTATTCCTCGCTTCCCCTTGTTTGAAACTTGAAAGTTGTGGCCTGTGGGAAGTAGTTAGTTTAGTTATTTATCACTTTATCAGAGATTCAGAGAACACAACTTGACTAGAATAGTATTATTTTATTAATAATAGAATAATCGAGAGATGCTAGTTTCCGGATATACCCTTCTACTGGTGGAGAACTTGGTAAGTAAAATACTAAAACGACATAAATGCCCCAATTGACAGAGATGACTGGCTGGGCATGGTTAAAGAAAAATTGCATGTTAAATGTTAGCAGTGCTACATTTTAATTAAAAAAAAAGAAAAGAATTTGGATGAATTAATTTTGTCTCCAGGAAAGGCAAACTTTCAACACTATCAAGGAGTTTGGAGTTGTTACCACTTACCACTTAATTGAGCCTATCGTTCCTTTTGTCAAATTAATTTATCATCCTTATTACCTATATGCCATATCTCTACTATATTAAAAGCACCAATGTAAAGATGTAACATCTAAAGATACAACTTTGATCTGAACAATCTGCACCATTGATTGTTTTCAATTTATATTATAAACCGTCGATCTGTAAAATAGAAACTTGATCAGTGGCCTAGATTATATCGCAGAACGAATAAGTATTTATTCTTTCATTTGATCGGAAGTTCGGAACGCACAAAAACGCGAGCGGAACGAACGATCGCCTGTTCGATTCCAGCAATTTTTTTATTTTTATATAATATAATTTTACGCTCCTCTGTGTTTTTTATTTTCGAAGACGGAAAATAAAGAGCCGCATCTCTTTATTCTTTCATAGCCGTCCCTTTCTTCAATGACCCACGGATCGCCACCCTCATCTAATGACCCACGGATCGCCACCTCAGGCCCTGATGCGCATACAATCTTCTTGGCGGCAACAAAGCTGGCATGGCCCCCATTCACCGATTTGAAATTTGATCAAATTCGAAATAGGTAAGAGCGGACCCTTCTTTCACTCCCCTTCACATTGCACAGTTTCAATTTAAATTTTGAAATTCGATTTTTCTCTGCCCCCTTCGCATCTTTCCCTATTTAAACCATTGGTTGAATTCTTCTTGCAAAATTACTTTGTTTTAATCACTCAATTTTGGGCTTGTGGCTGATGTGATCGATTGCACAAGTGCGCTTTCATATCTCTCCTTGGTGCTTTCTCCATATCAACTTCTTTTCAATCTCTTCTTTTTATTGTTTTGTCTAAATTATGAATTGCCACTTTGCTTTTCTAAACTCTTTTTTTATTTTTCAGTTTGCGCAAATTCTGAATTCATCCAATTTGGAAAGTCAAGGAAATCAGTTTACAATACAAATTATAAACATTTCTTATCAAGTACGTACTTTTTATCTATAATAATATTTTTTTCCTTCTATCACTTGTTGAAAATTTTCTGAATCGCCCTTTTAATTATTTGGTAAGATGTAATCTTCCCCTTTCTATTTTTATTATTCCTTTTAAACTTAATATACCGAGCATCTAGATTCCCAAAAAACCTAAATTATTTTATTTCTCTTGGATATTGTTTAGTTTTGGGAAGCATAAATTTATTGATTTTGAACCTTGTTTGTGGGTTGGTGACTGATTCTATCAATTTTATTACGTTGGCAATAGCAATTTCTTTTTTGGGATGCATACGATGTGCTCGACAAAATGCCTGAAAGAACAAAAGTTACATTTTGCATTATAATTTTTGAATGTGATTGTCCATTACAGGAAAAGGGTTATCTCCGGAATTCAATCTACTGTATCAGTACATCTTGGTAATTACCTTGATGCCATTAAGAATTGGATTTCTCTTCAGGTTATTTCTTTCATTTTTCTCCCACAATTAAAAACCATTGCATATTTTAAATTTGTAAGATGGACAATGTCAAATCTGCATGACCTGTTTTTTCTAAATAATTTTTTCTGGTTCACATTGGTTTCAGGATCTGTATGAGACATTCTTCTTTATTGCAGATCTACATGTGGGTAAGTCTCCTTCTAATCTTTCATATATTACAATTTTCTACGAGTTTTAGTTATTTCTCAGGAAGCTTACGTGCTTTTCCGCCAGGGCAGCAATCGAGTTCGAAAAGAAGGCGCATTCTTTTTAGTTAGCTATAAGAATGTTGGATACAATTAAATGTGAATTATGTGGCATGTTCTACAAAAATATAGTTGTATTTGACAAATTATTTATTTGTCAGCACTTCAATCAGTCAAAAGCTGATGTGGCATCGTGCAATACTAAATTTGCTTACTGTCTTGATCACAAATTTGTTCGATTTTGTAGGAGCGTTCATGGAAAATTGTTGATGCATACCAAGTCTACCTGTGGATTGTTAATGAGCCTAGAGAAATTTGAAGAAGTGAATTTGCACAAGGGTCGGGCAAGGATGACAAAAACCATCGCAAGGCGGCTATGAGTTTCTGGCATTTCGTCGATGCTGAGAGAAAGCATGTGTTGTACCTTTTCATTCTCTAATTCAGGCATAAACTTTGTCATGTGTACTTTTATGAAAAGAATTTTGTATAAATTTTTTGACGAATCACTGAGTACAATTCTTGTTACATAGATTTTGTGAGAGACCACAATTAATTTGATGTTTCTTTAGGTTAAAAAAGCTCCACGAAGGAGGATAGTAATTCTAGGCAAGATCTGCCTCCATAAAAGCATATGTTTCGAGGGTCTGGACTACAACAGTGTACTAATGGGTCTAATCTTAGCAGAGGCACCCCCTACCCCTCACAGGCCTTGTTATAAGGGTGTTCGTCTTTTATTGGAACAACTTCCTGAGGTAAAAATTGTGTACCTCATTCATAAAAAGTTAGCGAAACTTAACTAATAATTAATATTAAAAAAATGAAGACTAACTTAAGCCAATTCCAAAGTCTTAATTTTACTCTTTTGTTTTATTCTCCTTTTTTCCTTTTGCTGGCTGGAAATGCCATCCACAATCTCTGTTCACCATTTTATCTCTTTAACGCGTAGGAGGGTCTCTCTGTTCACCATTTCAGTTTGTACAGTACAAGCTATGACGAGGACATATCTCTCACACATACATAGTTGAAAGTTTATAATTAAGATATTGTCAGCTTATAATTAAGGTTGCTTTTTTCCACTTGCAGAAAACCAGCATCACTGCCCATCATGATGATTGCGAGATATCAAACTCAGTTGATGGTATGTAGAAACAATTATTCTCTAATTTTTCTCTTTCAAGAGTGGTGTTAAAATTGTAAATATTATTACTAAAATTAAACAAATTGTCAGATTTATCAAAGGAAAAATGCCTATGAAGAAGATGAAGTTTAAACTGGCACTTATGCTTATGAAGAAGGAAGATTGTATAGTTCTTGTATACAATCTATTTTCCTCTCTAAAGAGTGGTGGCGGCCTTAATTTTCATTCCACTCCTCTATTAGGCCTTTATTAGGAGAGTTTGCCATTAAGCTGTTGCCATTTCATTTAATTTTGCTAAATTGATCTGAATTCTTAATGTTTGTACTTTGTTCAATTAGTGATCACTTAAATTTATTTGCCCCATAATATGCATAAATCTAAAAAAATTAATATATGATCGATTTAGTATTATACAAATTCTATAATTCAATACAAATCTTTAAAATAATATTTTTATGAAAACAATCTAATTTCATCAAATTATATATTTCCATTGTTCATATGTTCGTTTTTTTTTAAATATAACAAATTTTATTTTTAATATGGGTTGAAAAGTTCGTGAAGATATAAAATATTTTTGGGTGAGTCTATGGAATTTGTAATCTTTTTCGCCAATCTAAATACATATGAAATTTCCGTGTAATATGTAGCAAAGTGGTGGTTTCAAAACTTTTCGTGTAATATACAACAACTGAACAAAGTGATGGTATAAAAATTTTATTTGCCCACACATTGGTGGGCTTGTTTGCTAGTATATAATAAGGTAAAAAAACTTACAATAAAAGGCCGCTACGAAAGCAAAAATAAAGGTTTAACCGTGCACTAGAATAAAATAAATTATTTTGACATTCAACATATAAATTTCCGTGTTACAAGATTCCACAATAATTTTGTACACTAATTATTTTTAAAAAAAAATCAGAATAAATAATGCGTAGCATATAAATAGACCTCCGCTTGTCAATTGCTTGAAGCAAGAAAAAAAAAAACGTAATTTGTCCGATTTATATGGTAGGTACAAAGGAAAATAAAATTTATTAAATGAGAAAATTTGTAATATAAATAGTCCGCCACTTCCTCAAATACAAAAGTAAATCTTCACATTATATTTGAAAGATTGTACGTACCGAGCCCCATAAGTTGTTTTAGTTTGTAGTGGAATTTTAGGAATATTCAATATTGGTGTGAGTTATACTGATTTTTTCTGGATTGATATGATCATTGAAATTATAGTACGAATATTTTATGTATGGCTGAAATGCCTCTTTATTTTTTTTTAGCTCTTTCATGGCTTTATTTTAAAATATTAATAACTAAAACTTGATCTTTAAAATTAAGTAAGGAAAAAAAGAAACTCAGGGTATGACTGTATTAGATTCTCTTACATGCAGTAGAAATTATAAAATTGTTAAAAATATTGAAAATTCAATATTCAGTTATCGTTTATATTGGTGTATTTTTAAAAGCTTTTGACGTCACTAATAACAAAGTCAAAATATTATAATGTTTACGTCTGTGGGCTGAGAAATTGATACAAGCCAAATTCAACATTCATATTATTGAAGTTTAGATTTTGAACTATTTAATAAGATACTAAAAGTCAAGGCATAATAGAGACAGAAAAATGAAACCTTTGAACAAACATAAAACTTTGTTTTGAAGATAAATTGGAAGTTTAGGCCACTCAACTTATTTTTAAATTAAATGTCTATTAAAAGAACCCTCAGTCGGGTTTCAAACCTGCGACCTTTCACTCAAGGAGTCAAGGTGCATTGCTCTTTGCCATTAGACCATGAGATTGTTGTCGAACAAACTTAAAACTTAATAAAATATATTTTGGTTGTGAGTGGATCTTATTAAACTTAATCTTTTGATATCAGTAAAATTTAGCTATTGAATTATTTGGTTTTTTTTTAAAAAAAAATTGCAAGAGCTGAAAGGTGATCCACAGCAGGCAGCAGCAGGGGCATATATGAATAGAATATAGGTAGAGTGCATTGGCGCATAAATTAGCAATTATATTAGGGATAAATAAATAGAAAAAGTAGAGGGATGGGCATCAGCATCACAATTCAAACTCTTTTTTTTACAATTCAAATCAAAGCGTTGAAGAAAAACAAGGGAGAGAGGTCCTGGTCCGGACACTGGACACAAACAAAACAAAATAACATATATTATAGTAATAATAAAAAAAATGAAAAGATTGAAAGTGCTGAGAAATTGTGGCGAGAGAGAGAGAGAGAGAGAGAGAGAGTCTGACTACTGACTAGTAAAAGAGAGAAAATAAAATAAGGCTATAATAATATAATTATGGTTTGTGAATAAATTGTGGCGCGAGAGAGAGAGAGAGAGAGAGAGAGAGAGCAGAGAAATGAAGGTCCATTTTGATTTTGATAAATAATGATTTTGGCTCCAAAATCAAACTGACACAACACAATAAAAGAAAGAGAGAAGGAGAATGGTGCGGAGAGGGGTGGCGGTGGCGGGGCAGCAGTACGCGGCGCTGGTGCGGAAGAACGCGATGGTGACGTGGCGGCAGAAGCAGTCGGCGCTGGTGCAGCTGCTGTCGTCGCTGTTCTTCATCTTCCTCATCTTCTGCATCGACAAGGCGGTGCGGCAGCGCTTCGAGGCCTCCACGGCGTACAAGAACGTGAGGGACCCCTCTACCTCTACAAATGATCTTTCCATCCCCCCCTGCGAATCCAAGTTCTTCGTCAAGACCCCCTGCTACGACTTCCTCTGGAGCGGCAACTCCTCCGCGCGCCTCGCCTCCATCGCCCAGGCCATCATGGCCAACAACCCCCGCCGCCCCATCCCCGCCTCCAAGGTCCTCTCCTTCCGCACCCCCGCCGACGTCGACCAGTGGCTGCTCGCCCACCCCATGCATTGCCCCGCCGCCCTCCACTTCTCCCTCAAGAACGCCACCGTCATCTCCTACGGCCTCCAGACCAACTCCACTGCCGTCGCCCGCCGAGGCGACTACGAGGACCCCACCTTCAAGTTCCAAATCCCCCTTCAACTCGCTGCCGAGCGCGAAATCGCCAGGTCTCTCATCGGAGACCCCACTTTCAAGTGGGACGTCGGCATCAAGGAGTTCGCGCATCCCGCCACCGAGACCTTCTCTGCGGTGGGAACGGCGGGACCCACCTTCTTCTTGGCCATCGCAATGTTCGGCTTCGTGTTCCAGATAAGCTCGCTGGTGACGGAGAAGGAGCTCAAGCTGCGGCAGGCCATGTCCATAATGGGCCTCTACGAGTCCGCCTACTGGCTCTCCTGGTTCACCTGGGAGGCCATGCTCACCCTCATCTCCGCGCTTCTCACCGTGCTCTTCGGCATGATGTTCCAGTTCGACTTCTTCAAGAACAACAGCTTCCTCGTCCTATTCCTCGTCTTCTTCCTTTTCCAGCTCAACATGGTACGTGCGTGCTTCCCTTCGCTGCTCCCTTTCTACTTTCTTTCAATGCCATGACCTCACATATGCCTATTTTCTGCAGCTCACCTTTGCTTTCATGATATCCACTTTTGTTAGCAAGGCCTCATCTGCCACCACTGTCGGTTTCTCCATTTTCATAATTGGTTTCTTGACTCAGGTATCACTATCTACGCTCACAAAATTGGCACCTCTATATTTAGAATATTTCATCCATATTATCTTTGTTTACTAGCTAACTCTCTCTCTCTCTCTTTGCGGTTCATCTGTAGCTCGTGACTACATTTGGGTTTCCGTATTCAGATACATATAAGAGTTATTATCGGGCAATATGGTCCTTATTTCCTCCCAACTTATTTGCAAAAGCTGTCAATATTCTCGGTGATGCCACTTCCACTCCTGAAGATCCAGGAGTTAGCTGGGGCAGAATCAACCAGTGCACTTACAGAGAACCTGATTGTGTCATAACCATCGTACGCGCACATTCAATTCTATAATACACAACTCAGGCTTCATTAAGGCTCTTTCAAAATGACAATATATGATTTGTCTGTTTTCTCATCCTCACAGGAAACAATATACAAGTGGCTCATAACTACATTCTTTGTCTGGTTTATCCTGGCCATTTACTTTGACAATATTATACCAAATGCAAATGGTGTCAGGAAATCCGCTTTCTACTTTTTGAACCCTGGCTACTGGACTGGAAGAGGAGGTACCAAGGTCCGAGGTCAGTTTCTCCGACCTTCTTTTGACACTTTTAGTGGAAGGGATCTATAATTAATAGCTGAATTTAACTACTGTTATTGCTGACAAAAGAACATTAATTGGGTTATTAGAGGGGAGCATCTGCAGCTGCATGGGATCTACTCCACCAGTGGAGGAGACATCTCCATCCGATGAGGATGTGCTTGCAGAGGAGATGGTTGTGAAGCAGACAAAGGAAGGTGATGACATCGACCCAAGTGTAGCAGTACAAGTGCGTGGTCTGACAAAAACATATCCTGGCACTGTTAACGCTGGCTGCTGCAAGTGCAAACGCACTTCTCCATATCATGCTGTTAAGGTAGCTTTCTCATCCTTCCTTCCCATTTTTCTTGCAAAACAAAGTTGCATGCATATGTTAATTTCATCCTTATATTTGTATCAATTATTAGGGAATATGGGTAAATCTTGCGAAAGACCAACTGTTTTGTCTGCTTGGGCCAAATGGAGCAGGAAAGACAACCGTGATAAATTGCCTTACTGGCATTACGCCTATCACTGGCGGTGATGGTATTGATCTATTTCTTTCTTCTTCTTTTCTTTGCTTGGTATTCTAATTTCAATTAGTTGTGAAGATAAACTAGAGCTAGATACATAATTTTTTGCCCCAATTGGCTTGACAGCAATTATATATGGAAATTCTGTAAGGAGCTCTATTGGCATGGCCAATATCAGAAGGATGATAGGTGTTTGTCCCCAGGTATAATTTAATCAATATTATGGAATGTTTATTGTTTTATCATTGTATGTCCCCTTCTGCTCAGTACGCTTTATCTTCATTCACTTACATTCAAAAATTGCTTCCCTTTTGTTATTGTGCAGTTTGATATATTGTGGGATGCACTGACAGCAGTGGAGCACCTTGCATTGTTTGCCAGTATTAAAGGCTTGCCGCATACTGAAATCAAAGCGGTAAACTTTTCATTGGTGTCAATATTGCTCTTAATTAGTTGACATACCTGCTTTTGTGGCTGTCAGTGGAAGTTATATGTGGTATGGTCAGGGTAATTGTGTGACATATTACAAGGCACAAATTATATTACAGTTAGTGATTTCACATGGGCTTACAACTAGCCATAAACACTGTACAACATACCAAGAATGGGATAATATATTTAACATTAAAAAACCTTGTTAAAAGACTGGAAACGGAAAGGTGAATATGCAATCAGCTTTGCATTGAACATTTAATTTGAAAGAATTAAACCCCTTTTGCTGAAGCAGGTAGTGGGGAAATCACTAGCCGAAGTGAAGCTAACACATGCTGCTCATGTGAGGGCAGGGAGTTTCAGTGGAGGCATGAAGCGCCGCCTCAGTGTTGCCATTGCTCTCATTGGCGACCCTAAGCTGGTTTTTCTTGATGAACCGGTAATTACTCATTATCACCTCAATGTTTCAACACATTTAAAAAAGAATTCGATCTTTATTTATCTGTTCCTAATTTCTTGCCCATATTTTATTAGTTTCTTCACATTTGAATGAAAATTATGTTTGGGGCTTTCTGTGTTTTGCAGACAACAGGTATGGATCCTATAACGAGGAGGCATGTATGGGACATAATAGAGGATGCGAAGAAAGGGAGAGCGATTGTGCTGACGACCCACTCGATGGAAGAGGCTGACATTCTGAGCGACCGTATTGCTATCATGGCAAAAGGAAAGTTCCGTTGTATCGGCACCTCCATTCGCCTCAAGTCCCGATTTGGCACCGGTTATATAGCAAATATCAACTTCTCTGCAGCTACTAGCCTACCTGGTGTGGCATCCAGGGATGATTCTCATCTTGAGCCTGTCAAACGCTTCTTTTATGAAGTATTCATCTACAAAATCAGTACTATCTTAAATTGCAGTATTTCTCGTAGAAGTTTGTAAATGTCTTAATCTTTGGAAGCTTTGTGTTCTGAAAGGGTATGTTTCTATATTTTTGCAGAGGCTCCGTGTAAAGCCGAAAGAGGAGAACAAGTCATTTTTGACCTTTGTTATCCCTCATGAGAAAGAGCATCTTCTAACGGTAAGTATCACTTACTTTTAGCTAGTTCATGGTTGATTTGGAATCTATATAAGAATGCATACATGTTAACAGTATTTAAATATGTGGGGTTTTTTGTACTGATATGGCAGAGTTTCTTTGGGGAATTGCAAGACAGAGAAAGGGAATTTGGGATATCAGACATCCAACTCGGCCTCACTACTCTAGAGGAAGTGTTCCTTAACATCGCCAAGCAGGCCGAGTTAGAAAGTTCGGCGGCTGAAGGAACTCTTGTTACCTTGAACTTGACTTCTGGTACTTCTATTCAGGTACGTGACATTAAGATGCCTTCTCCTTTGTGACTTGTGAAATTTCACCAATATATATATGCCGGTGCCGGAAGAATAGATGAAACTGGTGGAAATATGAACTTACTAAAAAACAACTAAACCAGGTGCCGAAGGGGGTGAGGTTTGTGGGAATACCAGGGACAGAGTCAGAAGAGAACCCAAGAGGGCTGATGGTGGAGGTCTTCTGGGAAGCTGACGATGCCGGTAGCCTCTGCATCGCGGGCCACTCCCCTGAGACTCCTATTCCTGCAAATGTGGAGCTGAACCGCGCCCCGTCTCTGTCACGAAGGGCTTCTCTTCCCCGTGGAACGCCTGTAGGATTTGTGATTGAACCCAGCCAGATCCAAAATCAGAGTTGAGCAAGCGTTTGTTTATTCTTTGATGATGATGATGATTTACATGTAGGTATATAGGTATGTGTAAAGTGGATTTTGAGCATGTGTTTCTCATTTTGTTTTCGTAATTTGGTATTCTATTTTCCCCAGTGTAAATTGTTATAGATGAAAATGACAGTAGAGTTAAGTATAGCAGATTTGATTCTTTTCCTTTCCATACACAGAATATATTTATTTATATCCTCTGTTCTCGGGGTCAAGTTTTCTCTGCATTGGTGGGTACAAATAAGTTGAGAGGAGAGAGCTACCATCATTCCAAAGATCAAACTAACAAAGGTGCATATATGCACTTTCTCCATTGCTTCAAGGCTAAAATTCTGGTTTAAAAAATTGAAATTAAATTGCACCAGATCCAGATGCATCGACGGGCTGATAAAGCATTCCATGGAGCCTAGCGAGGGGCTCTCCTTCTCAGCCCAGAAATGGCGAAGCCTAGTTCCCAAGACTTCAATAAGGCCTATTTTATTTGAGCCCAAATTGCTATCTAGTCTAGTCTTACAGTTACAGACCAGAGCTGATAAGCGTCATCCAGCGGAAAATCATCCGCGTCATCCAACCCTCCCCTCCCCTCCCCTTCATTTTTCGCTTTTTTTTCCGCGCGCCTGGGTGAGACGCCCCTCCCTCACGCGTCCTTCCTTCCTCGCTAGCAACCCTTACCCCCTCGCACTGCCTTCCGTCCCTCCCTCCCTCCCTCCCTGGCCATCCATTTTCTTTTCCTCTCGCACACACTTGAACATAAAAAGCAAATAAACTGAACAGATGTAACAACTAATTGAACATAAAAAGCAAATAAACTGAACAGATGTAATAAACAATGTGCACTCATACAAAAAAGTAAAAGCGAGTAAATAAACTGAACAGAAATGACAAATAAATTGAACAGTTATAACAAATAAATTGAATATATGTCACAAACATGCTGATTCGTATAAAAAATAAGTAGTGAACATAAAATGAACGAATATAACAACTAATTGAACAGTTATATCAAATAAACTGAACAGATGTAACAAACAATGTTGACTCATACAAAAAATAAAAGTGAGCAAATAAACTGAACAGAAATGACAATTAAATTGAACATAAATAGCAAATAAACTGAACAGATGTAACAAAAATGTGGACTCATACAAAAAGTAAAAGTGAGCAAATAAACTGAACAGAAATAACAATTAAAATGAACAGTTATATCAAATAAACTTAACAGATGTAACAAAATATGTGGACTCATACAAAAACTAAAAGTGAGCAAATAAACTGAACAGAAATGACAATTATATTGAACAGTTATATAAAAAAACTGAACAGATGTAACGTGAGATAGAATGGAGAGAGAAAAAATAAAAAAAAGAAGGGCCAGTGAGAAACACAAAAATCAATAGAGAGAAAAATAGAGGGAGCAGAAAGGAAAGGAAAAGAAAAGGGGACGAAAGAAAAGAAAAATGAAGAAAGAAGAAGGAGCAAAGAGAGAGAGGGGAACTCACGGAGCAAAGAGAGGGAGGAAGAAGAAGGGAGTGAGGGGAACTCACGGAGCAAGAGAGAAGGTCGGATCAAGAGAGGGAGCCACGCCTGGGAGTGGTGGGAAGGGAGGTAACGCTGGATGAGGGAAGGTGCTAGCGCTGGGACTCACACCTGGAAAAGGAGAGGGGAGCCGCGTCTTGAAGCGAAGGGAGGGAAGAGGGGAAGGTAGCGATGGGAGAGGAAAAGGTAGCGATGGGTGAGAGGGGAAGGTGCGCGCTCTCTTACGATGGATGAGAGGAGAGCGATGGATCGGATCGGATCGGATCGGATCTTACGATGGATGAGAGGTGCGCGCTCTCTTAGATGACACAGATGACTAAATGATGGATGGTAAGTAGTAATTACCGTTACAGACGACCCATCAATCTGTTAGGAACTTGCCCAATTTTAATTTTGTGACTAATTACTAACTAATTAATCCAATTAAAACACAAAGAGCAAGAGGATCTAGTACATAGCCATTTCGACACAAGAGAAAGGGGTGGAATTTTGTACCTCCCGCGAAATCGTATTCGCGGGGCTCGACCAAGGCATGGGAATCGATGGCGTGCCTTCTCCACCGTCTCCACCACGTCTCGTAACCGCCCTCGAGTCCACCAAGGAGGATTAATCACGTTCTACAAGGTACGTGCTAGCATACCCAAAGAACAAGCCTAATCCCTATGGTTTTCTCTCTTGCATCAATCAACAACCTTGATTTAGTGGAGAGAAAATAGCTCAACACATGAGCAAATAAGAGGGGAGAGAGGAGGAATGTGGCGGCCTAGAATGGGAGGAAGAGAGGAGAGAGAAAAGCTAGGTGGAGGCTCTCATAAGTGGTCCTTATATAGAGCACAAAACCTAATTGACCTCTTGCATAATTACAACTATGCCATCCCACCTACCACCATATTGGGCAGCCACGAAATGGGCCTATATGGGCCACTTAATCCACTCAATTTAGTCTCTAATTCTATTAATTAAAGCCCCATTTATTTGCTCTTTAATTGGGCTATCTATTTGCTACCAAATAACGGCCCAATTAATTAATATAACCATTTATATTAAAATTGTGTTGAACTAAATTAATTATTAACTCATTAATAATTATTTTAGGATTAGTTAATGCATTAATTTATTTCTATATGATCCATTGACTTAATTAATTATAACGGTTCGCAACGGTATATAATTAATTAATCAATCTTATCATATTTCCACAGAACTTACTGCTGTGAACAAATAAATAATGCACTGTGTGATTAATGTCCTATTTGTGTGACCCTTTGAGGATTTATGCTATGTTGGACATGGAATTAAATCGTTATTTAATTCCAATAATCATAAGCGGTATCTAGCAACACGTTATGATTCCCAATTCGCATAAATAATGTACTGCTACAGTATTTAAATCCTGCATAAGAGAATAAAAGTATTTCTCTATTTTGATTCTTATGTCTCACGATATCATCGTATAATCCAAGATAGGAATGTGTCATTCTTGCAGATTATACGTTTCTTGATCTAGAGATAATTGTATAAAGTTGCATGCAAACAATCTATCTCCATCAAGGGGCCCAAACAGATATCGTCACTCACTAAGTGAATTAATGAGGGACATACGGTTTTCTTGATGATTAGCTTTTCCCCGCACAATTCAAGAGAACATAAATAAAGTCCGTATAGCAGCCCTTATCGGAAATCAGCGGTAGACGATATTTATTGAACCTATCCTCATGTGGAAAAGATAAACATCTCAAACTTAGAACCAAAATCGTAACGAAATAAACAATGACACATAACACAATCCATATGTTTATTTCGATGGGTCAAGTCTTGTGCTATGTTCCATAACATACACATATGCAATTAAGTTGGTAACTCTTTACCTATGATTTGTAGAACTTAATCATCACTTAACTTGCATACTAATCTTATATGATAATTAATGTTCCTTGTTAATTATCAAGATTATGGACCGTTTAGATTTATTATTGTCATTCTAAAGAATGATCTACAGAGATCTACAATTCAGATCCTCAACCTGAATAATCTGTCAATAATAAACCTAGGAACAGATGATAATATATCATCCATAACATAAATTAATATTTAAGTCATTAAATTATTGACTTCTAGGACATAACTCCAACACAATCATCATTTTGAGGCTTAACTTTTCGGTTTATCTATGTGTTGACGTGGATTGTTGACTTTCCGAGTCGGATCCTCTGGTCGTTTTCGATCTGGACCGTCTGATTTAATCTCAACGGTTAACATTTTTCGGGCCTATCAATCGTGGTACTAGCACGGGGCATCCATAGCCATTAAGATTAAATCAGACGGCCCAGATCTAAAAACGACCAGAGAATCTCTCTGGTCTGCCGACCAGAGGATCTGGTTCGGTTGACTTTCTATCCCAACGTAAACAATAAAAAAAGAAAAATCTTTTTTCTGAAGTATATCAGTATACGTATCCTTGTTTTAATACTTTAGATAGATGCGATTGGAGTTCAGATCCTTTTAAATTGCACGAAAGTGGACTCAGGGAATATATATTGGATTGTTTGTATCAAATAAAATCGTTAATTTTAAGCAAATCTTTAATGTGAAACCGTTCAACCGAAATGAAAATACACACGCGCGCACACACAAAGAAAAGTACAAAACAAGATCAATCGGTGAAGGGTGAATACTGATATCTACTGATCCCAGCGCAGCTAAAGATTTCGCCTTCACACTTTGTGACGGGGAGCTGCCGTTTTATTTTTGCTGATTACTAGATTTTGGTTTAGATACTTTTGCTTGTTGCTTTGAGTCATTATGTGGTGACTCTAACTCTTTTAGTTTAATTGATTTGGTACCCCTTCTTGGGGTTCTTTCGTTCAAAAAAGAACTTTGTGAAGTCACGTATTTTTTTTCTCTGATGGTCAATGAATTGATTTGCACACTCCTAAAATTGATAAAATATTTCTTTTAGACTAAAAAACTCCTAATTAATTGAAAGTACTGTTTAATTAGAGAAATCATCATTATTGTAATAGTTTCAATTAATTAGGGATATTTTAATCTAAAATTAAATGAGTGTTTTATTAAATTGAGGGTGTGCAAATCAATTCCCGTCGATTTGGCTATTTATGGTGTCGCGAATAGTACCAATCGGTGCAAAGCACGACTTTCAATAGTCAACCCACAGTTGCATGCTGTACATTAGTCAAGATTGCATTACATGCATTACGTGGCATTTCATTTTAGAAAGTCAGATCGGATTCCATTTTTCCCCATCCTTTTCCTTTCTCTGTTCTCAGCACTTAGTTATGAGCTTTAGTGCAAGTGTGCAATACAGAAACATATATTATACTCTTTTCCTACTAGTGCAACTTGTGTGTGAAAAAAAATGTGAACATGAAATGCATTTCGTTGTGTACATGGACCCACACATTCCGCGTTATTTTATTATGTGTGGTCCTGCCCATGGATGCATGTAAAAGCATACGATTCTGATTCCTAATTCCTAAAGGTGAGGAGACATTTATCACATCATGTGGAAGTTGTACTTGTCAGTTGTCACTCCTCCACAGACCACAGTTAATTTCAAGCATTCTGGAATCTGGACTCTTCCAAACCAAACAACCAGTCCAAAATAAATTTGTTGAGACTCTAGCCTATTGGTCAGAGTGTGGAAATGATCTAGAGCAAAGTATCGGTACCATAAGTTCAGAGCGCCAGCAAATATTATAATTTACTTATCATTAATATTGTAAAATTTAAAATTTAAATGTCGAATTTAAACGGTTGTTCTTATTCGTTTTAACGAGTGATGTATTTTCATATAAATTTTATAAAATTTTAAATTGATTTGATACTTAATCTAGATGTTAAACCATGAACGTATTATAATTAATCTGTCATTACTAACAAGTTCATTTTTTAACCTCTTGATCGCGTATCAAATCAATTCCAAATTTTATAAAATTTATATGAAAAATGCATCACTCGTTAAAACGAACAAGATCAATAGTTTAAATTTAATATTTAAATTTTAAATTTTAAAACATTAATGAAAAATAAAATTATGATATTTCGTGACATATATCCTAAACCTGTGGCATATATACGAAACCAAAAATTCGGATTGTATCTCATCTTATAACTAATTTTATTAAGTTTTTTATATTAGAAACAAAATGTTGTATGCTTTTTCCCCCCCCGAAAAACCATAGCTAATCTAAAACAATTTTATATTTCTCAAGGCTGGTGGGCACGTGTCCACCACCGCTTGTTGCCGTAAATAGACCTGTCAATTTCATTATGTTTCAAATATTTTCGTTCTGTTTCGTCCAAAAAAAACGTTAAATGAAAGAGAAAAATAATTTCGTTTTTGAAAACGGAACGGAAACAGAAATGAAGAAAATAAACGGAACGTTAAACGAAACACGGAAATAGACTGAAATTAATAGAAAATAAGAGACGAAACGTTAAACGAAACGAAACAGAAACGAAATAATAATTTCTTTCCATTATCAAAATAGAACAGAAACGAAAATGACCGTTTCCGCTTTCATATTTCATATTTGAGAGTTCTACCTGGGAATTGTGGTTTGAATCTAAATTAACCTTTGTATCTGTTATTGGTTAACCTTTATTGTTAATTAATCCATACTTTTTAGTTTTCATAACGTGCCAATCAATCGAGACTAATATATTTATTAAAGTGAATAATTATCGAAATAAATCTATTATATATTTCTTAATTGTTAGACTAGTATTGTTAAGCTATACTTCTTTTTATAATATGTCATCCAATCCACGTTATAAATGTACATTTGAGCGATTTTAAAGACTTATTGTTTAATACGTTGGTCTTTTGATTATGAATTATAAGTAGAGCATTTTTGGATCTTAGATATGCGAGTACCAATATTTATAATAAGAAGCATTTATAGATATCATTGCCTGATCATTATGGTCTAACCATTTATAGAGATGGTTAGTTTACAGTTTAAAATGTAGAATTACACGTACAGTAAATTGTACGCAAGCAACAATTAAGATTATCACAACTAGGGTTGTCCTCCGCTTTTTTTCACAAAAAAAAAAAAAAAAAACAAGTGCCTACTGAAGAAACAAAATTAATTATAATGAGATGCATTCTATAAAACAAATTTTGATTCCAACAAATTTGAACAACATAATAAACTACGTCTGTGCGCTGTAATAATTCAGTCACATTGTTTTAAGAGTTATATTAAGCTTTAGACATATCGAATACATATTTTAAAAGAGGAGAAGCAGAAAATCTGAGGCGTCCGATCAAGATAAATAGAAGAGATAGAAGCAAAATGAAATTAACGGCAAATAATAAAGATAACATTAAAAAATTTGTTGCTTAACGTTTTTTATGTATTAGCGATTGATGCAAAATTACCTCCCATTATATTTTCTTAGTTCCGTTTATGTATATATCATTGATACCTTTTAGGTAAAGCGTCTATATATTATTTATAATAACCTACTTTTGATGCTTGATCGAGCTTTTAAGTATTATTTCTTACTAGCCCTTTCTAGATTAACTTTGATCAATTCGTGTGAACATATTCCAAGCTTCTTTTTTTTTAAATAACAAATTAAAGGAATCATATTTTGGTCTCTTAAAATATTTATCACTAAATAAAAGCTGTAAATTTATTGTGGATAAATCTGCCCATCATTATCTTGACAGGCTGACAGCACAACCATTCGATGCTTCCCCACTTTCCCTCCCTTTAAAACCTTAATTTTGAGTTATTTGAAATCTCATCAAACCATTTTCCTCTCACACTCTCCGTCCTTCTCAACAACAAACTCATCTTATTTCTTCTACAACCATACATGGCCTCTATCTGCACCTATAATTCTGCTATAATAATAACCATCATTCTTTTGCTCCTCAAAGATGCACTTGGAATGGTGCCAGCAGTGTATGTATTTGGTGACTCACTTGCAGATGTGGGCAACAACAATCACTTGCAACTCTCTTTGCTCAAAGCCAATTACCCCCACAATGGAGTCGACTATCCCGGCCGCAAAGCCACCGGTCGCTTCAGCAATGGGAAGAACTTCGCAGATTTCTTGGGTAAATGAAGTAAACATATATATTCACTTTATTTTCATGCTGTAAGTGCAACAACGATTCTAGAATGCGAAATTAACCAGGAATCGTAAAATACCTCGTGCCATCGCTAATCGAAATCGAGTGTTGAGTGGATGAAGTTGAAACCCGTAAGCCATGCACGACTCCTCTTCTATCACATCTGCTCCGTATCCAAATTGAAGAGCAGAAATCGTTAGTCATTAGGCGGAAGCGTTAGTATTGATCTTCTTTGAGTTTTCCTCAGCCATAATGATGGTCAACAATGGCGTTTTTCTCTTTTCTTTACTGAAATTTCTTAATGGCAGAATTATGGGAAATGGTGCCTTAAAATTTCAGATTATAGAGTATTTAATGCTGAGGCAACTAAAGGGATCAAGTACAATGAATCTGGTCCATCAGAATTTCCATCAAATTATGATGCACCCTTTAGTTAATTATCTTAAATGAACTTGGCTCACATTAATTGTCATAGGCCACATTAAATATTCCAACATTCTTCCACTTGGCCTATGCTGAAAATATCATAATTAAGCACAAATTCAAAATTGGCCAACATCTTAAACCTTGTTCAGTTAGAAATACCAAACTAAACTAATACAATCAAAATAACTATTAATGTTATTTGACCCCCACTAATTATAGCATTGGTATTCTTTCCAACAAATGGTTAATATAATTCATTCGATCCACTTAAGTAAATTTGCTTAAATTAAACATAATGCGCAACATAAGAAATAAGCAAATTTCATAATTCAAAGTCAAACTCATAATTTGAAGCTTCACATCATAACTTAATACATAATTCAATACAACAAAATCATAATTAGCAACCAGACCCGTGCCGACAAAAATGGGTGGTTATAATTTATTGAGAGAATTAGATAACATAATTCTCAATTAATATGTTGTATTTGTATTGTCATATCTTTGACTTTGTATTTAACAACAAGATATTTAATGTCAATCCATTAGACATGTTACTTAATTTGTTGTTATTAAAAGACAAAATAGCAGTCGCATTATTATAAAAATAAGATAGGTGACCTTACAAAATGCCACAAAAATTCTGCTTGCATAGTGGAAGATGACATTATAAACTGCTCAGCACTCTTCCATAAAATTAATCATTATAAATACAAGCACAAATAAATAACCGAAAGTGAATTTCTTATTGACTAATAAAATATCATCCACGAACAAAATGAGAATGATAAATTACTCCCACTAACCCTGAGATATATACATTGATTTATAATATTTTCTTTAAATCCAAACTTGATATCATCAAATTTGAGATATAATTTAGCAAAATTAGTATTTCATTATTACTACTTTTATTCGTAGTAGCAACAAAAGGCTAATCATAATGTCTGGTCCAGTTCTAAATTACCAAGACAAATCTCAGTTCATTCTTTCCAAGTTGGAAAATTTAGTTTTATTCAATGTTGTTAAATTCAGAAAAAAAATAAGGTGGTTAATAGTCGACTAATATTCACATAGCAAAATAAAATTAAACTGAAATGAATAATAAAAACGCTAAATAATATTTCAGTTTTAACATAAAGTTCTTCACATTTTCAATTTATATCATCGTTGGACAGAAATAAATTGAAGTTTATGACACAATTCTATTTAATAAACTAAAATGTCAATTAAAGTTGTTCAAATTGACATCCTTAATATTTATTAAATATAAACATCATAGTGATATGTAAACTAAAATATCACAAATAACATAATATAAATAAACAACTATAAGCAATGATACTTAATTAAACTGAAATTAATATTTAAAAATTTCAATTTTGACAAAATAGTTGTTCCATGAAATCAATTTGCATCACCGTTGGGCAGAAACAAATTGAATTAATAATAATAAAATTCCACTTAATAAACTACAATGACAATTAAAGTTGTTAAAATTGACAATCATAATTTATTAAATGTAAAGCTTTATTGTGATATATATAAATAAAATATCACACACTTTCTTTTAATAAAATGATAATTACAATTAAAGTTATTAAAATTGATAATGACCAAATTATTAAAAGTAACTTAGTATGAGTAACTTAGTATGGTTTAAATTATTCATATGCATAACTTTACTACTACAGTATATTCAAGCATATCACTATTGACTAACCAACCTTCAATAAAGATGCCAACCATCTATATACAAATTCAGTATTCTGAACAAATTTGTGACTATTCTATAGATTTACATAACAATTAAGTAATCTACAAGGTTCAATTGACAAGAGAGAACCATAATATGTCTGATTGTACCTTAATTTTGTCATAAAAATCATTTCTAGACCACAATTTGTTGGAACGGGTCGTTCCAAACCCAGGACGGGTCGTCCTACACGAAAAGGTGCGACCAGAGTTCATCCAAAAACTTTCAGACAGCCTGAACACTCTCTGGTAATCTGACGATAACTTTCTCTATAATCATCCGTTTTCTGTATTCTTGATCATTCTGGAAACTAGATTCAAAGATCTTTCCAGTGACATAAGTTTTATCAAAAACAAATTTATAGATCAAAAGGTATAGCCCTCGAAAAACAGACTATCCCAGACGAAAAATTGACAAACAGTCAGACAGACTTAACTTGCAGACAGCATTTCTCACTGATACTTTATTGGAATTTTACAAATTTACATTCTATGGAAAGATATATGAAATATCTACATCCCAGTAAAATTTCATGCAAATCCGAATTACCAATTAAGAAAAAAATGTCCCGTACTACTGAAAGGTCAGAAATTTCAGAACCCTGACATTCTGACCTCTTGTGATTGCGAATTGATTATCTCCCTGTGCACCCGCTTGATTTTCAAGATATTGGTCTCTTTAGAAAGTAGACCCAGAGATCTTTCCAATTCCGAAAACCTCACTCAAATCGGATAAGCGGATCTTGAGATAATGATCCACGAATTCAGATAATTAAGAAAATCAGACAAAACTCAATCCACTCAACACTTACAACAGAATTTCTGTTTAACCGTTATGAAATTCTATTTCAATAAAGGCAATCTAGCGGTATAACCCGCTCTGATACCAACTGTAAGTGCAACAACGATTCTAGAATGCGAAATTAACCAGGAATCGTAAAATACCTCGTGCCATCGCTAATCAAAATCGAGTGTTGAGTGGATGAAGTTGAAACCCGTAAGCCATGCACGACTCCTCTTCTATCACATCTGCTCCGTATCCAAATTGAAGAGCAGAAATCGTTAGTCATTAGGCGGAAGCGTTAGTATTGATCTTCTTTGAGTTTTCCTCAGCCATAATGATGGTCAACAATGGCGTTTTTCTCTTTTCTTTACTGAAATTTCTTAATGGCAGAATTATGGGAAATGGTGCCTTAAAATTTTAGATTATAGAGTATTTAATGCTGAGGCAACTAAAGGGATCAAGTACAATGAATCTGGTCCATCAGAATTTCCATCAAATTATGATGCACCCTTTAGTTAATTATCTTAAATGAACTTGGCTCACATTAATTGTCATAGGCCACATTAAATATTCCAACACATGCATCATGTATTTTCATCTGCATGTTGTAGGGATAATACTGATCATGTCTGTTCCGACTTTTACGGCATACATCCAATTGTTAAAAAGTAACTACATCATACTCGCACATGAAGAAACAAAAACAAAAAAAGAAGGGGACTTAACAAAAAAAAAAACATTTAGTTTTCATAGATATGTGCATGTAAGGGAGACACTGAGACACATGGTTTTGACTTTTGAATGAGAAACAAAAGAACAGCAACAACATTTTTGCTATATATGTTAAAGATGCAACTTCTATATATATGTACTGCATTAATCCTAGAAGAATTGTCGGTAAAAGAATTAAGAAAACAAACCTTATAAATTCTCTTCTGGTGTTCACAGTTCAAGTACCAATCTTTGGACGTTAATGAGATATTTATGCATTGCATAGTGATAGCTTTGAATCTTTTGTTGGTATTAAGAGAACAGGGACCAATTTAGAAAATATCTTGGTTTCGGTACACAACTTCATAAATCAATCATACATGTAATGACAAAATTAAATAAGAAGTGCCAAAGAATATCATTCAGCAGGTGGTAATGGACTGTTATAATCATTAAATTAATATAAGCAATTCTCATTAAGTATATTCCTATTTCTCAAAATAATATCTTTGTCATTTATTGTTCTTCATTTACACTTTTTTTCTCTTAATTTGTTTTTATATATAATTCATACAGAGTTCATATTTTCTTTCTATTAACGTGAATATATTAATCTACTTGAAACAGATCACAGTGACATTTACATTTTGAATGGCATTAATTTCATCCATAATTCTTCTTCTTCTTTTTTTTTTTTTTTGAACGTTCAGAGAATCCACTTTAAAGGCTTGTTTATATAGCTCTGTGCACATTTTAAGTTTTTTTTTTTGTAATATATATTTTGACAATTTTTAAACCTTATTTAATTATTCAAGGATGAAAATATTCACTTCATGCCAAATAGTTAAGGGTGTGCATGCTTACGTAGGTCATTATTTATATTGTTGACATGCATATATAACATGTTTACAAAATAGTATTGCTCCTAAAATGTAGGGGACTTAATTAAATATATTTCAAGTGATGTTGACATTTACTCCAAGACTGTCTTCGGATAAAACGTATTTTTCAATTCATACTTCAATATAATCATCGTTGGGAAATGGAATGCAAATATGCAATGCTCTTGGGTGAGCTAAAGTTAACAATATCTGTTATACTTTAAATAAAAGACAACTTTTCAAAGTTTTGCCATCCAATTTTTCAGACCCAATGCCTATGCGGACAGCTACCACCGACCTACCTTATTTTTGGTAATTGGTATTTTACTTTTTAGCTTTTATTACTCACCGACACAGCTATACTGATAAGTAAAGTACAATAGTTTTTTTTTTAACATTGCATGACTTAACTAGTTGATGGAACATATATGCAAGAGCTGAATATCATTTTCAAAGAAAATATTCTTCACTTTTGGATAATAGTAAAACGACCAAACATTACACTTGTTAGAACTTGGAGCTTAAAATAAATGTGGACTGGACTGCGGAGGAAATCTTTAAAGTCAAAGAAGTCAACCTTGCATGTTAAATACCAGATATGAAACCAGAGCTCATTAATTGCCTCGTCTTGTCTCGCCTAGTTCTAGACTTCTAGTTGTAAATTCACGATTTGAAAGAGAGCGAAATTTTGTAAACCTGCATTTCATTCAAAAGTCAAAACAGAGTGTAAAATATATAGTCTTTACTAATAAAAGTAAAATTAAATTTTCTTAATAATCTTTTATCAGATTTTTGAAATATATAGTCTTTACTAATAAAAGTATAAAATATATAAAATATTGAGTTTTTTGTAGACTGCATAGATCGATCGATATAAATTTTGAATTCTGAAAATAAATAAATCTGCAGCATCTAGCTACGGACGGATGGTATATATAATACCAAATCATTCTAATTATTGTGATGATTGTTGAAATGGAGACAATACAGATTTGTTAGAAAGGCCGTTGCATCCACACTCTATCGTTGTTGCATTGTGTGACGATACTAGCTAGATTTTTCTGGAAAAAAAAATGCTTTGTTTCTTTTTGTTGTTGTTTCTCAAATTAAGAACATTTTGTTTTTTTGGAAATGTTCAAAGTAACAACCTGATTTCTGAATGGGCGAGAGAATGACCTTAATTATTAAAGTCCTCTGTCAGGGTGCAGAGACTTCTAGTTGGAATATATATGCGACTTAAACTAAAATTGTAGCCCAAACCCAAAATTTGCATACAACATATATAATTGGAATTTGGCACATAACAAAATTAGATTTATTCTGTTCTTCTTATAAGCTACTGTGTTGCAGCTCAGAATCTGGGTGTCGAAACCTCACCACCGTACCTATCTCTGCCGTCCAAATCGAACAACACATCTGTGTACCTGACTGGCGTCAACTTTGCTTCCGGTGGTGCCGGCATTTTAAACACCACAAATTCAGTATGTGTTTCTACCCTAACAGCAAATTCCGACGGTTGTGTCTTCCAATTTGCTCATCTAAACAATTAATGTATCCCATGAAATATAATTTATCAAAAGAATAACTTGTCAAACATTTGCAACAACTCAATGAAGGTGATAATACACAAATATGCTTATTAATTTGATCAAAACTAGTCAACTATATATTCCATTAATTCAGGGTGCATGTATAAGGTTTGACCAGCAAATAGACTACTACTCGGCAGTATATGGAGTCATAGTACAACAACTTGGTACAACACAAGCACAAGATCACCTCTCCAAATCAGTTTTTGCCATTGTTATAGGAAGCAATGAGCTTTTAAATTATGCAAAATCAAATTCAGCCAGCAAAGCATCTCCACAACAGTTTGTGGATTCACTGATTCCTACTCTTCAAGGCCAACTTAAGGTAAATTAATTGTTTAATCTAGCTCTATCTATTTGTATTATGTAGAAGAATAATGTAAAAGACTCGGATGAAAACTTTTAAACTTAATTTGTCAGAGGATATACAACCTAGGTGCACGAAAATTCGTGTTGATCGGCACAGGGCCAATAGGATGTTGCCCGGCTTTGCGAGAGCAGAACAAGACAAAGGAGTGCAATGCAGAAGGAAATTCCGCTTCAGTCCTCTATAACAAGGCGGTCTCTTCTCTTCTAAATGAGATGAGAAGGCAGTACAGCGACATGAGCTACTCCTTCGTCGACACGTCCATCGTTCTGAATCAATACATCCAACAGCCATCCGCCTATGGTTTCACCGAAGTGAAGTCGGCATGCTGTGGACTGGGAGACCTGAATGCGAAGGTGGCGTGCCTGCCAGTTTCAACCTATTGTTCCAACAGAAGCAGCCACATCTTCTGGGACTTTTACCACCCCACCGAAGCAACCGCAAGGATGGTCGTCGCCACTGCCTTCGACGGATCTGCACCTTCCGTTTACCCTGTCAACATACGCCAGCTGGCGTCTTAATTGCTGCTGCTGGATAAACACAATTAATTAGTTTTCATCTGTCTTTACAGAATTGGGTTGATACATACGGGTGGGGTTTGGACTTTGGGCTAGAATGAAACGTTTGTACGTCTCAATTTTTTTTGGAAAGGAAATTAATAAACCCACTGTTTATGTTCAGTGGTAGGTAGAAACATATAATTCTGTATCATAATTTGGAATATCTCGATTTGTAGGAATAAAGGCCGTATTTTTTTCCCTTTAAAAAAATGAAGGCTATGCATTTTGGCATTTATAATCAACACAGAACACTTGTTTTGGGCTGGATATGATCAGGTTGTCACTTGGCAGCAAAGATGCTAAATATCCCCTAAATGGGCTCGTGGGCTTGGGCCTTCGTGGGCTCAACTCAATGAGAAAGAAGAGAAAAATGGGAATGGATCATCTTTTGTAAAATCTCTCCTCTCCTCTTCTCTCCTTGGTCGGTTAGTCCTTTTCCTTTCTTCCCCATCCATCCATTTCTGGAGACGAAGCAAAGCATCCTGACCATGCTATTACGCCTCTCTCCTCAGCTCCATCCTCCAAGGGGCTGTTACGCCTCTCTTCCTCTCTCCTTCGCTTTGTCCCACTCCACTCTTCCTCTCTCCTTCTCTGCTACCTCCTCCTCCTCCCCCTCCCCTCCCCCTCCCCTCCTCTTCTCCCAAACCCATAATCCTCCCAGGCCCCACCCGCCTTGCGCCTTCGCCTCCCCCGGCCTCCTCCCTTCTCTCGAATCCTTCCAGTCTGTCATAGAAGCCACCTCTGTGCTCACTGCCATCATCGTCGTCCACGAAGGGGGCCACTTCCTCGCTGCCACATTACAAGGCATCCATGTCAGCAAGTTCGCTATTGGCTTCGGCCCCGTGCTTGCCCGCTTTGTCTACCCCAAAGGTGGGGTCGAGTACTCCGTTCGCGCCTTCCCTCTTGGTGGCTTTGTCGCATTCCCTGATGCCGAAGACCCTGATTGTAATATACCCGCCGATGACCCCGATTTGCTGAGGAACAGACCCGTTGTTGATCGCGTTTTTGTCGTCTCCGCTGGTGTCGCCGCTAATATTGCCTTTGCATTTTTCCTCATCTTTGCACAGTCTCTCACCACTGGTCTCCCAGTCCAGGTATATATGAGCTCCCCTACTGGCACACTATGTTTACCTTCACTCAGTTGTGTTGTGTGTCAGTACCAAGGATACAATTTTCTCTTGAACACCTCCCACACGTTAAAGCAAAGTAAGATCCAAAATTACATGTTATCAGGCCAAACTAAAATAAATAGCTGATTTGGTTAAAGCCAGTACCACTAGCACAATCCTAGGAATTGATGACTGGGATTTATTACAAGGTTACCGCACCATTTTTTTTGAATTAGAGAATGAAAATTGTTTAATAAATGCATTCTTTTTTAGTCCAATATCTTTGTCACAAAATTGGTACACATAATTTGCTGGTACAGAGCCCTGCATAGTTAATGTAAATGTCTCCTGTCTTTGTTGAGACATAAGCAATATAATTAAGGGCTGTTGAATTTGTAGCATGTCTTTCTGGTATTGTTCTATGTGTTTTCTTACCTGGCTTGGTGGATGTAAGGATAACAGATTCATTAATAGCAATAGATGATAAGATTTGTGATTTACTACTGTTCATATCAGTTTGAATGCAGCTGTTGGACCCCATGTGTTGGTCTCTCAATTTGGAAAGAAAATTTGAAATAGATATGCTTACTTGGATTTTTTAGACTATTTTATATTTCACTCCAAGCTCAAATATCTCAAATTCTGTCAAAATAGCAAGCCTCTGATCGATGGGGCCAAATTCTCAAGGCATGCATTTTATACAAGTACTAGACTGGTTACTAACCTACTAAATTTCTGAAATTTTGGCTTGATATTACTATGATTTTCTGAAGCTTGACATCACCTACGTTTGCATATGAAAAAACTCATACAAGTATAGTGGGTCCTCACCCAAATGACAAAAGTTCTAATCTGATCGACATATGACTTTTTCCTAAGACGTGGGTCATAGCCTCATCATCATATGTTAAGTTTGGTACCAGTATTTTCTGGTACCAACACTTCCTGATCTTTTATCTTTCATTAACATATAATGAATATATCTTATGATCTAGGAACCTCTGCCAGGTGTACTAGTCCCAGACGTCAGACCAGGCTCAGCTGCATCCCGCTCAGGCCTCCTTCCTGGGGACATCGTACTTTCTTCTCCTTCTGTCTCTGATCTGGTCGACATCATAAAATCCAACCCTGAAAAATCGATCTCCCTGAAAATCCAACGAGGTGGGCTCACTGATCCGCTTGACTTGAAAATCGTACCTGATTTAAGCCCCGATGGTACAGGCCGGATAGGGGTGCAGCTGTCCCCTAATTTTCGTGTTACACGGCTGAAGGCAAAAAACTTGGCTGAGGCTACAAATTTTGCGACCAGAGAGTTTGTGGCGCTGACAGGGTCGGTTTTTGAAGGACTTAAACAGACCTTTTTGAATTTTTCTCAGGTACTTCCAAGTCTTATCATTTATTTGAAGTTCTTGTTGAAAATTGATGTATTTGGTACTGACCTTGAAAGTCTAGAATATTTTGAATTTAACCAAATTTGTATTGATTCGCGACAAAATTTTTTTGAAACTAATGTTAGTGTTGTTAAATTGATTTTGTTTTTGCTTGATTTTACAATAAACTATCAAGTGGCCTAACACACAAGGCTGGCTGCCTTGAAGTTATACTAATACTTTGGTCCAGAAATATGGGTTCATTACAGTCAAAACTCCAAATTTTGATGGATATATATGAAATAAGCATTTCCAGAAAACCGATGAAACCGTAATATCCACATCGAGTACAGGATATATTGGCTGTTCAGATATTTCATCTATTTTGTAAGAAAGCATTGCAACAATTATTGTCCTTCAATTGTTTCTGATGATTAATAATTCAATATGCAGTCAGCAGAAAAGGTATCGGGGCCTGTTGCTATAATTGCCGTTGGTGCTGAGGTGGCGAAATCAAGTGCGGATGGTTTATTCCAATTCGCGGCAGTAATTAACCTCAATTTGGCTGCAATGAACCTTCTTCCGCTGCCGGCTTTGGATGGTGGGACCCTCGCTCTGCTTCTTGTTGAGGCGGTGCGGGGCGGCAGAAGGATTCCTCGAGAGGTGGAGCAGGTCATCACCTCGTTGGGTGTGTCGTTGGTAGTTATGCTGGGATTGTTTCTCATTGTCAGGGATACGCTTAACCTAGATTTCATCAAGATGTTGTGATGTTTTGCATGGTGTGTGATTGTAGATAGTGTTATCCTGCAAACATCGTTTTTGTTACTTAGTCAAATTGTTTTCATTAGGCCTCCTTTAATACTGCAGATGTTCACATCCGTTTTATATTCTGGTCAATGTATTTTGTTTTCTTTCTCATTTTTTACAACCTTGCACACAGGTAATAGAAACTCGCAACCTACCACTGCTCCTGACAAGTGAATGGAACTCTATGAAGTATGGGATTAAGCCACGTGATTTAAAATTGCAAACTATCACAAAGTATTGTACATTTCGTAATGGTTTGTTTAATTCTTCGCTACACGTATCATTAGATCTAAGAAATACAGTTATGTATTGATAAATGTAGAATTTCATTTTATTTTAGCAAGCTCTGCGGCTTCAATTAATTTCTTTGGACATCAAGTTGCTCTGGCCATCGAAATAAGCGTGGCACATCCTATAATTATTTGTTGTTGTACAAAAATAATAAATTAAATTTATCTTTGTTACAATTTAAATAATTGGATTGTATCAACTCACTTAATTGAATAAGTACTGTAGTTTAATTTTAAAGATTCTATCGAAAAAGATAATTTTATTACATCGTTTTCTTACGTCACGCAAAACATTTCATAAAATATTGCTTTAAATATTTCATAAAATAAAATTACATAACGAAGCATTCGTACCTGCATCCTAGCTATTTTCCTCTCCTTCCAATTCTGTTGCGACTTGAATATTTATACATGATGCCAAGTACCTGAAACTTCATGTAATTAAGCGATTGTTTTTTTTTTTCTTTGGAAGAAAAATATGAAGGTCATTCATATGAGCTATTAAATGTCCTTCAGGAGAACCCAATAATGACATCATAGTGCAAGCCAATAATATTAGTTCTTACCTTCTGTGGAAAAAATTTAAGCATAAATTATTGTTTTCACAATATTATTCTATGTAAGCAGGAAAAACCCCTTATAAAATAACGAACAATTTTTTTTAAGATAATTAGGAGTCTTAGCCACCCAAATTATTTTTTAATTAAATGTCTATGAAAACTCCCCAGCCGATTTCGAACCTGCGACCTTTCATTTAAGGTGCATTGTTCTTTGTCACTAGACCAAGAGCTGGTTAAATTAATGAACATTTTTAATGTGAATTCCAAATTGTTTAGTCAACAAAATAGAAAGTTTGTATCCCCAATGCTTCGTTTTATAGCAGAGAGATGGTTGGACTCATAATTAGGAAGTACAAGATATCATATGCACGATGCAGGTTCCTTTCTCATTTTGATGAGACTAATTACAACAAAGTGCTATTTAGATTTTAGTTTCCAAAGAATATCCAAAAAGAACTTCAGGGAGTGAAAATCTAACAAATGAAGAAATATATTCAGCAGCAAATAGCTGAACAAAAGGTATTCAATCATAGTTTTCATATTTTATCTACCTTGAAATGAGCCCATGCTATAACCATTTTTAATCTAAAAACAATAAATGCTACATATATATCAGAATTGTTTGACCCTTACGTTTCTTCATTATAAACAGTTCATATTCATATTATATAATGAATGCAGAATACAAGAGCCTCAACAAAATCAATGATATAGCAAGAGAAATAAATTAAAATATAATTGGTTCTGAGAGTGAACGAAATAAAACGAAAGATATGATTCTTTTATTTTGTTTAGATTCTTTCTATAGTAGTCAATACTATATATCGTGTATACCTTTCGGAGTTTTATTAGTTATACCACATCCACATGAATAAAAAATCTGAAAGAAAAATAAATTACACATACCTTAATTTGCATGAAACTTACGGAAGGGAAAAATATTTAGAAGAGATGTACTAATGTAAGAACGGTGGAGTGGAAGAAGGAAGAGAGATATTGACGCGGCTCAATTCAAGTACATGGCTGTAATTTCAACTCTTTAGCCAAATATTCAAATTGAGGCACGCCAATATCTCTTCTTTTAAAATCCTTATATATTAAATTCCTCATTTTGACTCCACATGCAGCTTCTTTGAGGCATCCTATAAACAATAAATTTTTAGTGAATGCACCGGATATAAGATTGACAATAATAGTTTCATAAATATATCATACAATATCTTGATCAAACACCTGAGGATTGGGATAGGTTTAAGGAAATAATAGTAAAAATAATAAATATATTCTGAATTTCTGATTTATATTTGCAAAAAGCTTGCTGAAAATTAGATCAGTATATAGCAGATAAGACTCAGGCTTCGTAATTTGAACGTGGTAAAGTTATAGAATTTTGGTTTGATATCAGTATTTTTATTTGCTTTTAAGAAGGGGAAAAAAAAACAAAAATCCCAACAGTTTTAATTACCTTTGTTTCAGAGAAGATCTTTTCCATTTTCTCTAAGCTTGTCGAAAGGGACTTGCTTGTGTATCAGAATATAATTCCTCCTTTTCAAACCTCTTTCTCCACTTTGACATAATTCTTATTTTGCTGCTTAAAGGGAGGCACACAAAGACAAAGGAGAGAGAGAGAGAGAGAGGCACACACATCATATATGTGAGAGTGACTAGGGACCAAATATATATATAGCTTGGATAGTGAAGGTGCCATACATTCATTTCTTTAAGGGCTATTTTGTTAATTAGGTCTTGCATTTACCTTAGTCCTTGTCATATTAATTTGCTTTTTCTTGTATAAAATAAGTCGAGGATTTGTTTCCTTTTATATTTTTGGATACAATATGTTGAGCAATATATGTTTTCTTTTCTCTTTTTTCCTTTTGTATGTTATCAATATTCAGGTGCATCTCTTTTAGGGGTTTTCTTATACTTATAAAATAAGTTAATGACGTCTTTGAAAAGTTGCTCAATCATGCATCATAATTATCAATACAGAAGTTCGTGTTGTTCTCTTCATTAAAAATCAAAGCATATATATATATTTTGGAAAAATTAACTTATGTATGACGAAGATGGTGGGTTAATTTTCTATTCTTTATATCTTTAGGTTTATATGGATCAGTTATAAGCATTTCATGATTCAATGGAATTAATTAAATCTCTTCTCCTCACTAACGAACATTCAATTGTAAGAGAAAAATACGAGCTATTAACTTTTTTTTAATTATATATAATTTTCTCTATATAATTAAGATATCGAGTGTTCAAATGTGTGCTTTTTAGCATTTTAAAAATAGGAAAACAGAAAACAAATATATAATACATTTCATATATATCAGTTAGTAACAATTCCGAAAACTTAAAGTTATCACTTATCAGATTATAATAAATTACTACCAGATAATTAACTTTGTTCCGCGTATATATGTTGGTATAATTATTAACTACAACGTGCAATTGCAATAAACTAAACATATCATATAAATGCTGAAACATTCTTACATAATCTGAGCTCATACCAGTCTAAAATACTTTGATAGTCTACTTTTAGATAAGATAAAGTATAATATGCTACTAGATTTGTTAAAGAAATTCAAATCGGCGAATATCAAGTAACACCTGCTCATATATAGACTTGGTAGCTGGAACCACAAAACTGGCCCATATTTTAATTCAAATTCCGTACCATTAAAGGAAAAAAAAAACGCACGTCAGGATTAGATGAAATATTTATATTTTTTTTCTTATTCAAACCTTCAAATTGAATCACAAATTCACAGGCTATATTGAATGTAGGAAACAACATTTTGTTTATTTTATGCTGTTATTCCAGCTATATCTTCTATATATAGAAAGAGAGGGGATTCAATCAAATCGATTTGACCGGAGTCCCGGTTAAATCTCATCATATCTTAATTTTGAAAATTCAAATGACCGATTCAAACCGTTCAATATGATCTCCAAATTGATATCTCATTACAGACCAAATTTTATATATTTTTTAAAATTTTAAGTATATTTTTTGGATTTTCAAAACTGCAGTTTTTGAAGGGTTTAGAACAAATTAAATTAACGATTTTCTAAAATTCTAAAAAAATAGTAAAAATTTTTAAAAATGTAAAATTTGGTGTGTAAGGAGATTTCAATGTGGAAATCATATTAAATGGTTTGGATTGATCATTTAAATTTTTAATATTGAGATATGACGGGATTTAACCGGAACTTTGGTCAAATCGATTTGATTGAACCCCTCTCTCTCTATATATATATATATTTTAAAATATCATTATTAAAGAAAAAATAAAAAAAAAAGAAGGATCAGTAGAATAGTAAGAAGTCTTTTTTTTTCCCTACCGTACCAAATAGTCACGGTTTCATCCACCAATCAAAGAGAGTCACATGGTGCATGTCCTTTGATTTATATGTATTCTTTTGTTATATTTTGAATAATTTTGTATTTCTTGATTTATAAACAAACACTTGGCAGTTTAATTAAAAAGAAGAAAATAAAGCAGACGTAAGATATGTCACAATAAAATCCTATTCCTATAGTAGTATATATATATAAATATATTACAACAAAAGGAGTGAGATAAATGTATAATTAAACTCCAAACTCCTCATACCTATAGTCACATTCCAAATTTGGGTAAGATAAAAAATTACTTCATAGGTGAGTCCAATTTGATAAACCGTCATCAGTACTCATTAATACGTTCTTAGGCTCTGGCCCGTGGTAGTTTGTCCTAAAATGTCTCAAAAATTTTGGTAATGCTATTAATGCATGCAAGGTAATTAAAATTCATCAAAGTGCCAACAATTTTTATGTGGTACAAATAATAATCAATACTCTCTATTTAGTTATGGTGAAAACACATATACGTCAAACACAAGCCAATAAAATACTTAAATTACGTGACAGTAATATCTAACTTACTATTTTTTTTTTTTAGAATTTCCTTTCGGTAGCAATAAAGGTATCTTGGACAAAGATGGATGGCAGTACTGTAAGGCTTTTTTGCAACCCCTAATAAGTAACAAGAATAATAAATGGAAAGGAATCTTTCATGCTCAGACTCTGAAATTTTTTTCGACTGTGTCCAGTCCAATGCAGTAATAAGCATTTATCTCACTCTGACTTTAAGAAAAAAAAAATTAGTCAATAAATTATCTGGCAAGATAAAAGGAGTGTTTGATTGCGGGGCTGATAACCATTAACTCAAGATTCATCATCCTCATCATCCTCTCAAGTAGTTAAGAATGCATTTTTTTTTATCTCTCATCTCATCATCCCATGACTGTTAAACACTCATTTTTTTATTTTAGAATGTGATTAATTAATTTAGGATATATCTAGGGGATGAGAAATCATCCTCTCTTTCCTTTTATGGTTCCCTCCCATTGTTCCATCCAGCGTTGACTTCATCCTCATTCCCTTCTCTAGATCGCTGATTACAAATGTTCTATATTAAATATATAATAATTACTCTAGTTAGCATTTATTTTCTAGCACAATTATTTTTTTCAGAACAACAAGAACGATTAGTTTACCAACTAGAGCAATTAGCATTTTTTTCTGCACAATTATTTTTTCCAGCATAATTTTTTCTCCATAACAACTAGAACAGTTAGTTATTTTTCGAGAATAGTTAGTAACATTAATTAGAACAATTAGTAATATTAGCTAGAACAATTAGTTTTTTTCGAGAACAATTAATAATTTTAACGAGAACAGTTAGTTTCAGAGCTAGAACAATTACTAATATTAATTAAAACAATTAGTTTCAGAGCTAAAAGAATTACTTATTTAATTAGAACATTTAAGATGGAGGGGTGGGGCAGGGTTAATGATAGAAAAGGAACAGTGGATGAGGATGAGGTCAGTGCTGGATGGAATAAGGGAGAGGATCAGAAAAAGGAAAGAGGGAATGAGATCAGCGCTGGATGGAACAAATAAGGGGAGTAGAAAAGTAAAGAACGGATGAAAATGAGGAGATGAGAGGACTTTCCTATGAGTGAAGTGATTAGAGGATTTTATATACATATTTTGGTAGGATTTTGACTCCAAACTAAACCAATTTGACTTGAGTTAGGTTAATTAGGGTCATTTTAATTAGGTTTATATGTCAAGAATGAGTTACTACCATAATTTCTACTTTAATGAAGATTTTGAAAAAAAACATGACTTAGATGGATCAATGATGATGTAGAGCTCCTCGTAAGCTTTCCACTAGTTTTTGAATCGCCTCAAACAGAGTCCGGATGAAGGAGATATGGGCAAAACAGTAACAGTGCGCAGTGCTGAATTTTCCAAACGGACCGTTTGACTTTCGCAGGAAAAACTGCTATTTTCAGCCAGATTTTAATCGGTCCATCTGGAACCTTCCAGAAATAGCAGCAAGTACCCGATTTAGTGGTTATTCTTGGTAGGGTGGTTATTTTCTACTCCCAACACGTCCAGAACAAACCTCCCGCGTCTCTAAACAATTCCAATGCCTATTTAAGAGGACTTTGAGGAGATTTTGGCGATACAAGCCCATACAAGTCCATACGAAGGGCGTACAAGAGCAATACAAGGTGGTGTTTAGATCCAAGGTCAAAGTTTAGGGTTAGCCATAGAAAAATCCGAGAGATTAGTCTCAAGCTCAGATCGTGGCAGTATTAGACGGGTCGTTTGCGACAACAACAGATCGTTTAGAAGGGAATTTCGACAAGTTCAAGAGGAAACAAGGGCAATTGGTTGTAATTTCTCTTATTTCTCATTTTCTCTTGTTTGTTCGATGTCTTTTAGTTGTTGATTTGTTATTTTAGGGCTATGGTTGTAAACTCATTTGTTTAGTTGTTTATTTGCTTAGTTATTTCTTTATGTGTTTCTACCTTTCATGATTTAATTGATTATGTGATATCATTGATTACTTAGGTAGAATTGATTATGCCAAGTAAATTAAGGCCTTGTCTAATATGGTAATAATACTCTATACCTTTGTATGAATTGATTGACCAACTTGAGGATGGTAGTAGCTGATGAGTGAAACTAGGATTTAGTAGCCGATAGGTGAACCATTCTTGCAACGATGGTTGTGAGATATCCTTCGAATTGAAAGATAGACTTAGAAAACTTAAGCCAATGGTGATGACCAAATATTAGGATTTCTAAGGGAAGAAGTAGTTTAACCTACGAAATCAGAAATATAACGATGGTTAGTATCTGGTAACCTAGGATTAGAATATGATTTCATACACATATTGGCTGTGTTTGAATGAGCCTAGAAAAAAGGGAATAGCTTCTTCCTACTCCCAAATTTATTATAAACAATCCAAACTTTTCACAAAGTTACACACTTCTCAATACTTCTTTCCTTATTTCTCTTATTCCCACACCATCCAAACTGAGCCATTAGGAATAGCTAAGCGATAAATAGTTTCACGGCTCAAACGGACCGTCTGAGATATCAAACGGATCGTTTGGGAATTGAACTAAACAGATTAAGTTGAAATCAGAAACTCTAGAATTCAGATTTACTGATTATCTCCCGTTTAGTTCTAGTTTGACCTTGATTTTAGACTTAGGATTTGAACCCACCTTCAATTCTTTGAACACCCAAAATAGTTGAAGTCGTCTAGTTAATTAATTAACGTAAAAGACCGATATTCCAACACCGTCCATGTGATTCGACCTTAGCTTTACTACGATAGATTAAATCAGGTAAAACGAGGTTATTTTGACTAGGTTTGCACCCGATCATGAAGAGGTTAGATAATTAATGAAGACTTGGGGGATGATGGAGATGATTGGAATCTGAGGATGATGGAAAGCAATTCCGATTTGATTGCTACACAAGAAAGGAATAACTAATCTACTCCTTGTTTAAGTAACCAAACACCCTTTGAATAACACAGAATAAGATGGAAGAACCTATATCATCAAAAGAGGTGATATAAATTAAGTAGGTGGTCCACAAGTGGAATAAGAAATAAAATAAAATTATTTCAAACTATAATGACAAACAATATTATGATTACTAACACAAATAATAATAATATAATGATTTATGTCCTCACTCTACTTATTCAGTTATTCTACAACCAAACACCGCTACATAACTTGATATAAAAATTTATCCTACATAATTTATTCCTCCGTCTATTTCTCAACCAAATGCCTCCAAAAGTGAATTTGAATTTAAGAGGAAGAAAAGTTTGCTCAAATTCCGTCTCAATGTAAAATCAGCTTCAATTTTTTTTTTCTTTTACTTCAAGAGAAACAATATATGTGATGGATGGGATCCATTCCATACAAGTGTTCTCATGTTTAAATTACAAACAATCAATTTGAATTGTTCAATATATATATTCTTCATATTGAATATTTGTAAAAAAACTAATTTTTACAATTTTTTTCAAAATTTCTTACTATTTTATCGGTACCTTAGAATATCTTTCATACAAAAATTATGAACTCTTTAATTGCAATGATTTTGGAAAATAGCAAAATAATCGTACAAAATTAAAAGAAAATGTAAATATTGATTTTTATAATTTTTCAATATAAAGAACAAATTATTCAATATAAAGAAAATGTAAATATTGACTTTTATAATTTTTCAATATAAAGAACAAATTATTCGGTTTGAATAGGTCATCTGAAATTTGAAATATGAGAAAGACCATATGGGATGGACCTCATTCGTCCCATATATGGACATTAGCATTGCACTTTTTTAAATGTCCATCATCTGAATTTTTTTCATTTACAGGCAATCCTGCTACACAAATAACTTCACCGAAAGATCTCAAGAAAACCGGGGCCCAGAAAAACAGTTGGTTTGGTTTGGCTACTTAAAAGAGCATTCAATTCTAGGAGCACAGACATGAGCAGGCACATGACTTCTCCAGCTAAATGCCAATTTTTTTCTATTGCGTTCTGTTACGGTTTTGTATGCATATACATGTAACCCAAGTTTGACCTATAAAATGCACCACATTGAAAATAACAGACAAAATTATTACCTCAACGTAAAGACAAACAATGGAGGTCCCACGAACTCTGGTTCTCTTGTGGTGAAATATAGTGGGGATGATCTCAGTGCAATTTTCATTGCAAGGGTACATTTGATAGGTTATACAACTTTGCAACACTAAGGACGAGTAACTTAATACATGCATATATTTATGTCAAAAGATTAAAATATTTTTAAATTTAAATTATTTAATTTGAATTAGTATTATGTATTAATAATACGTTGTGAGATAATTATTATTATCTATTAATAATAATTAAATATTATTAATTTTTAATTATTAATGATATTAATAAATCATTTTTATTATTATGAAATATTAATAATTATTTAACAATAAAAAAATAATATTGATTAATTATTAAATTGTTATTATTAATAGTTAATATTACTTGTTAAATATTATTAATTATGATAATTAATCTTTATTCTTAATTATGATTTTAAATAATTATTTTTACTTATTAATTATTATTAATTATTTCTAAGGGGTTTTGGAAAAAATTAAAGGGGAATGGCGTATAATATATACAACCACTTTAGATGTAATAAGTTATGCACCCTCTAAGTCACAAGCAAACGGCACCTAAGCAATTACGTTTATACAAATGTTATAATTAGTCAAAAGAATTTTTATTAAACTACGAGGATAAACAAATCTACTCAAAACATAAAGTAATAAATCTTTCATGAATGACTTTTGTTGTTACTATAACAAAGACAAAAACAAACTCCAATATTATAATAATTTCTTTTTTGAACTGAGTTTTTGTATAATGCGTTTCTTTAAACGTATAAATATTCACAATGTACAATTCATTTTCTTCTAATTACTGAATTATGAAACTTAAAAATCTTTCTTTTATATTAAAATAATTATATAATTAATCATCAGATCCACATATATGCTAATACAAATAAAATATGAAACTAAAGTTGTAAAATATGATTTGTGCGGTTTAGAGGTTAGAGTGATTTAGCGTGTGATGTTTTATTGGTGATAAAACAGACGATAAACAACATATCAGGTCATTTTGAATTCCAACTCTTTTTATTACATGATTTTCATAACTATAACACAACAAGGATCTTACATCAAAGTTTGGACTATGATCAAAACAAAAGGGCTGTTATAAACTGTTAACTTTTAAACATACATATTAATAAACTTACAATTTTGGAGCAAATTGAGTGATTTGTTGAATAATGAAGCTAAATAATCGGTGATAGAAATGGTTGTGCAATATGATCAGTTTAATCGATAATTGAACTTTATTAGTGATAGAACGAAACATTTTTAAAAGATTGCATGAAACACTAAAATTAAATCGAAATCATAATTTAGAATGTTACAAGACTGGAAACCATATAAAAGAGATGCAACTTTATCAAGGTTTACATGAATTATCTATAAAACAAGATTGTGTGCATCAGCCCTTGAGGCTGTCAGAAACAGGCGACACAGTGGGCACTGCGTACATGCCGCACAATAAAATCCATGGATGTTGAACAAAAAGGGAGGGGTCAATAAATAGGAAGCACGCGAGGTGTCATGTACTCGAGGTGGCAAAGGGGAAGTGCTGTATCAGCCTTTTTGGTCCATTAAATAAATTAATTAATGAATTTATCATCGCAGTTCTGCGCTTCATCTCAATATATGATATATCATGCATGCGCTGCCCCAACACCAACACCAAGCCCCATTCCTTTCTTGCCTATTTTAATTTTAATGTCCAAAACTAAACCTTTTTTCTCCTCCTCCAGTTCGCTGCACTGGATGTATCCATTTTTATGTCAGGTTTTAGTTTCAGGTCAGGTCAGTTGTGAAGTCATCTGATTCTATACCATCTCCAATTCTTTTGATCATCTCGAGTCGGATTAGATAGAATCAGTTTGATTTTTCAAAATTATCAAATCGAGATCAATAACAAGTTTTAAGACCTGTACGTGGTCTGCTCAAATAAATGTTGCACAGTAGAGAATAGAGACAGGTGAAGATGGTTTAATGTAAATAGCTGAGCACATGACATATTGACATGACTGCTTTTATGTAGGTTATGCAATATTCGTGCAATGACTTTTCACATTTTACCCAGTTTTGCCTGAAATAGAAGTGATGTCCTTGTTATAAAAAATAATTTTAAAACTCCCACCTTACAACCATAATAATATTTTAATCCCTTGAACCGAAAAGTTCTAAATACATGTTTGTGGTTCTTTTCTGAAGAAGCATCACAGACGCTCACTATAAAAATCCAGGTTACACTTAAGAGTAAAAAAAAAAATAATAAAACGAATGGATTTTATGCAGATCCCCATTGCTAGTAATTTTTATATCCATATTTTATAAACTAATACATGTACAAAATAATAGTTACTAGAGTTTAACATGTGTTATGATAAACAAGCAACACAGACAATTAGTGCTCAATTGATATGATTGCCCCCCCCCCCCCCTACAGAATGCTTTAGTACAAGACTTTTTTAGTACAACAAAATGTTGAAGACAATTATTGCACTGAAGTTTTAATTCCCACCATTATCCAGTGACGAAACTAGAATTTTGTATCAACAGGGTCCGTAAATTTTTTTTTTCTGAAAATATATATCTGATCATGTAACTTCTAATATAGACATACTATTTTCTATGAATTTTCATTTTTTTTCATAATTTTGTATAATAAGTTCTTTAGAAATCTCATTGAACACTTATTTTTTTTATTTTTAGTGCTAGTTTTTATATAATATTCTAAGTTGTATTTTTTATGTTTTGTGGTAGCTTTTATTTATAATGTCCTAAAGTTCACAAAACATTATATAGATAAACCACATAATGCGCGAGATTCGCACTAGTATATATATGCTACAAATAATTTTTCAACCAAATATTTCATTTTAATAAGATTCATTAGGTAAGAGGGAAAAAGACGATTAGCCATGAACAAATACTACTCGGGTCCCTATGCGATTTTTTAGCTAGATGTTATTCAATTCAAATCAAATACGACATGTCCAACCAGGTCCTTCAAATTTTTGAGATGGATCCCTAACTTCTTCTTGTGGATTTTTTTTTTAATTACAAACAAATATAATATCAAGTAATTTTTTTTTTTAAGTATGGACCCACCAAATTATATATAGCTTTGCCCCTGCTATTAACTTCTTTGGATGACACATATAGGTTGGACCATTGTTACATTACCCAAAAAAAGAAGGAAGAATTTTACATTGCAAGTAAGCTCTATACATTATAAAAATTATAATAATGCGAAAAGAGAGCAAATTCTAGCAATAATGACGTCAACAACAAACTCAATTGGCAGCCACTGTCAAATCCTCTAAAAAAACAAACTCAATTGTACATTTGTACTACTTCAATTTGCCCCACAATTTGGTGGCCATGCGAAAGGATACATAGAATATACCACAGAGAAACAGGGCAACTCATTCTTCGTTTGGTTTTGTTAGGCAGCATGCCAGCCAGCCAATGCAGCTTCCACTCTTCTCTACTTTGTCATTATTTAGGATTTGTTTTAGCCTTTTAGGTGCCCCTTCAAGCAGGGCACCTAAAACAACAAAATAAGTGAAGTTATATATTTGTGCTTGTTCTCCTCTCTTTTAAGAGTTGGAGTTAGTGCCAACTAACAAGTGATAGGATTAACTAATTAATTTAGATTAGACCAAACAAAAATATCAGTGCCAGATTCTAAAAAGCAAATGCCATTGGATATAATCAAATGAGGTACGTGATGTTATTTTTTTCCCCTTCTTTCCAAGGTACTGAAATATAATGCAAAACACAACCAACCTTGGATCGAACACAATCATATCCTTTTATTTCTTCTGGCATATTTCTAAAAGCGATAAAGAAATATTCTTCAAGAGAAGCAAAATCCAATTCTCCATTTTTTTTTGTTACCACCACATTTTTTTTTTTTGTCAGGAAAAATTGGAGACGTTACAAACTTGTGTTATTAGCAAAACTCTTACAAACTAGCTCCTTTAGTTTTGCTTTGAAACCTTCATCTCCTTTTGATTTGAAAGTCATAATTCGAAAAGAAGAGCACAACACAAGAATCTTAAATTCCCCTAATTTCTGAAGGACAGCAGGATCTCTGTCATAATCCTAGTGACAAATAAAAAGAAAATTTACACTCAAATAACTACAATTGGAAGAATGGTTTAGTGTTTACTTCTTTGTTCCATTACTATAAGTAAAGAGATATTGAACTCATACTGAATTGTTAGTCCGATAATGTAGTTTAGAACACAAAACATTGTGAATGCGAACACAAAAAACTGTGACTTCAGGCAATAGAACTGAAAATTAGAGCTCTCAGAAATTAAACACAGATGCCATACCTTCTCTGTCACTACAATGGCAGCCTTGTTATCATGTACCAAAGCAAGGCTTCTAATCTTATCTGTGATCAGCTTTATATCCTATGAAACGCATGTTCAAATGCAAATTAAAATATTCAGGTATTGAAATTTCCAGTCATGGAATAAATAGTACTGATGTGGCATAGTTCAGTTTCTGCAATTAAATTTTGTGCAAATCAGCCCCAAGTAGCCACAGACCAATTCTCAGCACTAAAATTGAACCTCAAGTAGGAAGCTGTTTTTCCCCCGATTAAACCCTCCATTTTGCCAGCTATGCCCCAAGTCAGACTTAAAGTTGCCTCAACTAATTGCATGATAAAGACATTGTAGAAACAAGAACCTGTGTATGGCAAGTGGTACAAATTTTGATCTTAAAACACAATAAAATGAAACACAATGGACAAAAATATACTTCAGTTTGAAGAGCATGATGATCAGTGAAATCCAATCTGTGGATGTGCAATGCACCAATCTGCGTCAAAAACCAACTTTTCAAATTTTTAAAAAAATAATAGGAGCAGTAATTGATTTATTAATATCGTATATGTTGGAAAGAATGTGGGGGGAAGGGGGGAGGTGGGGAGCAGGACCTGTATAAGTGCTTTGACGAAGGAATCAGGACAGCCAATAGCTGATACACAGAGCACAACAAGAGCATGCACTGTGCTAAGCGGGAGTTTTTCATTTGGGCTGTTAATTTCGAAGAAATGAGAAGGAACCAATTCACTGAAAAACACTGGAATAGTCTTTGAGCAAATCCTCAAAATTGTGGACTCAATGGTTTTGAGCTCTGCTTCAGACACCTAATTGGTAAAAGGTTTAGAATTAGAAAAAGGGTAGGGAAATTGAGAGTGGGAAAGATAAATTAGAAAAAGAGTAGGGAAATTGAGAGTACTAAATTGGCATGATGTATAACAATAAGATGAGCTCGTTGGAGTGCATGCAAAGGCTCCCTCAAGGGGCCACGGGGTAATAGATGGCCATTTCCCCATGGCATTAATGCATTTATCATGATAATTTCGACTTGACGAGCCAAACTCCAGTGCTGACTAGATTAAAAAAGCAAAGGATATTATAACTGAATTTGTTTGGTAATTGGTTTATTAAATAAAATAAAAAAATTACCTGCATTCCATCATCAAGAATAACGACGCCGAGTTTTGGAGTTGGAAATCGGCGAAGCAGAGATGCGGCCAGGCGAGCCCTATTTTTGCCGACAGCAACCACTGCAGAGGTGGCGGAGAGATGGCGCTTTAACATGCTGGCCTCGTCGGCCCCGGCGTAACCGCGAGTAAGAATGAGGGGCGTGCAAGAGTGAGAATGAAGAAAAAAGCGAGAAAGGAAAAGGACCATGGGAGTTTTGCCGGTGCCGCCCCAAGTGAGGTTGCCCACGCTGATGACGGGGAGAGGCAGGCGGAGCGGGCGGAGGAGCTGCCACGAATAGAGCGCGCGGCGGAGGCTGACGCAGAGGCCGTACAGAGACGAGGCCGCGGACAGCACCGGCGCCACCAGACACCGCTGCCCCAGCGGCAAGCGCCTGTCGGGCGTGGCAGCCATGCGGATTATCGCTTTCTTCACCCGCTCCATTTCGGAGTAGCAAATCATTGAAGAGATCATAGTAATTGCAAATCATTCCAGGCCCAATAATACCAGCCCTATCACTTCACGGATCAACAAACCATAACCCAAACCAAAAACCAGGCTTTTTCTATACACAAGATCACAATTCATACGAATATTAGGACACATGTTCAGTTTGCTAAAAATTTAATATTTGTGGAGAATGAACGCACAACGCCACACCAACTTGATCGAAGCGCAATCCAAACCTGCGTAATATGAATACAAATACATATGTAAAGTGTTAACAATATAATCCTTAATTTGACAAATATATCACAATTTAATACTAAATAATCTTTTAGGCCACTTTATGCACAAAACAAATTTTCTAATAATGAAACATAAGATGATCCCTTATATCATTTAACGTAACATTTGCAATATCTAACACATCCTTTGTGCAAAATTTGAAGTAAGTAAACATTTGCACAAGTAATTCATAGATGCAACCTATATAAGATGAGCCCTTAGAGCATTTAACTTAACATTTGTCGTATCTAAAACATCCTTTGTGCAACATGTAATTGAATATAAGATGATCATTTTTGCAATACCTAACACATCTCTCCAAATATTATAATCTAATCCCTAAATACATATAATATAACATGTAAAGCAACTAACTAAACACTTATATATAAATTCGCATGAATTAGAGTGCCAATAATGTCAATCTGTCCACATACTATAACATAACATAGAAAGTAACTAACCAAACACTTATAGAAATACACATGAATAACAGTGTACCAGCAATGACAAACTGTCCAATTACTACAATCTGATCCCTAGATGCATTTAACAAAATATATAAAGCAACTAACTAAACACACTTGATACATGCAGAGATGAATAAAAAAATAACACATACAACGCCATTTCACAAAGCGAGACAAATCCTCCTTTAGTGACTGAGCCCCACCAACGTCAAACTGTTTCAGCCTCTTTTCAAAGTGCGGGTTTGAAACTTTCTCCTACAGGAGTTTGGTTATAGAGGGTTAATCACAAAAAATGAGAGGAATAAAATCTAAGATGATAAATTGTTAGAGGAAGTGGAATTTAACAAACCAAAAATTTTTAGGCACATGTACATGTACAAGTGTAAACAAGTGATATATAATGATGAAAAAATAGCAGAAAAGTTTGTAAAAACAAAATAAATGATCGACAATTTGAACCTTCTTATGTGCAAGATTTAGATATGAGAAAGAAACGAGAGAAGAGTTAGATCTGAGAAAGAAACGTGATGTTTTACCATGGCTGCACTTGTTGGAGTGTTAGGTTTGATCGGAACTAGAGAAACGAAGAAAACTGTCTTTTTCGGCTGGAGAGTGAGGCGGAGGCAGAAACCCTAGTCTTTTCATCGTCGCGTTTGATATCTCATTTTTATATGCTTATTTTGACCATACTTAGCACCAAAATAGTACTCAAACCAATATAAATTGTCTCATAATTAACTGTGATTTTCAGGATATTTGGTACTGCCGCCGCTTCTTTGTTATTTTGTAGAATTCTCGTGAAGATTGAAGACTAGACACGCAAACAAGACGAATTGGAGCTTAGGTCACTGCCAGACGACTCATTCCTGGCCCACAGACGTATGAAATGGACTAGAGGAGCCCTACAAAGCACCATGCCAAGTCTGGATCTCACATTATAACTCAGACCCCAATTATCAGCCCAGACCAGCGAAATTTCGGTCCGAAATTTCATGTATGGAAAGATTTTCTATGGTAATTCGAAAGGAAGGAAATTTCTCTCTTGCCTTGGCCGCCTCTGGGATTTTCCTAGGGTATTTATATGCATGTTTCTTGACCAGAAAGCATCCATTATTCGCTCCACATTATTTTCCATATTTGGACTTGTGTTCTTGGCTCTTTTCACGAGATTGGAGATTAGGTCGGAAGTTTGGACAAGGCGGCAGCACATCCAGAGCATTCGGCATTGATTCCCTGGCCTTAGGACAACGATATTCGCATCGGATATCTCGGTTTACTCTTTTATGCTTATGTTTCGTTGTTTTATGGCTTGTATCTTACTTATTTGCATGATACTTATTGTTTCTGTTATAAGCATGTTAGGCTAGACTTTGTTATGATGTTCTAGGGATAGTTAGTAGATTAATTTGGTGATATGTGATGACTTGATCATTTATGTTATGTTTATGTGATGAGTTTTGTTGAGATTGATCACCTGCTCAGTTAGTTCGATTATTTGCTTTGTTGTCTACCTAATGATGTCTGCAGCACCGTTAGGGCATTAGTCAAGAACAATTAATTGAATAGTTGAGTATATGAAATAAACCAACACTTGAAAGAGGAGGTTAGATGCGACCGATAGGTGCAACTTTTATTGATCCGATAGGACCTTAAATATTTCTAGAACCCTCACTTAACTCACTTAAACAATCAGATTAGGACGAAAGTACACGTTGATTGTTTACGGGGCGAAAACCAAATTCCAAACCAAGTTAAAATCGAAATCGTGAAAGCTGAGGTTATAACTTAGGTATGGTTGTTAAGTACCCTTTACATAGCATCGTGTAAAGATATCAAGTCGAAACATTCATTCTAAAGCAATTTCAGACCAAAATAGTAAGAATTTCGGACCGAAATCCTTATATTTCGGACCGAAATTAGCCTTTGTCTAGATGAAAATCGAAGACTGAGGTGCTTTAGAACCAAACTAATGGAACACTAAACCCCTAGGACATCTCTTGCATTTATTTGAACATCTAAAAATACAAAATCAAACCCAAATTTATTTTATAATTATTTTATCAATTCTCAATTATTATTCAGTAGATTCTTTTAAATTAATTCCTCATAATTTTTATTGTCAAGCTTTTAAGAAAAACTAAGTCCGGTACTCATTTTACCGTCTCTTGGGTTCGACCCTTAGCTTTACCAGAACGATTAGTAAGGTAGAACAATGTTATAAATTCATTTGACCTAGATTTTAATTCCCTAATCAGCGTTCAAGAGGAGATCGTCAATCGGATTGGAAGGACAAAACAGAGGAGAAGAGGAGGAGAAGAGAGAGTAGAGAGAGAAAAGAGACCATGACCAGATCTAGGTTTTGGAGAGAGTAGAGAGAGAAATATAAAAGAGAAATGATATGGAGAAGACGCCTCTGCTGGTTGTGTCTATCTAGTCGTCATGTGAGTTTCACGTGAGTATATGGATGGTGTGGATGGAATTTAGTTGGATAGTAATTACCAATTAATTAATTCTTTATGTGCTCAAAAGGGAACAAAAATTATTAATTCTTTTGAAAATTGAATTTATATTATTTTTATGCAGAAAATTGATAAAACTATAGTACATAAAAGAAGTTTTGTATTTTTAAAAAATAGGTATTGCATGATAGAGTATAATAGCTACCTCCCAATACCGACCAATGGTAAATGAGGTATTTTATTTTTGAAAAGAAATTCAAAAAAAAAAAAGGAAAAAGAAGCAGCACCGACCAACAAGTAGCATGCAATGAGGAAATAATGTCAGAAGAAAATGGTTGCAGATGAACAAGGCATGCTGATTGCAGACCCAACAAATCTTTTTCGAGTTGTTGTAAGAGAGAGAATCAAGCATCCATCCATATTTATTCCTTTCCATGCTTGCTCCCAAAGTATACGATTCCTCCTGTGCTTACTGTTATTAGCGAAGAATTGCTTATGCTCACTTAATGACAAAATTTTATCTTTTATCTAAATTATTTTCTTTACTGGAAAATAAAAACTGCACATATTCTATCAAAATAATTTTATGTTACAATTATTCCTCTACTTCGCAAAAGCACGAGGTTTATTTTCCTATTTTTCTTTTTCCAAAAAAAAATGTTGGGATTGATCATTGTTTAATTTTGATGGAAGCTTCAAAGCTTTGCAATTGAAACTATAAGCGGAGGTTGGAACTGGAAAGTTTGGAGTCATGCACTATAGTAAAATACTGACATTCAATGTGATAATATTATAAAAATTATTAAATTTTAATTATGGAGATTAATAAAAAATAATTTGCATACTTTTATTTTAGATCAAATATATGAATTTATATTTTAGGAGAAGGCATATATATATATATATATATATATATATATTGCACTAATTAAAATTTATCCGATTTGCTCTTATTAAAATTTATCCCTAATCAGTAATCACTAATTAATTGAAATCAAATTTGAAAAAAATAACAAGCATACTGTCCTGTAGTCCATTGTGTGAAAATGCAGTTATCCCTCTGTGTTTGGGTGAGCCTGTGAATAGGGAATAGGAATAAGAAATAGGGAATATGAATAGGGAATAGTTTTATTAGTATAGGAATAAGGGCTCAAATTTTTTATTCTTGTGTTGTTTGGGTTGCACAAGAATAAGAATAAGCACACAAACTGAAATTCCTTATGGGTGTGTTTGGATGAGCATGGAATAAGGAATAAGAATAAGGAATTTCGGTATGCGTGGTTATTCAAATTCCTTATTCTTATACCATGGTTTTGTTAGTATAGGAATAAGTATTACGAAAATAATTTGATTGACAAGATTAGCTAAATATATCAAGCAATCTAGGATATTTAGAAAGATTTGTTTTCAATATATAGAAAGATGTAGAAAGATTAGATGCTGTTTTTTGTATGTAAGTATATATATTGTGTACTGTTTTTTGTAAACAAAGAGAGAGAAAATCAAATAAAATAACTTTCCACATTCTGTTTATTGTTATGATATCAGAGAGATCTAACGCACGGAGATTCATGGAAGGCGACGGCCATGGTGACGGCAGGGGCGTAGGTGCCAAAGGAGCGGTGCCTTCGTCCAAAAACATGTTTGGCTTCATAGATGGTTCAGTGATGCACCCTGTTGATGCAACCACACCCAGCTCTGGTGAACGGGCGGTATGCTCCCACTGCAGCAAGGTTGGTCATGAAAAGGCGCCATGCTATGAGCTGATCGGCTACCCAGAAGGCTGGGGTCGAGCTCGTCTTGGAAGTCGTGAAGGACGAAGTGGTGGACGAGGTGGAAGAGACCCCGTACATGCCTGTGCAAATGCAGTTTATGGTGCAGGCGCATTCGGTGCAGGCGCATCCAGTGCAGGCGCATCCGTTGCACGCGTATTGAGTGCAATCTCTATACCTGGTCTTTCTGATGCCCATGTCCAACAAATCATAGCTATTCTAGCTAAATCTGATGTAGGTGCATCCAATGAAGGTGCATCAAATAAAAAGTTGAATGGTAAGATACTAGAGTTGGATTGGATACTCGATAGCGGAGCATTCCATCACATGACAGGCGATTTTACTTGCCTTCATAATGTTTGTACCATAAATCCCACTGCTGTTGGACTTCCAAATGGAGAGCAAACAGTGGCAAAACACGAAGGGGATGTTGTTCTAAGTGAAGGTTTTGTTCTTGAAAGGGTGTTATATGTTCCTAGTTTGGAATGCAATCTTATTTCTATTAGCAAGTTAGTTAGCACCAAAAATTGCTTTGTTACATTTACTAATGAGCTTTGTCTTATTCAGAACCACATTACAAGGATGCTGATTGGTGTGGGTGAGCAAAAAGATGGGGTCTACTATTACCATCGGGGTGCATTTGGAAAAGCTTTTCATGTGAACCGAAAGGGACCTTATGATTTGTGGCATCAACGCATGGGACATCCTTCTAGACAGATAACTTTACTTTTGGACGGATTTGATAATAATAATGTTTCTAAAGATGTTTGTGAGATTTGTATGAGAGCTAAACAAACTCGAGATGTTTTTCCTGATAGTTTGAATAAGGCAGCCCATTCTTTTGATCTTATACACTGTGATATTTGGGGGCCATATCGTGTTGGTTCCAACTGTGGTGCACATTATTTTCTAACTATTGTGGATGATCATACACGTGCTGTGTGGGTTTATTTGATGGCTGAAAAGAGTGAGACAAGTCACTTGTTAAAATTTTTTTGTAAAATGATTCAAACACAGTTTGGAGTAACTGTTAAATGCATTAGAAGTGATAATGGGTTGGAATTTCAATCACACCACATGAAGCAATTCTATGCTGAATCTGGAATTTTGCACCAAACATCCTGTGTTTTTACACCTCAACAGAATGGTAGAGTGGAAAGAAAACATCGTCATATTCTCAATGTAGGTAGAGCATTGCGGTTTCAAGCCAATTTACCGCTTGAGTTTTGGGGAGAATGTGTTCTAACTGCTGCCTATTTGATCAACCGGACACCAACTCAAGTGTTGTCAAATAAAACCCCTTATGAGCTGTTGTTCGGCAAGGCGCCTTCATATGCAGCCGTGCGAAACTTTGGATGCTTGTGTTATATTAAATCGCGCATTCCTGATAAATTTGAAAGTAGAAGCAGAAAATGTGCATTTATTGGATACCTGTATGGGAAGAAGGGATGGAAGGTGTTTGATCTGGAAACCCAAGAATTTATCATTTCTCGGGATATTGTTTTCTGTGAGGATGTGTATCCATTCTCTGAGATGACATCTAAGAATGCACCCGCATCGGGTCTGTCGGGTCAGAATGCACCCGCATCGGGTCTGTCAGGTCAGAATGCACCCGCATCAGGTCTGTCGGGTCAGAATGCACCCAGAGTAGGTCAAAGTGATGATGCAATGTTTATACAACTTGCAAATAATAGGAGACCAATTGATCATCTACTGGACAATGAGCGTGTGGAAGCAAGGGGGAGTAGTCATGTTTTTTATGATTCAGAATCTACAGATGATCAAAGTGCACCCACCTCGGGTCTGAGTGCACCTGCATTGTCCAGCGAGTGTGCACCCACATCGAGTCTGAGTGCACCCGCATCGCCCGGTGAGAGTGCACCCGCATCGCCCGGTGAGAGTGCACCCGTATTGTTGGATGAGAGTGCACTCACATCAGGTCCAAGTGCACCTGCATCAAGTCAGAATGCACCCACATCTGAACAGGTTGCACCAAGACGATCTCGCCATCCTCCTGCCCGTCTGCAAGACTACATTTGCTACACTGCAAAATGTGACCCATCTTACGCTCACCCCACATCAGCAACTACCTCAGGTACTCCTTATCCCATAGCTCATTATGTAAATTGTGACAAATTTTCAGTTGCACATAGAAAGTTCTTAGCTGCAGTAACAGCGAAGAAGGAACCCGACCACTTTGGAGAAGCCATGAAAGACATTAACTGGAGAAAAGCAATGCAAACTGAAATTAAGGCACTAGAGCGGAATAACACCTGGTCCATTGAAGATTTGCCTTCTAACAAAAAGGCAATAGGATGCAAGTGGGTGTATCACATCAAGTACAACTCAGACGGGTCAGTGGAAAGATACAAGGCTCGACTAGTTATGCTGGGGAACCGACAAGTTGAAGGAATTGATTTTAAAGAGACGTTTGCTCCAGTTGCTAAGATGGTCAGTGTCCACACCTTCTTGGCTGTAGCAGTTGCAAAAGATTGGGAATTGCATCAAATGGATGTGCATAATGCATTCTTGCATGGTGATCTGCATGAGGAGGTGTATATGCGCTTGCCACCTGGTTTTGCTTCAAAATATCCTGAAAAAGTGTGCAGGCTACGAAAATCTCTCTATGGTTTGCGTCAAACACCCCGGATGTGGTTCTCTAAACTCACAGAAGCACTGCAGCTATATGGGTTTACTCAGTCATATGCTGATTATTCTTTGTTTACAATGAAGAAGGAAAATGTATTTCTTGCTATCTTGGTATATGTCGATGACTTGGTCATAGCAGGAAATGATTCTGAAGCTATAGTGCAGTTCAAGCAGTATTTGAGTTGCACTTTTTATATGAAGGATCTGGGTGCACTAAAATATTTTCTTGGTATTGAAATAGTAAGAAATAGGACAGGTCTTTAGCTGTGCCAAAGAAAATATACCTTGGATATTGTGGCTGAGTGTGGACTTTTAGGTGGGAAACCTGCGGCTTTTCCCATTGAGCAAAATCACAATTTGTCAATTGCATCTGGAAAACCTATGAAGGATCCTGAGCGCTATAGGCATCTTATTGGACGGTTGATTTATCTTACGATCACTCGTCCTGATCTGTGCTACTCGGTGCATATACTGGCACAATTCATGCATGCACCCCTTGATGTTCATTATGATGCAGCCATTCGTGTCATGCGTTATTTGAAGGGAAGTCCGGGGAAAGGGATTCTATTGAGTGCCAATAGTGATCTGACTTTGTATGGATATTGTGATTCAGATTGGGCAACATGTCCATTGACTAGAAGGTCTTTGACCGGATACTTTGTGATGCTGGGCACATCTCCTATTTCATGGAAAACCAAAAAGCAGCATACCGTGTCTCGATCTTCAGTAGAGGCCGAATACAGGTCAATGGCTACTACAGCTTGTGAATTGACCTGGCTCAAAACACTTCTTCAATCTCTTGGAGTTTCACATGCTCAACCAATGAAACTCATGTGTGATAGTCAAGCTGCTCTTTACATAGCAGCAAATCCGGTTTTTCATGAGAGAACAAAACACATTGAGATTGATTGTCATTTCGTGCGAGATCAAATTCAAGCTGGGTGCATCGTTGCTTCTCACATCCGCACCAATGAACAGCTAGCTGATATCTTCACAAAGGCTCTTGGCAAGCGGCAGTTTCACTATTTACTTGGCAAGTTGGGCATTCTGAATCTTCATGCTCAACTTGAGGGGGAGTATTACGGAAATAATTTGATTGACAAGATTAGCTAAATATATCAAGCAATCTAGGATATTTAGAAAGATTTGTTTTCAATATATAGAAAGATGTAGAAAGATTAGATGCTGTTTTTTGTATGTAAGTATATATATTGTGTACTGTTTTTTGTAAACAAAGAGAGAGAAAATCAAATAAAATAACTTTCCACATTCTGTTTCTTGTTAATAAGGGCCCAAATTCATTATTCTTGTGTTGTTTAGATTGCACAAGAATAAGAATAAGCACGCATACCGAAATTTCTTATTCTTCTTCTTTATTCTATGCTCATCCAAACACACCCTATTTATATTTCCTATTCCCGGCTCATCCAAACACACCTAATTGTCTAGTGAGAATTGAACGTGTTACATCTCTAGAATAAAAGAGGATTCCCTGACCATGCATGCATCTGTATTGGACTTCCCAAATTCTAATCATTTGCTTAAATTATTATATTTTTAACTTACTTGTCCTTATATTTACTTAACAAAATTACCATATATTCTTTTAATAACTACATTGATCAAATATCACTATTTCTAACCAAAAGATCGTCTACTTGACTAGAGAAATAAATCTGAACTGTTGGAAAATAATTAATTGTATGAAAAATATAATATCATTTGTCATCGGGTGGTTAGACAATAGATAAGTTATGTTTAGTTTTAATGAATGTTTGACCGAAGATCTGGATCCAAATCATATCATTAAACAACACTTAACTTATTCCAAAATAGGCATACTAAATAAGCATCAATAATCATTTATATTTATAATAATATATTAATTTGCTTCATAATTGTATCAATAAACAACAGAAAATACAAGTGTTTGTTGGCTCCACTTCACGTGACCAACAACCAATTTGGTGTCGGTCTTAAACACAAGATTAAATTTTAATTTACTGTTCCAGAGAATAAACTTTAACAAAAAAAATATATATTGTTTTATTTAGCTCCGTTCACTGTTTCGGTTGTTGCATTGATGGAACCTAGAACTCTGTGCTAACAAACTGCAGAGTTTTTGGGGGGCAAAACTTTCTTCTTAAATTTTTTATTTTTGATGTAGCAGACGGCTAGAAGTGGCTGACGTGTTGTACATTTATTGGGTGCATTTGAGAGGTATTTTCTATTCAAGAACACCATCAGCATGTTTGTTGTTAAGTAAAGTCATGACAAAATTAGCATCACAATTTCAAAAATGGAGAACAGTAAGAGGTTGCCTCTGAGGCACAATTTCCATTTTTCTGCATCGACCCTTATATGTGGACAAATTAACAGAACTGCATCGTTTCCGTCCATTCTACAAAAGATTGTGAATTAAGATTCATTGACAAATTAACAGAACTGTATCGTTTATTTTGGCTTAAGATTCATTGAAACTAAATTACGTTGACGAATAAAAAAATATTAAAAATTGTTTCAAACTTTGAAATTGGATATTCAGAATTTGATTCTTAAATTATATGCATGTCACATGCATAAAATTTTGATATAACTTAATATAATTTTATCATTTATCTAACAAATTAAAATTTACATCGGTCCATTTATAAGGACTTTATTGAAATATCAAAATTTACATTATATAAAAAAAAAGTAATATTAAATCGGAATTGCTTAGGACCATCCTTCCGATTCTATCATTCCATCATCCTCACGCGTACGTAACTAACTTCTCCCTCACACATACACTTTCTCCCCTTTCCCACCTCCGTACACTATCTCCCGCCCCTGTCCCTCCTCCCTCCCACGTACGCTGTCCCCCTCCTCCCTCCTCCCTCCTACATACTCCGTCCCCCCTCCCCCTCCTCCCTCCCATGTACACCGTCCCTCCCCCCCCCCCTTCTCCTCTTCCTCCTACACACTTCATGACTGTTGAAGTTAATATATTTAAATGTTGAAGGCAATATCGTAATTGTTGAAGTTAATATATGTACTGTTGAAGTTATATATGTAATTGTTAAAGTTAATATGTTATATATGTAATTGTTGAAGTTGATATATATAACTGTTGAAGTTAATATATATAATTGTTGAACTAGGCATATTTAAATGTTGAAGGTAATATTTGAAGTGGGCAAATTTAAATTATTGAAGTTGACATATATATTAGCTTCAACAGTTATATATATTAACTTCAACAGTTATATATATTAACTTCAACAATTATAATCAATATATAGTGTCTGTGAGAGAGGGGATGAGGAGGGGGAGCGTACGCGGGAGGAATGGGAGGCGGGACGAGCGTACGCAGCAGGGAGGAAAACAAAGTGATTTTCAGAAATAGAAAACGCGTAGAGTCAAAAATAAAAAAACGCGTGGGGATGATAGGAATGATGAATATCGGGGATGATCCTTATCACCCGTTTTAAAAATATTGTCAAATAAATTATTTAGTATCAATGAATCCCAATCCATTTAATTATTTCACCGCTACATTTCTTTCAGCTGTTGCTTTCAAAATTTATCTCTTGGATTAATTGTACGTAGTCTGCTGTATATATCTTATGTGATGCTCCGTTTTTAAATTTTAAGGCTGACATGTATTAAAATGCATCGAGAGGAAGAGCCGCCAGATATGGTTCAGACTTCATGTTACGTACCACGGTAACCTAGGTTGGATCTAAACATAATCCAATCTTCACGAACTTTGAAAAATAATTATTTCAATTATTAATGAGATATTGAGATATGAATTGCTAAGACCAAGATATCAGACGAGAATATTAGGGATTGTGTCACAAACAAGCAAAGCGCAATAGAGCAGTTTGCAAAGCACAACCCAGCAGACAACACTGTCACCGACCACTAAAAGAAAACTTCCATCGTTTATTATATATATATATATTTATTTTTTCAAAAATTCTAGGAATAATTACTTAATGTTTAAAATTTCTTAGTTAATTTCGTCACTTCAAAATTCTTAACTCTCAAGTTCAGAAATAACTTTTAAAATTTTATAATTGAATATTATATATATGAAATCCCTAACTAAAATTTCATTGAAGTTCCAATTATATATGCATGCCAACAAGAGTTCGATCTACGTATATAATACTTGTATTCATACGGTTGAATCATTTTTAATTTGAATGATGCAATATATATAAGAGGATGGTTGCGCTACTTGCCGACCCTTCTATCCTTACTTGTACTCCACAAATAGAGAAAAGTATAACTTTTAATTAGATACATAAAAGATATGAACTCTAATTTCTGATTTGTAGAATAATGTGCAAGAATTTTAGAATTAAAAAGGCTACGGTACTTCCAGAAATTCGAGAAGTAAAGTAACTCTCAGATTTTGGATTCATTTTTCGAAATTCGAGATCACGTCTTTTATAGAATTTGTTAGTATATGCATATATTACGGTATATGTGATTCTTAAAATGTACCACTCGAAAACAATTATTTTGGAAAATTTGTATATGTTCATATTCAGCTTATTTATTCTAACCTTAAGAATATTTATTACTCTCTACAAAGTCAGAGTTATAAATTTGTAAAAAGGATAATCTAAATATAGGTTGCTTTGTCGATTGGATGGGAACAGTGCCAAGGCTTATGGGGGTGTTTGTTTGTGACTTAAAGGGTGCATAACTTAAGTTATGTATCCTTGGGTGTGTTTGGATGAGAGAAGAAGAAGAGGAAGAAGGAAGATGGGAAGAAAAAAAATTATAAACAATACAAACTCTTCACAAAGTTACACACTTCCCAATACTTCTTCCCACTTCTTCCCTTCTTCCCTTCTTCCCACACCTATCCAAACGCACCCCTTAAGTCACCAAACACCTCTTACATAAGATGCCTTAAGGATACTTAAGTTATGCAACCTAAATAGGTTGCATAAGTTATGCACCGGTCCCCTTTAATTTTTTTCCAACAGTACCCTTTAGAAATAATTAATAATAATATTTAATAATCTATAATAATTAATAATAATTAATAAATAATAATATTTAATAAGTAACAATAACTATTAAAAAATCATAATTAGTAATAAATATTAATTATTATAATTAATAAATAATAATATATAGCAAGTAATAATAATAATTAATTAACAATATTGATTTATTATTAAATAATTAATAATATTTATATTATTTTATTAAACATAATTAATAATATTTCATAATAATAAAATGATTTCTTATTATCATTATTAATTAATTTTTATAATAATTAATAATTAAAAATTAATTAATATTAATTAATAAATAATAATACTTAATAAGTAACAATAATTATAAAAAAATCATAATTAATAACAAAGATTAATTATTATAATTAATAATATTTAACAAGTAATATTAATTATTAATAATAATGATTTAAGAATAATAATTAATTGAAGATAATTAATCAATAATAATTTTTATTAAAAAATAAAAAATAATATTTATAATATTTAATTAAAAGTAATTATTAATATTTCATAATAGTAAAAATGATTTATTATCATCATTAATAATTAATTTTTATAATAATTAATAATTAACAATAATTAGGTCACAACATATAATACATAATACTAATTCAAATTTAAGGGCATTTTAGTCTTTTGACATGAATATATGCATGCATTAAGTTAGTCATCCTTACTACACAACCAAATATCTATTACATAACACTACATAAATACTTAGGCATCCTTAAGTTATGCAACTCCTTACTACACAAACAAACGCCCCCTATAGGAATAGGATTAAGTGTACTTCCTTTTTATTTTTTCCCCCTTTTCGGAACATGATCAAATATACTATTTTGTTGGAAATCAAGGACAAATGTACTTGGTTTTCATTAAAAAATATGTTATCCTTTGTACTTGGAAAAAATGGAGAAGGGCCTAAATTCTTAAATTTTTTTATGATTACATCTAATAATTGCTAGCTAGGTTAAACATCACATCACTCAACTGCATCCTGGCCGCTCTTCCAATGGGATCAGGTGATCTTTTGTGCAATATAAAGATGGCGAACTGTGTTGTCAGGCAGGAATCGGGACTTACCGTAATTAAGAAACCATAGTGGTGAATACCTATATACATTTTATTAAGAATAGACACTGAATCGTCATTGTCATAATTTTAGTGCTCTATTATAATCGCCTCCAATTTTTTTATATTCGCAAATTCTGACTTCCAAAAAAAAAAGAAAGAAATTTATATTATTAATCTTATTACTACTAGAATGATTCGTAGAAACTTTTGGAGTTCGTTCTCTAATTATCAACAGTGTCTGGCCATTCATTTACAATATTTAATTTTCACCTCCTGATCATCTACAAAAAAGAATTTAAATATATACAAATTTTTGATATAAATATATTACTTTAAAAACAAAATAAGATCAATAAATATTCTTTTGGGTTGAAATTTAGATTCAGAATTGTTAATGAATAATAATTGCAATGATAAGTTAGCACTAGGTGTTCTTTGTTTTCTAATTTTTTTTTTCTAAAAGTTACCTATTATTCTTTGTTTATTTAGAATCACATCTCAATATTAACTTCGCAAACTAACTATATACTAGTTAAAAAATACAACGGACTCACATTTAATAATTTTATTTATACTTTTATTTTTTGTAGCCATGTGAATTAAAAATTGGTAATAGAAAGGATCTATGAACAGCGTTAAACTCGTGCAAAGAAAATCTCAGATGAAAATTTTCCCCCATTTTTCATCAATAACACTCGAAATTTATTAAATATATATATTTGAAATTTCGAAATACATGCAATTAAGTTCTTACATTAATTATATATCGGTATGGTTCAATCTCACTAGCTTTGCATTTTATAAATTGCATCTAAGACTCAACCACATAAGCACTAAATAAATTTAATACCCAATTAATTAATATTGAATTAACGTAGTATATATGTATAGATGCCTGCTTATTCCTTGTAATCAAACTACGGATGCAAAACAATTTTTGGTCTTACTAAATTAATTGAAAATCAAGTATAGTTTAGTTTATGAATAAAGATAAGCACCATCAGACCTCTAGTATCTAAAAGACAAAGTCATGACACTTAAAAGTTATACGCCATGGTCCACGTACAATGATTTAGCAGTAATTAATAGAGGAGAAAGTAACTCCGTTAAACTAAACAGACCCCACTCCGGATCTAAATATATAAAATAATATAAACATATATAATCATCAGACGAGAGTGATTTAATTAATGATGCCACAGGTGGAACTAATAAACTATGAGCAGCTAAAAACAAAGAGGCCATAGGGGGTGCTGCACTTTATCACAACCAAGGCAGATCGGATGCATCATAACAATAACATCGAAAATGTGCCGATGCCATCTCATATTTCCTCAAAAATAAAGGAAAAGGGGTGGCATATCATGAATTGAACTCCTTATAGTTATAGACCCAATCTAATGACATCTCTGTAGACCTAAAATTAGGACTGAAAACGGTAGCCGTTTCAATCGTTTTTTTCGTTTCGTTTCGTCCGGAGATGAACGATAACGGATAAGGATTTCTGTTTCGTTCTTAAGGAACGAAACAACCAACGCAAATAGATATATTGTTTCGTCTCAGAACGGAACGATTAGTGAAACTGGTACGTTTCGTGGTCGTTTATTTAGCGCATTTCGTCTAAAATTTTTTTTATGGTTTTATTATTAGATTGCAGAGGACCTCAGCAGAGAGATCGAGGGAGAAATGAGTAAAATTAGATTTCTGTAGCGTCGCTCCGTCATTTCTCTGCCGAACACAGTCACATTTATCTCTCTCGCCTCTGCACCACCGAGTACAATCGCCGTCGAGAGCAAGAGGTGATTATAGTGCCTCCTCCCCCTTTCCCGCGTGACCTAACCTGTCATTTCGCTATCTATATTTCATACAAAATGCAGAATAGTTTATTTTCTTACATCTTAATAAAATGCAAAACAGTTAGGTAGTCAAAGACGGTTATAACCGTTTTGATCGTTCCCCTCAACGGAACAATCAACGCAACATGTGTTAAACGGATGCAACAATCAACGCAATATGTATAAAAATTTTGTGCATCAATGCAACGGTTAACGAAAATGACCACTTTCGTGGTCGTTTTCCACGTTATGCACCCCTACCTAAAATCATTTAATTAAGGTCCTTGCATATATTGCTATATATAAGTCGACTTAATTTATTATTATTATTTTAAGATAAATTGGGGGTCAAGCCTCCCAACTTATTTTTAAAGTAAATATCTATAAAAAGACTCCCAGTCGAATTTCGAACCTGCGATCTCTCACTTGAGATGCATTGCTCATTACCACTAGACCAAGAATTGATTCTCAAACTTAATCTTATTATTATAATGGGAAAAAAAAATGCAGAAAGCTAATACGTGAAAGATGGACTTCACTTCATACTTGACCATAGGCCATCCGATCTAATCTTGATAGTTAAATTTTTTGGGATTTATAAATCTGATATTAACCACGGAACATTCATTATTATTGGGGGCGTTTGGATGAGGTTGGAATAAGAGGGAATTGCAAATTTTCGGAATTTCATATGCCAAATTTATTATAAACAATCCAAACTCTTCACAAAGTTACACACTTCCCAATAAATTTATACCTAGAATTGTAAATTTTCCAAATTCCTACGACATCCAAACGGCCCCATTGATCGTAAGGTTGCAATACCGAACTCCACCTGCAGAACCGCAGAGGATATCTTTCCCGGACCATAGGCCAAGTCTATGTAAGTTTTATCTCTTATAGAAATGCCATGTGATAGCTCCTCGTCCTTCACGTGCCGTTGCAGGCATCCCCATTAATTGTTCAGTTCCTCTCCATTTCTGTAATTATTGGATAAATCCATTACCACTTTAATTTGTCATTATAAACGACAGTATATTAATAGAACAGAACCATAAACTCGTTAGTTGTAACCAATTAAAATATTTTTTTTCTTGTTTATATTGGTAAAAGACTGATCCCACTATAACTTTTTTTTTAAATAAAATAATTAGCATTTTCTAACATGGTTTCATCAATCATTAATTGATTATATTTTTAATAATATTGTTGTTAATTCAAATATTTACTTATGTCTTTGTTGACTCGTGCTTGCCAAAATGAGTAACCTGGTCTCAAAATTTTTAAATTACTTTATATAAGGAATTATAATATCATATATTTTTCTTTCAAAAAAAATCAGATATGCATTTCTTTGAAAAAGATGCGAGTATGGGGGAGAGATGTTCATTCTTGGTTGCGAAAATATTGTCTTCTCAAATTTCTTTTTTCCCAAAAAAGTTGGAGAGAAGATTATATATATATATATATATAGAGGAAGTTTAATATGCACTATAGTGCATAGGGCACTCCGTGCACCACGGACTTTTTCGTGGATATTTTTGTAAATTGACAAATCTAATTCAACCAATCTAATCTGCATATTGAAATCTCATAGAAAACCAAATTTTACAATTTTTGAGATTTTATTACTATTTTTTTCGAATTTTTTAATACATGCCATTTTTGGAAAATTGTAAATAGTACAATATTCCAAAAATGACATGTTTTTAAAAATTCGAAAAAAATAGTAATAAAATCTAAAAAATTGTAAATTTTGGTTTGGTATGAGATTTCAATATGTAGATTAGATTGGTTAAATTAGATTTGTCAATTTATAAAAATATTTCTGAAAAAGTCCGTGGTGCACTGAATGCTCTATGCACTATGGTGCATATTAAACTTTCTCATATATATATATATATATATATGTTGGTGATTGAATGGAATGGAGGAGATTAGAAATACATGGGAGCTTAATTATGATCTATTCTTTCGTTTTCCGAGTAATGCGTGATCTTCTAAGTTTAGTATCGACATCTTTATTGGCGCGACCATCGAAACTTGAATTTGGTGGGAGTGACCGAGTGAGAGAGAAGCCTCCAAGTTTAGAACTTTTGAACTTGAAAGAAAAGATAAGTAGACAAGTTAATTAAAAAAATGGGAGCTTTCGACCTTGTAAAAATGTGGGACTTTTGTTTCTTGGGATCTACAGAATCTATCTACATATACAAGTAATATGTATGACGCATCCACATACAACATTTGAAGTCGGCAGTTACCTGAATATGGATATAACTTTTTTTTTTTTTCAAAAATTCTTTGGGTACATCGATTCTTCATCCTTGTGTACGCAGAAACTAAATTTGTTGCTAGCGAAATAAAATAAACGCCAACATGTCGCCTGTGAACCATGATACATGCTTGTTTTGTATGACACATTGACACGACACAAAATGTATTCCTGACATGTATTTCATTATATTTTTCATTGACACCCTCATTAAAGCTTGCCTTTTATTCGGAGCTATGGCTAATTGAATCTCTGTTTTTTTTTTTGTATATAGATAGAAGAAGATTATATAAATAAGAAATTTTATACATCGCTCTGTCTATAAATTCAAATGTAGTTATTTTTATTCGGAATAATATGCACTTTTATTATGTCCAAATCAGAATTTGCCAATTAATAGTATATAAGAAATTTCAAATTAATCTTTCAATTAATCCGTACAATTTGAGAGAGCTAACCGGATCTCTATTTGTGAGAAAAGAGGAGGAAGATCTAAGAGGCACGTTATGTAACCTTTTCAGCTCTGACCACGTGAAGTGAAAGAAAAGTATATATATTTGTTATATAAATTTAAATTGAAGAAAAAGGTTTGTTATATACAAGGCCATTATTGAGTGTCATATGCTTTCATCATCCATTTAATTTAGTACTAATAGTTCTCTATTAATTGCTTTGATGGAAACCATGTCATGTGGTCCGTGCATGACACCCCTATTTCACTTGCCATCAAAAGTTTGTTTAAATTTGATCTTTTTAGTGACATTATAATGATTTAGTTAACTAACTAATCAATCATATGATGGACGTCTCAATTAATTCCAATGTAAGGTGCTCGATCTATAAATAAGAGCAATATATGTTTGTTTCTAAAAGATAATCATATATAATCTCCCTATATAATAAACTAAGCGAAGGGTATTAGGTAGGAAGGCAATTGTAACTATTGAACAAAGTCTTTAACCAACTAATATCCCCCGCCATTTGTATTCGCATTTAATTTGATAATGAGATCAAAAGGGGCCATGCGCCCATGCCATATGACCAACCCCCTTCCCCTTTTCTAAAAAGAAATGAAACAAACACAACATGCACGCATATATACACACTGTCGTAACTCGTAAGTCGTAACTGTGCTAGATTGCTAATAGATGTAGATCTGCTTCTCCATGCATTGCTATTTCTCAATCATTAGTACTATTTGCAATATTATTCTGTATGATTCATTTTTTTCCTCTTTCCTGAATTAAATAGTGAATCCAAATAATTATATTCAAGCTGTGAGCATTGGAATGTCAATTACTTGATATACAAAAGCTATAAAAATAGAAGCGTGCTTAGGACTATGCGTGCGGTTGGTGACAATATATTTATTATATCAAGCATATGATCAACCTCAAAAATGTTTGCCAATTATTTATTACAAATGAAAATTAACAACTTAGGGAAAAAAATAAATATATAGAGAGTAATGTACGTACCCTGCATTTCATCAATAATGGATCTCACGTTTCGTTAGGTACTACATATATATCTATCCATGAATTAATCGGAGTTTCGTAATTGGTATAACCTTTCCGTACGTAATTAATTAAATTTAAATTTAAGACCTCATGTCTATTACTAAAATTAAGTTTCCCTTGAGAAAGGTTAAGTTTCAATTAACAACAAGTGAGCTATCTCTATCCCACTAATTGACAACTGTCCTTTATTGTGGGTTCTTAATCCTTGTCATTATGCCCTTATACAATGTGCAACAATAGTGCAAGTCTATTTGTCTTGTTAATTAAAGAACTTGGGTCACCTATAAAAATGAAAATGAATCAGCATTAATTGCACAAATACTTAATTTGTAGTTTTTCAACTTATTACTAACACTATATATATATAATTATATACTACACCCATTTGAAAAATGACAGCGGATGGGAACTCATATAATTTAGCTGGCTAATGAACAATAATGAAGGGTCAAAATGTGTTTCAATCTTTTAATTAGAACAATAATGAAGCATTGTATTGCCCGTGACATTAGTTGGTTGCAGCTATCTATATGAAAATGAAAGATATGTTATTACTTTGACTAGAGGAACAATCAGCCAAGCCTACATGTAGTAGCTATATTCCTGAGAGCGTACTTTCCTCTTCCAAAAAATCTTGTTGTTAGCTCTTTTAGACAAGAATAGCTGCCAGCCTGCCATGGAACCAGATCCTCTGGTCGGCAGACCAGAGAGATTGTCTGGTCGTTTTTAGATTTGGGCCGTCTGATTTAATCTTAATGGCTATGGATGCCCCGTGCTAGTATCACGATTGATAGGCCCGAAAAAATGTTAACCGTCGAGATTAAATCAGACGGTCCAGATCGAAAACGACCAGGTGGTCGTTTGTAAAAAACGACCAGAGGATCCGAGTCCAGCCTGCCATAGGGGAAAAAAAATGAGCCGTGGTAGTTTAATATATAATCTCAACGTAATTAATTTGCATACTATGAAGAAGCAAAGTTTTAACTGGTAACATATTATATTATTAATTTTATGTACATGTACCAATATTTGAGATGATGCAAATATAGATGTTTTTTATATTTTGTGGTTAAACGATAAAGGATATATATAATTTGATATAATCAGGTTTAAAAACCTGCGCGCCTTACTTCATATATTAGAGCTACATATTTTCTTCTTCACGAGAAAAACATCATCTTTGGAGAAAAATAGGCTGCTATTTCATGCAGGTGCTTTTCATATTTTTCGTGCGGTTGAATGATAACGAGAGTACATCTTTCAAAGGAAAAAGGGAAAATTTTTTCTGTGCCCTCCAAAACTGAAGAAATGATGGATTTGCCCCTCAAAATGATTTTCTTCTCTTTTTGCCCCTCAAAATCATGGCCTTCTTCACTAACTGCCACTTTCTCATTTTTTATGATATATATATTTAACAATAAAATTATAAAAATAAAAATCTGTGACAATTATACCCCCCATTCCATCCCTAAAACCAACGATCAAAAGAAATCGATTCGACCAGTAAACTTTCGTCCCTTCTCACCCGCCTGAACCCTAGCCTAGATCAATGATTGGCCTCCGTCTCTCTCACTCGCACGAAGGCTTGGCCTCCGCCTGATTCTTCTCGTGGCATTCCCGCCGTACTGTCCGCCTAGTTCTTCTCACTCGCATGAACCCTTGATCTCTCTCGCCTAAGCACATGGATCTGCACCTCCGCCTCTTCTACTCTCGAAGCACCTCCACCTTCGCCTCATGTCCTCTCGTACCACTAAGAAGCAATCGCTTGTCTAGGGTTTCGCTCAAACCATGTATCTCTCTTTCTTTCGAGTTTTGGTCTTTGCAAAATTTTCATTTAGCAGTTCATGGTTCTGTAATGAGATGTGATACTGTCATGACCTGTAACCTGAATATATCGAAAAAATAAGACAAGTCCAGATAAATAATGGATAATTTGTACCACATTTGTGATGGTTAATTACCTAATTATTTATCTTTTAACTGGACAATTATGGGAGGGACCGTACTTGTCTCAATTAAAAAGTCAGAGTCCAAATTTATAAGTTAGGAACCATTAAGAAGCATAATTTACTTTGTTGTTGGAACAAAAAGATGCTGCAGTATTATAATTTTTAGATATATGTGTTCATTATCGGGTTTAATAGAAATAAGAGTCAAGCAAGCACCATTAAGAAATGCAGGTTCAACTATCTGGTGTTAAATTTCATTTGGATCTTTGCTCGCTGCACTCTCTTTCATATTAGCTAAAGCGTGACTGAAATTTCATACGGTTTTATTACGCTGAGTACCGGTAAGTGTGACCAAATTTTTATGTTAAGGAAAAGTATAATCAGCAGTTAAAATATTCAGTGTTATTAAAAATTAATTGAAATTGTTTAAGTGAAAGAGCCATTGAAATTGTTTATTAATGTTTCAGTACTATTATTTTTCTTTTGTAGATACCAAATGAATTGAAGCAGTTGAAGGAAATATAAGGCAATTGGATGATTTGGCTATGCAGTCTAAGCAGTTGAAGCAATTGAAGAAGTTTCTTATATTTACTTTTGTAATTTTGATTTCTGTAGTTTCAAAATGAAAATGATTTGGCTATGCATTAAGAGCAATTTGTATCGTTCGATATTGTTTTTTTAGATACTGTTGATCTTTAAATTGAACCATTTATAAATGTGGAATTATTTTTTATCGTGGAATCATATTTTAATGTTGTTGACCAAGTTAGTACTGCATGTGGGCATCATAGAACCAATTTGGAGATTTCTCTGCTTCATAAGAAATTTAATATTGGTTGTCAGTGTCTGAATAAAATTGGAGCTTTGTTTGTCTGGTATGGTACCTAAACCAAACATACAGATTCAACTTGGCAGAAACTCAAGGTAGCATCAACAATGATTGTGTGGTTTAAAATGATGCAAATATATAATACATAATATCAAGTCAAGTTTGTCATAATATCAACATAGCAGAAACTAAGGTTTCTCTTACCAGAATATCAAGTCATATGTCATACTTAATACAAAATAAGAGGTATACACAAGTCTACAATATCAGGCTTAGTAAAATTTACAAAAGCACCCAAAAACTTTGTTGAACACCAACTTTTCTCATTCATCCTTTTCTCCATCGATTTGTACAATATCTTCTACTTCTTTCCCCTTTGCTTCATCTTCTATTTTCTGCAATCAAATCATTAAAATAAATTATTAATAACAATTTTCTAATTATCTAGTACAAAACTAAAACAATAAGAAAAAAAAACTAAAAGAGCTTTAAAAAAACAAATTTGCAAATTGATTATACACCAGGAAACGAAAAACATGGTTAATTTTTTGTCTAGACTATGTATTTCATATGGATAAGCATTAGTTTACTGAAACACAAAATATCTCTAATAGTTGCGCAAGACACCTCAGATTAGTGCTAAAATATGAGAGTGCAATTGGTAGGCAAACACCTCAATCTCAACCTGAACCCCTCATTCATGTTTACCAGTAAATAAAAACCCAAGAACTAATTGTTCAAGATGAAAGTACAGAGTGTTGTAACCCTAGACCTAATCACAGACCACTCGGTCAATTATTAAACTTTTATTGCAAATTAGAGTGAAAAAAGAACAACTACTTTTGAATCTGATAGAATAGAATTGTGTAAATACCAGTTCTATCATTAGCAATATCAACACCATCGAATCTGATGGGTGGAGACAACTGTTAGAATAGAACTACTACTTTTCTAGTAACAATGGTAGAAGCTCATTGGACCGGGTTCGTGCCGTTAGCGACAGGGTACGACAAGAGAGATCAAGGGTTTGTGCGAGTGAGAAGAACTAGGCGGAGATTACGGTAGGAAGGCTAGAAGAAGACTCAGGCGGAGGCCAAGCCTTCGTGCGAGTGAGAGAGACGCCAGTCTTCGATCTAGGCTAAGGTTCTTGTGGGTGAAAGGGACATAAGTTTCCTGGGTTCAAAACGATTTTTTTTGATTGTTGATTTAGGGATGGGATTGGGGGTATAATTGTCACAGATTTTTATTTTTATTATTTTATTGTTAAATATATTGTAAAAAATGAGAAAGTGGCAATTAAAAAAGGAGGCCGTGATTTTGAGGGGCAAAAAGAGAAGAAAATCATTTTGAGGGACAAATCCACCATTTCTTTAGTTTTGAGGGGCACAGACAAAATTTTCCCAAGGAAAAAAGAAGAAGGGGAAAAAAAAAAAAAGATTTTGTGGTCGGAAGTTAATGGAAGGGGACCAAAATTGATAATGTTTTGAAATAGGTAAAAGTAAAATACTAAAGTCAACACCATTAATGGTTTCTTAAAAGTTACACACACAGTAAGACACAAAATCAACAAGGACATAACAATGATAGTAACAATGATTGAGTCATTGCAAAACAATGGGAAAAAAATGGAACCCCCACATGACTTGTAAACAAAACTTGAATAAGGGCACCATTCCAATTTCCAAGCTGTATTGGCTCTTATCCCACATGGCCAACAACCTTTTGTCATGGTGCATTGGTGCTTGACTAGTCAATGGTCCACTCTCCAGTCTCCAAGGACATTCTCGTCATTTCAGCCTGCCCAACTCTGGTATTTTTCTCTCTTTACAGTTAAAGTGGAAGCAACGAGCTTCCCTTGATGTGCATAAATGTCTTCGTGAAGTAACTGCACAGTTGGTAAGTCCCTTCCTTCCCCTTCAAACCAAAGACAAGTTTCAAAGAAGAAATCTTCACGATCACACACACACACACAGAAAGAGAGAGAGAGAGAGAGATAGAAGGTGCTAAAGTTGGTCTCTTTATTTGATTCCTGTAGAATTTCACACTAAGTGGAAGTGGGGGGTAGTTAAAAGAGAAACAAACAAACCCCTATTTCCAATTAGCATTTGGTGCTCCTCGCTTTATTCTCTTCTTCTCTGTGCAGTCTCTTCGCGAAGAAAAGAGTCGAATTTTGAGTTGGATACCTCATACCTCATACCTGGAACTGAGGTTCTTTTTTGGTTGTATCTTGCTCCTATCTAACCACTGCTCTCTCTCTCCAAGGGAATTCCATGATTTGTGTATGGAAATAGAAACACTTTGAAATTTCTCTTGAAGGGAAAACCCAAAAGTAAAACAAAAAGATCTCTTCGATCAAATTTTGCGAGTGTTATTGCCAATTATAAGATAAACTGTTCTTATTCCAGTTGTGGGTGCTGGAATTCGAGAGAATTGACTTGACGATCCTCTCTGTTCTTCCTTGAGAATTGCCAATGATGAGTAGTTTGAACAGGAGGAAGTTAGTTGCGTTTTGCATGTGAATTTAGAGAAGAATTAAAGAGCAAGAATTTCAGGAATGAGCTTTAAGACCAGAGCAGCAGGCGGTGGAATTGGAACTGGAGACTCCAGTTCTCGAAGCAATCTATCCCAAAAATGGACCTTGTTCCTTTGCCTTGGGAGCTTTTGTTTTGGACTTTTTTTCACAGACAGGTACAGTTTATTTCAATTATTTTCTAATTATCTTTTATTGCTATATATGATTACTTTGTCTTATTATTTTTCCTTTCTATTATTATCCTCTTGTTTTTCCTGGCAACTTCTTCTGAAAACCATGTTTTAGTATATATTTTTTTCTTTTGAAGTTATTCTTCGATTAATTATGAAAGCTCATATACCTAAAGCTTGAAGTTTCTTCTGTATTTTAGCAAAACACACCTTAAATATTAGTAGTTTAATGTTTACTGTTCCAATAGTCTTCCTTGGTAATTTACCTGTAGTCCGTAGAAGTCACTTGTGTTCTTCAAAACTTTCCCTAGAATTATTTTATATAGAATTTTTGACACAAAAAATTTTAATAGAAAGAATTATTTATTTTTTTTTTAATAAGAAGAAAGTTCGAACGCGTTTTATAAAAGCGTACAGTCTCTCTCCTTCGTACGCGTTTATAAAACGCGCTCGAAGGCTTCGAGCGCGTTTTATAAACGCGTAAGAGGAGAGAGCTTCAGTTACGCCTGAAGAGGCTGGTCAGACCTTCGTACGCGTTTATAAAACGCGTTCGGAGCCTTCGAGCGCGTTTTATAAACGTGTTATTAGTTTTTCATATTTTCCATCAAACCGCAACATTTAACTTATTAAAAATAATATTTTACAATAAGGTCCCTGCATGTTTCATATTTACAAAATTCTCAAAATTTTATTTCCAATTAAAGTTTGAATAAATAGATGTATCAAAATTTTATTTCCAAATAAAGATGCATTTAATTGCACATATTTTTTTTTGAACATGTGTATAATAGCATTTTGTTTGAATAATTATTCACCGACGATCCTGTAATTTTACATACTTATCTTTTGAATTGTAGTCTCTTCTCTTTTTTTTTAATTTTATGTTAGCCATATATATAATCAAATAATATATAATATGGAAATAATTAAAATATAAATTTTTAAAACAATTTTGAACATTAAAACTTTAAACAGGCTTAACTTTTGATAGGAATGTCCGTTTGGGGTGATCGAGGACAATCCGGAAAGCTCGCGACAAGATCTACACATGTTATCGGGGTGAAACCCCGTAACGACCATTTTCGGAGCCAAAAAACGCTCTCTAGACCTCCAAAATTCACTTTGAAAGTTTGCAAACCTAAAAACCACTCTAAACTAATAAAAAAGTTTTTAAAATCATAAATTAATCATTAAAAAGAGAAATGCAGTAAATTAAGTGACTTTCTTGATAGTTATTCAAACAAAATGATATTAATGTCAAAATTAATATTCTAATGTCATTTTTAAATAAGATTAAATTTAAAAATAAATTTAACTTAAATTTTCACATTAATTTTTCTATTAATTTTGAAAAAAATGGTAATAACTCAATTTCGAAAAATTTACGCCTTCCTATCCGTTTATAAAACGCGCTCGAAGGCTCCGAACGCGTTTTATAAACGCGTACGAAAGTCTGACCAGCCTTTCAGGCGTATCTGAAGCTCTCTCCTCTTACGCGTTTATAAAACGCGCTCGAAGCCTTCGAGCGCGTTTTATAAACGCGTACGAAGGAGAGAGACTGTACGCTTTTATAAAACGCGTTCGAACTTTCTTCTTATTAAAAAAAAAATAAATAATTCTTTCTATTAAAATTTTTTGTGTCAAAAATTCTATATAAAATAATTTCGGAAACTTTCCTGATGGCTTTCATGGGAGGAAAAATTACACATTTACTTGATAACTCTTAATAATATGGAGACAAGGTGATTAATACAATAATTAAAAATTTAGCATCAGGTACATGTGTACAGTAAAGTTATATGGCTAAATTTTTATTGGCGCGTAAATTTGATTTGGTGGTACCGAACTTGCATCCTTTTATTGGATCACTACATTATTTTTTTTGGAAATAAGTGGACATAATCCGCCACTTTTCATTAACGAAAAGTAACTGGTACACAAAAATCACTGGATCACTACATTTTGGGGACATACATTTACATTTTTTTTTAATTTCTTTCCATTAAACATAGGTTAACTGATATATTTTTTAAAGGAATCATTTCTTATTTTGTGTACAAAATTTGATCGTTGCGAAACTTTTTTGGATGTAGAATGTGGACGATGCCTGAAGCAAAAGAAATTATAAGACCATCAGCGCCTGTTAAAGGTCAAAAATTGAACCTTGTTTCTTCTGACTGTACTACAAAAACTGTGAGTTCTTATTTTTTCATTATTATCCGACTAGTAAATTTAAGATAACATTCACTCCAATGTAACAATGGAAAATAAGCCTAAAATTACATTAATTCAGCGGCTACAGACAATGCTATATATTAATATTAATATATGTAAAGTACAGGGGTCTTGAATAAAAAGTATAATTCATGCAATATTTCAATCTTTTTGCTGGGAACAATGAAATGTTCTGATAGTGTTTCATTTCCGTTTTGTAATTTGAATATTAGGTGACAGAAAGGTGGGACCCCACAGATAGTGTTGGTGATGTTCCTAGCACACAGCATGCCATACAGTAAGCGAGTTATTCTTAGTTTTCAATTTCATATTACAATCTTTAAATTAACAAATACCAATTCCTTCGTAGTACAAAATTCAGAAAAATAATTGTAATTTCAACCAATCATTGGGTCATGATTTGAATTGAAGTATGTCGTGCAATCATCTATTGTGATAATTTAGATTTTTATGTATTTAAGTGCACAATTTACACCTATCATCACATCTTTGTTGAATTGGTCTCTGCCTTGCTATCATCTGTTGTAATTATTTCATTTTTCATGTACCTTAAGTGCTCGTTTTTTTTTCTTTTTTTTAAAAAAAAAATTCAGGACACTGGATAAAACAATATCAAACCTAGAAATGGAGCTAGCAGCAGCAAGAGCCGCACAGGAATCAATATTAAATGGGTCCCCGTTATCTGAGAATTTGAAATCCTCAGAATTAACAGGTCGAAGAAAGTATTTCATGGTTATCGGTATCAATACTGCTTTTAGTAGCCGTAAGAGGAGAGACTCTGTTCGTGCCACCTGGATGCCTCAAGGTCCATTTAATTTTCCTTGGACATCTATTAAATCAATCTAATTGTGTCTATTAGAATTGTTGCAAGAAACGTTTGATCTGTACCTTGAAATTTATGGTATGTAAAGTATCAGTTGTTTATACTGGAAATGTACTGAAGAAAAAACACCACAGAACATCTGTTTTGCTTTATGCCGCATAAATTTTAAATGTCACTGTTTTTTTTGTTTTTTTTTTTGCTTGGGCTATAATATGCTATTTTTATTAACTTTTTTGTGTGATCGACGAAGCAGGCGAGAAGAGAAGGCGGCTTGAGGAAGAGAAGGGGATTATCATTCGATTTGTAATTGGCCATAGGTATGCATATTTCCTTCCTTACACGCCTTCTGCACACCAAATGAAAAAAAATAAAAAAAAGCAGATAAAACAGAGTCATCAGTATTGTTTTACTATTTATTTCTATTCATATGTTCATTTATTTCGGTGTAGCGCCACATCTGGAGGTATATTGGACCGAGCAATAGAGGCAGAAGATAAAAAGCATCAGGATTTCATGCGCCTGGTACATTTTATTTCCAACATACAAGTTCCACTTTTTCCTCAATAAATACATACTTATTTTGTTTATTTTCTTATCTATTTATTTTCACTTTTCAGGATCATGTTGAAGGTTATCTTGAGCTTTCAGCTAAGACAAAAATATATTTTGCCACAGCAGTGGCTACGTGGGATGCCGACTTCTACGTGAAAGTCGATGATGATGTGCATGTCAATATAGGTAAATTTAAGGACCATTCAAATTTAGTCCCTTTTCTCATGACTTGTCACCTATTTGAGGGTTTGACATCATTTTTAATCATCATTAAAAAAAAATGATGCAGCTACTCTTGGAAATACTCTAATTCGGCACCGATCCAAGCCTCGTGTGTATATTGGTTGCATGAAATCTGGACCTGTACTAGCTCAAAAGTAAGTTTTTAATACTACTTTGCATTTTAAGATAAACGTCACAAATGTCAATTTAATTTTCTCACCTGCAACACATTTCCGCTGTCCAATCTGTTGCCACGTCTAGCTTCATAAGTACGTATGGATATTCTGGAGAAACCATATAATTTTGTTGCTAATTCATGTCTACATGACATCATTTTCAGAGGGGTTAGATACCATGAGCCAGAGTATTGGAAATTCGGGGATCCTGGAAATAAGTATTTTCGCCATGCCACTGGACAGATATATGCCATTTCAAAAGATTTGGCCACATATATTTCTATTAACCAGTAAGTAGTTTCTTCAACCTATTTAGTGTCTTTTTTCCACCAATTAAGCATGCCTAATTGAGAATTCTATGAAGCTAAAGTCTATTACCAGTTGAATTGACCAGATCATGGAAAAAACTGAATTTTGCAGGGAAACACGTCTTTAATTATATCTTTTGGAAGTTGTATCCATTATTTACAATTTATTAAATAAAATCTAACTTTGAAATCTATCATAGGCATGTGCTACATAGATATGCAAATGAAGATGTATCACTAGGAGCATGGTTTATTGGATTGGACGTAGATCATATAGACGATCGAAGGTTGTGTTGTGGTACTCCGCCAGGTAATTCTAATCCACAGAAAAAGCAAAAAAAAAAAAAAATGAAATAACATTACTCAATTTTTCATAATTTCATCTAATATATGGTCCTATGTTGTGAGTACCAGATATTATTATTGTAAATGTTTTGTTCTGACTAGTAGTTGCTGTTGCTGATCAGATTGCGAGTGGAAAGCACAAGCAGGCAACGTATGCGTGGCCTCCTTCGACTGGAGTTGTAGTGGGATTTGCAAATCTGTAGATAAAATACGGGAAGTTCACCACCGGTGCGGCGAGGGCGAAAATGTGCTCTGGAACTCCACCTTTTTGAAACCCCAACATCAGCTCCTAAACTCCATCTAAAACAAACAACAACTCAATTAAATTATGTTGTGTTTCAGACCAGTTGATCGTTTTTTGGGGGTATAAGGAAAAGGTTCATACATATATATGTTTACTATATTAGGTAGGGGCTTATGTAGAAAGTGAGTTTTGTTTTTCTTTTTTTTGTTGGATTTGTAAAGGGCACTTTTCTTTTTTGTTGTAGAAAAGGTCCACAACAAGGATAGAAAGAGGAGAGAGAGAGAGAAGAAGACTTAGGAGGGAGAGGGAGAGAGGGGTCTCCCCCCACATTCAAACATGTGATAGCCATGTTACTTTGCTCTTATAACTTGTAAGTTGTAACTAACAGCTTTAAAGTTTGTGGCTGTCAAGTGTCAATTAATAATCTCAATCACCAATTCTTTAGCTTGCCATTTGTTTTCCTTTCATTCCTCATCTTTATTAATTGCAATTTGCAAAAGCATCAACGAAATATTCAGCCGGCAAACGCCTCTTACATCTCAGTTATTTATAAAGGAATATTTCCCGGACTTCATCCAGCAAAAAAAATATATTAAAAAGAAATTATATACTTGTTAGAAGCTGCGCCTTTTTTTCTAAAAAAAAAAAAAGAAAATCTGCCAACGACATTTGGACAGTAATAACTTATATTTTTCAAAACTCTCGAGACAAAAAAAAAGAAAAAAGAACTACATACCCAAAAGAGTTTTATATAAAATAAAAGAACCAGTTTTCGGCCCAGTTATAAGTGGGATAAAAAATTTGGATCGTAGGCCCAAAATCTCAAAGCCGAGAAAGAAATGACCGAAAAATTTTAAAATAGTATTAAATTAATATAATATATTAAAAATAATATCAATAAAATAAGTTTAATATAAATAGTATCACGAGATCGGAATCCTGAATTCCGAACGTTAGATCGGAATCCAGGATTCCGATCTAAGCTTTGATCGGATTCTGAGTTTCCGATCTAAGCTTTTTAATTTTTTTATATATTATTTATTTATTTATTTAATTTATTAATTAGTTAAATAATTAGAAAAATAGATAATATATTGTAAAAATATTGAAAAAATATGGAAAAAATCAGGAATAATTAAATTAAATTTTATATGTAATTTAGTATTTTTTGGGGAAATTAAATTTATTTTCATTTTAATTAATTTATTTAATTAAAATATAAATTTTTATAACTTATTTAATTAAATGAATTGTACCATTTAAAAAGGATTATAAATTTTCAGAATTTGCAGGGATACAAAGGCATAATCCTTTCAGAATGTTCAAAGTTTTATTAATTCTTTCTGTATTTGCAGGGATACAAAGGCATAATTTGAACATTAAAACTTTAAACAGGCTTAACTTTTGATAGGAAGGTCCGTTTGGGGCGATCGAGGACATTCCGGAAAGCTGGCGACGAGATCTATGCATTTTACTGGGGTGAAACCCCGTAACGACCATTTTCGAGGCCAAAAAATGCTCTCTGGACCTCCAAAATCTACTTTGAAAGTTTGCAAACCTAAAAATCACTCTAAACTACTAAAAATGTTTTTAAAATCATAAATTAATCATTAAAAAGAGAAATGCAGTAAATCAAGTGAATTTAGTCTTTCTTCTCCGTCTCAGTAAAACATCAATCTCGTGTGATTCCTTTCTAACGCAATCCAGAAAGTGCTTCCTTGATCATGAGACTCGATATGATTGTTTAATATATAATATGAAAATAATATATACAGAGGACGACATCCGGGACGCATATCAAATGGTTGTTTAAATTAATTAAAAATTTATACTTAATTATTCATTTTTTAATTAAATAAATTAATTAAATTTATATTTAATTAAATAAATTCATTAAAAGGAAAATAAATTTAATTTTCCAAAAAAAAAATACTAAATTACATATAAAATTTTTTTAATTATTCCTGATTTTTTTATATTTTTTCAATATTTTTAGAATATATTATCTATTTTTCTAATTAATTAACTAATTAATAAACTAATAAAAGGAAAAAAATTTTAATTTTCCCAAAAAATACTAAATTACATTTAAAATTTAGTTTAATTATTCCTGATTTTTTCCATATTTTTTCAATATTTTTACAATATATTATCTATTTTTCTAATTATTTAACTAATTAATAAATAAAATAAATAAATAAAATAATATATAAAAAAATTAAAAAGCTAAGATCGGAATCTCGGATTCCGATCAAAGCTTAGATCGGAAACTCAGAATCCGATCAAAGCTTAGATCGGAATCCAGGATTCCGAGATCGGAATCCAGGATTCCGAGATCGGAATCCAGGATTCCGAGATCGGAATCCTGGATTCCGATCTCGTGATACTATTTATATTAAACTTATTATATTGATATTATTTTTAATATATTATATTAATTTAATACTATTTTAAAAAATTTCGGAAGAAATGACAACCCACAACCACAAGGCCAGAGGCCCACAGCACAACTACACAAGTATTGATTTGAATTGTATTTCTTTTGTACGGAAACAATACCTTAAACCAGTACTTATTTCCAAGTTCCCAAACGAAATAGCCGTTAGAACTTTTTCTCCTGAAGGAAGCAAAAGAACAGTGCATAGAGGAGAGATTCTTACTAACAAGTTCATCAATGGCAATGGAGTTTCTGGGATTGCAATTGCGTGGGTGTGCAAGAGAGAAGATTGACATCAACTCTTCTGCTCCTAAATCAAATGAAGCCAATACAGCTGATGTCGACAACAAGCCAAAAAGGAAATATGAAAGGATCAAATCAACCCCAGTTAGGAGATCGAGTCGATTAGAAGCGCTTCATTCGAGGAACAATGAAAGCCAATCACCAGGTGCTTCTGATTTTGAAGAAAAGCATGTGCCCAAGATCACTCAAACTGTCAAGGAAGAATGTGATTATGAAAATATTCGAAATGCCAGAATTTCTGAAAACATGGTAACCAAAAATTAGCTTTCTTCTCTCTTTTGCATATTTTCTTTTTTAGAAGGGATGCAAGGTGCTATTTTTTCACTGATTTAATATTTTTCTATCAATTTTATTCCCAATTTATATAACCAAAGGTACGAATGGAGTCTTGCGGCTTGCTTCATGGTGCAAGAGATTTGAATAAATTCGTCCCTTTATCTTGTAAATCAAATGAACCTAACACAAATGGTGTTGACAACAAGCCAAAATTGAATTATGAAAGGGTCGAATTAATCCCCGTCCGGAGATCGAGTCGAGTGAATGCGCTTCACTTAAATAAAGATGATAGACAATCACTAAGTGAAGCTCATTTGGAAGAAACAAACAATCCCAAATTGGATGAAAGTTCTGGAGAAAAGTGGGATTATGAAAGTATTCGTAATGCTAGAATTTCTGAGAACAAGGTAACAATAATGCCTTCTCTCTTTTATGTATATATTTTGTTTTCCCAATAGAAGACTTGAAGTTTCTGCTTCTTCAGTGGTTAAATATTTCTTATTCAATTTCTCTAATCTAAGGCACGGATGGAGTCTCTTGGATTGCTTTGTGCTGCAAGAGAGCTTAATCAAGTAATGTCTTCTTCCCCTAAATCGAACAAACCCAATACAGATAGTGCTGACAGCAAGCCTAAAAGGAAATATGAAAGGAAACAATTAACCCCCATTAGGAGATCAAGTCGATTGGAAACAATTCATTCAAACAAAAGCGAAACCCTATCTCCATGTCCAATTGATTTTGAAGAAAAAGAAGTTTCAGATACTTACAGGCAGGCCCGCCAAGCTAGGCGTTGTGATAGCAAGGGGAGAGGGAGTATTTATGACTCAATCCTTGGAATTTGCTGTCATTTCTGTAGGTAAATATGTTATTTCTTTTCATTTTCATATTCAGTCTCAAAACATCTTGAGTTGGCAACTTCCTTTTGATATATCAAGACAATTGAATATATCATAGTAGTTTGGACAGTAAACAACCTTAATATTTGCAAATGTTTGCTAGGAGGATGCTTTTTGTCAATTATTTAGGATATTTCACATGATTTTTCTGTTAATATTAAAATTTTAGACAAAAGAAGTTATGTGGGGAAGAAGATTGCGTGCGATGCGGGAATGGAGATTCAAATCATCCCTGCATAGGTTTTAAGTTTTATGTCCTTTAATTTTAATTTAATATATATCTCTTTTTTCTGAAAGTAGTTAAATGAAAAGCCAGTTCCTTGAAAACTTTTTCCAGGAAAGACTGAATGCTCAGTTTGCCATTCTTCAAATGGAATTCTTTGCCGTGCTTGTCTCAAAGTACGGTATGGTGAAGGTATTGATTACTTAATTTTATCTTTAGTTAATTACAACACGGCTTGGCAATAAGGTATATTAAGGCTGAAATCTGGATTTGATTTTGGTACAAAAATTGGAACATATTATAAAGAGATGGAGGAAGTGAGGAGGAATAAGGAATGGATGTGCCCACACTGTGTGGAGGAAAAAGGAATAAATCCTTTCTGGATTTGTAACAGGTATATCTGCATTTTCATTTCTTCATAATTTTAGTTTGTTATACCAGTATAAAACATAGAGCACGTAGTTTAACACAAATCTATTATCGGCTTGTTCTGTGTCTAAAAATCAGTTCTAGCTTGTCTATGTTATAAACAAGTCAGGCCTGTACCAGTACGATAATTATGGGTTCATGGTGATGTATACCAGTACACTGTATCCATATGAAAATTCAACAATTGATTTCTGCAAGTATTTACTTTTTTTTTTCCTGGTAAAATTTAGCTTATTCAGCAAACTGGCAAGATAATGCACCGTTTGTGTCCTTACCAGTCTTGGTTCCATCTGAATCAGCCTGCATCTGATTAATATAGATTGTAATTAGAACAAACTTAAATTACTTTTCACCAATTTTTACTTTTAATAAACTATGGGCAGTTCTATTTGTTTAAAGAAGAGGAAATTGGTCCCCACTGGAATTGCTATTTACCAAGGTATACTATCTATCATGCTTCTATTCGTTCATAAAGTTTACAAACTATAACTGACATTGAAACTCTCTTCAAATTTAATTAATCTAACTTTGTTTTGCATATTATTTTACAAGCTCGTGCTCAAGGATACAAATCAGTTGCACATCTACTTATGGATCAGCTCAAGAAACAAGCAGTTTAATAAGAATTGCATTTTAAGACAATAGTACCAGTGCAGGTGTTGGTACCAATTGGCGTTCAAAGAGTGCATTACATATTAAGGTTGTCTTTTGATTTAGAAGTATAGTTTTCATTTTCACTCGAGGACATTAACTTTTGGTGGTGTAGGATGCTTTGGCTGTACCTGTTATGTTGATATTGGTACGCAAGTATAATTTCTTCTTTTTGTCATGAATCTAGATAAAGGGGGAGTTCAAAATTAGCTGTGAGAACCCAAAATGATAATCGAAGAGTTTGCACGGAACCCAAAATGTTATATTGATATTGGATTATTGGTACGCAAGTATTGTTGTGAATTTAGTGCAATTGTATCCCCAACCAGAAAGCAAGCGGCACTAAATCTCTTCCAATTATTATGCATTCTTGTCTTGTATTTTCTGTGGCTATAGTCGTGCACCAGTTTGTGTTTTCGGACGATGTAAGAGTATCAATCTGAAAATCTTAAAAAGTTTTGTCAATGGGATGCTACATTAATTCGAAGAAGAAAAACGTATAAATGATATGCAGGCGATTGTCCAAGGAAAAGAACAATAACACACAAGACTTTTATTGATTATATGTAGTGCTGTTGAAATGCTGAATATATATATTTATACTTCCCTATCTATATTTAAAAAATAAATATCATGTGAAAACACATAAATGGCCACAAAATCAGCCACAGAAAATACATATTCTTCATTTAAGCGGCCCATCTGGAGCCTAGTCCAAGTAATATGGACATGCCAGCATGCCACAATTGACTCTTGTTGCCATGCCTGATGCCTTTCACATTTCTATATAACCTATTTCCCCTTTTCTTTTCTTGTTTTAAATGTTTTTATATCACATTTCCATGTAACCGACTTAAAGAACCATTTCATGGATTATCACTCTTTCCTGTCTAGAGTTATGGACACGTTGCAAGGCGGTGTAATCAATGATGAAAATTTACAAATTAGTGAACTGCACCTTTAAGTACCAGGTCCAAAAAGTAGTGGTGTAAAGGAACCACCACTTATGCTATTCAATGAGTCTATCTATAAAAAAATAACAAAATAAAAGAAAAAATGAAAACTTCTGTTATTCAATGACTATGAACAAAAAATAAAATAAAATAAAAAATGAAGAAAACTTCTGCTATTAAATGATTAGTAGAAATTCAATGTGAATATGGACTAAATGAAATTTGCACCTATTTTGAATCTATTAGCAAAACATGCCTCTAATATGTGGGGGAAAAACAAAATGATGTTAGGCAATAAAATATATGGTTGAATCTTCCGACGATATAGGTGGATATCTTTCCGAAAATAAATTGTTTAAACACTATCTTACTCTTTTTTGTTGAAGGGTCTCGACTTTTTATCTAAAATCAATATTAGACCACACATAATCACACAAATTAGTTGTCTATAATTGATATAACAATTGTTTCTACCTCTGATGGAATTGTTTCGACTTTTTTTTATTAGTGCTTTCATAAGTAGTAGGATATATCAATTGGTAGCGCTAAACTAATTATAAGTGACGTGAAATGGCGACGGCTTTGTTTTCAAACACTTTATCGTTGACGAAAAAATTTCTTGAATTGTACTTACAAGTTACAATTTACTCACATGATTTCTTCTTTAAAAAAGAAATTAATTTATTCTTTTGCTCCATATATAGTGTCCAATAATCCATAGTCCAAATAAAATCCCATAGTCCATGATAGAGACGGTAAAAAAATCATTTAAGATTTTGTTTCCCGCATGAAGCATAAGCAATTGATGAATAGATAAAAACACACACACACACACCAAGTGCATGTTGATATTTCAGTTGAGCGATATCTAATATTTTTATGCGGGTATTATAACTCCAAAAATTCACATTATTTATCTAAACTAAAAGTAAATATGAGGAACATTTATAAGTTTAGTTTTAGATTTCGACAAAAATTGGACATTACTTATTAGATTGTCACGTAATTTTGGTTTTGATATATATATATATGCCTCTTAATTGTGATTATTTATTGTAACACTTATTTTCTAACTACATTTTCTTTGTCGACAATTAAATTTACAAGACAAGAAGTGAATGTATCGCGCGCCTATTTCCTTTTCCGAGTTAGGCACTTATATGACTATTTTGACATGTATATCCCTTTAAGGGCTGTTTATTCATTAATAATAATGACATAAAAGGACTTAGATATCTCACAAATTTGTATAGGATGGGTAACTTGTAAAGTTGTGCTTCCAACAGATAGACCCCACACCCATGTAATTAATAATAATATGATATAAAGTTATAAACCTGCACTAGGCATGCTTGATAGATACATGTTACACATGGCTGTTAGCTATTGCAAAAGTTTATTTCCCACTAACTCGTTCTCAACCACCGTATCACCTTCTTCGCCAACCACATCACTCACTCACACAGTCTCTCTCTGTCAACAGGAAACAAATTAAAACACTTTACTCTTTCCACAAGGTGAAGTCCCAACAGAAACCTCTCTTTCTTTGCCCCTCTACAACCTCGATAATCTTCTCTATCGAATTTTATTTAATCTAAGGTGATCATGGATGGAGTTGGGTCCAATCCAAAGATGCACAGCCAAAGCAAGGCCTTCCACTTTTTCGAATTAGCCCTCAGACTTTGTGTGATCCCTCTCACTTTATCCTCTCTTCTAGTTATAGTCTCAAGCAACCAAACAAGTGATTTGTATGGAACTGTGGAGTTCAACAACCTCTCTGGTTTCAAGTAAGGGGGCTAAATCTCTATTTCTTTATTTCTTTATTTTGAGAAAGTTAATTTTGGATATCCTTGTAGATAATTACTTAGTCTAATATTTTAATTGATTTAGATAAAAACAAAATTGTATAAATATAGGTACTTGATAAGTATAAATGCAATCTCTGGAGTGTATTCTCTCGGTTCGGTTTTCATTTCCAAATCCAGATGCTTTAAGATGTATGATTGGGTGCTTTTTGTTCTAGACCAGGTTAGGCCCTTGATTCCACATTGAATTTGAATCTATTCTTCATTTCATATACATTTTCAGACCAGAAAGTGTTGCTGATATAATAACAATATAATTGCAGGACTATTTCTCCAAATTGTTGTTTATTTAATGTCCCTTTTATACTATCATTGGAAAATTTATTCAGAGAAAAACAAACTAAAATTTGGAAAATAGAAGAGACCAAAATTGGTGGTCCCACATGTACCAGCAAAGTGTTCAATAATGGAAAATTTGGATCTAGCAATATATGACCTGGCAAGTCATTTACAGTAGAGTCAGTGTTTGTTCAAACCAAATTAATTTATGTGTTTGTAAGTAGCCAAAGACCAGGAAACATAATCTTCTTATTTATTTTAGAAATGAAATGCATTTCCATCTCTTCTCTGGTGAAAACACAGATGACGACCTATCTAATGGTGACATCTGGCTCGGCAGTGAGCGAGATACTGTATTTGGCAGAGAAAGGGGACAGAGAAGTGTCATGGAGTGAGGTGTGCTCTTATTTTGGATCATTTTGCCAAAAAACCAAAGTCTCTCTTGGCCTTCATTTTGTGGCTTTACTGTGCTTCATAGTGTTATCCCTCATCTCTGCTTTTAGGCTTTTCAGCAAGTTTGATGCCCCTTCCTCTTCCCTCGCCAACATGGAGGAAAATGGGAAATAGAATTAATTGCGAGTTAAAAAGCTAGTACATGGTTGGTTATGAATCGTTGTTATTTGCACAAAACCTCTTTATATATATTAATACTGTCCTTTGGGAGAGGCAACATGATGTCAATTATTATCCTATGTCCTTGTGCTTTGATTTTGACTATATAATTCAGACACACACACACTCTATATCGTCAGGATGGAAATTAGGTAAGGCTCTAGGACCTGATAACATACCAATCGAAGTATGGAGGTGCCTCGGAGATGTGGCTGTAATTTGGTTAACCAAACTATTTAATAGCATTTTCCGATCAAATAGGATGCCAGATGCGTGGAGGAGAAGCACTCTAGTACCAATCTTCAAGAATAAAGGGGATGCTCAAAGCTGTACAAACTATAGAGGGATTAAGCTTATGAGTCATACAATGAAGCTTTGGGAGAGAGTGATAGAACATCGCTTGAGACGGATGACAAACGTTTCGAAAAACCAATTTGGTTTTATGCCTGGGAGGTCAACCATGGAGGCCATCTTCCTAATAAGGCAATTGATGGAGAGATATCGGAAGCGAAAGAAGGATCTACATATGGTTTTCATTGATTTGGAGAAAGCATACGACAAAGTGCCAAGGAAAGTTATGTGGTGGGCACTAGAAAAGAAGAAAGTCCCCACAAAGTATGTTACCCTCATCCAAGACATGTATGATGGTGCCGTTACTTGCATCAGGACATGTGATAGTGTAACTAGTGACTTTCCTATTAAAATATGACTACATCAGGGATCAGCTTTGAGCCCGTATATTTTTGCCTTAGTGATGGATGAGATCACGAAGGATATACAGGGAGAGATTCCTTGGTGTATGCTCTTTGCGGACGATGTGGTGTTAGTCGATGAGAGTAGGACGGTGGTCGATAGGAAATTGGAATTGTGGAGACGAACTCTAGAGTCCAAAGGGTTTAGGCTTAGTAGAACTAAGACGGAGTATATGGGGTGTGAGTTTAGTGGGATACGACCAGTGGACGGAGATGTCTGTCTAGACGGGCAGGTAGTACCTACGAAAGATACTTTTCGATATTTAGGATCGATGCTGCAGAGCGATGGCGAGATAGATGAAGATGTTAGTCACAGGATAAGAGCGGGGTGGGTGAAATGGCGACAAGCATCAGGCGTCCTATGCGATAAGAAAGTCCCGCAGAAGCTAAAAGGCAAGTTCTACAGGACAGCGATTAGACCTGCGATGTTGTATGGCGCAGAATGTTGGGCTACTTAAAGACGACATGTCCAGAAGATGAGTGTAGTTGAGATGCGTATGTTGAGGTGGATCTGCGGTCACACGAGGAAAGATCGGATTAGAAATGATGACATACGAGATATTGTTGGGGTCGCACCAATAGAGGAGAAGCTGATCCAACATCGTTTGAGATGGTTTGGACATATCCAACGCAGACCTCCAGAGACACCGGTACGTATCAGAATTCTTAACCATTTCGAGAACACCCGGAGGGGGAGAGGGAGACTAAGATTGACATGGGAAGAAGCGGTGAAAAGAGACCTTAAAGAATAGAACGTCTCCAAGGAGTTGGCGATCGATAGGAGCGCTTGGAAGTTAGCAATTCATGTACCGGAGCCATGACGTAGGAACTTAGGGGTAGGAGCGATGCCATAGGTTTGTAGGTCCCTCTATTAGGTCACAGTCGAGGTCTAGGTTTCTACTATTACTATTATTATTAGAGGTATTATTATTAGTATGGCTAGTCTTACTATTAGTATTTTTATGTTTTGTATTTTTTTTTTTTGTTCTTGGATATGTTTTCTTGTTGGGTTTCTTTCTAGCCTACCCCAACTTGTTTGGGACAAAAGGCTTAGTTGTTGTTGTTGTTGTTGTTTATTTGATTACAAAATTATTATTTCCAGTTGGAAAACTAATATTGAGACGTTGAGCAAGACTTAGAGGCAAAAAATTCTACAACATTATCTTTCTTGGGAAATGTTTTTGTCTAGTGCAGCGTTTCCTGGCGAGAAAACTGAATGATAACATGCTTTTTGAGAAATTTACGGTCTAGAAATAAAAAAATCAGTGAGTGATTTATTTGCTGGTCCGATGTTATCTCTGTTGAAATAAATAAATAAATACACCAAAGTAATAGACGGAAAAAAAATGTTAAATGTAATGATCTGATGAGTTAAGTGTGCATCAATTAATAAGGGAATTTTCTATTAAACCAAAAAGGCAAATACAGATAGGGCTTCATAACGTCTAAAACGACAAAAAAAACGGTCGATTTCGTTTTAAAACAAAATTGATCACTCATTTGTGTTAACCGTTTCATCCAAAATGAAACGTTCGAAACCACAAAAATATCACGAAAATATACATGGACGAAACCATTTCAAGTTTTCGTTAACCGTTTCATTTTTTAAACGCAACAAAAATTTTTTAACTGTTTCGTTTCATTTTAGACGAAACAAAACGAAAAGACAGTCGAAATAGTGACCGTTTTCACCCCTGAATATAGAGTTCAGACTAAGGAGCCTGACCCAAATCTATCTACAAACCGGATTGCAATTCGAACCTGGCCTGACCCAGAACAAGATTAAATTGCTACCCAAACAACATAGGGTTATTGAGGGCACGGATCCTCTGAATCACTGGACGATTTTTTGATCAGAACCCTCTAATTTAATTTTAACGGTTAATTTTTTTCGGACCTATCAATTCTAGTATCATACACGGGACATTCTTAACCGTTTAGATTAAATCCATGTTTTTATTTTTTGGGAGGGTTTAAGGCAAAATGTTGGAAATTATATCTTCATCTATTTAAAATGTTTCATAAAATTTCTTTTAATAAAGGCCTCATTTAGTCATTTATTTCTCCGCTAAAGAAATACCGTGAGAAAGCATTTTGATTCTGACTAGAATAGTAGAATGCGGCTGGTAGCATGAGATGGTTTTAGATATTTCATTACGTTCATGACTATAGTCGTTTTGGCTATGTTTATCTGATAAAGAACAAAAGTGAATCTTTTGACAAGTTCAAATAATTCAAGAATTAAGCCGAAAATCAACTAAGTAAGAGAATTAAGATTTTACGAATTGATCGTGGAAGAGAATACGTGAGTAATGAATTTGGTACATATCTGAAAGAGTATGGTATCATACCACAATTGACTCCACCAGAAACACCTCAGTAAAATTGTGTATCTGAGAGGAGAAACAGAACATTGCTTGATATGGTTCTCAAACAGAATTGTCTCTTTATTTTGGGGACATGCATTGCTAACTGCAGCTTACACACGAAATATTGTTCCATCTAAATTTGTTGAGAAAAACTCTGTATGAGTTGTGGACAGAAAAAACTTCTGACTTGTTTTTTCTCAAGATTTGGGGTTGCGAGGCTTACGTCAAATGATTGATGTCAACCAAACTTGAACCCTAAGCAGAAACATGTTTCTTTATAGGTTATAAAAAAAACAAAAGGATACTACTTTTGGCATAAATCAACAAATAGAACATTAGGTGAAATGAGTGTAATTTTCTTAGAGAAAGAGTTTCTCGAAAGAATCAAAAGTAGTGGGAGTAGTGTAATACTTGAGGAAACTCAAGAAACATTACAATACTTCGATCAGGTCATGGATAATAACCATGTAGATCGAAATAGCCCAACCATAGTTGCGCCGGCTAATGGGAACATTAGTGTACATGTTCCTTAACCTACTGAGGAAAGGGTTCACAAATCACCAAATGGTGTTCAATCGAGTATTGAACAAATTTCATAAGAAATTGTGCAAGAGGTTCAGGATACTCAAGATGAACTTGAAGAGCCATAAGAACTAAGAAGGTCAGCAAAATCTAGAAAGAAACATGATATATATCTAGGACTTCATGAGATTTTGGTAATGGGTATAGAAGATCCAAAGACTTTTGAAGAAGTAATGGAAAGAGAAGATTCAAAATCATGGTATGAAGCCATGAAATCTGAAAGTCGTCATCATGCCTATGTAGGTCCTGCATATTGGATTGCGGTCAAGAATATCTTTAAGTATCTTAATAGTACTAAGAATAAATTTCTTGTGTATCGAGGCAAAAGGGAATTCATTTTAGAAGGCTATAGCGATGCGAGTTTTACAACCGATTATGATGAAAAAAGGTCACAATCTGGATATGTATTCATTCTGAATGGAGGTGTTGTTAACTTGAAAAGGTTCAAACAATTAGCAAACAACTGACTCAAGCATCCAATCAAAAGTAATGGATGTTGCTAAAGCCAACAAATTAAATGTTTGATCGAGGAGTTCATTGAGGAACTTGACGTGGTTCTCACCACAAAATCAAACACATGGATAGTAAAATAAAATTATTAAAGGTGGACATAGTTGGTAACACAACAGATCTGCTAATAAATTCTTTATCTCAAGCCAAAAGCGAAGTTTACTTTGATTCCATGGGTTTGAAAATGCATGGAGGGTGGATGAAGATAACAAAATGAGTCAAAAGGCAACCTAAGTTTTAAAATTAATACATAAGAATGTATAAGAAGTAACTTTAGAAACAAGTGGGAGATTATTGGAATTGCATTCTAAAAGTTATCTTATAGTGATTACTTTTATATGTTATATTTATGAATTAGATGTTATTACATTTTGTTCCATGAGTTTATATTCATATTTAAAATAGTTCAAGAAGACGGTTTTGGTCTTGAACTGCGGAACTCTAAATAAAATGAATATATATCTCTAAAATATTCACAGGTCTTGGATATTAGCAGGAACACTAATATGCCATAGAAGGCTATCGTGTTGATTAAAACTACGTTGCAGTTCTATAAACGTTGATAAAAGATTATCATTTAATAACACGAGTATATGAAAAGTTTCATATATTGAACATGCCTAATTGATAAAAATATTACTTGGATTCTGTTTGTATCATTCATATTTTTATCGTGTCATTAATTCAAAGATTGATATGATATATTTTTCACATGAGGAATATGCAACGTGATTATTATTAAAACTCATTTGAAACAAGTGGTGATAAAAGTAATAGTTCTTTGTATATAACTTGTGTAGGATGAAAATATATTTGTCAATAGCTAATTATCACTCATTAATTGAGGAATGATATTATAAAGGGTCCCTTGATAAAAGTAAGATTATAAATGGATCCAATATAATCGAAGCACATTTATAATTATATAATAATCCTACTTATTAGAGACCAAGAAAATATTGTAATATAAAAATAACACAATCCTACTTTGTATAATAATCATAATATCATATGGTAAGGAATAGACATAAGTAATGTTAATAACATAACATTACATTACTAGAAGGATCATGTTTCGTAAAAAATTTTTCTAAATATCTATATTATTTGGGTAGCTGTAATATATACTAGTACCGCTGATAGTTTATAGAATAAAATATTTTATTCCATTACCAACATAATATAGATCTTCAATATAGGTCGCACCAACTGAATGGAAAAAAAAATTTCTATGCACAATATTTCATGTTGTATGAAATAAATTACAAATAGAAAATTATATTACATGATGTGATTAACTAGCAAGGAATAAATTTATTGATATGTGCATATTATTAGAATAATATAAGTTTCACATATTACAATAAGATATGAATATTATTATAAAATATATAAATTTATTTAAAGTCCAAGTTCAATTATTTTAACAAATGAAGGGAGAAAAAAAGCCATAAACTCTGGTCAAAATTTGAGCAAATTTTAAACTGAAAAATAGTATAGCAAATGATTGCCAATTTGGATAAATGATATATGAAAATTGTAACCCTAGAAGTGTAGAATCTAATGGTTCAAGTTTCATGCCGTTTGGAGTTTCTTACAGAGAGTTATCAACGTTTTAGTACTGCAACATCAGAAATTAATGTGTTTTTTTAATTTCTGGTTAGTGGTTTTAAAAGATATACAAATTTGAGAGATTTTATTCTGATGCTGTTATGCAAAATCAAATCAGAAATTGAGAACACAAGTTAGTCTTCATGTGTTGAAGTTTTGTTCTTCTCTTCTTCCAAATATTTATTAAAATATTCTATCGATTAAGAAATCGATCAAGATACGGGTGGCAGAGCTAAGTGTTGATGGAAAATTCGTTACCACGGATTCAACTATCGTTCTTGTTTTGGATTCAAGGTGAACCGAATAGGAATAGAGTTTCGTTGAAGACCATAAGTATGATTCAACAATCTTTTTTGTAGTAAAATATGTGATTGTGATGCAGATAAAATAAAGAAAAATTAACGATAATAAGAACGATTCTAGATGTTATTGGACAATAAAATTTTTTAAAATTATTCGATTCGCATCATGAAATCCTTCAATCAAGAACCCAAAATTAATCCTACATACATTGCTGATCTATGGACCTGGACTTATCAGAACTAGCCGTTACCATTATGCTAACTATTCTAATAAATATTTTTCATCTTCTTAATTTTGTCCAAGCTCTAGACAACTTGCGTAGCTGTATAAAAATCTTGTGTGACTTGTTTACTTGGGTAAAAAAAAAAAACTAGCCATTGTTGGAGTTCCGTATCAAACTTATTATAATTGTATATACTTAATTGCTGTATTCTTGAGGTAATTAAAAACCAGACAAGCTACGATTGGCCTTTGGCAAATTACTAGGTCTAGTTGCCTATTTTATAACATCAGCAAATTAAGCTGACCTGCATTAAATTATATGATCTGCAATCTTGAAATATTTCCTTACCTAAGGCATTTCTCCCCTTTTTTCTCCTTATATTGCGCCTTAAAGTTCTTACTTGGTGATCATACTCTCTTATATCATCTTATGTATTATGAAGGTAGCCAGATTTTTGCGTCTGATTCCTCTTAAAGATATGTTTTAATTACTCAAAACAATAAGATTAGTTTCTCATTCCTAATTTTATGTCTCAGGTTTGTTTTGATTCCTTTCCAATTTTAACAAAAAGAAACTTTGACCTGTCCAGCTGTTAAAGAGCCTTGTCTAACTTTTAAATTTTTCATTTATATAATTATAATTAGATCTGGTGCACTGTTGTATTCAAACAATTAGGCTGTCGCTTCTTGTAAGACTAGCTGTTTCCTTCACAAAGTGGCATGCAACCTCTTATGGTTCAAACATAATCAATTTGACACTAAGTTTTGAATTTTAAGTTAACCAATCAGCCAAAAGTCAAATGGTCCCCACCATAAAAAGAAGGAAAAAAAAAAGCCCAACATAACGTAGAATTTCAAATTGAACGCAAATAACAACTATAATAATATATAATATAGTAATACAGTAATATAATGAGCCAATACCAGCAGTAGAGGGTGCCCACTAAATTTCTGCCACTCAAGCCTGGCACGTGGTCTCCACATAACAAAGGAGATGGCATATAAAAACGCAAAAGAATAATGGAGTTTCTTCTCCTAAGCACAGAGAAGAGAGAAGGAAAGTAAGAGCCTCAAATAAACAACACCCCCCCTCCCAAAACATAAGTCAAAAGAAAGGGGAAAAAGATAGGAAAAAAAAAAAAATAAAGGATCTGATACTTGATCTGCATTTTTCAAATCAAGAAAGAGGTACCTCTAAAATAACTTCTCTCTTTTTCTCTCTCGCTAAAAAGTTACTCTTTTATTTTTTGCTAACTAACTTCATATTTTTACTTTCATAAAAAAAAAATTACTGAAGATTAAGATTGGTGGCTTTAAAAATGTAAGCTCATAGAAGTACTCGTAAGTTTGATTGAATGGATTGAGCTTGATATTAACCCGAATGATATTAATTTTGGTTAATCATATGAGCATATTTTGAAATGTAAGGGAAGAGGTTACTTTACTAATTCAGCAACCCACGAGGTAGTAAACCATTACCATTTTGCCAAGAGAACTGATGCAACAGAAACAAGAATTAATTTTTGAAAAAAGGAATGCTCTTATAAAAGTAAAAAGACAAAATAAACAAAATGGTTTGTGCTCACTCCATTGGCAACTTTCTAGAAAGTGATATCGCTTCAAGTGTTATCAACGTTGTCAGCTAGGAAATAGGGATTTTAAGATAATCACTAAATGATAAAATGAGTATGGAAATCCACTAAAATCTTCAGAAGTTGGCATTAAGATAGCCATGTGGTGTACCAGAAGACAAAATGATCCTCGAACCTTCTGTGCAAAAAGATTCTCCAAATGAATTTAGGATTTAAAAATACTTTTGACAAATTTTTAGGATATGGCAACAAATGAAGAAACGCCGAGCTGGGCTGAGACATGGGGTCAGGGAGGCATGGGAGACAGATCTGCACAAACGGCTGATACAACTCATGAGGACAAGAAAAAGAGCAATTCAAATGGAACCCTAGCAAATGTGAAGTCGGTGGCTTATACTGGTCTAACCAAGGCTAAGGTAGTCGTGGTTTTAGGTGCGCAGAAGGTCAAGAACGGTACAGTCACTGGCATCAAATGGGTCAAGGAAAAGTACCAGAAAAAAGGTTCTGCTCATGCAGATCCTAAATAAAAAAATGCATGGTGTTTACCAGAAAAAGGAGAGAAAAGAACCCAGTATGGGGAGGAAATTTCATGTTTTGTGTAAGGATTTGTCGAACATTGATGAGTATATGACATCAATTTGATTGCTTTGTTGTTTTTATCCATCATATTGGAGCTGCACTTTACTAGGGAATGGCTTTAGATCATTCCATTAGTTTGAATTTGAACATACAAATATAAATATTGTAGTGTAGTAATTTGGTTTTGGGCCGCATTTGTATAAAAGCAAGGTTTAAAAAATAATCCAGACATGTTGGGTATTGTAAATGGACAATGGGATGGGTGAGTCATATAAATCAAGGCATGAGTCACAGGCATCTAAAAAAACATTAATTGTCTGGAGGATCCCGCCAACAATTTTCTGCATATCCGATACAATTAAGTTTTTTTTTTTTGTATTTCTAAAAAAAAAAGTTGTTTAACAATAACAACAGACACGATACATGATTGATTTATCCGAATTATTGCAAATGAGAAGACGAATTGAACAATAAACTTAAATAATAGTTTCACACGTAAGTAGCTAATCGGCTGTAGTAGCTCGACATCTTTGTATTTTATAGTTCAGCTTCTTTGTGTTTTGGTTTCGTCAAATGTTATCCTTTCAGCTGCTTTATTGTTTAAAAAAATGCCATTTTGTCAGGCACAAATTTATTCATAACACATTAACACTAGTTCGAATCAACTCGTCCTAGCAGCATTTCTTGGTTATAATTCTGATTTATTTTTTCTCTCTTACTTGAGAGTAACTCTGGTGCAAAACATTTTCATAGTGATCATACCCACAAATTTTCTCAACAAAACAACATTGCAAATTTCCAAACTGACTTGAACAAACTGCAAAATAAAAAAAAGGTGCACAAATCCCAGATTTGGTAGAATATACCACTGATACAATTCATGCAGATATCAACATAACATGCCATTAGATAACATTATCTTTGTGTATCACTAAAACACACAAACTCCATTTCACATGAAATGAAATAGATTAAACAGCTGTTAACATGACATAAACACAGTAAGCATTCTCCAAATCTTTTAGGAAATGTAAATGTAAACGCTTGGGAAGGCATACAAGTCCTGACAACTGGTGGCTGGACTGATGAGAAAATATACATTTCTTTCTGGGTTATAGAGAAAAACAAACAATGCATCAGTCAGACCCGAAAGTGTTCTCTCCACTGTATGTCATGTAGAGAAAACCATCTTCATCCTTGTTTTCTTCATAAATTGCTGACATCATAGCAGCTGTGAAAGATATCGCATCATAAATTTAGACATATTAATTAAAATTAGTTTGCAACTAAGTTCACAATTAAGCTAAATCATGCAATTGTTGATAATGGCTTCAATTTAACCCTCAATTATACAAAAGCATGACTAAAGAAACAAACTCAATTGAGACTAAGTTGCTCTCACGTATCGCATCATAAGTTTATACACAAGCATGATTAAAGAAACAAACATATGGGAAGCCAATTGGGCTTTACATGCATTATTACAAAAAGAAGGGCTTCAACAAAGTAAAAAATGTAACTTACCAGTGGGAGGAAGGGTATTTTTGACGAAGATAAAAATTGCCTTCTCAGCACTGAGCTTGATCCTTTTGCGAACCACATAGACAAACTGGCCAACAGTCAGATCAGCGGGTACCAGATACCTATTAATATAATTCATGACACCCAAGGGAAGGGAAGCATATTATTATTATTATTATTATTATTATTCATTAATTAAAGAAAAATGGAGAGATAAAGCATAAGAAGACTAGACCAACTTTTTCTTGTCGATTTCAGGGATGTCGCTCCTTTCTGCCCTCTCGACAATAACCTACATCACCAAATTCAGAAATAATAATTAATTAATTAATGCATTAAATCAGTTAACTAATAGTAAAAAAGAAAATGAATGTACGCACGGGAATTCTGTCAGGGTACTTGTCTCTGATACGAGCAGCTTCAGCTTGCCTCTTCTCTGGAAATAAATATGATAGGCAGCAATTAGCAACAGAGTAACATCCAAAACTATATTATATGTACTGGTTGATTACTAATTTATTAATGGTGCTTCTATTTCAATGTAAAGATTACTAATTTGAAATTTGGGCTTCAAAATTGAGAGGAACAAGACTTTCTGACTCAAGCTGCCAAAACAGAAACCCTAAATTTTATGAAATTGAGACAATTTGTTTGAAAGAGTTAAAACAAAACCGAGGGGATGCTCGAGCTTGAAGGAACTCTTGGCCATGGCTTGGAAATTCCTGAAATTTTTGCCAAAACAAGAAACCATATCCCCAAATCGATCAGAAATCAATCCATCTTCCACTTCTTCTTCAAAAAGTAGAAAGTAGAGAGAAAAGAAGAGAACCAAGTATACTCACCGAATCGATCGGAGAAAGAGAAAGAGAAAGAGATTTGTATCGATTAATTGTAGTTCACGAAAAGAAAAGAAAGAGAGAAAGAGGAATTTGAGAAAGGAATAGAAAAAGGAGAGAGAGAGCCAGAAAGGGACGGATGGGATTTCCCTTCTTTCTTTCTTCTTCTTCTTCTTATTATTATTAATTCATTACGATTTCTTTCAATATTAGATATTAGAAATAAATAAATCATTCAATTCGTAACTGCTTCTTTCCTAGATGCACCTGGTCTATTCAACGGAATACGCGATTTTAACCTCAAACATATATAATATATAATGTTGTAGCAATATTAGTGCTTATCTTGCTTTGTTGTTGACACTAAGTTAGATAAATGAAGATAAAAATGAAAGCAATGTTTGCTTTTGTTTGTTTTCTCTGTTGGCTTTGATGTGTTATCAATTCTGATAAAATAAGATAAATAAGGAAAGTGGTACTGTTATTGGAACATTAGTTATATGTGGAGAATAAAGGCTGTTTTTTTTAGTGGCTTTATTTGCTTTTATAATTTATCAGATTTTCTTTTCTTCTCGCAACTAGTATTTAATTGAGACCCCTTGAGCCCACATTAAAAAATATTTTGTTGCAACTCAATTTTACTTTTGAAGCAATAGGTTATTGTTTATTCGGCTGATGACTTTTTCTTTGGGCCTCCTCTTTGCAATTTGAGGTTTTTTTATTCCCTTCTAAGGTTTCAACCCTGCTCAAATATTCAACTAAGGTGCCGTTGTCATTGTCATTGTTTTGTTACGGGTAAGTTAAATGACTAATTCACACGGCACGACAGTAACAATTAGTTTATCACTATAATAGGACGGGGATGCAATAAAAGTTCCAGAATGTTTGAGTAATCCTAATTTCGTATTCAGCTCACTCGTGTACTTACATTTATTCAATGGTTTAATTGGTTACTCAGGTTTCTGTCTATGAATTGGATTGCTCTGAGCCCACAGCTATCAGGAATTGAGCTGGAACCAAGTTTTTCTTGAGTATTGGTTCTAAATCAAGGTGGTCAGTGTGTAGTCGGTTTCAACCTCTTCGTTTCTTCTAACTGTGGCATCTTTAGAGTAAGTACTATCGTTCTAGCTTTTCTCAATACATTGATCTCTCCATTGTGTGAAAAATTTGGACTTCTTGGACATCTCCCAAATTCTAGGGCTCCTTGTAATTATTGTCTTGGCCGAATTCCTTCCTGTGCAAAATGAAATTTGTTGAAGGTTCTATGATTAAGTACAGTGCTTGAAATGTTTCCTATATATTTGAATTAGTCTTTTTAAAACTGACTTCGTTAGTAAAAAAAATTCAGATTTAGGCTTTTATGTGAATTTACTCAGATGCTGGAGTTCTATTTTTGAGTTTCATGAAAACTGATTTTGAAGCAAGGATACTAAATTTTTGGTATGAACAAAGTATTTTGATGATAAAAAAATCTGGTAAAACAATTTTCTTCGATTATGCTTTTGATAAGTTGACTCATTGTATTAACTATTAAGTGTATTCTTTGTTGAATTGAGTGACTGCCTTAGGGCTGATAAACGAGATAATGTTTCGATTGTGCAACCTTATTAGAAGTATAGTGAATGACCTTCAAAACTGACCTTCAAAACTGATTGTGCAACCTTTTTAAAAGTTTAGGGCTAAATTTGATATAAATATGTTGCATATTCTATTTTGAGACTGCATCTGAGCTGTTGACGAGGTATGTACTATTTGGCTATTCGCGACAAGTTTTACTGACATGCCGGTTTCTAGTGATGCCGGGACAGCTGTATTGACAGTTGCTGGAAGTGGGGTCACTGATAGGCTGCAAGATAAGGTATACCTTTTCACTTTGAAGTTTTTTGTTTTCCTGTAAATTAGGAATTAGCACCCCTGCAACCTGTTAATTTTTGGGTTATGATAACTGATAACTAATGCATCTTGGCAATCTAATGGTAATGCCCTCGTTTCAGCAGTAAACTATTTGCCTAAATTAAATAAGCTTCAGATCCTTTTAATTCTTGTTGCAAATCATACATTGTATGTCATCTGCAAATTCTAATACCGCAGCGATTGATGACAATATTGACCACTCATTAAGCAAGAATTTTAATTAGAAACAGAATACTATATTAACATAGATAAAATTTGATTTGTACTCCGAAGGTCAACTCTTGTCTTATATCCTATATACAGTGGCAATCCAAAGGAGGAACCTGGTGCAATCGTATGTCGTGTCGCACAGTCCTTTTTACGGTTTGGATCTTACCAGATTCATGCATCCCGTGACAAAGAGGACCTTAAGTTGGTCCGTTTACTGGCTGACTACACAATAAAGTATCACTACCCACATCTTGAGAACCTGCAACAGAGCAACACCTTGTCCTTTGAGGTTGCAAAAGGGGATTTGCCTGCAATTGACTTGACCTCAAACAAGTATGCTGGTAATTTATCTTTTCTGACTTGTATTTCTTATATTATTAGTGTTGTACCTTGGTTGTTACATTTCAGAGAAAATAGCTATTTAGGAGGAATAAGTTCTCTTTATAAATGTTTAATATACATTTCTTGATTATTCTCTTGTTCTCTGGCAGCTTGGGCGGTTGAGGTAGCTGAGTGAACTGCCTCTCTGGTTGCCAGGTGGCAGGGGGTTGGGTTTACACATGGTGTGCTAAACACAGACAACATGAGTGTGTTGGGTCTTACAATAGACTATGGGCCTTTCGGATATTTGGATGCATTTGACCCAAGCTACACACCTAACACCACCGACTTGCCTGGTCGGAGGTATTGCTTTGCAAACCAACCTGATGTTGGCTTATGGAATGTAGCACAATTTACCACTGTTGTAGCCGCTGCCGAGCTTCTTAACAAAGATGAGGCTAACTATGTTATGGAGAGGTATCCTGTGTTTGTTTCATTTACTGCTGAGACTAATGTCAACATAATGGGTTTTCTGTTTGTTTCATGTCTCATGTTTTATTGATATGGTATTGTCGTGGTATTCATTGTTATTTTGAGATGTTTCTTGACTGAGTTGTACTAATATTCCATTGCTCAATAATCTTTATTTGTCAAACTGTAATATAAATACGTAAACATAAATAAGTTTATATTCAATTAGTACTGGACAATATTTGCTACCACTCTGCCCTAAATTATATCAATCCATACTCTATATATGTAGTACCATGGATTTTTATCAAAATGCTAATCGTCATAATCATTTCAAACAGAGTTGTATCTCGGCCTCTATCAATATGAATAGGAAACTTACAGTAAGATACATGCAGTTTTCAATTTAACCAATTTTCATGACAAAACAAAGCATGGAATATGGTTTCTGGTAAGCTTCAAAGAAGATTTCGTAACACAATTGAGAGTAAAATAATTAAGTATTATTCGATGGTAAAGGAGCCAGTGAAGTACCTTTCAACAATGATTGCCGTAAAACTAAGTCTGACTAAAGAATATTCTGAATTGTTCTAAATGAACGTGGGAGTATAACTGCCAGAAGAGGGGGGTGCGGAGGCTAACTGGTGGGTCTAAATTTGGGCGCGAAAAAAATCGTTAACCATTTCGTTTTTGAAACGCAATAAAAAATCTTTAACTGTTTTGTTTCATTTTGGACGAAACGAAAGGATGGTCGAAACGGTGACCGTTTTCACCCCTAACTGAACGTGGGAATAAGGCAACATTGTTGATAGTTACAAATTAAAGTTAGTTGAATATTTAACAAAAATTAGAATTTGGCTACCATTTTTAAAAATTAATGTTAAATAAATACGGATAAATCGTATTTTTAAAAATTTAAGTGGTTCTACATTCATCAAAATTAGTTAAATCGTATCTCTCACTATTGGGATCACATAATTACGCTATCATTTTTAAAAATTAAAGTTATTCGAGCTCTAAAATAACACAATACGTGTTGACATGACACAATACGATACGTTTATGAATTAGCACGACACGTGTGTGTTGGCTTGTCGTGTCAAAGTCGTGTCATATTAGAAAAACATTGACACGTCTTAACACGACATGAATTAACATGGGACACGGCATGACAGATGACACGAGTTGACACGACAAAAAATTAATATTATTTAGAATTTATGAAGTTATATTGAATTCATATTATAAATTTAATAACTTCGATTCATAAATTTTTTATTCAATCATTAATTTTTATTTTAATATATGAAATTTCAACAATTATTATATTTTTATTCAATCATTTAATATAAATTTGAGACCTAAAATCAAATTGGAGTTTAATTGATGTTTTTGTTCCGTGTATTGGATTTGTTATTTGCATTATATTCCACGATGTTTGATGCTTTTGAGAATGTTGTTCTCTCCATTGTTTTAAAATATATTTGCTTGCAAAAATAAAATATATGTTATAGAAACAACACTATGCAATATCTGTATGGTCCTTAATACGTATACACTTCAGACTAGTGTTCTCTAATAGTGCGTGTCGTGTCAAACACGATCTTGTTAGAATCTTGTGTCGTGTCGTGTTGACACAAACTACTGTTTTAATCGTGTCGTGTCGTGCTTAATGGTGAGAAGAGGCAACACGACACGCATTCTGACACGACACGACTGACACGATTGGTGCCGTGTCGTGTTGACACGTCGTGTTAATTGTGTCATATTATTTTATTATTTTTTAAATTTAAAAATTATTAAAATCATCTTTGTCGTTTTGGATTGGTTGTTTGAACTTCTGAATTAAAGATCTATTCGAGTTTGACGGAGTGATTGACTAACTTGCTTTTGTTGTACCATTCTAGAATACAAGCTTAAATCTATTAATTTGCTGAAACAATTTGTTTCTCTATTGAATCATTGAAACTGATAAGGCCTAACATGGTCCAATAAGAATCTGGCCCGATAAGGCTTAGTAAGGCCCAATAAGGATCCAGCCCAATAAGGGGTTGTCCTAATTAATCAATATAAAAGGGCTTCCTCTTCTTCTAGGAGGGGGGCCGCCTCCGGAGACTCCTCTCTCTGGAACTTCATCTCTCTCGAATGGCTCCTTTCCTTCCGCATGGGGCGGTTGGTTGGCGGAAGAGAAGTGGTCGTTCCCTCTAGACACTTGTTGTGACACCCCGTCGAATACTGTAACTGGACAGTACACGATGGAGTGCCCGCCGCGGATGCCTGCTGCACCCGCAAGGCTTACTAATACCTAATTTACCAATTAATATTGATTCTATTCAAATAATATATCGATCAATTAGAAATTTATAATTTATTTACTTAAATATAACGTAAATACTATAAAGGTCTGGTATATTTGGATTACTAACCACAATATCCAATGGTTTGCTACTCGTCTTGCAGTCCCGCACTTGATCTGAAACCTGGAACCCACAACCAATAGTGGAAAACAATGCAAAAAGCACGGAATGAGATAAATAAATTTTATCTCAGTACGGTATTCAGTTCCAGCCACTTGAGTTTTGATTATCATGTGTTGGAACTAAATACAAGACTGAGTCAAATCAATTCCAAATCAAATTTCATTTCTTTTTATTTCAATAACATTAAAACTAGACTTTCAATCAAGCAATGCAATTAGACAAATAAATTCAATACTCTTAGAAATCAATTTTTTTTCTTTGAATTCAAAATATGACAATTATCATTTCAATTACCTGAACAAATAATTAATAACTTGTTTCCAATAGAAATAGCAAGGTCAAATCAATTCAATCAATGCAATATGAAATGTGAGCTCGGCATCAATTCCATAACAATTCAAATATCAATGTATAGCAAAAGCCGACTCATTTGGTTGGACAATTACCTAATATGCAAGTCTGGTTTATCACAAGTCAATCATTTCAGTCATTTCCTTCAGATACCGCGAACCACCCTATAGATGGATGCCAACGGCCAATTCAATTCATACATAATTTTCAATCAATTAAATCATCAAAATGTACAAGCAAGCTGGGAACACTCACACTCCGGTCCATTCCAGACTAGACCTACTGAGTCCCGGTACATAAGCGCTTATTACACGGTGCTTGGTAGGATGGGTCATGACTCCACCTCCAAACATTACGAGTGTCTATCTCAACCACACAAGTTGTACTTACCTCAATCAAATCACGTTTCAATCGGATACCATTCAATATGTCACTTTCTAACATTTCAATCGGATACCATTCAATATGCCACTTTCCAATCATGCATCAATATACAATTTCACAAAATGATCTCATGAAGCAAAATTCCAATTATGAATTCAGAATGCATAATGATAATAATAATAATAATAATAATAATAATAATAATAACAATAATAACAATAATAACAATAATAACAATAATCAGAATACATATCACATATAATTAAAACTCAAGTGAAATCCGTACCTGATAGCTAGGCAAATCCAAAGCAAAAGCAAGCGAGAGCATAAGACAAGCCAAATAATCCAATCAATAAGTACACAAGCAGTTTCTTTGACTCTTCTCGACCTTGACACTTGATTTTCTGACTCTAATAAAAATAAATTATAACCTTAAGTTCTTACTTAATTACAAAACCGAAGTTATAATTATTTTAAGCCTTCAATTAATTCTAATCTTAATTTCCTCAAAATCCAACTTAATAATTTTGATTTCGGAAATTCAGCCAACAAAAACAAGGAACATACAAGCACAAACCCAACAGAAGTGATTTTCAATTGACAGATCGAAGATTAACCTAAATCAAGCATTCACAGAGTCAAACGAGCAACTGAACAAGCCATTGACAAAACAGACTAGATTGAACCAATATCAAGCATAACATCTAACAATTTTGATTAGACTCATAGCAGCAAAATTCCTAAAAGAAACATTCAACACTTAACAGTTCAAAACAAAGCCTCAATCAAGCATCCTTAAATCCCTAACAGATCAGATCAAGCCCCAAGCAAAACACAAGTAGGAGCAGGTCAAATAGAGGCATTGCACACACTCAACATTTAATCAAATGACTCAACAGTTCAAATAGCGATTTCAGAGCAGTATAACAAATTGAGTGCATGCCTCACAACAAGGTGTAAGCCTAAACGATTAACTCAAGTGCTAAACAACACACAAGTACCATAGATTACCAAGGAATAACACGAAATCGATACGGATTTCTCTAAACCACTAAACAGACCATTTAATAGAACATTTGAGACATCAGACCCCTAACAACACAAGCATCAAACCTAATAGCATTCACAACAGTTCAGATGCTAAGCACATAGTCATTTGAGGCATCAAATCGACAACAGATCAAATCCAAGCAGTACAAAACCTCAATCGGGCTCACAAACAGATCAACAAAGCTCAAACGACCATTCAATTCAAGGCATCACAAACACAAATCAATTTCAAATATTTCATGCCTCAGTCAAGTACAGTCAAGCAAACAGAACAAGACACAAAGGGAGAGAGGTTACTTACTCAATTTCGGCCAAAGACCGGCGACGCGACAAAAGGAGTCGAATTCGTCATTTCTCGATTTTCGCCACTTAATCCTCGAAAGAACTCTGCAAGACCACTTGGAAATCGATGGAGAGGACCCCAGAGTGCTCCAGGTCGAACGGCGGCCAAAACCGACGAGTTCGCTCCATTTCCCGAAAAACTTCCGTCGAGAAATACGACGAGGAGAGGCCATCAATCGACGATCCGAAGGTAGATATTGCAAGAGGGTAGTGAGGTGAACGTGTGGGTACTTTGATCCGATGAAATGGTGGAGAAATGGAGGTGGATTGAGTTTGAGGGGAGGGGCTCGGTTTGGGAGAGAAGAGAGGCGCAAGCCTCTCTGTTGGTTCGAAAGAAAAGAGAGAGAGAGAGAGCTGGGTCCCCTTTTATTTCCGATTTTTTTTTTTTTTTTTTTTTTTTTTTTTTTTTTTTTTAAGGTTATCACATTCATCCCTCCTTATAAAAAAATTTCGACCTCGAAATTTATCTAAGTACATAGCAATCATGCAATCAATAATACAATCAAATAGTACAAACATATTATGCAACAATTATCGATTTATGTAATGCAACTCAGCCCGACATTTTATTCAATTCAAAATTAAAATACTAATGATAATACAAGAATGTCGGCCCAATCTCGGTACTTAAATGCAAGCATGACAATCATAAGTCACAATTACAAGTCAATCAATTCAAAGTCAGATATCGCGAGTCTCTTCCTCTGAGAGCAACCAGCGATTACAGATATTCGGATACCGTGAATCACCTCTAAAGAGGGTTGCCAACGGTCAATCAATTCCATATTCAATTCAGACAATTCCATATCATAACATTATAACAATTCAAATAACAGAGTACTACAAGCAGAAAATACTACCACTTCTTACGTTATCATTTAAAAAAACAAATCTTTCAATTCTCGTAACTAGTAACATTTTGAAATATCCAGTTCTTTTCTTATCTTTTAGGAAGCACGGTAATATCAAAATTATTCTTGACTGCCTTGGTGATCAGTCAAGGAAGTAAGAATAATTCTTATATTATTGAGATTCAATTAACAAGTCAGATGATCAGTCAGCTTGTTTGATCCTTGTGCCAACAAAAGATAAGAAAATCTTTACTCAAATAAGTTCCAAAAGTTTGTGCATACTATAGTAAATTCAGAAATCCTTAATATTCCAATTAGCATTAATATAACATATAACATGCTTACTATAATAACCAAAATCCTTTAACTTGCCATACCAACTCTTTTTTTTTGTGCACTTATCAAAATCACTTTACATTTCAAACATTAGAAAATAAGCTCTATTAATTTCATCCACAAAAATTGTTACAACCTATTAAACATAACTTTTAAAATTACAACACATATATAAAATAATCAAGCAACTATAAACAATTAATATATTAGATATATACAAATACAAAGCATCTGTATCCTATAATACTTATAACTAAGCTAGACAAATATTATTTTGCTAGCACAAATAGTAAGAAATCAACTTACTTACAAAACAACCCTTTAGACGTACCCATTCTCACGCAATCTATTGGTCTGGTTTGGTTGTTAAACAATTCTCTGATACCATTTGTGACACCCCGTCGAATACTGTAACTGGACAGTACACGATGGAGTGCCCGCCGCGGATGCCTGCTGCACCCGCAAGGCTTACTAATACCTAATTTACCAATTAATATTGATTCTATTCAAATAATATATCGATCAATTAGAAATTTATAATTTATTTACTTAAATATAACGTAAATACTATAAAGGTCTGGTATATTTGGATTACTAACCACAATATCCAATGGTTTGCTACTCGTCTTGCAGTCCCGCACTTGATCTGAAACCTGGAACCCACAACCAATAGTGGAAAACAATGCAAAAAGCACGGAATGAGATAAATAAATTTTATCTCAGTACGGTATTCAGTTCCAGCCACTTGAGTTTTGATTATCATGTGTTGGAACTAAATACAAGACTGAGTCAAATCAATTCCAAATCAAATTTCATTTCTTTTTATTTCAATAACATTAAAACTAGACTTTCAATCAAGCAATGCAATTAGACAAATAAATTCAATACTCTTAGAAATCAATTTTTTTTCTTTGAATTCAAAATATGACAATTATCATTTCAATTACCTGAACAAATAATTAATAACTTGTTTCCAATAGAAATAGCAAGGTCAAATCAATTCAATCAATGCAATATGAAATGTGAGCTCGGCATCAATTCCATAACAATTCAAATATCAATGTATAGCAAAAGCCGACTCATTTGGTTGGACAATTACCTAATATGCAAGTCTGGTTTATCACAAGTCAATCATTTCAGTCATTTCCTTCAGATACCGCGAACCACCCTATAGATGGATGCCAACGGCCAATTCAATTCATACATAATTTTCAATCAATTAAATCATCAAAATGTACAAGCAAGCTGGGAACACTCACACTCCGGTCCATTCCAGACTAGACCTACTGAGTCCCGGTACATAAGCGCTTATTACACGGTGCTTGGTAGGATGGGTCATGACTCCACCTCCAAACATTACGAGTGTCTATCTCAACCACACAAGTTGTACTTACCTCAATCAAATCACGTTTCAATCGGATACCATTCAATATGTCACTTTCTAACATTTCAATCGGATACCATTCAATATGCCACTTTCCAATCATGCATCAATATACAATTTCACAAAATGATCTCATGAAGCAAAATTCCAATTATGAATTCAGAATGCATAATGATAATAATAATAATAATATTAATAATAATAATAATAATAACAATAATAACAATAATAACAATAATAACAATAATCAGAATACATATCACATATAATTAAAACTCAAGTGAAATCCGTACCTGATAGCTAGGCAAATCCAAAGCAAAAGCAAGCGAGAGCATAAGACAAGCCAAATAATCCAATCAATAAGTACACAAGCAGTTTCTTTGACTCTTCTCGACCTTGACACTTGATTTTCTGACTCTAATAAAAATAAATTATAACCTTAAGTTCTTACTTAATTACAAAACCGAAGTTATAATTATTTTAAGCCTTCAATTAATTCTAATCTTAATTTCCTCAAAATCCAACTTAATAATTTTGATTTCGGAAATTCAGCCAACAAAAACAAGGAACATACAAGCACAAACCCAACAGAAGTGATTTTCAATTGACAGATCGAAGATTAACCTAAATCAAGCATTCACAGAGTCAAACGAGCAACTGAACAAGCCATTGACAAAACAGACTAGATTGAACCAATATCAAGCATAACATCTAACAATTTTGATTAGACTCATAGCAGCAAAATTCCTAAAAGAAACATTCAACACTTAACAGTTCAAAACAAAGCCTCAATCAAGCATCCTTAAATCCCTAACAGATCAGATCAAGCCCCAAGCAAAACACAAGTAGGAGCAGGTCAAATAGAGGCATTGCACACACTCAACATTTAATCAAATGACTCAACAGTTCAAATAGCGATTTCAGAGCAGTATAACAAATTGAGTGCATGCCTCACAACAAGGTGTAAGCCTAAACGATTAACTCAAGTGCTAAACAACACACAAGTACCATAGATTACCAAGGAATAACACGAAATCGATACGGATTTCTCTAAACCACTAAACAGACCATTTAATAGAACATTTGAGACATCAGACCCCTAACAACACAAGCATCAAACCTAATAGCATTCACAACAGTTCAGATGCTAAGCACATAGTCATTTGAGGCATCAAATCGACAACAGATCAAATCCAAGCAGTACAAAACCTCAATCGGGCTCACAAACAGATCAACAAAGCTCAAACGACCATTCAATTCAAGGCATCACAAACACAAATCAATTTCAAATATTTCATGCCTCAGTCAAGTACAGTCAAGCAAACAGAACAAGACACAAAGGGAGAGAGGTTACTTACTCAATTTCGGCCAAAGACCGGCGACGCGACAAAAGGAGTCGAATTCGTCATTTCTCGATTTTCGCCACTTAATCCTCGAAAGAACTCTGCAAGACCACTTGGAAATCGATGGAGAGGACCCCAGAGTGCTCCAGGTCGAACGGCGGCCAAAACCGACGAGTTCGCTCCATTTCCCGAAAAACTTCCGTCGAGAAATACGACGAGGAGAGGCCATCAATCGACGATCCGAAGGTAGATATTGCAAGAGGGTAGTGAGGTGAACGTGTGGGTACTTTGATCCGATGAAATGGTGGAGAAATGGAGGTGGATTGAGTTTGAGGGGAGGGGCTCGGTTTGGGAGAGAAGAGAGGCGCAAGCCTCTCTGTTGGTTCGAAAGAAAAGAGAGAGAGAGAGAGCTGGGTCCCCTTTTATTTCCGATTTTTTTTTTTTTTTTTTTTTTTTTTTTTTTTTTTTTTAAGGTTATCACACTTGTTGATTCCTCTACCAAAACTAGACGTATCAGAAACAATTTAAAAATTTTCATTTACCACAAATACTAGGTTTACAATTTTAATATTTACAATATTTCCAATTTTAAAAATTGATAAATGAAAGTTTATGATATTTTCTATGCATAGTGATATTCGACGACTAAATTATCTTTCGTGATTTGGATTGGTTATTTGAACTTCTAAATTAAAGATCTATTCGAGTTTTATAGAGCAATTAATCAAATTGCTTTTGATGTAGCATTCCTCCTTAGTTTAAAAAATAAAAACATAAAAAGCTATTAAATAGGTAAAACAAATTACTTGTTCATTAAATCATTGAAACGATTTTAAAAAATTTTATTTAGGACAAATTTTAGGTTTACAAATTTATATTTCATTTTGGACAAGATTTCCGATTTAAAAAATTGATAAATGAAAGTTTACGATATTTTTAATTTGCAAAATGATATTTGGCGCACCTTTAATTTGCACAATGATATTTGGCGCACCTTTAAGTGTTTGGATTGTTTATTTTAATTTTTGAATTGATGATCTATTTGAATTTGATGGAGCGATTAGTCAAATTGCTTTTGATGTATCACTAGATGAGGGGTAGGTGGCTTCGCCGCCATTTGATAAATTTTGATGGCTAAATCTATCAATATATAAAGAAATATATGTTTCCAATATATCTATTTTATATTTACTTTATATATAAAAAACTATCTTAGATGATTGGTACAATTATTTTTAATATATTTAATCAAAAAATATTTTTAATTAAAAGCCAATGCAATCATGGCTTTTAATTAAGAAGGGTAAACTTCTAGAATATATTCAGATTGATCGATCAACGAAAATTGGAGGGCTCAGATTGCATGTCGTATGAGGGGATAATTTTTTTTTTCCTTAGGTTAGACATGAACTACCTTAGACTTCCAAATATATCTACCTTAGATTTCCAAATATATTTAACTTTTAAACTATTTTTAATTTATATAAATAACAGTGTAAAAAAAATTAACTCTATTTTTGACCGATATTTCAAGTTTAAATATCGGCCACAGTTTTTAATATATATCTTAGATTCCTCCTTTGTTTAATAGAAATATAGAATACAAGCATAAAAACTATTAAATTGCTAAAACAAATTACTTTTCATTAAATCATTGAAACGATTTATAAAAATTATTTAGGACAATTTTTAGGTTTAAAAATATAATATTTCATGCATAATAACATTCGGTGATTAAATCAAAATATACCCGCTAAAATTTGTTAAAAATATGCTGCACAAAGTTGTCCACGTCATCTATCCATGGGATGATCCGTGACTCATAAAACCAACCAATCAAGAAAATTATGAAGTTTTTTAAAAAACGGTTATCTAAACTAAGCATACGAAAATTACCACTAAAATCAAATTTTTTGGTGGGAAAATTACTCGGATACCATCGATAAACAAAATTAGCGGTGCCCAAAATTTTCAGAGCAGTTATGATGTCAAAATCTTGACTTTTGTCACATGAGAGCGCGATATCTCCTCGACTTTCTCTGACGGAGGCCATGCTCTTGTTTCGATCTCCCTAGAGTGATGGTTACAAGGTTCGTCTGTCTCTTTCCACTCGATTTGAGTTTAAATCGTTTTAAGTTTGTAATAGGGGTAGCCGAGTAGGGATTGGATGCTCTTTCAATGGCCTCATGACATGGTTGATGGTATGCATTCTTTCTGAAAAATTCAACATAGGGATACATAGGGATATCCTTTTTTCTGCATCTATTGAATGAAATAAGGCTAACAGTTCAAAATTTCCAGCATTACCACTTAATTACAGTACTGTTAGAAGTGTGTGTTGGCCCTACTGACATATGCTAGTTGTACTGAAACTATACTTAACAGTCCCTTAACATAAGTCGTCAGAATGGAATCTGTTCGATATGACCATACCAGTGCCTAAAAATACGGTATGGTTCATTACCTCAGCAATACCGGGTCTTTTTTAGGCCCCATAACTATAGGATGCTTTTAGATATGATCAGTCAAGCACCCATATAGAAAACAATCACTTAATTCTTTGGTACCAAAATAGCCAAGGTCAGGTATCCTGTTTTTCTGGTACCGGATTTGCAGTCCTTTTATCTTTCTTTGTAAGAATAATGCAATCACCAATTCACCACGAACAGCAAAACAAAGTTTGGGAATATATTACAGCAAGTTACATCTGATTATTAATTTTTTTTTGTTATTTCTTTCAGCTGATTTTGAGATGACAAACACAGACCTAGATGCTTCATTTGAGGCAGACGAAGCGGTTTGAGGAAATCATAGAGAGGTAACAAAGGCAAATAGAGAAGCAGCAGATAGAACCGCCATCAGAAAAATCTAACAATTCAGAAAACGGCATCCAGAATTTTCTGGGAGACTATGAATTCTGTCTCATGGATGCTTCTACCTAGATTTGATTTTGACATCTAGTCTGCTGTTACAGATTTGACATTATGTCATGGGGTACAATCATAGACTTAAATCGCAAACAACTTTCATTTCTTTTCTCAGATAAGTGCAGAAATAGTCTTTCTTTTAGACTTCAGAGGAAGACATTGTGTATTCTTGTGTTGTACATTTTTTAGGTAAGAGAACAAAATTTTGAATTGATTTTTTATGTTACTTCTGTCAGATATTTCAGAGGGCTAATAGCTTTCATCTTCTTCTTTTGTGTTGCACATTTTCTTAAGAGACAAGTTTTACACTGCTTGCAAAGTAGGCTACATAACCAGGCTCTTAATCCAAGGTCAATGTCACGGTTTTTTACATTTAACTATCAAATCGTGTTTAATTAATCATAATAAAATACTAAATATCATTAAAGAAAAGCAAAAGTGTAAAACCCAATATAGGTTGGCATTGTATGATATTTTCATCATATACAACTTTGAGACTGCTGACAAGATAAAGGACCCCGAAAACTTTTATGGTTGCAATATTTTAAGAAATTTGAAATTGAAATGAAAACCTTGATTTTTATAATTAGGTTTTCTATGGAAAATAAAAAAGGACGTCTGTTCCATATACTGGAAATATTTGAATTATTTGCATTCCTTCTTAAATTGGATGCACTTATGATTAGGTACCAAATTGGTACCAAAATATCATGATCGGTACCAGATTGTCTAATGTGTGTCAAGTACAGTGGACTAGCTTGTTGATTCTAGAACATCTAACTTTCAGCACAAAGCAAAAGAGTATTTTTGGTTGTTTTCTAAATAATTTTTATTTCGTCAATGGATAAACAGAATTAAATAAAAATTTAACTGTAGATACTTTATGGTCAAACTCATCTTCTGTAAAATTTTTCAGGATTTATGGACTTTATCTTCCAATTTTCTAGCAAATGAAAAGTGACATTTATCTTCCAATTTTCTAGATGAGAAGGATTAAACGATAAATAATAAACATAATAGGTACTGAAGATGATAAATAAAAAAAAATTTCCTAATGATAGAAGTCATTAAACCATAAGATACAAAAGATAAGCTACTGTTCTTGTTTTCGCCTAACAATCAGACAAACAACAATGCTATCACCACAACCAATAAACGGACTATGATCAAAATGAGAAATTTTTCCTTCGACTCCCTAGCCTTCTTCTCTTCTTCTAAATACAGAAAATACAAAGTTGCAATTTGTTAGCTGTGTCAATGAGGCACATCTATTTTATATATGCTTACTCCTGCAGCCTATGTTGTAGTTCATTATGAATTCCTGCAGCCTATGTTCCTTATTAAAGTCTCTAACTTTGTCATTTTCACAAAAAGGGGACAGGTTTCTTTCTATTGCTCATGCCTTGGTTATGGTCATGAGGAATCAAACCAGACTATACAAATGATATGTGATGCTTCACAACTATTATGCTAGAATCAAAGTGCCAGTGTTGTCTTAATTACATTATATGCAAGCAAAATTAAATTACAACACCAGACATAGAACTCTTTTAACATTTTAGTCCAGAACTGTAAATGAATTATCAGATTCAAGCTAACTTATTAGCAACTAAGAGAGTCAATAAAAAATTATTCACACTGGAAATTTAACCAAGAAAACACTGCAAGAACATCCAGAAATGAATCTTATGCACAATAGTCCTTGACATTTCATCATTTATTGCTATCCAAAAGTATTTTAAATTCCAAGCTATAGAAACAATATGTTGTTAAATTGGAGAACTTACAAATATATTACTCCGACTTCAATACAGTATTTTTCCCGGTGTACAGCGGCGGCGGCGCTAGAGAGGAACTATTATGGCGGACGGGCCAGCGGCAGAGTTGAAGAGCGAAGGAGACAACCAAATCTTGATTCTGTGCTGTATTATTGAACTTCGAGGGACTGGAATATAATCAGCTGATATCTATATTTTCCATATTATATCAGATTCGTTCATGAAAAGCGAAGAAATTTGGGTAAAAAAAAATAGTAATAAAAAAAGAGAAAAGATTTAGACATTTTCAAAATCCACTCACTTGTTTGAGTATATACTAGTTAGGTAAGGGTTTCTTCAACATAATTTTTCTGCGTGTAGCCCAAAGACCCACTTTATTTTTACCTATAGACTCATAGAGGTATTAACAACCACATTTCGCCACGGAAAGTGTTCTCCAGATTCCATTTCATGTTCATGGAGCAGACAAACACATCAGCTATACTCACTGGCATATCCAGGCGACAATGATAAACGTACCGCTATAACCCAATAGAGAGTTGAAACGGCAGTGGTAAAAACTGTACCGGTACTCATAGAGGTCTCTCTCTCTTGAACAGCATTTGGTATTTTGTTGTATATGCAGTGACAGCCAACAATTATCAGGTCAGTGAGAAATACCTGACATTTTTGGAAATATTTACAGACGTATTTCTTAGACAATTATATTTGGAAACACACTTTTCCCCATATTTTTGCTAAATTGTAGTCCTGAAACCCCCCCCCCCCTCTAATCGCCTCCCAATTGTGCAAGATTTACAATTCAATTAACAACAGGAAATCAAACCTCAACAAAATTCTTCCTACAAACTAATCGTAAATGCCTCGGTTAGAAAACAGCGAAGAGAGAACGGGACTTGAATTAAATGTAGAGAGAGAATTAGAAAAAACTTGATGAAAGAGAGAGATGTACCTTGGCCTCAGACAACTCCTTTAATGCCCTCTGACTGACGTCAGAATTTCAGACGATTCTATTCACCGTTTTTCCTCCGGTTTTCATCGGTAAGTTTAGCACTTTTCAATCTCTCTTTTCGAAAGGCTACAGAACGATGCCAACTACTCAATCGGCCGCCTAGGATATCGGAGGGAAGGAAGGACTGAACGATTGAGCGGAAAAAAAAAAGTAACAGAGAGATAACGGAGAGACCAAGAGAAAAATGCTAATGTCTATTTTACCCTTCCATTTATCAACGGGTCTGATTTATCAAAATAGGAACCGGGCTTAAAACCGGGCTCTTCTTCTGTCCACATTAGCATTTGCCTAATATATAATGTTGTAGCAATTTTTGAACAAAAATCAAGCTTGTACTAAGTTAAACAAACAATACAAACTTCTGAAGACAAAATTGTACTAATAATATGACTTCGCAACAAAAAAAAATAATCAATAATCCAGATTAATGCAAAACTCTTTACTTTGGAATATTTTTGTTTTAAAAAAAAGAATTAAGAATACCGTGGCTTGTTTTTATTAATAGCTATGCATATAATATACCGCGTAACTAATTTACTATTATAAAATATTATATATATTTGTTTGATATCTTTGTTTAGTAACTATTAAAGTGAACCTAAGACTCTATTTCGATTTATGTGCATAATATTTTAATAACAATACATGCACTGTCAATTTATAAATATGTAAGTTTCACTAAAGAGTCATTAAATATTATGTTTTATTTACCATTTCTTGTTAAAAACTTATAATATTTATATGTCATATCGTATAATTTTTGTGATTTAAATTTTCCAGAAATTACCAATATAATAGAAATCAGGAATTAAATATACTAAATAGTAAGTATTAGTATTAATTTTACTTGACACATAATATTAGAAGTTTTACATGTATTTTTGTTTCGTTTTAAATTTATGAAGAAGAAGAAGAAGAAATAAATGTTAATAAACTGTCAAGTTTTAAGTTGGATTAGTATATGCTTGTATTGATAATATTTGAAACATTGATACATGAGATAGGGGTTGTATTAGTGTTACTAAAATTAGAGATTTGTCTTTTGTAAGGGAATAAAGTAATTTGGTTACTTGTCTTAACGAAAGTGGTGAAAATTATCCACTGAATTACATTTTTTTTTAATAATTTTAGTCAGTAGGTCACCAATTGCGGTGTAGCTTTCAAAGGCATCGGTTTGGGTTAAGCTTGATTTACGGGGTTGTGAACTAGTGATTAAGAAATAAAATACAATCCAGTAGGTGCATCAAGAACAGGTTTATGAGAAATAAAATAAGCTGACCCTCGACATTTCTTTGGAGTTTCCTGCACTACAAGAAATGCCATAACTTCGTATCCTCTGGATGGTTGATGGTTGTATTCAACCATCTAGTGGACGTCTTTCGATTCGATCCGTCTGATTTAATTTCAACGGTTAGATTCTTTCGGGCCTATCAATTCTGGTATTATGCACGGGGCATCTATATCCGTTGAGATTAAATCAGACGGCTGAAATCGAAACCATTCACTGGATGCCCATCCAAAAGATGCGAAGTCAACTTTCAGAAACAATACAACGTGGGAGTTCAGATGGTTAGTGGCCGCCATTATTTTAGAAATAACCACTTCTAAATAAATAAATAGCCTTATTTAAAAAAAAAATAGAAGCAATGCGTAGCACAGCTTTTTCCATGAAATTTATGTTCTTTCATAAAAAAAATATTTATTTCCTATTTTCTAAATTCAACTTTTCGGATACAAATTCAATCTTTTTATTCTCGATTAATACATCAGTGATTTATTATTTTTTTTTTTACTTAAGAAGTATCGAGATAAATAGATCAACTGCAATGAAATTTAATAAAATAAAGACAGATGACGGTTAATTTAGTAATTTAATTTCTAATGCTCTTTCATTTTAAATTGAATTATAGAAAAAAAATGTTAATTATCATTTTCTCATTCAATAAATTTTTTTCATTTTTTTTTAAGAATCAATCATTGCAACACGATATTTAAAAATATTCATTATTTATTGTAGTAGATATTCATGGAAGCTTTTAAGAAAAAAGATTGGAATTCTTTACCTCGTACAAATAGAATCAGAGCGGCATGTTGATGCTAAAAAAAAAAGGGGGAATGATCATTATGGATATGAAAATATAACAAAATTGTCAATTTTTATGCAAATGTGTACTTTTAATTAATTCTATTCTATTACTGTCGAAACTAATTGAAGAACCATCGGTTCACTAGGTTTTTTTTTTTTATTGTAGCATAACTCTCTGACATAAATTTCAACATTTATTCAAAAAATATATATATAAAAAATAAGTTTTAACAAAAGAAGTTATTTGGGATACATAAACATCGAAACCGGTAAGGAACATCTCCTAGATTTTTCATCACCAACGCGTTTACATTTTCATTTTAGTCAGCGCTCCTCAATGCTGAAAGTTTTCATTTTAGTTAGCGCTAATTACCTTTTCATTTTTGTCGCTAATTTCTCATCCGAGAGCGTACTCTCCCTTGTCCCTCCCTCTCCTATCTCATGCTGACCTCCCACCCCACCCTCTTCCTCCCCTACCTCATGCTAACCTCCCACCTTCACCCTTCTCTCCCCTACTTCATGCTGACCTCCCACCCCACCCTCTTCCTCCCCTACCCTCATGCTGACTTCCCACATTATCCATCCCTCCTCTTACATATTATCTTCCTAATTATTCTAGTTTTGTCTTGAATCTGTAAAGTAATTGTCCTGATTTTGCAAAATAATTGTCCTAGTCTAGGACAGTTCAGGACAGTTAATAATATTCCTACTTCCTCATCTTGATTTGATTATTTTTATTGTGTCGACTTCTTCGCTAATTTAATAGTTGTGTCTTCCTCTAAATAATGTAATAGTCATGTTTTAAATGATCAAAGTTATAAAATGATATGCAAAAGAATTTTAAATGCAGAATTGTTTTTCGTCATCCTCCCTCTTTTATCATCTTCGTCATCTTTTTCCATTTTTAAAAAAACGCATTTTCTATTTTCGAAAGTTCAGGGATGAGAGGGGATGAGCGTCAACAGAGGGGATGATGGAGCATGGAGAGGATGAGCGACAGGGAAGAGAGGGAAGGAGAGGGAGCGAAATATGGAGAAATAACAGAAATAACAGGGGAGGCAGGAGAGAGGGAGGGAGGAGGGAGGAAAGAAAAGGGATTTAGTCACAGAGGAAATTATATTTACTAGAACAATTATACATTTTTACTAGAACATTTATATATATAAGTAGAACTGTTATGAATATAAGTAGAACCTTTATATATATAAGTAGAACCTTTATATATATTAAGTAGAACTGTTATGTATATTACTAGAACTGTTAAATATATTAACTATAACTGTGTTCGCTCCCTCTCCTCTGTGTCGCTGTCTTCCTTGCTTCTGTGAGACGCTAATCTCTCACCTCTGTTTCGCTCATCCCGCCCTCCCTCATCCTGTCATTCAAAAAAGAAAAAAACGCGTTATCATCCTCTCATACTCACCCCTTTTTTTCTTTTTCAGAATGCAAACTGGAAGAATGATAGAGATGATCCTTATCAACCCGTTTTAAATGTAATAGTCAACGTTTAACATTTAAAATACTTGACAGTGTCTTTCTTCTTACCAGCAAACCAAAAACGAGAGTCCAGAAAATCAAAGAAAAGAAGAAAGAAGGGTTCGGCTTTGGACCGGGAACAAAATTCTCCAGTTTGTTTTAAACGGCGAGACCGCGAGAGAGAGAAGGAAATGATATGCTGCTCCAATTAGCCTCCCAAAAAAGAAAACAGACAAGGAAACGAAGAAATTAAAATGAAAATAAAGTATAAAGTTGATATATGAGACCGTACAGTGACAGTGAGGCACAATGCAGATAAGACGCTCATTTCACTTGACAGTTCTCTCTCTCCAGCCTTTCTTTCTATTTCTCATGGATCCTTATCCATCCTTATCCTGACTGAGCTCAGAAAGGTACTAAGCGGGGTCATAGAACTTAGTCTAACAGATAGAGAAGCATTATCTTTGACTTTAATTACAACTTACATAAGTTCAATCGGAACCCAACTTTTTTTCCACCCTTTTATTTATTTTTCATTACGAAGTTCATGGTGCAGTTTGTTTATTCATTTTCTAATTGGGCTGTCGAATTGAATGCAAAAAAACAAATTAAAACACCCTGGTATTTGTATAACACTACAAAATGTTTGTTAGTGCATATGTTGTCACATGATGGGTGTGTTTTGTTGTGTGAGGATAAACAGGCATAAGTATGAGTAAGGTATAAGGAAGAAGGATAAATGATGATAATTTTTGATAGATGATAGAGCTTATGTTTTATTCTAAGTGCGTTTGGCTTAGGGTTTGTGGAATAACTCTATTATAATATTGTTATTAATTATTTTATTATAATATTATATTATCAGAAATACCATATTAATTATTTTTATAATATAATTATAATATTCTTATTATTACTAATTTTATTGTTCTGATTATAATATTAAACAGTAACATTTACTTTCTTACAATATTTATTATAATAGTATAATTATTAATTATTTTATTATTAAAATATCAAATATTGAAATAAATAAGTAAAGAATAATAATTCAGAAATTGATTGGAAAAATAAAATATTTGATTACTAATAAATAATTATTAATTTTTTTTATTTTAGTAATAATATTAATAATTTACTTAATAAAATTTGGCCTTTTGAATAAAAAAGATGTGATTATTTTATTTCATCACTTCCATTCGTCCTCTCAACTAACCATCAAAATAACATTTCTTTTTTTTCGAAATATTACTCTTCTCGGAATAACACTCTTCCTAATTTTTCTTTCCGGAAGAGTTTTTCCTTGCTTATTCCCATACCATCCAAACAAGGCGAACCGGAATAAGCACTCTTCTAGGAAGAAGCCTCTCCCGGAAGAAATATTTCATCCAAACAAGCATGAATAAGGTTTGGAAGAAGATATCTTCTTGGAGGAGCTCTTCCACCTAATTGTTGGAAGAAGAATTAGGAAAAAAGGAAAAAAGAATAAAAAAATATTTTTCACTTCTCTCTTACTTTCTTTACTTCATGTCTCAAATAATTAGATATTATTATAATATTATAATATTATTATTATAATAATTATAAGAATATAATGATATTAAATTAATATAAAAATAATATTTTTAATTATTTTATAATAATATTACAATATTAATTATTGTTATTATTCTGATTATTGAATAATAATAAATATTTTTTATAATATTTTATAATATTATTATTGTTTATTATTAAATAATTATAGTTATCATTATTATCACAAGTGAATAAATGAATATTATGTCTCAAAAATAAGTTAATATTGATATTTATTATTATATTAATAATAATATTATATAATTTATTATGATAATATTATAATTTTATTATATTTATTACTCTGATTATTAGTATTAAATAATTAATAAATAATTTTAAAATATTATATAATATTATTATTATTATTGTTATTATTATTAAATAATAATAATTACTTTTTTAATATTATTATACAAAAAGTATTTTTATCAATTATTTTATTACAATATTATGATTTAATTATCTTATTTATAATATTAAATTATTAATTATTTTCTATTATTATTATTACTTATTTTATTATTCTAATTATTAGTATTAAAATATTGTTTGATGTTTATTTTGCATAGAAGCTTGTTTGATCTTAAAATGCAGATCACATATTATTTTAGTATATTAGCATTATTTGAATTATGACCGAATTTTATTAATTCATATCATTTTATTAATATTAAAAAATATTAGCATTATTAATCAATAAACTATAACAATAAAAAAGACAAATGAATAAACTACAAATAGATTAAAAAACACATGATTATTTTAATTCGTTTCTTTCATTTTTCTTCTCAACTCACCATTAAAATAATATTTTTTCTTCCTGGAATAACACTCTTTCTAATTTTTTTTTCCAAAAGAATTGTTCCTTCCTTATGCCCGAACCATGCAAACAAGGCCGATAGAATAAGGAATAAGGAAGAAGGAAGAGGGACTAGGTACAATCAAACATGAGGTAAAGTGGAGAATAAGACCTCTTCCTTCCCATGGAAAGCAAGAATAAGGAAGCTTCCTTCTCCCTCTTCTCTCTTCCTTCTTCTTTATCCTTGGAGCAACCAAACACATAAATATAGTTTGGATGATGCATAGAGAATATGGAAATGGAGGGAAGTAAATATTATTTTGAATTCAAGGGATAAGAGATAAAGAATAAGAAATAGGATATTGGACACAACCAAACATGGTATTAACTCAAGAGATAAACCATTTTTATCCCCTGTTTCTTATACCTGCAAATACATGCTATAAAGAATAGTGGATAAAATGGCTTATTCAGAGACCATGTTTGGTTGTGCCCTATATCCTATTCTCTATACCTTACTTTTGCCCAACCAAACACACCTAGTTAGGTCCAAAACTAAATATAAGTCTCCAATATTTTATACCCAATTCTCTAATTTATCAGTATGTTCATTTTAAATTAGATAGTCCATATTAAGCTGTTTGATGTGCCATGAGTATTGAGTAAAACAAACATGCAGCAACACATGTATCTTGTTTGAAGTATGTCCAAAAATGGACCAACTCAAAAAGAAAGAGAGATCAAAATCCTTACTTTTTTTGTGTTTGGTTTGCATTTGAATAAGTCTATTCGCGAATAAACTTTATTTACGAGAAATCAAGCAACACATGGATAAAGAATTTAGACTTATTCGAATGCTTATTCATATTCTAACAATAGAATATGAATAAGTCCAAATTTTCTATTTTTTATTAACTCCACATCCAAATTTCTTAATCTAGATAATATGAGTGTTGCATACGTAATGCCTGAATAATGCAATCATATCTTCTTTTTAGCCATATATATATAGAGGATTGCTAAACTGCTATGTATAGCACAGATGGCCTTCGTGATACGGATTCATTCTTGCATTTCACACTTCAAACAACCGATCCAAATCGTTCATTATCTTCTACATATTGAAATCTTATTAGAAACCAAATTTTATATATTTTTTTTGAATATTTTTACTATTTTTATCAAATTTTTGAAAATCACTATTATTGAAGGGTCCAGAATTTATTAGATTGTATTTTAAAAAATCTGAGAAAAATAGTAAAAAAATTTTAAAAAATGTAAAATTCAAATCTTGAGACGATCGGATGGAGCTAAAAGTCTAAAGCATAGACCTCCTATGCTTTGCTAAAATGCTATGCATAGCACAGATGCCTTTCGTGCTATGGATTTGTTCTTCAATTTCATGTTTCAAGCAACCGATCCAAACCGTTCATTATCTTCTTCATATTGAAATCTCATTAGAAGCCAAAATTTACATTTTTTTTATATTTTTTTACTATTTTTCTCAGATTTCTAAACCCTTCAATAATAGTGATTTTCAAAAATATGAAAAAAATAGAAAAAATTTTAAAAAAATGTAAAATTTAGTTTTTAATAAGATTTCAATATTTAGAAGATAATGAACAATTTGGATCGGTTGTTTGAAGCATGAAATTGAAGAACGAATCCGTAGCATGAATGACATCCGTGCTATACATAGTATTTTAGCAATCCTCTCTCTCTCTCTCTCTCTATATATATATATATATATATATATATATATATAGGCTCCGTTTGGATGTGTTGAGAATAAGGTAGGAAGAAGGAAGAAGGAAAAAAATTTATTGGGAAGTGTGTAACTTTTGTGAAGAGTTTGGATGGTTAGAAATAAATTTATTGGTAAAAAGTGGTTATTCCTTATTCCTTATTCCGAGAAAAAGCCATCCAAATGGAGCCATAGATAGATAGATTGGCTAAAATGCTTTGCAAAGCATAGGAGGTCTATGCTGCTAGCTAGTGCTCTCATCCGTGGCGCTCAATCTTCTCATGGCACTGACCAAAGGATACTGTCTTCGTGGGCTATCTAATGAAAGTAAAAAAAAAAAAATTTTCTCCAAATTTCTTGCATAAGCCAGTATGTCCACATAAAGGCAAAATTTTGTGCGCTATCCTAGTATGTGGACAGAATAAAAAATTTTTTATCCCCCCTCTTTAAATCTGTGTGTGTAAAGTCAAAATGTTCATTTTTTTACAATTTTGTCCTTGGCAAATTTGTGTGATTTTTTCCTTGGCAAAGTCAAATTCCGTGGAAGTATGGTAATTGAACATGCCTGCCACCCAAATTTCTTCGAGTTTTGTATCCGACGGTTTTCTTTAATATGATATTTAATTTTATTGTGCCTAGAAGACATTAAAGAAATAATGAGCAATCATGAGAGATTAGTTGTGAAGATGAAGACTTGCGTGTTTCATAAAATACAAGCATACAGATGACAAGCATGATTAAATTGTAAATGAGTAAAACAGAGTGTTTTACACCTGAAGACTGTGTATTTACCATATCTTATCGCCTGCAATGTGGGTTGCTTGTCGATTCTAGTTGCTGGGTAGTTTGGATCGCTTAGGAAGTTGGAGAATTTGAGGAAGTTGCAATTTTTAGGAATAAATTTATTGGAAAATATGTAATTTTGTGAAGAATTTGAATTGTTTATAATAAATTTATGGTAGGAAGATGAAATTCTCCAAAATCTCATTGGAATCCAAACGGCCCCGCTAAGTCATAGTTCCTACATTACATGATTCTTTGATTAAAACCAAAAGATCGGCTAAAACACTTCTCAATAGATCAGAATCCCATAAATCGCAGATTTGAAAACATAGACAGTTCGTACGAAAAATACTGTTATACTGTTATGAGTTATAAAGCATAATTGCATTATTTAACGAAACTTACTGATTTATAATGTGTGCTATGAACAAACTGTTATATGTACTCTTCTCTGCACATAAATTTGTTCCATAGAAGAACCCGACAATGGTCAATGGGTCCGAATTTATTTTAATGAGTTCACTAGACCCTGGAAGTTTGCAACAGTGAAATTAAATCCTTTGGATCTCTTAATATATATGACTATATCTAAACGCAAAGAGAGAACTAAAGAGCATCATAAACTTAAACATTTCAGCAACATAAACTAGATCCCATATTAAAGGAATACAACTCAAGAAAACTATGCAATTGATCAGGGATGAAACTACCTCCCACGATTAAGCATCTTCTTGTAATTCCCAATTGAATTCAACCTCTGTATCTTGAGTTGTAGTAGCTAAGAAGCCCATACCAGTGAGTAAAATAAGAGACTACCTGACTGGTACCAAGTTTTAATCACTTCACTAGACAACAACAATAATCATGCATCAATTCTAAGATAATCGAAAGAAAAATACCTCAATTGCTTTGAATACAAACTCTCGTTTCTTATATCCAGCCCTAAGAAGTAAGCAGCGAAAGGCAAATAGAAGGAGATAACATTTCTTACAATGTAATCTTGAATCAGATCCAATGGTTGAAATAGGATCCGATTTGGTTGGTATAGCGTAATAGGAATAGGGTGAGGATCCGATTTGGTTGGTATAGCGTAATAGGAATAGGGTGAGGGGGATGGTAGGGAGTTCTGACTTCTGAATGAAGGAATGGAGAAGTTCTAGCATTGATCCTAATCTATTGATATATCAGGGACGCCTGGTCTAGATCCTAATCTATTTATTGATTATGACTTCTATTCTATGAAATGGATCGATGTTCAAGCAATTGATCCAGAGTATCAATTGGTCGAAAGATATAGTGTTGGAAAAAGTGTGTGGAGCCGTTCTCTGCGGGTAGCAGGCTGGGCCTGCGGGCCGCAGATATTGAACGACCCAGTGGGTCGCAGGCAAGGCCTGCGGGCCGCTGGTACTGGGATCTGAACAGACGTGATCTGTTCAGATCAACTCCTATATATACCCCTCTAAACAGAAACGTCTCTCTGGTTCTTGGAACTGTTGTTCTGCATATTCCACACAGAAAGAGAGGAGAGTTTCTGAGAGGGAGGTAGCCATCCGATTGCTAGGAGCAATCGGATCACACACACGAGTCGAGACCGGCAAGTGGAAGCGTGGAAGGTGACGCCAAACCCTAACGTGAGGTTGTGGTGTACCGGACGCATACGGAGAGAGACAAGGCTGCAGAACTGAACTCCGACAAGCGGGTCTAGGCGTTCGATCATTTTCGCTGCGGTATATCTAATTCTCTAAGTTATTCTTATAGGTTAGATATGCATATAGGTTTATACCTAGTTAAACCTTCATTGGTATCAGAGCCATAAGGCTTCTTGTCGAAGTTATGGATCTGTTTAAGCCCTAGGACGTCATGTTTATGGTAGAACTAGATTTGGTTGTGACGGTTTTACTCAAAACACACCCTACATCTAAATTTTACGTGTTTTAACGCTAGATCTCAGTAGGAGTTCGTAGCAAAACACTGTAAATGGTCTAACCAGGGTTGAGTAACATTGCTGGTGCACAGAAACCATCTGATGAGTCCTGGTTGCAGGAATACCAGATTTAGGGTTTCAGTCCGTCAGAATCAGCGGGCCACAGGCTGGGCCAGCGGGTCGCAGGATTCTGTAGTGAAGACAGACAACGTACGGTTGTTCTGTATAACTGTCAGACAGATCGCTTACTGGGTCTGCGGGTCGTCTGATCAGAAAAAATGTGACCAATTAAATCTGTCATTTTCCGATGGACCGCTGGTATTTTCAGCGGGCCGCAGGTAGTTTCAGCGGGCCGCTGTTCAGTTCAGCGGGCCGCCAGACCTGAGGTTGTCAGATGAAAATATAGCAACCTGAATCTGTTTTGACCAACTTATGACCTTCCTCTTTGTCCAACATGGTGTACTAACTATCCTCAAGATAGTAATATGGTTTAATACCTTTCTTTAGATGCATACTTGCATAGAGAGTGATGGTAGGTATTTATACCTCTCACAATTGTGGGCGTGTTTGAGTAATGACCCGGGGTCATTGACTCGCATGCTTAGACAGCACAGTAGGGTGACTTTGGACCTAAAAGAACTGGGTTTCTTGTCCAATGTCTGAACTTTGCGCCAATCGAGTTGATTGGGAGGGGATACTCTTAGTATATGAGACAGGATTGGTGGCCCTGGTTGTCATCTTTCGGTTATCATTGCTAAGATGTGTCATCTCTTGGATCGATTCAAGGATTGTGCGGTGAAGTGTAACCATATGTTATAACTTTCTAGTTATATCATAATTAATGATGCTAACATGCATACTTGTGCTTTGTCTCTATATTTTGTAGAAAGATGTCGGCAAGTAAGAACATAATCGCTGATCTCAATGCCGGTGAGAAATTGACGAGTAACAATTACGATGTGTGGCATCGTAAAGCTCAATTTCTGCTTGAGATGCAGGATTTGTTGGAGCCATTGACAAGGGAACTCACGGAAGCCGAGAGGGCCAATCCAAATAGAAATCGAGCCATTGAAGAGTTCAAGAAAAAGGATCGTGCCGCTCGCATAACGTTGCTGAGTAGCATGTCCAATGATGTACTCTTAAGGTTCGAGAGGTATCGCACCACGAAAGAGTTGTGGGATGCGGTGAAACTCCAATATGGTGGTACTTCAACCACTAGGCTGCGCCAACTCACTCTTAGACTTGATGGCTATAAGAAGCGTCCCGAGCATTCTATGCGGGAGCATATCTTAGCCATGTCTAATATGATAAGTGAGCTGACTCAAGCGGGCCATGTCCTATCGGATGAGCAGCAAGTTCAGGCTGTGATTCGCTCTCTACCTCGCTCATGGGAGCATTTGAGAGTTAACCTCACTCACAATGACAACATACGCACTTTTGACCAAGTGGCGCGTCATGTGGAGTTGGAGGAGGACCGCTTATCGGCCGAGAAGGCTGAAAAGGCTGCTGGAGAGGCAATGATTGCCGCCTCATAGAACTCGCAAAGGAAACCGAAGAAAAATTCCGGTTCCAAGAAAGGTGCGGGTGGCACTGGCGTGGCCAATGCAAAGATTGACAAGAAGCGCAACAAGAAGCGCAGAAAGGGGAAGGAGAAGCCCAAGGGGGCTTGCTTCAACTGTGATCAGATTGGACATTTCGCTCGTGACTGCACGAAGCCGAAAAAGGTACTTTCTGTACTGAGCATTGTTTCTGCCTCAGTATTAGCGGGCCGCTGGTATGATCAGCGGGCCGCTGGTCTCCCCTCTGCTTGTGATTCAGCTTTATATGTGTCCAGTTGCTTTATGCTTACTAATAACAATCTTGTTTGGACTGTTGATTCTGCAGCAACTGACCACATAGCTAGGGATCGAGCAGCATTTGTGGACTATCGTCGCATACCGGCAGGAAGCAAACGCATTTACATGGGAAATAATAGTAGTGTTCTCGTGCATGGCATTGGCACTTGTGAGCTAATGTTTCGCAATGGACATAAATTAGTTCTCCATGATGTGTTGTATGCGCCTGATGTGAGGCGAAGTCTTGTATCTGTTTTAGTTCTTGTCAAAACTGGATTGCGTGTTGTTTTTCTTAATAATTGTGTTGAATTGTATAAGAATTCTGTTTTACTTGGTAATGGATTTCTTGACAACAATTTCATGATTTTAGACACAATTGATGGCTGTTCTTCTTTCTCTTATGATGTTTCTTCTTCTAATGTTAGTTCTTATGTGAATGATAACATGTTAATTTGGCAAGATAGGATGATTAGATTGGCTAAGGTTGGACTTTTGGGTCCCTTAACCAAGGTCTCCTTACCTCGTTGTGAGAGTTCTCTAGCGGGTAAAGCTACCCGAAAGCCTTTTGGTAAGGCTATTCGTGCCACAACTCCTTTGCAGTTGATACACTCGGACATTTGTGGTCCTTTGAGTGTTAGGGCTCGACATGGTGCCTATTATTTTATCACATTCATTGATGACTATACACGTTTTGGTCATGTCTATTTGATCTCCCACAAGTCGGATGCACTGAGTTGCTTCCAAAAGTACTTGGCGATGGTTGAGAATCAACGAAATGGACTTGTCAAAGCTCTTAGGACAGATCGAGGTCGTGAGTACCTCTTGGATCAATTCAAGAGCTTGTGTGATGAAAAGGGAATCGTTCATCAATTGACAACTCCCTACACGCCTCAACAAAATGGTGTTGCTGAAAGGTGTAATAGGACATTGTTGGAGATGGTTAGATCTATGATGGCACAAGCAAATCTACCAATTTCGTATTAGGGAGATGCGCTGTTGACCGCCACATATGTTCTAAACCGAGTTCCCTCGAAGTCCGTGGTAGCCACCCCTTATGAGTTATGGACTGGACGAAAACCGAATTTGGGTAATCTCCATCCATGGGGTTGTTTGGCTTATGTCCATGATCCTTCTCACAAACATGGGAAGCTTGGTCCGAGAGGGAGAAAGTGTATCTTCATTAGGTACTCTGACACTTGCCGAGTTGCAAAACAACACCTAAGGTATATTTGGGACTTGATACAACAAGGCGGAATAACCCAAATTACCTAATTCTCCCCCTTTTTACAATTAGGGAAAAGAATACCCTAAACGCCCTTGAATAAAAACCATAACGATCCTCCCCCTTTCGAAAAGAATTTGGCCACTAAGTTCATTTGATTAGGGGTATCTAACAAGGTTTAATGAGGCGTAAACTAACAATTATAGACCATGCATGCATATTAAAATAAAAGGAGCTAAAAACGAAGCCATTTAGCACAACATAAATCATTAAAACATAACATAATTCATACAACAACCATATAACAAAACAAATCCATTTAGCACAAACTTAAGCATTCAAAAACACCGAAAAAATCACACAAGAGATACGAAAGGCAAATAAACTACGAAAATCAAAGTAAATAGAAAAGAGAGGGCTAAGGCTTGGAGATGGTTTCGGCTAAGACTACTCATCATCATCATCACCCGCTCCACTACCGGATCCCCTCTTGAGATGGAGCTCCATCTTTCCCCAAAGATTGATCATCTCATCCTTGAGATGAGTGATCGAGGCATCGGTCTTGGCTTGGTAAGCGGTCAAGTTTTCCTCAATTGTGTTGAACCGCGTATCAATATGAGTGGTCAAGGCGGCAAACTTGGCATCAAGGTAAGCATGGAAGTCTTGAGTTGCGCCTTGACCCTCCATTCGGCCGCCGGGCACATGCAATGGTTCATTGCCTATCTCTTCATATTGGTTTATGGTGGCATTGGGCCGGAAGATGTAGTTGTTGCGGTGGAAAGCACCGGGCACAATGGAGTTATCGTCTTGGGCCGTCCATCCGGTAACATTTAGATGTGCCATGAGGTTTTCGGGAGTAGCAATGGCATTCTCGGGCACGGGTTCGCCCCAAAGAGGTGTGTCATGAGGGATGCCGTTTTCAATGAGAATAGATTGAATGATGTGGGCATATGGAAATGAGAAGCGAGAAAAGGTATCAACCCGTGCCATATAAGCAAGCATGATGTAAGGGAGATTCACCTTTTGATTCATCTCAAGGAGGGAGCGAAGGAGAAACACGGCGAATTGCTCCACATTGGTTTTGATTGTTGCCTTTGGAGTGATGATGTTGTTGATGAAGAGGAAGAGAAGGCGGTGCAATGCCGGGAGCTCGGTGGCGGTGAATTGGCGAACGGTGTAGTTCCTCCAACAATAAAAGAATCGGTGAAATTCATCATAAGGAGGCAACTCACGTGGCCAAGTGGCATGGATGTAAATCTCCAAATTGTCATTATCGAGGCTAAGGAGGTTGGCCAATGTTTCCTCGGTGATGGAGATGTGGCGACCGAGGACATAGGAGTTGGCGGTTGGGTGGCCATCGGTCCACGTCATTGTGAGATTGGCATAGAAGAGCTTGATCAATGACGGGTTGTACGGTTGAGAATGTGCGAGAAGACCCACCATGTTCCAATATTCGATCCTTTCTTTGATCCAAGTCAATTCCCTTGGATTCAAATGGTAGACACCATAGAGGTGCTCGAAGAAGAAGCACTCGGAGCACTCGCGATTGACATCGCGGTATTGGCAAAAATGCATGTACGAGGCCGAGTCTTTGAAGAGGTAATTGTTGGAGGATGAGAGGGTCCAATCCACGTGTACCGGGGGTATTTCCATTGGGATCGGTTGATCGGTTTGATCGGTTTGAACCGGTGGGTTGGAGGAGGAGGCACCCTTGGGGTTGCGCTTGGTTCGTTTGCTGGTAGCGGTTTTTGGTGCCATTGAAAATTGAGAGAGAAAGGATGAGGTTAAACCTTTGAATTGAAGAGCGGGAGAGGATTAGATGACCTTGGAGAGCACAGAACCGAAGCCGATCGAAAATCCGACGGTGGATTGAGAGAGAGAGATGAAAGGGTGTGAGTTGGAGAGAAAGAGAGAAAAATAAAAGGGGGGCTCGGATTAGAGAAAGAAGAGGAAGAAGAAGAAGAAGAGGTGGGGTCGCAACAGTTAAAAACGCGTCCACCGTTAAGCAACGCCAAAGGGCGTTGTACAACGCAGGAATCAAAACAGTGAAAATTGAGCAAAGACTGACTGCTCCGTTGTACAACGCTGAGTAGCGATGAGTAACGCTACAACCCAGCGTTGTGCAACGTTAAAGGGCGTTGTACAACACTAAAGCCAAATAAAATAAATAAAATAAAGAAATAAAACAACGTCTTACAACGGTGGACAGCGTTGTACAACGTTAAGTAAAAAGAAACAGACTGGCGTTGTACAACGGTGATCAGCGTTGTATAACGTTGAACTCGACAGATTTTAAAATTCAGCGAAGGAAAATTAAAATAAAATAGCCAGCGTTGTACAACGATAGTCCGCGTTGTGCAACGTTACAAGACAAAATAAAACCAGCGTTGTGCAACGGTAGGCAGCGTTGTACAACGTTTAACTCGACAGAATTCAAAATTCATTTTAAACTAACGTTACTCTTGCGTTGCATGACGCTGAATTGCGTTGTGTAACGCCAGAGTCAACAGAAAACCAGAAAATTCAGAAAATTAAGACCGAAATAGTTAAAAACTTATTTTTCAAGGTTTTCAAAAGAAATACAACCAATTTAAACTGAAATAAGCTCCAAACAACAGAGTCAACAACATGATATGCATAAATTTAATCTTTGAGTTCAAGCATAACAAGTTTGAACTTAAGTTCAAGATGTTGTTGTGTTGGAAGAGGTTTGGTGAAGATATCGGCGATTTGCTCCTTCGTGTCGATGTAGACCAATTCCACATCACCTTTCTCAACATGATCACGGATAAAATGATGTCGTATCTCTATATGCTTGGTTCTAGAGTGCAATACCGGATTTTTGGATATAAGGATAGCACTAGTATTGTCACACAAGATTGGTACCTTTTGGAAATCTAACTCAAAATCCCTAAGGGTTTGCATCATCCAAAGAAGTTGGGTACAACAACTACCGGCCGCTACATATTCCGCTTCCGCGGTGGAAAGAGCAACCGAAGTTTGCTTGCGACTAGACCAAGACACAAGTGAACCACCAAGAAATTGGCAAGTTCCACTAGTACTTTTGCGGTCCATACGGTCACCGGCAAAATCGATATCGGTATAACCTAACAAGTCTAGTTCGGTTTGTCTACCATACCAAAGACCTAGGTTTTGAGTACCCTTGACGTATCGCAAGATACGTTTTACCGCTTTGTGGTGAGATTCCTTAGGATTGGATTGGTACCTAGCACATAGACATACGGCATACATAATATCCGGCCTACTAGCCGTGAGATAAAGTAGGCTACCGATCATGCCCCGATAGAGAGTTATGTCCATAGGCTTGCCTTTCTCATCCGCATCGATATTCGCACTTTTGCCCATGGGTGTGTCTAAGCTCTTGCTATCTTCAACACCGAATTTCTTCACTAACTCCTTGGCGTATTTGACTTGGTTCACAAAGATACCATCCTTGAGTTGTTTGATTTGAAGCCCCAAGAAGAAAGTGAGTTCTCCCATCATGCTCATCTCAAATTCACTACTCATCAAAGAAGAAAACTCTTGGGCAAGAGTTGCATTAGTAGAGCCAAAGATAATATCATCCACATAAATTTGCACAAGTAGCAAATGGTCATCTCTTTTCTTAGTGAAAAGAGTTGTATCCATTTTGCCTCTACTAAAGCCATTGTCTAGAAAAAAGGTACAAAGACTACCATACCAAGCTCTAGGAGCTTGCTTCAAACCATACAAAGCTTTGTGAAGCTTATACACATGGTCCGGTTTGAAATGGTCAACAAAACCGGGTGGTTGTTGGAAAAAAACTTCCTCATCTATCCAACCATTTAGAAAAACACTCTTGACATCCATTTGGAATAGGGTAAAGCCTTTGTTAACGGCAAAAGCCAAGAGCATTCTAATGGATTCAAGACGAGCAACCGGTGCAAAGGTCTACTCAAAATCAATACCTTCTTGTTGCTTGAAAACTTGTGCAACCAAACGGGCTTTGTTTCTAACCACAATACCATCCTCACTTAGCTTATTTCTAAAAACCCATTTGGTACCAATAACTTGCTTACCTTTTGGTAATGGTACAAGTTCCCAAACTTGATTTCTCTCAAATTGGTTCAACTCTTCTTGCATGGCAACAATCCAATTTGGGTCAACATTGGCCTCTTTGAAGGATTTTGGTTCAAGTTGAGAAACAAAAGCACAATGACCAATAGTTTGGTGCAAACTAGACCTAGTCCTAACACCTTCCCTAGGGTCACCTATGACATTAGTAAGAGGATGAGAGGAAACTTCTCTAAGCACTTCGGGAAGCTAATGAACCGGTTGGGGAGACGGTTGAGGTTGAGAATCATCATGAGGCATTTCATTTTGAGTTGTGTCTAAGATGCCCTCCTCATGAGTCTCTCCCCCTATCAAAATGTCATCAACCCGGTTCAAAGGCTCCTCAATAATCACCGGTGGTTGTGCTTGAGGTTGAGTGGTCACTACGAATTCTAAAGATTTTCAACCCTTTTTCGTTTTCAACCCGATTGCTAAATTTAACAAAATGGTCAAATGCTTCTTCCTTGTGAGCAAGAAAGAAAACCCAAGTAAAGCGACTATAGTCATCTACCACCACAAAGACATACCTTTTCTTACTTATACTCAAGACATTGATTGGTCCAAACAAATCCATATGAAGCAATTGCAAAAGTTGAGTGGTTGAGATAATCTCTTTGGTTTTGAAACTAGACTTGGTTTGCTTGCCTTTCATGCAAGCTTCACACAACCCATTTAAGTCTAGTTTATGTGATGGAAGACCACAGACAAGTTTCAATTTCACAAGTTTCTTAATGGAGTCTAGAGAAACGTGACCAAGTCTTCTATGCCATAACCATGAACCGGTAGCTATGGCACTAAAGCATTGTTCACCATTTGTGAAGTGATCAAAGTTCAAGTAATAGACATCCTTTTTCCTTTGTCCCGTGTAAACAAGAGAATTATCCGAAATTTGATGCACAAAACAAGAGGAGTGATCAAACTTCAAATAATATCCCGCATCACATAATTGGCTCACACTTAAAAGGTTGTAGTTGAGACCATCCACAAGGTAAACATTAAAAACCGTTAAATTTTGGTTTCCAACCGAGCCTATACCAATAATAGAGCTCTTCCTAAGATTATTACCAAAAGTAACCTCACCACCATCAAAATGTTCAAGTGTCTTGAAACAAGATTCATCACCCGTCATGTGATGTGAACAACCACTATCTATGATCCAAGCACTTCTCTTGAATGATGATAACAAACACACCTACAAGAATACATATTAGTTAGAAACAAACAACTAATATATTCTTGTAATCTCTCCCCCTTAAGATTTGACAAAAATAACCTTGGGGAAAGAAGATGGCTAACTAAGCCACACTCGAACCACTTCCACCAATCAAAACGGATGTGGAAGTGACTTTAGGAACCCAAATCATGTTAATTGAACCGGATGTATGATTTGCTTTCCTAACTTTGCATTCTAGTGTGACATGGCCATTCTTACCACAATAGTTGCAACAAGCACAAGTTGGCTTGTTCACTTGTGAACTTTCTCTAACAAAATGGGTTTCAAAATGACGCCTAAGCTCCATGGCCCTAATCTTTGGATTCTTAGAGAAAGTGTATGATTGAGAGTTTCTCAAATTTGATTTTTGAAAATTCTTTTTGTTTTGTTGAGAGACTCTTTGATTTCCCCCATTGGTTTGAGGTCTAGTGTGTGTTCTATTCCTATTCCCACCATTGTTTTGAAAAGGATAAAACACCCATCGGGTCCCTTGAAATACAAGTTGCTAGGGCCCCGATTGTTTTGGAAATTCTTTTGAGGTCTTTGAGACCCATTTCTATTCCTACCAAAACTCTTTTGAGCACCATTTTGAGAGCCAACAAAATTCTTTTGCCCTTCCCGTGAGTGTTCCTACCATTGGTGCTCTTGTGATAAAGTCTCTCATTTTGTGTTGGGCTTGACATGGTTCTTGGTCTAGAAAAGGATTGATTCCTCTTTTTGAAGCCAAGACCCGTTTTGTCATTGGATTTTTGTCCCACAAACATTTTATCAAGATTCATCTTGGTGCTATGAGAAGCACTAGACGAACTTGAAGCCCTTTCATTTTTCAAAACATTTGTCTCACTCAAAGGAGTTTGACATTTTTCACAAACACTTGGTTTTTCAAAACTTTCAATCATACCCTTATACCTTGTCACCAAAGACTCAAGATCATGCACCTTAGTCGTCAAAAGACTAATTTGCTCTTTTTGACTAGCAATAGTCTTAAGAGACTCATCAAGATAATCATTCAACCTATCAAATTGCAAGTTTGCATCATCATTCAAGCTCAAGTCATTCTCACTATCACAATCGCTATCACTACTAGAGAATGAGTTTAGAAGTACCTCATTTGTGACCTTAGGCAATTCAATGGCAATTGTGGATGGTTCCTCTTGAATAGTCGTTGGAGCTTGTGTGAAAGTCGATGTAGAGGATGATGCTTCATCAAGGCTAGCTTTGCTCAATGGATGCACATAGATTTTGCCTCGGTTGAACTCGTTGAAGACCTCCTTCACCAAGTCATCTAGGTCGTCATCCATCGGCATCACCACATCATTCACTTGAGCCACAAGAGCAAGGTTGTCAAAGTCGCACTCGGATTCCAAATCGGATTGAGAGGATGAGCTCGAATCGGAATCGTTGTCCCAAGTGGCTTGCATGGCTCTCTCACCCTTCTTCTTGCTCTTGTAATGTCCCTTCTTGGACTTGAACCGGCCATCACCCCTTCTCTTGCCACCATCTTCCTTGTCCTTCTTCAAGTGAGGGAAGAGCTTGAAGCAAGAGTACATGGTATGACCTTCTTTTTGGCACACGAAGCAAAGAGCTCTTTCGTCATTCTCAAGCCTTTCTTTGTTGAACTTTCCCTCAAAGATCATGATGGCTCGAAACATCTTTGAGAGAACGGCTCCTTGCTTGTCCTCATCAAGGTCGATGATGCCTTTGGCTTTGTCACTTGAGTGGCGGTGTCTCCCTTGGTGGTTGTCATTGTGGCGGTTCTTGGAGGGAGATGCCTTGTTGTCATTTGCCGCCAATGCCACGGTTTTGGGCTCATACTTCAACTCTCCAAGTTGCTTGAGCTTCTCTTCCACGCACCGGTAATGGATATAGATGATCTCCGGTGTGAGGTTGTTGTGGGACCTTTGTTGTGTCTCAAGAGTCGAGATGAGAGTGTCGAATTGAGGTCTTCCCACCAAAGCCCTAAGCAATCTTCCTATAACACGACTATTAGAAAGGGTCTCTCCTATGTTAGTGAATTCATCGAGCAATTGTATAAACCGAGTATATATCTCCTTCCCTTATGCGGAAATTATCCAATCTAGACTCCAACTCAAATTGTCGAGAGCTTTTGATTAGAGAATTTCCCTCATAACGGTTCAAGAGAGAAACCCACATTTCATGTGCACTAGTAGAGCTACCAAAAATTGCCGCTATGGACTCATGTACCGAATTTAACAAGACATTCACGGCATTATCATTCTTGGTCCTAATGGTTTTAGAGGCATGGGTTTCTCTACCTTCACTATCACAATTGGTGTGTATGGCTTATCAACAACCTCCCAAAGATCAATCAAGTTAAGGTATACAACCATACATCTCTTCCAATAACGGAAGTTCTTGCAAGTGGAACCAAACTTGTCTGGTTTTTCTATCACCCTAGAGGCCATGAATCGAGGTTATCTACCTAACAAGATGGTCAAAAGATAACCCCTGCTCTGATACCACTTTGTTGTCCCTAAATTTAGGCCTAGAGGGGGGTGAATAGGCACAAAAACGAATTTTTAAACCGGTATGGTCAATATTTGGTTCAATTCAAACTTGGTCTAATACAAACAATCAAAGCACAAGCAATTCAAGTATAGCAAGATAATAAAGAGAGAAAGAGAGAGAGAAATTGAACACGCGATGTATTACGGAGTTCCGACCCGCTAGGAAGTGCTAGCCTTAGTCGTACGTCTCCGGGAGTTTCGCAACCTCGAAATGGGCGCGCTCCGTTCAATTCCACACGAACGGGACTACAAATTCGAACCAAATCACCTTGTTACAATCACTCTCAAGGTGGATTGGCCTAACTCAATTAAACAAGCTCAAACACTACAAAGGATTGAGGCTCTAACCAAATCACTCAACAAATCTAGCAATTAACACTAGTGGATTGGTTTAGCACACTCTAATCTCAATGATTTTGCTAAATAATGCTCAAACACAAGAGAGAGTAATGTCTAACTGGTTGGAGCTCAAAAGGGAGGAATTTCAAAGGTTTCAAAAGTGTCTAAACAGTTCCAAGAGGCCCCATATATATAGAGGGCGCCAACAGCTCCAAAGTCCAGTCAAAACAGACTCTTCCGTTATACAACGCTATATGGCGTTGTACAACGCTGAAATAGCCGTTGAAAAATCAAACGGTCACAGACAATAACGTTGTGAGTTGTCAGAGCGTTGTGTAACGCTGTATAGCGTTGCACAACGCTTCAGCAAAAATCCAAAGCAGAACCTCGACAGTTCCGTTGGAACTTGTCAGAGCGTTGTGTAACGCTAGGTAGCGTTGCACAACGAAGTCAAGAAGAGAAACAAGGCAGAACTGACAAACTCAAACAATATTGTCAGAACGTCATACGACGCTGACTGCTGTCACACAACGACGCCGTTGCACAACGCTATTCAGCGTTGCTCTACGCGACCAGAGCAACTGAGCGAAGTCTGAGCGAATTTTAGAGCGTTACACAACGCTACAATGCATGAAACATTGCAGCATGCATGCAGCATCGATGCAGATCGATGTCTGAGCAATGCAGAGCCGCCTGTTTCATACTGCGTTGTACAACGCTGAGTAGCGTTACACAACGTATGAGTGGAAATGTTGTGTAACGTTACTTAGCGTTGCTCAACGTTCTGACAAGGGGAAATAATGGATTTAACTGGTTTAAAAACAAATGAACTAACGTTGCACAACGCTACTGAGCGTTGTGTAACGCTGTTCCAACCTTGTCAGAGATTTTGCAATTTAAAATCGAATTAACTCAGCGTTGTGTAACGGCAACTGGCGTTGTATGACGCTGGACAGAAAAACTGAGCATTTTACCAGCAAATTGATTGAGATTAGTTTAGAGTTTAATTAAACCTTAATTACTGACTCTAACTGGACCAAAGCAATCTCTTGAAGCTCCAAACTAAGTGCCACACTTGCTTTAATCCATTCTTCAATAAATTTAGCTATAAAACACTAAAAAGAGATGTTAGTTTAAAGGTTTCGGTGTTGTTTTGCAAATCGACAAATCGAGAGAAAATGTTTAACCAACAAATACCGTACCATTTCACCACGTTAGACAGCCCTATGCTTTCTGCTTCTGTTGAACTTCCCACTCACAATATTTGTAATTGTACTACATGTACTACAGTTACATACAGTGAAATAGATGCTGTTGATGCTAAATAAGGTAGATTGATATTAAAGAACGTGGAGTCCAGCACAGATGGTCAGTGGCTCCGCCGTTATCCTAGAGGTAACGGGTTCAATTCCCGCTGGGCGCGGAAGAGGGATAAACTCTAATTTACAGAGTGGGCTAAAGCCTTATAAATAAATAGCCTCTTATTTCAAAAAAGGTAGATTGATATTAAAAAAAAAAACAAATATAAGGTACATTAGATAAGAATGTTAGGCGATAGGCATGAGCTGTGCCTTGTTAAATTCATTTCCATTTCATTGAAATGGAGATCTCCATACCATTCCAATTACTATAAATCAAAATACATATATATTAGATAATGTTAGGCGCAAGATTACTTCAAACAAAATTAACATTTTTTAAAATATTTAAATAAAAGCTAACAAAAAGTTATAATATAACTAAAACTAAAAACCACAGTTTATTAATTTGTTTATTTGACACGTCAACACCGACTTATATAAAAAGTTGTTAGAATGGTTGGAAGCAACAGACAAATATGTATACAAATATTCGAATTGTAAATCTTACATATTATGTTACATTAATTTGTTATGCTTGATGAAAATGTTGAGTTTTGTACAAAAAAATTTCTTTGGATATATTAATAATTATTGAGGATAACTTTCTCATAAATTGAAAAAATGCCACTAGAAGTATACTATCAATAGGAAATGTTTCCGTTATTTGAACACGTCGTTAGAATTACTACGTTTCTACGACTCAGAGTGTACATCAAGAGTCAGTACTGGTAATAGAAATGAAGACCAATAGTAAAATTATATGCATTTTTTTTTTTAGTTTTAAACTGCTCGTAGGCTAATTATATGCATGTAAGGACTTTAGAGTCGCGCAATCGTATTTTTCATAGAAATCCATCCCTCGGTGTTACTTCGGCCTTGTTTTTCGAAATCGGAGTATTAAATAATCGATCCGAACTGTTTAGTTTATTCTTCATATATATATGAAAATCTCTTATGAAACTAAATTATATATAAAGCAAAGAGATTCAACAATTCGAATTGGCCGTATAAAGCTCATATTTTAAGAAACAAGACTGAAGTAAAATGAATGGATTACTTCGCAAAGGCTCCGTTTGGATGCGTTGAGAATAAGGCAGGAAGAAGGAAGAAGGAAAGAAATTTATTGGGAAGGGGTAAATTTATTGGGAAGTGTGTAACTTTTGTGAAGAATTTAGATGGTTAGAAATAAATTTATTGGTAAAAAGTGATTATTCCTTATTCTTATTCCGGAAAGAAGCCATCCAAACAGAGCCAAAGTACAGCAGTACTTTTTTTTTCCGAAAGATGCTAAGTAGTAGCACATCTCATGACTTTATCATGTATTTAAGAGAGCAAAATAAGTACCTTAACACGTCAAAAAAGATTATTAGTACCGGATCATAATATTAATTGGAACTGTTTCTTGTTTATATTGCCATGAGCTTTAACATTGCCATTTCTAAGGAAAGGGAGACCTAACAAGGTGCGCAGAATTTTGGAACAATATACCCAATAGCCTCTCTTCACAAATACCACGGGCAACATTAATTGCTATTCCAGATAAAAAATAAGATAAAAAGTAGATAATTAGTAATTATTCAAGAGACTGTTCTATTATTGTATCTGACTGTCTAATGTGGTGAAATTGCACGTAATAGGCCATTTTGTTTGTTGTGCCGTTAACCATGATACAATTCGACATTTCGTTAATCGTTTTATTAAACGACATGTTACTACACCGTTTCAGATATCATTAATTTCGTTTGCCGTTCCGTTCTCTCCTAACAATACGATCTGTGTTGCCAGTTGACAGGTTTACTTTGTAACGAGTGGTTGGAACTTGGACCCCGCACCCAGCAGCCATCACTCATTGGCCACTCCTGGCCAAGCTTTGAACAAAATTTGATATGTATCAAGAACATCTTTTTATCATGGTTACGTACGTTCATATCACTAATAATTAATCACTAAACTTTCTTTTATGTTTTATACATTTGATGAATTAGTTTATGCTTTTATAATTTTATTTGATATTATGTAATATAATATATATGTATAGAGTTTTGCTATGGTGAGTTGCAACTCACCAAAGCGTCCGTGAGTCGAGTCCAAAATGACCGATCTAAACCGTCTAATACGATCTCCCTATTGAAATCTCCATGCAGATCAAATTTTATATTTTTTTCGAAATTTTTAAGTATTTTTTTTTAAATTTTAGAAAATCATGAATCTAATTAGTTCTGAACCGTTAAAAAATAGCAATTTTAAAAAATTCGAAATAAATACTTAAAAATTTTTTAAAATATAAAATTTGGTCTGCATGGAGATTTCAATAGGGAGATCATATTAGATGGTTTGGATCGGTCATTTTGAACTAAATTTTAGAATTTTGAGCGCGACTCACGGACGCTTTGGTGAGTTGCAACTCACCATAACAAAACTCTATATGTATATATATAGAGAGAAAATTTATGGTGCATACTAATGTACAAGAATTCCGGTGTATACTGACTTAAACTCTTTGATCTGCTTTAAAATGTCTGATCCAAACCGTCCATTGTCTAATATGATCTCCCTTGAAATTTGCTTGCCGACCAAATTTTACATTTTTTTCAAAATTTTTAAATATTTTTTTTCAAATTTTTAAAAGTGCTATTTTTGAATGGTTCAAAAAAGATTATATTAGTCATTTTCTAAAATTTCATAAAATAAAAAATATATAAAATTTGATCTTCAAGGAGATTATGATAGGGAAATCATATTGGTGGTTTGGGTAATTTTGAAGTAGATCAAAGAGTTTTGATCAGTATGCACTGAAATTCCCGTACATTGGTATGCACCATATGTTTTCTACATGTAGGAATGCTAAGTTCCTACGTGTAGGACGGAATGAGGTCTGTCCTACATGATCGTATTAGCGTAATCAAATTTCAAATCACTGATCAAAACCGTTACGTTGATTCTTCATATTGAAAACTCGAATGAAACCAAATTTTTCATTTTTTCAAATTTTTTTACTACTTATTTCGTATTTTTAAAAACCGTTATTATTGGAGGTTCCATATAAGTTCTAGGAGAAATTTTAAAAAAAATATGAAATAAATAGTAAAAAAATAACAAAAAATGTAAAATTTGATTTCATACAAGTTTTCAATTTGAAGAATCAATCTAACGGTTTTTATGTGTGGTTTGAAATTTGATTACGCTAATATACGATCATTTAGGACGGACCTTAGCATTCCTCTGTATATATGTATGTATATATGTATGATACGTACGGCGTCCTAATTATGAACATGTTATTACTTTAACTTGGATTTTAAATTCATTGATAGCATCGATCATAAATTCATAATTGACATCTGTCAGATATATATAAAAGTAATTAAACTCTAAATGCCATGTATATAAGCAGATCAAAGTACGGTTGTTTTATCTATGTGCAGTGGTTGCTGTCAGGTGTAACATACTTTCAGTTTCAGGGACCATAACCATGAAGCCGTGAACCCACCAAGCATAATAAAAGCACAAAAGGCTACAGCCTCTTTTATCTCCCCTTTCCCTTTCATGCTGGTGTTACCTAGACACCCCAGTATGCATATTATTCAATAATACTACATTTTTGTTAAATAAAAAACAAATAAATATATTATTTCAACGAATATCCTCTGGCATTCCTTTCCAATTGTAGGGTGTACAATTTATAGATTCGGACCCAAAACGAAACAATATTTGGAAACAGTTAAATTCCAGGAATATTCTTCTTCATCCTTCCACAAAAAGAACCACTCTATTGGTAATTCCACGAAGTGTACACATTGCAATTGCCTAGAGCCTTAGATTTGCACTTGGGGCGAATAACTGAGAAATAGTAAGGAGCATACACTGATTAACAAACCCAACTTCAATTTGGCAAATGAACTCTTACCTTCATAACCTTCCACTGAGTGGGGTTCCCTGACTTGGGAACATTTGTGGGTCCCCTAATTAGTTTTAGTCCATGATTAGTGCAACAACTACCTCAACAAATAGCTTTGACCCCTTAACCGAAGAAAGTTTTTTGATGCCCCAATTTTCAACTTAAATCAAGTTGTAAAGACAACTTAAATAGAGGCGCAAAAACTAAACAAAACTACCAATCTTCACAACCAACCACACATGTATGTAAACATAAGTACATATCTTTTGGTTCAGTGACAAAAAGCAATGTATTTGAAGTAAAAGTCGCAAGTTCGAAGTTCTCGGTGGGAGGTCTTTCATAGATATTTAATTTATAAATAAATTAGGAGGTTTGACCCCCAATTTATCTTAAAAAAAAAAATAAATACATGTGAAACGCTGTATACAAATTTTGCCAAATTAAAGCATGCAAAGTTTGGCAACATCAGCTCAGTTCTTCGCTCTTCCATTTTTTCTATCTTTTTCTTAACATATATAGCCTCCAAAAACACTTTGCAACTATAAATGTACCATTTTATGCATTTATCCTTGATGGTGACGAATTATTTAATATATATGTTGTCCAATCATATGTCACTTGTTAAGGACATCGGAACAGCTCCAATGAGTTAATATTTTTGCACAATCAAGAAATTTACGGAGTCTTGAGGCATCAATTAATGCATCATGAACAGGAGTTCGAAATCCAAGAAATGTAGTACGCTCAAACCCATTATTATTATATATTGGCTTTTATCATGTTTGTATCCAACATTAATTACTTTAGATGCGTTTCTAACTTTCTATGTACTATAATTATTGGACGGATAAGATAAATGTTATCTAGTTTGTTGGTGCCTAGAGGAGGAGAATCTGAAAGAGGAGGCAGGTGCACATGGGCAAAGAGAAGATCAACTATGGCACAATGCAAAACCTATTCAATCAATCAGGAGTTTATTTTTTTCTTTTTCTTTTTTTTTCTAAAATTTGAATTTTTCCATTACCTGAAAGATTTTTTTTTTCCCACTTGTTCTTATTATAGAAGAAAAGAGAAAAAAGTGATTTAGCAAGCTAGTAGAAATATTACAAAATTAGATCTGGTTTTCTGATCAGATGCGGTCATTATGTTGTGCAACCATATGACTATATGAGCTAGATCTGTTTTTGACCATATTGACATAGCTAGTGTCACATTACTTGATGTTTACTTGGAATATATTTGGATAATATTTGGACAGGATGTAATTGAAGGAATTAGCAAAATCACTATTCAAAATCCAAATACCATATAACCATTTACGCGTTTGAGGGCACTGCAACCGATTTGTGGAAGTAAAATTAATTCCATACATTACAAACAGCACCTAGCTAATTTGTCAAAACCACAAAATCTCAGTGCTAATTGCTAAAACAATGCACTGAAGCAAGCACTCACTAAAGCTAACGACAACAACCATCTTCTAACAAAAGAAATAGCAAACACAATAAGGGGAAGGTAAGTAGTTAAGCCTGGTAAGAAGTGAAAGGAAGAAAGACAGAGCCACAGAGGTAAGATAACACTCAACCTACCATAATTTATTGACTGGCAAATTAAAGGATTTTGCCAAGGACACATAAAATTTTCAACTAGTAACTTCACTCTAGAAACCCAGTTTTTGTAAGCACTGCATGCCTCACTCTGCTAAGGTCTCTTCCTTTCAGTGTTCTTCCAGCACCTTCGCACACAGAGAAAGAAGAGATATTGCTCCTTGCCATCTTTTTTGCAAGCCACTCGTGAGGTGGGACCCTCTCCTCTGATCCTTCCTCTTCTACCAAGTCTTCATCTCTCACGTCATCACAAGCATGCGTTGAGTTCTTGTTTTGGTATATCTTGGACCAGTCAGTGATGTTGACTGGTGCAGACTGCCTCATGGTTTTGCCCATTCCAGTATGTTTTGGTATTGATTTAGGAGAAGTGTTGGAAGAAGAAGGAGAATAGATGGTTTTATTTTTGTGCTTTTTGTTACTCATAGGGCTAGAACCGTACTCCTTTTCATTTACAAAAGAGGCCCAAATTTCCTCTTCATCAAAATCACCATCGGCCATTGCAGGTAGCTAGTTACTACTTACTAGTAAGGGAGGAAGAGGCTGGTAGTCTTTTGTTTTGGAATGGAGAGATTTTAGTGTGCGAGTAATTTGCTTTCAAAAAAAGGTTTGAGAGAAGAATATATGTTCATGTGGGCATATGATATATTGATATGGGTACCTAGTTGTATGATGTATGATATCCAACACACTACATTGTTAGATTTCCAATGATGGAGATAATGAGGCTTCCTTTACAGCCCCACAGCCACAGGACACCAATTATAGCTGTGCAAATTAGGATTATTTACCACATCAACTCTTTTTTAAAAAGGTAACCATTTTATAAATTATACTGCAGAATTTAAAAAAACGAAAAGAAGGAATGACAGAATAGTAACACAGAGTTCAATTAAAAAGATGGAGACTCGATCTCCATTTTTTCTTAAAAAAAAAAATAGTAACACAGAGATAACAAAGAGAGAATAATTGGCTCCGTTTAGATGGGTGCGGAATAAGAGAATAGCTTCTTTCTACTTTCAAATTTATTATAAACAATTTAAACTTTTCGCAAAGTTACACACTTCTCAATACTTCTTCCCTTATTCCTCTTATTCCCACACCATCCAAACGGAGCCTCAGTGTTAAAATGCTTTTTCTATTTTCAAAACAAAAGACTTGATCTCCATTTTTTCTATGTTTGGGAGATTGCAACGAACCTGGGTTTGCGAACCCAACTATATTACAAAATTGCTTTCCCAATTGGTTCGCGATGCTCGCGAGTTCGCCAAAAATTTGGAACTCAGAACACACTAGCGAACAAGCCCATGTTCTTATTCCGCGCCTAGTTCGCACGAATATCTGGTGTTCGCGAACAACGTTGTTTGAGGCGATACCAAACACACCACTGGGCTATGTTAGGAAGGGCTACGAACAGCCCAGTTTGTAAACAAGAAAATAAATTTTGCTGCTAAACAAAGAACAGTTGTTCGCAGTTCGTGAACTAGGGCTTGTTCCCAGTTCCTAATTTTTGGCGAACTACAAATCCCGAACAAGAACTGGGTAGGACCCATGCAGTTCTAGTTCCTTGTTCCTTGTTCACACGTTTTTTGGCAAACACCCTATGCGCTCGTCTGGATTGCTTAGGAATAAGGAAGAATAGACTATTCCGAGCAGAAATATTGGGCATAGTGTAACTTTAGAAAGAGTAGGAAGAGTTTTATTCCGAGAAGAAGAAATATTGTTTGGATGGTGAGTTAGGAATAAAGATGTTGTAAAATAAAGTAATAATTATTTTAATAAAAATAATAATAAATATAATTATATTATAAAAATAATTAATTTGCAGTATTATAATATTTTAAAATATTTTTTCGGATGGTTAGTTGAAATTATGTATATATAATTGTTGGAAAAAGCTATTTTTCCTTATTCCTAAGCAATCCAAACGATATTGTATTCAACGGTAGACACAGGCGTGGTGTGTGTGTGTGTGTGTGTGTGTCTCTCTCTCTCTCTATATATATATATGAGATTGACTAAAGTATACTTCAGCATACAGATCGTCCGTATGCTGGAGTCGTTTCTCAAAATCTAAAATTCATACAGTCGATCCAAACCGTTCAAATTGTTCTCCATATTGAAATCTCCTAGGAAACCAAAATTTATATTTTTTCAATTTTTTTGCTATATATTATGCTATTTTCAAAAAACACTATAAAGGAGTATTTTTTACCCTTCAATTTGAAAATAGCATAACATATAGCAAAAAAATTGGGAAAAATATAAAATTTGGTCTTGAATGATATTTTTATATGGAGAACAACTTGAACTATTTGGATTGACTGTTGGAATTTTCGATTTTGAGAAACGACTCCAACATACGGATATATATATATATAGAGCATATAGAATTTTGCTATGGTGAGTTGCAACTCACCAAAGGGTTCGTGAGTCGCGCTCAAAATTCTGAAATTTAGTTCAAAATGACTGATCCAAACCGTCTAATACGATCTTCCTATTGAAATCTCCATGCAGACCAAATTTTATATTTTTTTCAAAATTTTTAAGTATTTTTTTGAAATTTTGGAAAATCATTCATCTAATTAGTTCTGAACCGTTCAAAAACAGTAGCTTTTAAAAATCCGAAATAAATACTTACAAATTTCAAGAAAATATAAAATTTGGTCTGCATGGAGATTTCAATAGGGAGATCGGATTAGACGATTTGGATCGATCATTTTGAACTAAATTTCAGAATTTTGAGCGCGACTCACGGACCCTTCGGTGAGTTGCAACTCACCATAACAAAATGCTATATATATATATATATATCTATGTGTGTGTGTGTATATGTAGACACACACACACACACACATATACATAATTTTGAAACCCTGTCAATCAAAGCGCTTTGACTGGAGTCCGGGTTAACCCCCGTCAGATCTCAATTTTGAAAATTTAAATGACTGATCAAAATCGTTCAATATGATCTCCATATTAAGATCACCTTACACACCAAATTTTACATTTTTTTGAAAATTTTAAGTATTTTTTTTGTATTTTAGAAAATCGTTAATCTAATTTATTCTGAACCCTACAAAAACTGCTATTTTTAAAAATCCGAAAAAAATACTTAAAAATTTCAAAAAAAATAAAAAAATTGGTCGGCAAGGAGATTTCAATATGGAGATCATATTTGACGGTTTGGATCGGTCATTTGAACTTTCAATATTGAGATCTGACGGGGTTTAACCGGGATTCCGGTCAAAACGGTTTGATTGAATCCTTCCTCTATATATATGTATATATGTATATATATGCACCCAAATATAATACGCTTATCCAACTACACTACGCATCGACAAGTCCTTGAGACTGTCTCCAGTTGTACCCTTATACTGGACTCGTTCAGTATCTATTTTCTAATATCCCCTCTCAACTAAGATGGTCCAGAAGAGACCATCAACTTGTCCCTAATTAAAAAAATTGCGGCCAACACTTGTCTGGTGCGGCCACAGACCTCTGGTGCCACCAAGACCTCTCTGGTGCGGCCAACAACTCTCTGGTGCAGCCAACAATCCTTCTGTGCGGCCAACAGCTCTCCAGTGCGGCCTACAATGCATCCAACATGTCCTGGACATCTCCAGTGCGGAGTACAACCTAGCTGTGCGGCCAACACTTGGGCTGGATGACTCATTCCCAGCCCAGCACGCTGTTGTACTTCGAACTGGGCCTGTTGTAGCCTGCACAGCCCAAGTCGTAGCCCGCACCGACCTAACTGTACTCCGCACATAACCCTAAACCTAAACCATTCCCTATATAAAGCGCCTCCTATGTCAAATTAGGGATCCTTCGCTCCATTTTTTCACTCCCCAGGTAGCCGCCTCATTTCCCACCATTTTCCTCCACTGTAGCCCGCACAGCTCCATCGTTGCCCGCACAATGCCATCGTACCCCGCACAACTCCACTTCGTACCCTGCACAACACCATTTTTCACTGCCGATCCACTCTCTGCCACGTCGATTCACCCCACACTGCCGCCATTGCACCCCGCACCGTCGCCATTGCATCCCGCATCGCGTCTCTGGAGCTTGGATTTCATGCGACAGCAGTGATTCTGGCTTCGATTTCAACTCTAGAAGCTTGCAAGTAGGAGGAATAGGCTGGATTACGGTTGTATCTTTCTTTTCTCTCTTGTTTGCTCGATTATGGAGTTTGTATCTTGCATTTCATCAATTACTTTCAGTTTTGAGCATATGCTAGGCTAGATTGCATTATCTTAGGGCTTAGGTTAGATCTTGATGTTTGGATTGATGTATGACACTTGATATTTGGTATTTGATGTGTATTGCTTGTTGGATATTATTTGTGAATGCTTGTTTGTGCTTGATTGATTAACTGAACCTCTTATTAGATGAATGGCCACATCTAATCTTGGTCAAAGGTGTAGGTTAGTTGATTGGTTGAACAAAGTGACTTGAGGTAGGATATAAGCCGAAAGGTAGTCCAATTGGTACCCGACGGGGGAAAGTTTCTGCTAAGGCGAATGTCTAGTGGATACCTTTAAAAACAACAAGTGAACTTAGGTAGATTAAGCCAACATGCGAAAGTTGAGGGTTAAACAACTTAATGGGGGTGTTAGACTAGGTTTCGGTCCCGATACCATGACCAACAAGCGACAACTGAGGTCTAGGAAGTCCAAGTCCGGCTATATCTACCTCACACAAGCCAAAAACCAAGTTATTGAGTCGAAACACCATTAACTGAGGGTAGTGCGGGCAACATTGGTGCCTATGCGGAGTACACAGGCCTAATCTGCTGCGCACTAGTCGGTATCGGCACGAAAGTGACCGGTGCCGACGATCCGAAGCCGGATTGAAAGTAAAACTGAAACCCTAGGACACTTTCATTGCATATTTTATCACCAAAACACCAAAAATTGTTAGTTGCTTGTCTCTTAGTTGATTATCTTTGTTAATTGTTAGTTTAAGCCAAAAACTTTCATTTGATTGTCTAGATTTTGTGAATAAGTAAGGTTTAGTACTCAATCTACCGTCCCTGTGGATTCGACCCCTAACCACATCCAACGATTTACCGTACGCTTGCGGTACTTTTAGGACTAAATTAGGGTATTATTAGCTACACACCAATGATCTTGAGCAGTATAGATGACTGGTTGGACGATTGATTTACTTGACAATAACATGACCAGACTTATGCTACTCAGTGTGTAGGCACCTCTTAACATTCATTACAATGCAACAATTTGAGTATTGTGCTATTTAAAGGGTAGTCTAGGACAAGGTATTATGCTCAGTGCTTACAATGATTTGCTTTTATCTGGGTACTGCTACTCAGACTGCGTAAGTTGTCCGTTGACTAGGCGATCTTTGACCGGCTATTTTTGTGATGCTTGGTAGTTCACCTATTTCATGAAAGACTAAAAAACAGCACACTGCATCTCGATCATCAGCATAGGCGAAGTATAGGTCAATGGCTACCACACTATGCGAGTTAACATGGCTAAAAATTACTTCTCAAATCTCTTAGGGTTTCTCATACTCGACCAATGAAACATATTTGTGACAGTCAAATATCTCTCCATGTATCCGCAAATCTGATTTTTCATGAACAAACAAGACATAGAAATTGATTTTGTAAGAGACAAGGTTCAAGGAGGACATATTGCAACTTTTCATACTCAGACACATGAGCAATTGGCTAACATCTTCAGACAGACTCTTGACAAGCGACAACTTCACTATCTTCTTCGCAAGTTGGGCACTGAAAATCCTCATGTTTGAGGGGGAGTATTGCAACAATTACTCTCTTGATTAGTGAATATATCAATTGTTGTTGTAATCTATGAATTAAATGGTGTAATCTTACAAAAGATATTTTGTAGATTGTAGTAGATTTTTTTTTTTGTTATATTAAAAGAACAGCAGCTCGTATAAAGAATGGACACAATTTTATTCAATAAAAAATCATCTTTCGTAATTTGTTAATCTATACATATAAAATTGTATTAAGTAGAAACATATATATACATCATTAATAGTACATATTAAGTTAATATAAATTATAAAAGTTTTAATTTATCGTGAATATAACAAAATATATATTTGAGTTGTTGGTATCCATAAAGTAAAATATAATAATAAAATAAGCTGTATTATCTTTCATAACAATATTATTTGGCAGGAATGCCTTGAAGAAAATAGACAGATACTAACAGTAGCGCCAAGCAAAAGACAGGAAACGAGACAGCCCAAGTACCAGTCGTGGGCTCGTGGCGCTGTGAGCAACACTATTTCGGACAGAGACCGAGAGTTTCAGGTACGGGGGAGAGAGAGAGAGAGAGAGAGAGAGAGATCCTTTATCTTGAAAAGAAAGAAATGAAAGAGAGCGAGAGAAGGGGAGAAGAAACAGAGAAAGCAGAGCAGGGGATTGGTGAACTCAGCTGCACTGAACTGGTATTATTCGTACACTGAACAATGAATGGATGACAAGAGGAAACGATCACATCTTTTAGAGCCCCAAGGCCCCAAATATTGTAATATTTGTAATGGAATCAATCCATCCGTTGTTTGTTGCAGACTTGAGAGAGCTCAACTTTGCCTCACCATTTCAGGCAAGTAATGTTTCTGCTATTTAGAAGTGACCACACACGACCATCATCCAAATAATAATAAAAAAAGAAAAAAGGATGAATTGCACTAAACAAAAAATATGCGGACTTATCTATCTATATAAGAAAACGCATCTATGTGTTATTTTACAAAGCACTGGATGCATGGGGTTTTGTGATTTTAAAGATCAAAACAAATCTCAAATTTTATCTCTTATACCTTTTTTTTTATGCTCAAAGAACATCGAAAAATGTGTGAAATTTTGGAGATATAAAAATTGGCTCGCAAGTGATATATAAAAAAAATCATTTGTAAATATATTTCAAAGTTTATGAAATATTTATGTTGTATTTTGAAAATTTGAAACCTATTGAATAATTGGACAAAATTGTGCTTAATATATTTTTGAACCGAAATTAATTGTAGATTCTCGTAATTTAATTGCTGCCATAATACCATATAAATTTATTGGAGCTATTCTATGATCGTATAAGTTAGATCACATCTGATTACATTTGAAAAGAAGGAGCCTATCACATGTCTTGAATATAAGTTTACAATTGCTCTTATAGTATTTGATTGCATATATCATGACAAGTGTGTCAAATAGTTTCGAGTCGAAGCTACAGCGATGTAATAAATACTTTGCAAATCATCGTAACACGATTCTTAATTATTATAGATTTATAGTCGTGTCTGTCCTTCCATAAGAAAATTTTCTAGCAAATTAATTAAGCGTCTTTCAACAATAACTAGATGAGAGGGAGGCCGCTTCGCCGCCATTTGATAAACTTTGATGGCTAAATCTATCAATATATAAAGAACTATCTTAGATGATTGGTACAACTATTTTTAATTAAGAAAGATAAACTTTTAGAATATATTCAGATTGATCGATCAACAAAAATTGAAAGGTTCAGATTGCATGTTGTGTGAGTGGATAATTTTTTTTCTATAGATTAGACATGAATTAGCTTAGACTTCTAAATATATCTATCTTAGATTTTCAAATATATTTAATTTTTAAACTATTTTTAATTTATATAAATAACATTATAAAAAAAATGAATTCTATTTTTGACCTTATTTTTAACTTAAAAAATTAATTAATATCTTAGATTAATGGTTAACTACAACATATTAGATTATTTCTTGCGAAATGGGCTGACGAGCTTGTGCCGGAAGGGTCCGTTCCAAGTCTGGTCAGTTCTAGGACTGGACAACCTTATGGACTCATGTTAGAACATACCGTTCCAGGTCTGGTACGATTCGTTTCAGAACATGCGCCATATTAGGAAACAATCTAGAAAGCAGATTTTGCTTAGCATCCAAGACATTGTGAAATATGATAATAGTTTAGGCAAAGGGTGCCAAGGGCAAGTTTTGATCTCTTAGAATGCCTCTCTCCCAACTTTGGCGCGTACAAGTGTGTCGGCTTTTTCGTCATACCTCGAAAAATGAAATGAGTTTCTTCGAGAAATTGGAAAATATCTTAGATTCACTCCCCTTAAGGTCCTGTTCTTAATGTCCATGTGTATATTTATGTTTTTATACAAATAAAACCTTGTATTCTATTCTGTCCAGATTGGTGCACTTATGCATGTAAAAATGCTAAAATAACTTAAAGCATACAAAATTCATGATGCATTATTCATTTAAACTCCAGTTTTAAATAAATCCACATATCAAAGGGCTGGTTGAGACTTAACACATCTTTTATCCATGTTATTTTTTTGTATGTAAGAAGTTTAACTCAGATTAGTTCAAACCCATTGCTTATGGAACTGACTAATCTTACTCGAATTTGGCAGCACAACAACTAAATAACCTATGGATTATTCAAAGGTTTCATAATTTGAGCCATTTTGAGCTCAAACCATGGAACCTAGGCCTAGGATTGAGGAGACCTCAACCAAAGCCATTGTTGCCTATCCTTGAGCATGGCATCAAGGTAAGCAGGTAAGCACCTCTCTCCAGTCTTCAATTGAGGAGACCTCAATGAAAACCGTAATGGAGAGAGGTGAAGAGTTGAAAGATGGGAGGATAGGCAAAACAGCAAATTAACAAGCAAGATACACAATTGACGAATTCAATTCACTCAGATCTCCTCAATTACAAACAAACATCATTCAATTACTACCTTTTTCTCTATTTTCCAAGCGCTCGATTTGATGCCTTTCACCACTCAATACAAGATAATAGCAATTAAACCCTAGCCTAGCCTCTGGCTGCTCTCCTCTCTTTTCCTGTCTTCAATTTGGGGGTTTATATAGGCTTAGGGTTTGGGAAGCGCTTCTTTGACCAACGGTCAGGTTTAGGGAAACCGTGGGCTGGGCAGATCGGTTTTTGGTTTGTGGATGGAGAGGGAGTCACGTCGTCGAGTTCCCCATTTTTACCCGGCCTTCGCGCGGTAAGAATCGCGATTTGCTCCTCTGTCCTCTTTTTACTCTGGTGAAGAAGAAGACTCATCACCTAGGGTCCACTTGTAAGGTTTAGTGAGGAGAGAGAGCTGGATGAACGTGGTCTTCTATGAACCAATTGATACCTATTGAACTTCTGTGCATAGTACATCAAAGTCAGGTGCACCCAATCTTTAGATGAGAAGAGTAATTCATCCAGTGGGGGCAGCGACACTTATGGCCTCCCTGGGATCCGCTGCAATGGATGGACGCGCCAAAGGCCTTGCATTTTTCTGGGATTTCATTTGATCTTCACAATTTTCTTTTTATTCCTTTAAGGCCAAACCAAAATAAATTATTTGAAGGTCTTCCCTTGGGTATTTTTGCATGAAATTTTATGGGTAAGCTTAGAAAAATATGATAAATTTAATGGATCAAATGGATTTGGTAAATTCCTCATAGATTTATTTCGGTAATTTTATGAAATTTTTGGATTTCTTTACAAATTTTGGAGTTTGTGTGGGTATTTCTCGGGTTTAAAAATTATAAAATTTATCATAATCCTCAGGAAAATTTTGGGTATTTTTTGATGATTTCTGGAGGTCATTTGATTTTTTGGTGGATTTTTGACGTTCTTTGCAGATTGTTATGCTTCTCTGTGCGTGAAAATTCGGGGTCAAACAACAAGGACGTGGCTAGGGCTTCATGGTGTCAGAACAAATAGTCATGAGCTAGTATTATAACACAAAAGTTTGGGTTTAATTGAATTGATTTGATGAATTTTGAATCTAACCTGAACCGTTTTTTGGTTTTCAGCTGGCACACGTTTTAGAACGATCCATTTCATGGCTTGAACGGGCCGTTCCAATCTTTATGACAATTATTCTGAACTGATTTGAACTATGTATAAATCATTTGTTGAGTTTTAATTACGACATATTTATTGTTTGTAATTGCTAAGTGGACACAATGGCTATAACTTGAACTGTTATTGAATTGTTTGTAATGATTTAGCCCTTTGTGATTTTTCAAATTGATTTGAAATTGCAAATATTGCTAATTCAGAGGATTATTGAAAATTGAATTAAGTTTATGAAATTCAAAATCATTAAAATATGACCTAATTAAACTATCTAATTTAGATTTAGCTAGAGTAGATTGTCAAGTTAGGAGAAATTTTTTTTACAATTTCTCAATCTAGATTAAAGCTACATCTTTCTACTCTTTCTGTTATCCATCAGGCGGTTTGCTGCACTTTAATTTTGGTTGCAAACTGTTAAGTATTTATCAGAATATTAGGGTTTGCTCCACTTTAATTTTGGTTGCAAACTGTTAAGTATTTACCAGAATATTAGGACGGTCTATTCTAAAACTAGGGTAGCATGTCTAAAACCAGGTTAAACATGTTTCTAGTATAAGCTAAATATAGTTTAGTTTTTGGGTTGTTTGTATTGGTTAGGTACATATAACATTTTATGCATCCTTCATCTTCTCATCTTTGTCGTAGTTTTCATTTCTAGGAGTTGTAAGCGCATGTTGTCATGAGGCAAGTTCTATCGTAGAAAATAAGGTCGGTGCTTAAGTGTCCATATGATCATGACCTTTTCTGGAAATCTTGGATGGACGTGGTGTAATTTCAATGGCTAATGGCTGAATGGAAAACTATCGCTTTCTTCTTGTACCTTAATGTGTCTCATCTAGTTTTTTTAGGGCGGACCTTTCTCTTACCAAAACGATATGTGTCAAGTTTGTTGGTTCATATAAGTGCCATACAATCCAGCACATGTTATACTTTTAGGATTTTCATATTAGAATTGATGTGAAAAAAATATATAAATTTAGGTATACTTTAAATCCAATATAAAGGCATTTGGGTTGTATTTGGGGGATCCGTATCCTCTGGACATCTTATTAAGATGTCCAGAGTGCCCATCTCTTGTTCTAAACCGTTCGATCGAAATCGACGGCCAGATGTAAAGCGCTGAGGGGTTTCTTTCTTTTGGCGTTAGTTCATCTCGAACTCTCCGTCTCTCCGTCTCCTCTTTCTAACCTTCGCTCAAACCCTACACAAGTACGGGCACCTCCGTGCATTGAATTCTCCTCTGCCTGATGAGAAGTGATAGAGAATCCTAGATCGAGCGATGGACGAGAAGCGACAGAAAACCCTAGATCGAGCTCGTCTGCACTCCCAGTCGCTGCCCAGGAATTTCTCTCCTCGAACTCAGTGGAAAAGGCACTACTCCTGAGAAACAAAGAGACAAATGTGCGAAGGTTCTTCAGCCTCATTAAGGTCAAAAAGGGTGCGAGGTGAGCATGCTACAAACAACAGTAAGAATATAAGTGGCGATATCAAGAATTGCTCTTCGAGGGAGATTCCTCACAAGATAATGTTCATGAATATTGCTAACAATTAAGAAAAAATTGCCTTACTAAGATAAATTATTTGTCCAGTGGATGTCGTGTATATAAATACTTGGCCAATATTATTTGAAATCTCTAAAATAGATAAATGAAATCATAAAACCATAACAAATATCAGTGTGCTCTTTTTTTTTCCAAATTGAGAGATTTCAACAGTTGTATTTTTTCTGATTTGGTAAATTATGTATAGAATAATGCTATTTGGTAAATTATAGCACTAATACATATGGGCAACTATTATCCTTGTTTTAGATAGCATATGATAATTCTACATGTTTTCCATGTGGGTGTGTTTAGTTATTATAACAGGCGCCAATAATTCATTACAGGTAATTTATGGTCTTGATAAGTCAGAAAATACAGAGAAGACTATATTTGTGGCATGTGAGGAGGAAAGATGCTTTGGACGCTTCAAAAAGAGGCATAAGAGTGTTCAGCAGTGAGTGGCTGATGAGCTGTGTTATGAAGCAAGAGCTGGATCTTGAAGCCCCTCAATTTCTTGAGTCTCTGTAACTGAGATAGTATTTTTGGCCCCTCAGTATGATGAGGAAGAGGCAAAATTAGTTGTATGTTGTAATGAATGAATTAATACTATGTATTTTTGTGTTATCACTTATCAGATTCTCAATTCTTTCGAAGTATTTTTTTGCAAAAAGTTTATAAGCTGTTGTGATATTTAGTATGGCCCAATCTTTATATTTAGAAGTATTTTGTATTTTCTATGGATAATTAATATTGATATGGTCTCTATTTGTATCAAGTTTGCTTTGATATTTAAATACTAGTTTGTTTATTGTACAGGCCGCCTGATATTTATGATGCTGGTCAAATTATAGTGTAGCAAGACCTCTAATATTAGCTTGCATATTGGCTTGCTGGTCGTGATTAGTTTGAATCAATCAAAATTGTCTTGATATTCAGTAATTGATTAATAAGATAAGGCATTTACTTGAATAACACATACAATGAAGTATATCAGGGGTAAAAAGAAACAACACTTATTAGAAAAAGCTTGTGCAATTCTGAACATGTTTCTAGTTTGTCTTGATATTCAGATACAAAAAGATAATACAACACTTATTAGAAAAACCTGGACATTACAGATTTTGCAGTAACTTGACAGCACAAAACTTAGAAAAATAACACACTTTAAAGATAATACAACTATATCTAACATATAAACAACATTCGTTCATCTAATAATTTTACCAAATGCAAACAAAAAACTTGAAGTCTGACACATACTACAAATCAGTTTCGCAAGTACAAAATGAAGTCTGACATACAAAGTCTTCCTTTTTGTTATTGACCAAGTCCTCTTGCAATTTAACCAAGTCGTCATCTTCTCAATTTTGAACCTCATAGTCTATTATCTCTCTACCATTTCCTTCCACTTTCTTTAGCTAAAAGTAATAAAAAGTAAATGTTAAGAACTATTACAAATGCTGTAGGCTTAATTGCAACTTGAGGAAACTTATTCGGTATTGGAAAAGTTTAAATCTCTCCAAGATACATTCACTAGTACGTTTAAAAAAAGGAGAAGCATATAAAATGGTGGCTTGCTTACATTCAACTAGTACAAGAAGTTGGTGCCCAGATCGCAAGCCCAAAATCGAACACTTGCAATATGCAAATTAGTACAAATAAGTAATAAACAACATCACAAGTCAATTTCAGAAGGCAAAACTTATCGGAAGATAGCAAGTTCAACAACATCGGATGATTTATGCCAATTATAATCCTCTAGATTGTCTAATAGTTAGCTAATTTTTAGAAGGTACGGTACTAATTTCAAACCAAATCCACGAATTTTAGGAAAATAAAGCATGGGAGATCAAATTGAAAGGGTTTTTAAAATTAGAACTAAAAAATTCACAAATTACCAGTCGAGATCGAGAACACAAGGGAGCAAAGTGGATCAGAGGCGAAATTCTTCAAACTACCATTTAGAGGGAAGAAGGAATCACTGTAAATCGGACTGAGTTAATCTCGTTTGGACATCATTTTCTTTTTTTTAATTACTGGGACTCGGGGCACAGCAGAAAGAGAGAAGGGGATTGATCGTTCTTGTGCGTCGTTTGATTTTGATATGACGGATCGCAATAAGTGACATCAGAGGATGCGGCCAAGTCGGAGGAGAGGAGCGACAATATGATCAAAGCACGAAACTAGGAGAGAAAGACTTGTACAGGACTGTAGGGTTTTCCAGAGTACTGAGCGGAGGTTCGAAGAAAAATGAGACAGACAGACAGACGGAGAGTTCCAGAGGAACTAACGCCCAAAGAAAAACCCCTCAGCGCTTTATATCCGGCCGTCGATTTCGATCGAACGACTTAGAACGAGAGATGGGCACTCTGGACATCTTAATAAGATGTCCAGAGGATACGGATCCTGTATTTGGGAGTTGAGCAAGTTATAATGTCATCGCGTCAAAGTGGGCTCTCGCATTAATAGTTGTCTCAGAAGCAAAAATACAAGTGTATTGAGGTGCATGTAACTTTTAGATCATGGATTGGCCCAAAAAAAAAGACATGATTTATAAGTCAAATTTACGATATTTTGATAGTATCAAAGGGATAATGATTATGAGATTTTATGTGTAATGAATAAATCGGCCCAAAAAAGGTTAATTGATTGACATGTCCGTTTAATGAAAATTGTCGGCATTTCGTCGGCCTTCAAAAAAAAAAAAAAAGACATGTTATAAATCATTACATTTGGCAGTACACCTACTTTGAAGTTTGTTCAGATGCTCAAAAGAGCACTTGTAAATGAATAAAAACTAAAATATAGATTTCGACCTTTATATTGTGATTTATTGCTGTATAGTTAAAGATTAATGTAATGACGTATATCAAATATAAAATAATTATCTAGCATCTATAACATTCCAACTTGAATTTTAAGATCTTTCATCTTGGTTGATCTTGACCATGTGTTACTCTGACAACACAAATTCAGAATTAGGTGTACTTTGTTAGAGTTATGTCCTAGAAGCCAATCAGTCGATGACTAATATATTAGTTTATGTTATTGATGATATTTGATCATTTGTTCCTTTATTTATTTATTGACAGATCATTTAGGTTAATGATTTGAATTGTGGATCTCTATGTTTCATTTATAATTAAATGACAATAATAAATCTAAATGTCCATATCTTGATAATTAACAAGGAACATTAATTATCATATAAGATTAATATGCAAGTTAAGTGCTGATTAAGTTCTACAAATCATAGGTAAGGAATTACCAACTTAATTGCATATGTACATGTTATGAAACATAGTACATGACATGACCTAATGAAATAAATATATGGATTGTGTTATGTGTCATTATGCATTTCACATGAGTTTTGATTCTAAGTTAGAGATGGTTCAACTTTTTCACATGAGGATAGGTTCTATAAATATCGTCTAACGATGATTCCTAATAAAAGCTGCTATACGGACTTAATTTGTGTTCTCTTGAATTGTGCGGAGAAAAATTATTCATCAAGAAAATCGTATGTCCCTCATTAGTATACCTAGTGAGTAATGATATCTGTTAGGGCCCTTGATGGGGATAGATTATTTGCTAGCAACTTTATACAATTATCTCTAGATCAAAAAATGTATAATTGGCAAGAATAACACATTCCTATCTTGGATTATACAATGAAATCATGTGACATAAGAAACAAACAAGAAAATATTTTTATTTCTTATGCAGGATTGAGATACTGTAGTAGTACGTTATTTATTTATGTGGATTGTGAATCATAATGTGTTGTTAGATACCACTTATGATTATTGAAAATAAATTGTGAGTTATTCTCCATGGTCAACATAGCATAAATTCTCATAGGGTCACATAAATAAGACTTTGACCATACAGTGCATTATTTATTTATTCACAGGAATGGGTACTGTGAAAATGTGATAAGTTGATTAATTAATTATAAACCGTTATGGACCGTTATAATTAATTAAGTCAAATAGATCATATAAAAATAAATTAATTCATTGGCTAATCCTAAAATAATTAATAATAAGTTAATAATTAATTTTGTTCAACATGCTTTAGCTAAATTGAGCTAATTGGACTTTTATTTAATTAGTTCATTAAAAGTCCAATTTGAGGTTGAATGAAAGAGCAATTAAAAGGATAATTTAATGGGCCATTATAACACTTTATGTAGCCCATAAAAGCCCCGCTAAAGGCCAACCATAGAGGATATAATAGTTCACAAATTATTTGTGGAGTTAGGACTAGAGAGGTTATATATAGGGGTGTCATTTGGGAAAAACCTTAGCCACCACCTACCTTAGCCAAATTCTAAGTTTGAGATGGTTCAACTTTTTCACATGAGGATAGGTTCTATAAATATCGTCTATCGTTGATTCCTAATAAAAACTGTATGTTCCTCATTAATATACCTAGTGAGTAATGATATATGTTTGAACCCGTTGATGGGGATAGATTGTTTGCTAGCAAATTTATATAATTATCTCTAGATCAAAAAAATATGTAATCAGCAAGAATGATACATTCCTATCATTGATTTGTTGACCCTCAAAATTAAACCCTGAAAACCAAATTCAAAAATGCTGAAACCAAAGCCAAGTTGCGAAAACCAAATTGCGAAAAATATCAAACGAACTCCAAAAATTCTCAAAATTTATCCAAAATTTCCTTAAGAATTAAGATGAATTATCAGAATTTTTAAACCCGAAAAATATCAACGCAAACTCCAAAATTTGCAAAGAAACTAAAAAATTTCACAAAATTACCAAAATAAATCTATGAGGAATTTACCAAATCCATCTAAACCATTAAAGTCATATTTTTGTGAGCTCCTCCATAAAACTTCATACAAAAATACCCAAGGGAATGCCCCCAAATAATTTATTTTGGTTTGGACTTAAAGAAATAAAAGGAAATTGGGAAAATCAAATGGAAATCCCAGCAAAAATGCAAAACCTTCGGCGCGTGCACCCATTGCAGCGGATCCAGAGAGGGCCAAGAATGTCGCTGCCCAGGGGAGAAGGATTTACCATCTGCAGAAGTATTGAATACGCCTGGTTCATGCACCGAAAGGAGATTATGTTTTCTGGATTCTATTGGTGCACCATAAGCCTAGACCACATATCTCCTACTCCCTTACTAAACCTTACAAATGGAGCCCACAGGTCAGATGCGACTCCCCCCCCCCCAGTAAAAGAATTGAAAGTAAAAAGAAAACTGACGATTTCACCGCCAGAAGCCGGGTTAAATGGTGAATGCCGTCAACATGGCTCCTCCAGCGCTAGGGTTTGGAGAAACCAGAACCCTAGCGCAGTCAATGCCAGGCCGTTGGATCAAAATCAAAGGTGAAGATGCTCACGGTCAAGGAAAGGAAACTCTAATCCCGTGGCTACATAAACACCCAATTGAAGCAGAGGAAAAGAGAGAAAAGGGGGGGGGGGCAAGGTGAGGCTAGGATTAGAATACCATTTCTGTACTGAATTGAGAGGATTTGAGCGAAATTGTAAGAGGCATTGTATCAAACAGTGAAGAAGAGAGAGAAAAAGGTAGAATTGAGTGAGCGCTGTTTGTAAACTCTGGTGTTTGAATAAAGAGAAAGAAAGTTCAAGTCGCAATTTGTTGTCTTTTGGCCTCTATTCCCATCTTCCAACTCTCTACCTCTCTCCATTACGGTTTTCATTGAGGTCTCCTCAATTGAAGACCGGAGAGAGGTGCTTATCTATTTACCTTGATGCCATGCTCAAGGATAGGCAAAACAATAACGATAACAATAACAATAACAATAACAATAATTCTAGGTGCTTCGATTGTTATGCTGCGATTGAGGTGCTTCGATTGAGGTCTCCTCAATTCTAGGCCGAGGTTCCATGGTTTGAGCTCAAAATTGCTCAAAGCTGTGAGACCTTTGTATAATTCATATGTTACTTAGGTGTTATGCTGCCAAATTTCAATAAGATTAGTCAATTAAGTTGGTAACTCTTTACTTATGATTTGTAGAACTTAATCATCACTTAATTTGCATACTAATTTTATATGATAATTAATATTTCTTGTTAATTATCATGATTATGGACAGTTTAGATTTATTATTATCATTCTAAAGAATGATCTACAGAGATCCACAATTTAGATCCTCAACCTGAATGATCTGTCAATAATAAACCTAGGAACAAATGATAAAATTATCGTTGATAACATAAACTAATATTTAAGTCACTAAACTATTGACTTCTAGGACATAACTCCAACAATATCTCACTTGGCCTAGAGTCAATCAGTAGTGACTTCATGCCCACGAAGAATTTAGAACGATGTCATATATCTGCATATATATATATATGTCTTGGAACTCAAAAGAAATAATACGCTTAAATCAAGTTACTCATATGTCCACCACGTATGGATGCACAATTGCATCTCGTATATCGCTTAAGGTAGATGTTATGTTAGAGTGTTTGTTGTGTTTGCAAACCTATTCAATTTTGTTTAACCCAATATATATACATACTCCTATATATATGTTCTTGATCATCATCATATGAGATCAAGTGATATCGCTATAGATCATACTTGAATCTCTAATATAATATTGGGTTCTTTAGTACTAAGCTATGGTTCGAGATGCACAGAACCATATTAGCATGACTAAGAACTTGATCCAAATAATCTTCTTTCATTGCTTCACAAGTTGCTATGTATTTTGCTTTGGCGACGAAAATGGTTGTAATATCTCATTTAGAACACCTTCTAAACTTACAACACCACTCTTAAGCAAAATATGTAGCTCAATTGTGATTATATCAATCTTTCGAAAAATTAACATTAGTGTAACAATTTTAATCGAGCTTTCTTTAATCTTTAGAGATGAAATACCATATCACTCTTTCTCATAAGATATTCGAGGATCGCTTTGATTATTGTCCAAATGTCTCTCTTGTATCCATTTGACAACTATTTGTCATATCATTTGGATACTACACATTAGGACACATGCATAAATATGGTGTATAAAGTGAAACTCATAATGAAAGAATGCTTGAACTGTTTCATGGATTTTTTCGAATTGAGTTGCAATAAATCGAGTTAAATACTAAAGTTATATGTCATATGGCGTGGTTAGACATCCTTTCTTGGAATCTACCTTTTGTGTTTCTAGAACGCTTTGTCATTATGTGCACATTTGCTCAAACCTAACATCCATCATAATCTATCTCCATAAATTTGTTTCCTAGGATTAGGTGATTTCACCCAAGTTTTCAATTGAGAAAACATTCTCCAATGAGATATTGACAATATTCATTTTCTTAATGTTATTCCCAAGTAATGTGTTGTTATCTTGAATGAGCTGCTATACTTTCATACCTGTAATTTTCATATCCTAACTTCAATCATGGGAAAAACGAAAAATCGTCTTCAGTACCTAAAAAATCTTTTACGATAAACTATTTGTATTAATAAAAACATAAATAAATTTATTTTTTCAAACAAATATAATTAGTGAAACATAAATAAAATTAATTTCTACATTAATTAGTTCAAAATAAATATATATTACCGTTTTTCATTACTAAAATACATTAAAATTTATTTAAAAACGTTCAAATCAATCATTATTTAAACTAAAAAATTAGGCGTTAGACTAATATCGGTTTTGGAAAATCGACACTAACTAATATCGTTTTTTTTTTAAATCAATACTAACTAATATCAGTTTTTCAAAAATCGATATTAGTATCGTTATTGTAAGAAATGGTCTTACAACCATATTATTAAAATTCTGATTATTTAAGTAATAACATCATAAATTTAATAATATTGTAATACTATTTTTAATTTTTTTGGGTATCTTCTCCGTAGTGTTTACAATACCTGGGCCCATAAATTCCCCAGGTGTTTGTTTTCTTTATTTATTTATTTTTTTTTACGAGAAACTCGTAGGCATTTCATTAAAACATAAAATACCAGTACAACTGAGTTTCATATCTGAACAACAGTTTAACCCCCAACTGATTTCCCTTCACCATTAGGTCACAGACTTAAACTAAAAAAAGCCCTAAAAACCAAAAATTGAAAGAAAATACAACCGAATTGATAAAAAAAAAAACTAGAAAAGAAGTTGACAAACTAACATTACAGGGAAATAGGGGTTAAAGACAGAAAATAAGAGAGAAAATCATGGTGGTGCCTCGTGCACTTCTTGAAAGAAGCGTGCATCAATGCTGACACATTGGCATAGCCAAGGGTAAGTGAAGCATGTTCTCCTGGGATGGTTTGCTAGGTCCTGTGATCGATGACAGTTACGACCTTCGCCATGACATGCACGCCTTGCTTTCCAAGATGGAATATCATCTATATATGTCGTTTTGATGAATTGCATTTACCAGATTCATACAATCTGTGTAGAATTGAACCTGGCAATTTCCTTGCTCCCTTATAATTTGTTGTATCCACTTTTGCCCTGCCTCCAGAGCCAATGCTTCAGCCAGGTTAGTTCAATCATCGGAGGGGAGACATTGTCTAACTATAACACCAGTTTATTATATTAAAATATGTCACAGTTATCACAGTTAGACAATCTACGAAGTAATGAGAAAATTTTATAACCATTTATATTTGTAACAAATTGCATTGTTATCAAAATAAAGCTGTCCAATTTAACATTAATTTAGAATCCAATTAATTGTCATTATGATATATAATGGGTTATGAGCTGAATACAATGGGTGCAAATTTAGAATCCAATTAATTGTCTAAATTAATTTGCACTATGGTTTATGAGCTGAATACAATGGGTGCAAATTTTATGAGCTGAATACAATTAATTGGATTCTAAATTAATGTTATTATGACAAAAAATCAGTTTTACTATGGTTTATGAGCTGAATACAATGGGTGCAAATTTTTTGTCATTATGATATATAAAATACGGTCCATGAACACAATTTATTATCAGAGAGTGAGCTTAGATATATTATTACTTCTAGGAAAACTGATATCATTTGTTCGACTAATCAAGGGAAAGACAGAACGTTAACTGGTTTAACTCTCCTTTCATGTACTAGCTAGACTTGTCAATAATATTAATTGCTTGCTTGTAAGTTTTCTATTCCTGAAAGTTCCAACATATAATATTGATGTAATTATAAGCTGCTTGTTTGGTGGCATGTCCCATGAAAACTGGGGCTCCCTAAAATAGCAATCCTTATGTTGCATACCTGAATTGCTATCCATATTATGGGTTGGTACCAAAGGTTCAAATAGCGGCCATAGCGGCCACAATAACGACACATAGTGGTGCTATTTAGTACACCACTACACCGTTATAGATTTAGCAGGTTGTCTGATTGCGCGACAGTTAGCAAAAAATAGCGGTATATAGCGGTGAAATAGAAAAAAATAGCAGTGCCACAACAGTATATATAATAGCGGAAATAGTGGTGCAACTTATAATTTGTTGATATAATAGTAGTATTTTGGGCATATCTTTCACATATAAACTCCGATTAAGGTTATTAAGAATTCTATGGAAAGTTTACAAAATAAGCTACATTTTTTTATGTTTTAAAATTTTCCAAATTCTAAAAATTTGACTGTCAAATATTCGTAAGAAATGAACATAATTTTAGTTGGCATTAATTAGCTACATGAAAATATTTAAATTTTTTATTTTGGACTAAACTAGATCTTTAAAATATGCTTATGTGTGCAGATCCGCTATGGTCTGATAGCGGCCACTAAATATCCGCTATCCGCTATGACATAAAATTTTCTATTTAAACTTTTGGTTGGTACATGAAATTTTTTTCTTCTACACTAGGAATATATTTCTCTTATAAAAAATGCAGAAATTTTAAAATATATGAAGTTTGATGGATAGTCCTCTCGCTGCAGTGCCTTAATTTAGTATTTTCTTAATTTCAGAGAAAATTTAACGAAAACCCAAAATATTGTTTGTTTGTCCTACTAATAGCTAGATTGTCGGTGCCATCATGCATCATAGACACTCTTATTGCTTTTACGAGCATATATTCATATGCAATATTGTAATGATGGTACAATATGTCCCAAGAAATTAAAAAAGTTAAATTATGCATAGGGCAAATAAAAATTAGCATACAAAAGTCGGGGAATAGACATTTCCTTTTGAAAACATAAAATTCGGCAATAGCCAATGGGGACCCAGTGGAGTAGAATTAAGTTGGTAGGTCTGTCAAACATGATCAATGATCACGGAAATGGCTAGAACCGTTATCACGTTGTTTAATCAAACGGCACAAATTAATTTGTCGTTAACCAAATCGTTTATCAAACAGCACAAAAAACACTTACATTAATCGCTTTGTTTAAATAAACGATTTAACATTAAATCAGAGTATAACAAGTAGTGAAAATTGCTTTGTTCAAATTCTCAGAAAAAATTAAGGGAAACATAGATGAACGAGTATACCAGTGCTACTCCTCTATTTAATGTACTCTGCTCAAATTCTCAAATTCTCAACAGCAATTTACATACGGCACGTACGTACCTCTCTATTTAATGTACCAGTGGACCGGTGCACTTAGTTATAAAAAATTGCATATCCCAGCACAATTAATTATTCTGATGATCACAAAATACTAAAGAAAATATCCAACAATAAGAAATATATATATATATATATATATATATATAATTAAATTTCATAGAACTCGAACAACTCTTCATCCAAACAAAAACCAGTATCGATCCCTTCCTACAATCTCCAAATTCTCAGAAAAAACCGAAAAATATATGAGAAAAAATTAAATTAGTTTGAAGATTGTACTAATTTCAGTTAACTTTGTCCAAGATCAGCTCTAGTTTGCGTCTTTGGTGATCCTCCAGTCTGACAACCTCTCATCCATTCCCGTCAACGAGGATGGCAGAGGCGGAAGCACCCAGTGGAGAGGTGACCAATAGGGGTGTAAAAAAAACCGTGAACCTGTTCAATCCGTTCAACCCACCCGACCCGAATCATTTTTTACCGAGTTAGAATGATGTTGGGTTGGATACGGGTTCTAATTTTAACAAACCTGTTACTTCAGGTTGGGTTACGGGTTTTGTACTAGTAAACCCGTGTATAGTTCAACCCACCCGTTTATCATTATTTATTTCTCTTTGTCTCACTTTTTCTCATGTCCTTACTTAAATATATCTTATTTCATGAAGTTTCGATCTCCTCCATAGGCATGCACGTCCTCTATTCTTCTCACAATGACTCGAAAGTTGGAAGATGATTCAAATGCGTCTTTAATTTGCCTCGAACTAAATTGTAATAGCCACAAAATGATTTTTATATGTGTTTTTATTTGATCAAAATTTTAATTCACTAAACCCGTTTAACCCGTAAAAATCCGTACATAAAAAAATTGACGGGTTGGGTTGGGTTACGGGTAAGTTAACTAAATTTATTTTCTAACCCGATATTGTCGAGTTGGATTCAAATTTTGTTAAAATATCATCGACCCGCCCGTTGTACGCCCCTAGCGACCAAGACGGAGCAGTAGCCTGAATTTTTATTTAGTTTTTCTCTGTCTTTTTCTTTTTCTTTTCTTTTCTTTTCCTCAAGACTCAAGTGCTCAAGAGAGAAGATGATGCGAGAGATGGGGAAAAAGTGGAGGATGCAGGATCGAGCGGCGCTTAGGACCTCTCGTTTCCTCTGTCATTCCTCTGTTATTGTAATAATTCTAAATCCGTAAAATATTATACGCGAAAATAAAATAACGAAAACGGCACACCCTATTTCGTTTATCGTTACGTTTATGTGTCTTATATATTAGCTGATTTCATTTGTCTTTTTGTTTCATTAACGAAATGAATTTCAGTTTTGTTATTCGTTCCGTTAACCTTTTAACGTAACGAAATAACATATTTTTTTTTTCCGTTGACAGGTCTAGATGTTGGTGAATCGTAACAGTTCTTATGGCAAAATAAATCACCCTGCTCATGTGACCTCAGCATGACGTCCGCGCCCATCGCTGGCACACATGCCAAAGAGCAAAGCTATGCATGGAGTAGTTCTATATGATCTAATTTTATGATGTGTCAATCATTAATATTGAGCCAAAGTTAATTTTTTTTTTTAAGATAGTCATAGTTAACTGAAAAACCAAAATTATAATTACGAGAATATTTTATCGAATTAATAAAATCAAACAGAAAAATATATTTCCATTTTATTTAAACGAGCCTTTTTTTGCCAAACTTATCATACTTCAGTAGTTTTTTAGTGCGCCTTATATAAGAGTTAGGAATCTACAATAGTTTGGCAATAACAAAAGGTGCACATAACAATTAATTTGATGTTTCATATTATCAACTTTCTGATCTAAGATAACCAAATTTGTGGCAGAATTGGGACAGGTAAAACTAAACAAATGGGAGATATTATATGTATCACTTATTTCGGAAATTTTATGTTGCGTTTACTTCATTGCATCCTACAATTAAACATTTAAGAAGTAACAACCTTTGTGATCTAGCTATGAGCTTGTTTGCAAATTCCTCTTTCGCATAATTATGTGAATCTCTGCATTGATTAATTGATTGGGTGTGTTGTGTGTGTGATTTAGCATCACCAACAAAATATGCACCTACTGTGGTCCATTAAGAACTTATTTTAGATTTTCTCCTACAAAAGCCAGTTCATGAGGATGGTGAGAGCCATCTCCTAACCCAACCACCACTCAAAGGGTGTGTGTTTTTGTGTATGCACATATATATTGCAACTAAAAGGAAAAGCCCATTCTGCTATCCTCGGATCAAATACCCCGAAGCTGTGTGGTAAATTATGTGTCCTTCTCATTCCGTTCAACGTGTAAGTCGGATTTCCATTTGAACAACTCACAGATCGAGCTGCTTGGAGAAGGAAGTGTGGCTCCATATTTAGGTTAAAATGACAATGAAGAAGATGTTTGTTACAAAATTCTGATTATTTGATACAGATTTTGTATGTTTAGAAGATCAAATTTTGATGGTTAGAAGTTCTCTCTCTTTCCAATTCACCATCCATGTGGGTGGGTTAGTCCTTCATGGACCCTACAATTTGTTTCCAGTCTAATAATATGTACAAATTATATAGAAATGAAACCTCTCCCTGTTATCCCTATGACGTTTCAAATTTCTTTATTCTCCAATAATTGTCTCTTCTCTGTTTATGCAAGATTCATTGCGTAACATTGAATTGCCAAAATTTTGTTTTCTACAACTGATGCAAATTCATCACCATGGGCAACTGTTATGCTGCTTATGTAAATTTGACAGAACTGTTTATGATCTTTACTAAGAAATTACTGGGCGAATAAAGAATATCATGAGTAACAACAGTATGGTGTAACCAACTAACAAGATCAACCAAGTTAGAATAAAAGAGTATACATTGAGTCCTACCTATAGCATGTAACTTATTCTGTTTTGGTAAATGGTTTGTTATAATTTACAATTAATTCACATTTCTGTTTTGCCCCTAAGTCCCTCCTTTCCTTGCACTCCTTTAATTTTAAGAAAACAAAGGAGACCTTTGAGGAATTCCCTTTCGGCGTCGAGAGCGCAGCTGTGGCGATGTTGGTTTTGCATCATTTGCCGCACTAGATCCATCTCGATTTTCGCCCAAGTTGCTTGATTTCCTGCTATTATCACCCTCAACTCGGCTGCTTTCGCTGCTCCTGTCCCTTTCATGCACCACAAATGTGGCATCACCATTGCTCTTGATTCTAGCCAGCTACAATATCAGAATGCAAACTAATATATTAAGAGAAAATCAATGGAAGAAAGAAATTAATCACATGATGATAAATGGTTCGTCGGTCTATCTATATATCATAATGCCTTAAATATTGACATTGTGAAGTATTCCAACTTTGGTCCATGAAAAAAAAAAAGAGAAATGAAGGATACTATGAAGGGAATTAAGCAAGTGATATATAGTTTGTTTGAGAAAATACTTGTTAGATATATATTCGATCTCCAAAGGAGAAGTTTAATCATCCCTTGTGCATTTGTCCTCTGCTGGCTACCTCTTTCCTTTATCCTATTGTAAGGTAAAAATTGCGGATATGCCTTGTGCTGTTTGCTTGCATTGTCTAACCATGACAAGTGGCAAATAATACCAGACAATGAGAAAAGATTATCATCTTAAAATCGATAATGGCAATGAGAATTGCTTGCCTTGCATCCGATGGAGCAAAATCTGAAATCGTTCAAGAGAGAGCGCGAGCAGACCTCACAAAAATACGGAGAGGCCGCGGCTTTTCCTGCTGCTGCCCCTACTCCTCTTGGCTGGGGCCGCTCATTAAGAAAGAACACATTCGCACTGTTTATGACATAAGTGTGCACTCCCTTCACGTCAATCAGCCCCTCAACCTCCGAAACCCGTACCACTTCATGGTACGATGACCTTCTAATCTATGCACAATAAAGATCCACATAAGAAATTCAAAATGTACAAGAAAAACGGAAAAAAACATTACAACCTAAATGAACACACAAATTAATGTCACAACCAATAAAGATTAAAATGTTAGTGGATGAATTGTACTATATGTAGATGGTTGACAACTTGACATTGTAGTTACAAACCTGGATGACGTGGTGGTTGGAGTGATTCTGGCTCCGGCAATATATGCAGAATGACGAAGAATTCTCGAAGCAGTCAGCGCAGAACATGTTGCACTCATTTCTTGGCATTTCACGGTGCTTGCTGCAATGTGTGAAGAATTTGGCCTTAAGCATTGCCTCCAGCCAAGGAGGTGTGAGCGTCTTCTCCATTTCGTCAGAGAAGAGGAGATATATACCTTCCTCTTCTCCACAATGTGGAGGCCTGAGGAGGAGGAGGAGGAGGCAATGAGAGGTGAAATAGGTGTGGGATTTGTTTGGTGTCTTCTTGATCCGTGTGATTGTTTGGTGTTCTTTTGGTTTGGTTCCCATTCCGAAGCTCAAGTGGCCTTTATTCCCCGTCTAACTTGTATTTATGACTCTTAACCTCTTTGTTCAAGATGCCTGCGCTGTCAAGAACATTCACAATATAATATAATAATGAGAATCAACTTTCTATCTAGTGACAAAGTACAATACATTTTAGTAAATTAAAGATCGCAGATCAAAATCCCGTTGGAATTTTTTATAGATATTTAATTTAAAAATAAATTGGAAGGTTTAGATTCTAATTTATTTTCAAAAATTATATTACAATACATTATAAGCTTATCACTATGAAATAAGATATATCTATCACTATGAAATAAAATATATGTATCCAAAGAAGGCCAATAAAGTTCCTGCAACTCAAATATAAGCATAGATGTGAACTTGAATCCCTAAACCATTTGCTTCTCTTAATCCAAATTCAAACTATTAGCTCAATTTTTAGTTAAATAGCCCAATTGATTTGGTATGAAGGTCAGGGTTTAATCATCAATTGGAAATTTACTGCGGAGATCTCTGTATGATCTGTATGAATTTGGGAAGGTAGATAGGTGATTACTATAGGTAATTTGATTTTATTTTTGCAATAGATATATTAGTTAGGTAATGTAGAGGGAATAAAAATATGTATAGCGTTGTGCCTGTAATAATGTTTCTTAATCATTTGAAATTGGTTTTTCTACTTGTTTGTGATGCTAGTACATGCCTCGTACCAGTCATGGTCGAGGCCAATCAAAATCTGGTACCATTAATTATAATACCGATCTGGTACAAATTCTAGAACCAGGGGCCATTTTATAACTCCCAGGGGCATATTTATAAAATAATAGGGGCTTTTGTTTGAACAAATTGAATGTTCTAAGGACTATTTTGAGAATAAAATATTGTAACACATTCCAGGGTCTTCTCGGCAAATTTTCTAGACTATCAGGTCGAATGTTAATTTGTTGGTTGTGGAGTTTCGTCGGACCCGCCGAAATTTTAAAAAATAATATTAAAATAATATAATCCAATAAAATTAATATCAATTTAATCAGTTTAATAAAAGTAGTATCGTAAGATCGGAATCCTGGATTCCGAACGTTAGATCGGATTCCTGGATTCCGATCTAACGTTAGATCGGATTCTGGGATTCCGATCTAACGTTAGATCGGATTCTGGGATTCCGAACAGTGCTGTAAATGCCCAATTTTGTCTTTTTCATGGTTTTATTGTAATTTAATTATAAAAATTAATTAAATATATGAAATTTTAATATTAAATTAATATATTATGAAATTTTAGTAATATATTTTGAAGATATGATATTAAATTAATATAATTTATTTTACTTCTATTATAAACATTAATTAAATATATGAAATTTTAATATTAAATTAAATGATTATAAAATTTTTGTCGTTTGTTTAGAACCGGATTTTTGATATTTTGAAGAATAAAATGACATGAAAAATTAATTAAATAAAATTATTTAATAATTTGACTTAATTTAATGTAATAAAATTTTATGTAGTTATTTGAAGTAATTAAATTAATTTAATTTTATTTAGTTAATTTAATTTGATTGAGCTAATATTTTTTTGAAGTACTTTAATTTAATTTACAAAACAATATAAATTATTAATTTAATTTTACAATTATAATTAAAATATAATTATTAATTTACTTAATTTAATTTCATTTAACTAATTTAATGTAAGTAATTATATTTGAAAAAAATGTTTTATTTTAGGTAATGAATTATTTAAATTAATGAATATGATAAAATTAATTTATTAATATATATATTTAAATATAATATATATATTTAAATTTTAATTTATTAATTAAAAAAATAAGAATATTTATAATAAATATTATTAATTTAATAAAATAAATAACAGTAAAAGAGAAAAGTAAAAGGGAAAAAACAAAAATTGATTTGATTGGGGCGGTGGATTCCTGACATGCTTAGATCGGAATCCAGGAATCCGATCTAAGCTTAGATCGGATTCCTGGATTCCGATCTAAGCTTAGATAGGAATCTGAGAATACGATCTAAGCTTAGATCGGAATCCTGGATTCCGATCTAAACAATAAGTTCGCCAACAGCAGCACATTATTTGATTTGATTGGGAATTGACGTGAAGTTTTAAATCTGTTTGCTAATATCGGAATCTCAAATTCCGATCTTATCACTATAAATAGTTGGTCGTTATCACAATCTTAATATCATCTATCTTTTCCAATTAATTCTTAGTCATATAGAAATGTATTCAATTAGTGTTTTTGTCAATCAATCTCCCTTTAATCCAGCAAATAATTTCCGTTTTGATGTTTTTCCACAAACTGATTATGAATCTATTAAACAAATAATTTTGTCCTCATTGGGAATTTATCAAGGTGAGTTTAATTTGAGAATTGTTTCGCGTTTCAACGTAATTATGGACGGAAGGTTTCAACAAATTATTTTGCCGGTCAACTCTCAAAATGAATGGCGATACGTTCAACACGAGTGCTTTGAGGCAAGGCGACTTGATGGTTTAGAAATGCATGTCGATTTACTTCCGGCACAAGGTAAATTTAATTTTGAATGTAATTATGTGACATTTAATTTTGAATAATAGAATTATGTGCTTAAATATATATATTTATATTAATATTAACTATGAAAAAATCATATTTATAAATGCGATTTATAAATAATAATTAAAATCATATTGAAAATCATATTTTATTAATAAGTAATATTTCTAAAATCATATTTGTAGAAATGGCTTTTAAAATCATATTTCTAGAAATGGCTTTTAATAAGTAATATTTAATATCGTTATTATTTAACTATGCGATTTAACTATAGTAGTACAAATAATATTTAAAATATCTATGTTATTTATTATTATAATTTAATTTAATTTTTTTATGTGATTATAACACATTTTTTTTATTATAATTAGGTGGTTATTATAATTATAATTATAATGAACAACAAAATTATGAGGAAGAAGAAATGAACCACGCCGAAATTCCATTAGCGTGGATCCACGCTCAAGTTCTGCTAGGTATGTCACAAGTCAGGGGACATCAATTACAAGGGATAGTCAAGGAGCATCGAGTAGCAGAGCACAAACCGGAATACGTGGTGGAATTTTACGTCTTGGCGCAAGAATAACTAATTTTGCAAGAGGAGGAAGAAAATAATTGTAATTTTTATGGTGATAATGTAATATTTAGTTGAATTGTACTTTTATTTAATGTGATAATGTAATAATTGTAATATTCGTAATACTACGTTGAATCCAGAGCTATTTTATCAATTGAAAGTGTGACTATCTTCATCCTTTGTCATTTTTGTTTTGAACAAATGGTACGCCTAAAAATTTTGAAATTTAAGTTTAGGAAAATAGGTCCGCCAATTAACAGCTCAGTATTTTTGATACAATTTTTCAGAGCGTATTTCATATTTTTCTAGCGCCAAACTTTTCGAATCCAACGCTGTTTTTTCACTTGAAAGTGTGACTATCTTCATCCTTTGTCATTTTTGTTTTGAACAAATGGTACGCCTAAAAATTTTAAAATTTAAGTTTAGAAAAATTGGTCCGCCAATTAACAGCTTAGTATTTTTTATAGAATTTTTCAGAGCGTATTTCCTATTTTTCTAGCGCCAAACTTTTCGAATCCGGAGCTGTTTTTTCAGTTCTAATTTTTCTCATATTTAATTATCAAAATCTTAATTATTAAAAGCAAAAAAAAAATAAATTAATTACACATAAATTTTCATATGAATTTTTCTTATTTTTCCGTATTTTTAAAATAATTTTACAATTTATTATCTATTTTTCTAATTAATTAAGTAGTTTATAAACAAATAAAAAGACAACAAAAAAAAAATCTAATATAATTAATAAATTACATATAATTTTAAATTTTATTTTTCCTCATTTTTTCCGATTTTTTAAATATTTTTGGAATATTTTATTTATTTTTTTATTTTTTTATTTAATTAACTAAATTAAAAACTAATAAACTAAATAAATAAATAATAAAATAAAAAAAAATAAAATTAAACATACTGTGCTCGCGCGCGGAAAGGAGGTCCGGAGCTGAGCTATATCGTAAAAGTTAGATCGGAATTCAGGATTCCGATCTAATGTTAGATCGGAATCCTAGAATCCGATCTAACGTTAGATCGGAATCTGAGAATCCGATCTAACGTTCGGAATCCAGGATTCCGATCTTACGATACTATTTATATTAAATTGATTAAATTGATATTAATTTTATTGGATTATATTATTTTAATATTATTTTTTAAAATTTCGGAGAAGTCAGTCTTGGGCCAGGTCAACATCATGTCTCGCGGGTCGCGGCGCCTAATATTGAGTTGGGCTTGGGGCTTCGTTCTTTGATTTTGGACCGAATACATCATGTCTCGCACCACCGACCCACCGCTGTGCCCAAGTGCCGAAAAAATTAATACTAACGTTACTGTTCATATTAATTTTGATAATAACAGAAAAAAAATCAAAATTTTAATACTAACGTTGCTGGATCGTCATCCCAGTTGACGAAAGCCCAATACCCTTGGATCGTCATCCCAGTTGACGATCCAAGCTTGGATCGTCATCCCAGTTGACGATCCAAGCTTGGATCGTCATCCGAAATGACGATCCAACGATTCGAGGAAAAAAGACATATTAAAAAAAGATTTTGAATTTTTTGTCGTTTGGATCGTCATCCCAAATGACGATCCAAACCAAAAAATTTCAAATTCGTTTTTTAATGCAAATTTTATATTTTAGTCCCCAAAGTTTTTATTATTACAAAATATATAATTTATAATTAAAAATTAAACATAATTAAAACATCTATTATATTTTATTTACACATCGTGTGTGCCGTGTCATGTCGTGTCAAACACGATCGTGTTAGAGTCTCGTGTCGTGTTGACACGAACTACTTTTTTAACCGTGTCGTGTCGTGCTTAGTGGTGAGAAGAGTCAACATGACACGCATTCTAACATGACACGACTGACACGATCGTGTCGTGTCGTGTTGAAACGTTGTGTTAGTCGTGTCAAATCGTGTCAGATTATTTTATTATTTTTTTAATTAAAAATAAAAATTAAGAAAAAAATTACTAAACGTTATAATTTATTATGTAATTAAGTTTAAAGTTTTTATTAATATTTTTTATAAAAAATAATAATTAAATTAGATACATATATTTATTATGTATATTATATATTTAATACATATTATTGTATATAATTAAAATATATGATACATATTATTATGTACATATATTTCTATGTATATTTATTTATACATTAAAAAAAATTATATATTAATATCTACATTTAATGTATAACAAATTTTTTTATTGGACTACTATGTAAAAATAATAATTTTAGTGTCATTGGCGAATAAATTTTAATTATATATAATAATATGTGCGTGTTGGCACGACATGATGTGCGTGTTGACACGACACGACGCGACGCGACACGAATACAAAATTGACACGACACGACATGTCATGTCATAATTGTGTTGTGTTGGAACATTAGAAAGTTTGACACGATTCAACACGACACGATTCGACACGCAACACGACACGAACACGAATTAACACGACACCTCAACACAAATCTAATTATTAATGTTGATTATTTAAGCAAAATTAATAATTTATTTTCAATTTATAATACCACATCATATTATTTACCATCATTTAAATCATAATATTGTTCTAATTTAATTATTATTTTTTATAAAAAATATTAATAAAAACTTTAAACTTAATTTATTATTATAATGTTTAGTAATTTTTTTCTTAATTTTTATTTTTAATTAAAAAATAATAAAATAATCTGACACGATTTGACACGACTAACACAACGTTTCAACACGACACGACATGATCGTGTCAGTCGTGTCGTGTTAGAATGCGTGTCATGTTGACTCTTCTCACCACTAAGCACGACACGACACGGTTAAAAAAGGAGTTCGTGTCAACACGACACGAGACTCTAACACGATCGTGTTTGACACGACATGACACGGCACGCACGATGTGTAAATAAAATATAATAGATGTTTTAATTATGTTTAATTTTTAATTATAAATTATATATTTTGTAATAATAAAAACTTTGGGGACTAAAATATAAAATTTGCATTAAAAAACGAATTTGAAATTTTTTGGTTTGGATCGTCATTTGGGATGACGATCCAAACGACAAAAAATTCAAAATCTTTTTTTAATATGTCTTTTTTCCTCGAATCGTTGGATCGTCATTTCGGATGACGATCCAAGTTTGGATCGTCAACTGGGATGACGATCCAAGGGTATTGGGCTTTCGTCAACTGGGATGACGATCCAGCAACGTTAGTATTAAAATTTTAATTTTTTTCTGTTATTATCAAAATTAATATGAACAGTAACGTTAGTATTAATTTTTTCGGGCCCAAGTGCCTAACCCAGTCACCCTTCTCTTATCTTCACCACCAAGGGACTGGTAGGCAGGATGACTTGGTACCGATTAAGTACCAAGAGGGGTTGTTTAGTCTAGAGTAGGGCTGAAAACGGTAGCCGTTTCAATCGTTCTTTCGTTTCGTTTCGTCCGGAACGGAACGGTAACGGATAAGGATTTCAGTTTCGTTTAAGGAATAGAACAACTAACGCAAATAGAAATATTGTTTCGTCTCAGACGGAACGATTGGTGAAACTGGTATGTTTCGTGGTCGTTTATTTCGTGCATTTCGTCAAAAAAAATTTCATGGTTTTATTATTAGATTGCAGAGGACCTCAGCGGAGAGATCGAGGGAGAAATGAGTAAAATTAGATTTTTGCAGCTCGCTCCGTCATTTCTCCGCCGAACACAGTTACATCTATCTCTCTCGCCTCTGCACCACCCAGTACAATCACCGTTGAGAGCGATAGGTGATGATGGTGCCTCCTCCCCCTTTTCCGCGTGACCTAACCTATCATTTCTCTATCTCCGTTTCATACAAAATGCAGAATATTTTATTTTCTTGCATCTTAATAAAAATGCAAAACAATTAGGTAGTCAAAGACGGTTATAACCGTTTTAATCGTTCCCATCAACGAAATGATCAACGCAACATGTGTTAAACGGATGCAACAATCAATGCAATAAATAAAAAAATTTCGTGCATCAATGCAACAGTTAACGAAAATGACCATTTTCGTGGTCGTTTTCCACGTTATGCACCCCTAGTCTAGAGGATCAAACAGTAGAGGTAATTCTCAAATACATGAAATTCAGTGTTAGGTCACTAACTGCTGCTGTTCTTTTTATTTTTAGGTTCCAACTTTTAAGGATCTGACAAACAGTAGAGGTACTTCTCAAATATAGGGGTTGTAGCTTTTGTAGAGGTAATTTTCTCACATATGTTGCTGTTTAGAATTCTGAGTATGATAAAATATTTTCTATGTTAATGACTTACTAATGTGCCAGTATGTAATTTAAACCGTAAAAATGTGTATACATATCTAGGAGGAACAAATTTGGGGCTTTATATGATGCTGTTTTAGTATGTGATTTGGAACTGAAATATAGTATGTTTGTAAACTCATAGTTTATATATGGTTTTTATATAGCTGTTATTATACTATATATAGTTGATCTTAGTGTATATACAGTTGTTCTTAGTTTATATTATTTGATATACAATTGTTAATATTAATAATTATTGTCAAGAAACTTTGTGTAAATACATTGGTAATTATATCTATATTACTTATAAAAGTATCCAAAACAGGATCATAATAATTTTATAAAATAGGTTCAAATATTTGTTAACATCATTATGGACCATTGATCTGTGCAACTTGATCTGATGTACGGTTTAGATCTATATTTTAGACAAAAAGTCCGACTCCTTTACAGAAAAGGGTCAAGGTGTTGGATGATTGTTTTCTATTTTTATTCTCGCACAATAAAAGGAAGAGAAAAACAAATCAACACTTTTCCATCATACCAAAATCGTCGTCTAATAAATTTGTCTCAAATTTCCTTTCTTATTCCCATACAGTCGGATGGAATCATTTGCTTGTTAGTTTAAAAGTAAGCATCTTCATTTAGATGTTCATATAGTTTAATATTAGATGTTAGTATAGTATAGTATTCTTTGACATGTAATATTAGTTTAAATATTAATTTAATATTGGTTGTTATACATATAATATACTATAGCTGTTAGCAATTAATTATACATATAGTTAGGATTATAGTTAGTTTTAAATATAGTTTAATATTGTCTTTTTTTTATAGCAAAGTATACTTTGATACTTTAAATATTACTTTAATATTGGTTGTTATACATATAATATACACTACTAGAATTTTGAGTATTTATATGGAGACTTTATAAGGGTATTTATTGTTGAAGTTATGTCCTAGAAGTCAATAATTTAATAACTTAAATATTATTTTATGTTATTGATGATATTTGATCATTTATTCCTAGAGTTTATTATTAATAGATCATTCAGGTTGAGGATCTAGATTGTAGATCTCTGTGAATCATTCATTAGAATGACAATAATAAATATGAATTGTCCACAATTTTAATAATTAACAAGAAATATTAATTATCATATAAGATTAGTATGCAAGTTAAGTGATGATTAAGTTATACAAATTATAAGTCAGGAGTTACCAACTTAATTGCATATGTGTATGTTATTGGAATATAGCAAAGGACATGACCCAATGAAATAAATATATGGATTGTGTTATGTGCCATTATTTATTTCATATGAGTTTGATTCTAAATTTGAGATGGTTCAACATTTTCACATGAGGATAGGTTCAATAAATATCATCTAATGTTGATTCCTGAAAAGACTGCTATACGGACTTTATTTATGTTCTCTTGAATTGTGCGGGAAAAAGTTGTTCATCAAGAAAATCGCACGTCCCTCGTTAGTATACCTAGTGAGTGATGATATTTGTTTGGACCCCTCTTATATAGGATTGAAATATTGTAGATTTATAGTATTTATTTATGTTAATTGGAAATAATAATATGTTGCTAGATACCTCTTATGATTATTGGAAATAAATAACGATTTAATTTTCATGACCAACATGATATAAATCATCGAGGGACACATGAATAAAAGGTTCGTAATCAACAGTGCATTGTTATTAGTTTATTTGCATTGGAGAATGCAACAATATATGATAAGTTTATTAATTAATTATATATCGTTGTGAACCGTTATAATTAATTATATCAAAGAGATCATATGAAACTAATTAATGCAAAGACCACTCCTATAATAATTATCAAGTAGTTGATAATTAATTTTGTTCAACACACTTAATATGATAATAGGAATTATATTTGGGCTATCTTTTGATTACCCGATATGAGTCCAACTTAAATGCAATTAAAGGAGAGTATTAAAGAAAATTAAAGACCAACTAATATGGGCTTGGAAGTCCATATTATTAAGGTCTACCACGTTTTAACATGGAATGGTCATCAAGAGTTAGGTTTGGATGGCTATATAAGGATCACAATTTGGAAGAAGCTGTCGCGGCTTTTTCGTCATTATTCTTCTCGAAGGAATTTCTCGAAGAACAATGGGAACATAGCCTTAGATTCACCTCCCTTAAGGTTTCGATCTCTATGGCGGGTATCTCTCAACACAAGAGAATCCTAACAAGAGTCGCTACTTAAAGAAGTTTTTTGATTTAGCGGGTCCTTTCTTTCCAATAGGCGCAAGCCCCTATTGTTAATTACCCCGTAGTTGCCTACGAGAACCTCTGATTAAGGGACAAGAAGGGTATTGACGTAATGAGCTAAGAAAAGAGACTTATGGAGTGCTTTTATTTGGCTCAAGGAGGACTTAATTGATGGTACCAAATCTAATTGACGGGACCCAATTAAGGATCGACGAAAGACTTTCTAACTTGACATAAAAAGGAATGAATTTTGGTTTGGGAGAGGTCTTTGTTTGAAAGGGGAAGGCTTCATTTGGAGTCGTTTTGGGTAAACTCTCGGGGCTATGACTGGCCTTCTTGTGAGAGTGAAAGGAATTTTACAAAAGAGAACAAAAGAGGAGTTTTACAACCTTCGGGGCATTTGGCGCTTTTGAGCGAAAGTTGGTTCTTTTACAACCCTAGGGACCACATGGATCAGTCTTCTTAACAAGAGTTGGTTCTTTAACGACCCTAGGGACCATCTTTGTCGGTCTTCTTAATAAGATGGTTCTCGGGACCATCTTAGTCGGTCTTCTTGTGAGAACAAAAGGGGATTTTACAACCTTCGGGGCATTTGGCACCTTTGAGCGAAAGTTGGTTCTTTTACAACCCTAGGGACTATCTTGATCGGTCTTCTTAATAAGAGTTGGTTCTTTAACGACCCTAGGGACCATCTTAATCGGTATTCTTAATAAGAGTCGGTTCTCGGGACCATCTTGACCGGTCTTCTTGTGAGAACAAAAATGGGAGTTTTACAACCTTCGGGGCATGTGGCGCCTTTGAGCGAAAGTTGGTTCTTTTACAACTCTAGGGACCATCTTGATCGGTCTTCTTAATAAGAGTTGGTTCTTTAACGACCCTAGGGACCATCTTAATCGGTCTTCTTAACAAGAGTCGGTTCTCGGGACCATCTTAGTCGGTCTTCTTGTGAGAACAAAGTATAATTCTTTGGACGAGGGGACCCGTAAGAATTCAACTTCTAAGTCATTTAAGGTCGATCTCCACCCTAGCGAGGGACTTTTCCTCAAACAAAGAGGTTTCGATTTTGATTTTGGGTTTCGTGTTTAATTTTGATATTTCACTTAGGGTATTGGTGGTTTTTATTCACTTTGTCCTTTGCACTTTTGTCTTTTAGAAAAAAATCTTTTTTATTTTGCAAATGGTTGACTTGGAAGATATTGGATTTTTGAAAATATCCCTTTTGAAATCATTTAAACTTTTGAAAATATTTAAAATCGAATATACTTGGCTTTTGAAAATATCGTGTTTGAAATTCTTATTTTTGAAAATACTTAGCTTTAGTTTTAGAAATTTTGCAAATGAGTTTAATAATCTTCTAGTGTTTATAAAAAGGCTATTTTAAAGTGAAAACACTTCAAAAATACGAAAGGCCACTATTTTGGCATAATTTCATATCAAAGTACCAGTGAAATCGGTTTATTTTGATTTTTAGGATTTTACGAATATATCGTTTGTATTTTTCGGAGTTTTCTACGATTTTTAATGAGTTTTTGAAGTTTTCCGCTGATATGGCGTTTTCTGATTGGTCCACGTCATTGGTTTTGGCTGAGGTGGCAGTTAACTGGGCTTGTTTGAGTTGTCGAGAGAGGTTCCTCCTTGGATTCAGTTTGGGTTTGATACCGGGCTTCATCTTAGGCTGAAGTATAATACCCCTTCAATCGTCAGGAGTCTAGTATATGAGTTTTACACCTGTATTGCCGCAAAAGATACGAACAATCTCTCGCGCGCTGAGCTTCGAACAGAAATGGAGACGGATCTCGTGAGTCAACGGGTTTGGCTCCGGTATCGTTTCCGGCCGTCGCGACTGACGATGAAGGAACCCACGGCATCGTAAGGCTGAAAGGAAGACGATGGTGACGTCTATTCGCCGTGCGTCGTTTCTAATAATTATCAATCAGCATTTCATTCGGTTTGGTCCTTATAACTTTTATTTTTAGATTTCCGGCGATCGTCGTCGTCGCGGCCGGCGAGGCAGACTTCATTAGAATCACAATGGGAAGGAGAACACGAATATATATTCAATTGATAATGCATTAATATAACGAGATAAGAGTACCACATACTGGTGCCATGGGACGAGTAACACTGATGATACACATGTGAGTTTGACTTAGTTTTCTTCTCATGACTACACAATCCCTATGACATTTCCTAACTCATGCTAATGCCGTGTACATAGATGACCATATTCAATTAAACATAGGTTAAGAAATTGATTTTAATTTTGTCTCTTTACCATAGACTGGGTTTGACCATACATATGTCATTTACAAGCATATTGACCTTCAAGCTTTAATCAATAAGGGACGCACTTCTATTGCCCAAAGCTAAGACATCCCTTCTCATATTATTACCAAACTTTATTTACAAAAGGGAACGCAGTTTCGTGAACACATTAGTCAAGTAAGCATCTATACCGTAACCTTAATTATTCAAGTAATACACTTGGTGAAACAGAAGTTCAGTTTCAATCTCAGAATTACAACAGTCAATTATCTATTTTTGCAAATAAACCTACAGGTCCTACCTTATTGCAAGAAGAACTATTTACAAGAAAAAAAGTCAAGCATCGACTTTTCATCAGGGATATACGTATTTAATTTAAATTCCCTAGCAGTGACTTTCTTTCACTATGGTCCCTGATCCTTTCAGGAATTGCATCAGGTATACAAAGAATTAATGATTCATAGTGAACCAGCCCCAGAACCTCATTTGGCTTACACAGAGACTATGAACAGTAACAATATTAAATAAAGGACCAAACTAAAAGGGGAGAAACCAGATTCTCATTCCTGAGCTCCACTTCTATAATAGCTAGCAGTTTACAAAAGGGGCCCTGACATTTCATTGAATTTCACAATCAAGTGACATAAAGAGTAGCAACAATGACTACACAATACTCGAATGAAACAACATAATTCACTTGTCAGATATTTTCCTATGGACAATATGCTTGTTTATATGACGAACATAGCATATCCTGCCTGTAATGCATAATTACAACAGTAATTCCTTGACTGGGCCTGCCAAAGCTGAGCTATGGAGGTGATCCAGACAAGTCTAGTGACCATGAATTTAGCTTCTCAGGCGCTGTGCGCCTTTGAAGGAAAGGGTAACTCGAGTGTTAATCAGGTTTCTTTCATGCGCCATCGCGCAATCAAGAACCTAACCATCTGGTGAAACAATGTAAAGAAGAAAGAAATCACATTAACTTACTCATAAGAGGATCTGCATCTTTGTCAATCAAGAAGGCAATACGGTTAATCAATTTAAAAGAGAAACATACTAATTCTAAGCTTCTAAATACATTTTAAAATCTGCATCTATTTATGACATGCTGAATCTAAGTTACAGAAATTTGATCAAACTTTGTTTCTCACTTCTCTCTTCATGTGCTGTGCACAGTCAGAGCTTGAGTAAAGGCAATGGTATTAGGTCCTACAACAATGACATCAAATCTAATTCTTTCATGTGCCGTGCACATTCTAGAACCAGGATTCTCTTCATAGGCGATTCTATTCTTAAAGTCTTTTTGAACACGATTCTTGATCAAGATCATCTGACGCCAAGCGCCGTCTGATCTGATCTTGAAGTTGAACCAAACAGAAACAAATCAACGTTTATCTATGATGCAAGAACAAATCTAATGCACAAATTAAGCACGAGAACAATCATAAACAGATAGAAACTTGCAGAAATAGCTATATGACAAAGGAATTGAATTAAACAATGAAGCAAGACATCAATCGAATCTTCAATCAAGACACTCAATTCTCATTGCAAATTTCGAATTTCAGTTACAGATCATCGATTCTTACATACCTTTCACCTTCTTGTTAATCACGATTACTTGAGCAACTTCAATTTCGCCTAATTTCTCTTCTTTTCGATCTACCTATCAACTGTTTGAGAAAATGCCTCTCTTTCCAGTGTGTGTGTGTACAGTGTGTGGCACTCTCTTCTTAGATCTTCAAAGAGCAGCTAGGCGCTCTTATCTGATTTCCAGAAGTTTCCTTCCTCCTCTCTTTCTCTCAAAAGTCTCTAAAAAGAAGAAGTCTAAAAAAATCAGAAAATCCTCTTCTCCCCCCAAAAAAAAAAATCTCCCTTCTTGCTTCTGTTGATGGAGTATTTATAGGCAATTGTGGTTCAATCCTTCCTTCAATAGGCCACGGATTTCGTCACATCTCAGCCATCAATCGGCGAGCACACGGATCGCCATCTAATCCGATGGCTATCAAGGGGCCAATTTGTGTTTCCTTTTCGCTGGTCAAACAAGAGCTGGGAAATGGTTTGACTGAATTGGTTAAGAGTTTGTTGCGGCAGGATTCACTTGGGCGGTCAAACGAGAGAGAGAGACGTCGTTGACCCAGGCGGTTTACACTCGATCTTTTAAAAGAAGAATCTTTTGGCTAGCTCATACTCTTTACACTCGATCGTAAATGATAGAGTTAATATCTATTTTCTCCAAGAACATTTTTTTGAGTAAGCGGATGAGAGCGTACGAGTTAAAATTCTAGTCCATATGAATTCTATAATTCAAAGGTTTAGAAATTTCGGATGAGGATATTAGGCATATGCTTTATTGAATAACTTTTCGTCAAAATTCAATCAATCATCGCGATGCTACGTTTGGGTAGTTTGAGAAAAGCTTTGGGAATAGACATACTCAAGTTTCTCTTCACTAAGATCGTGTCTTAGGAATCGGTATTACTTCTTTAAGTAAATACTTTTAGAAACGAGTTTGTTCATTTTCAAAGATTGATCGCAACAAAATTAACAATTTTAACATCTATAACAAAATCAATTTATGGTCATTTAGTTTATGCAATTGTTTTATTTATAACAAATAAAACTCCCACTATATTTATTTAATGTCCCTAATATAGTAGGTTTTCCAAAATCCCTATTTTCGTTGAGATGGTGCTAGCGTCGGCGTAACACCAAAACAACTAGATAAGGTAGGTTCTCCAACAAATCATTCCATATGATTCTTGGTTTGTGAAATATCACATGTACATTCACAAACTTCGTCCCGATTTCCAATCCGATTAGGGTCCATCGATAAGTAACCTTTCCCTATTTGCTCCTAGTAAATCCGATTTACACCCCGACACGGATGATGGAACATGATGTCCCGCGTCGGCGATAATGCATCAATGAACGATCATACCACGTTAGAAGGGGATAGAAAGAAGGAGGGCGATTTAACTTAATCAAGTTTTATTTGGGACAGACAATCAAGTAACACTTGTTTGGTGGTCGTGTAAGCATACACCCATACCTATCCTATGAGAATTCATAGCAATCACAAGCAATCACATATAAGCATCTCATCCATTGTTGTGGATTTGTATGGCTCCCGCTTGCATTAGTTTCGCCACATCATCCATGAAGCAAATCTAATCTAATCCTTGTCCCTCCCACTAAATTCTATAAGGATCTAAATCCTATATAAAATAAAGGAACAAAAATACATGTGAAAATATTCTATTCTCATCCTAGCCTTAGGGGCATGCAAGCCACACAAGTTACATCAAAATTAATCAACAAATTAATTAATTAATGGCACCAAAGGCCGCATTACAAATATTCACACATGCATTCAATTTACAACCACAAGGCATTGAGTATTGTTTCCACCTACAAAACAAAGTTAGCACATACAAGTCCACTTTGTTTCCAACTAACAATTTTCAAGCATCTTTGCGTATTGTTTGCCATAAGCAAATTCTATGCATAAATTCTCAATTTTAAACAACAAAACTAGTTTAAATTCATTTAGAAAGTTCTTTCAACATCCCATAACTGAAAGGAGATCAAACAAGGAGTATTCTAATTGTTTTCAACTAGTTTGAATAATTAGAAAAACAGTAATTTACCAAAAAACATAACTAATGGAATCCAACAAAATCAATAGTTTTAGGTCTCCAAAAATTATGAAATAAATTACTTAAGCTCCTTATCATAATTGTGATTACCAGTAAAAATTTCAAGAAGAGATCTTAAACCATCTGGGAGAATAAAAAAAATACAAATCTCTTACAAGTGCACGAAACACCGTTATGAGATTTTCAGCTTATCCTCTCAACCATTTGGTCTGTTAGACCACCTTCTATCCAGTTCTAATATATACAATATACATAGAAAAACTAGCTTATACTATAGGCTATCCATCCATGAAAAGAAAACAATCAAGTGCAGTTCAATAAATTCAAGTTACATACTACACAATCGACAAATCCTGTACTGGAACAGACTGTCGACCGAAATGTTTTAACCTAGTTGAAGGTCCAAACTTCCATGAAAAATTATGAAATTAATTTTACTAAAATACTAACTCAAAATTGAACAACTTCATTTAAACATAATTTTTAAAGGAGTCCTCAGTTGGTACAGTTTAATAGAACAATCGATTTGCTCAGTAAACTGGATCTGACAAGATCTTCCTTTTCACACTTGAAAACCCACAAATTAATCCGACTCATGCAACAATCTACACATGCTCAGAAAGAGTTTCAAGTCCTCTTTAATTCTAGTCATAGAAAACTGATATTTATATTCAAAATATAAATCTTTCAAGCCATTCAAACAGGACAGTGCGAGCAGAAACTGGTTCTGCGCACTGTCGCCGTTTTATTCACAGTAAATCCATAAAAATTAAGAAAAACGTGAATCCAACGCCACAAGAATCATAATCCACAGATCTACAACTTTGATGTAGATGGAAAAATCTTTCAGAGAACATAGCATAGAGAAAAACGCAAAACAACACAGAAAATGACATTTCCAGACAGGAAACAAACGCATCATCTCTACTAATCCGTTAATTAGCCAATTTCTCTTAATTAAGTGTCAAATTAACTTAATTACAACATTGTGCTCTGATACCACTGTTACAAAGTGTGTAATTTTAATTTTTAGTGCTAATTACAAATTAATTTAGCCATCAAAACATCACACACAATAGATCTTTGCACAAAAGCTATTTTACACAAGAGAAAGGGGTGGAAATATACCTCTCTTGGTATGGCAACCAAGAGGCTCGTTCCAACGGCTTTGATGTCGATGGCGTGCCTTCTCCACCGTCTCCACCACGTCTAGTAGTCGTCTTTGAGTCCACCAAGGAGGATTAATCACGTTCTACAAGGTACGTGCTAGCATACCCAAAGAACAAGCTAATTCTTATGGTTTTCTCTCTTGCATCAATCAACAACCTTGATTTAGTAGAGAGAAAATAGCTCAACACATGAGCAAAAAAAGAGAAAGAGAGGATAAAAGTGGCGGCCTCCATGGGAGGAATGAGAGGAGAGAGAAAAGCTAGGTGGAGGGTCTCATAAGTGGTCCTTATATAGAGCACAAAACCTAATTGACCTCTTGCATAATTACAACTATGCCATCCCACCTACCACCATATTGGGCAGCCACGAAATGGGCCTATATGGGCCACTTAATCCACTCAATTTAGTCTCTAATTCTATTAATTAAAGCCTCATTTATTTGCTCTTACAAAACCGAACAAGAGGAGTTTTACAATCTTCGGGATCTCTTGAGCGATCATTCGGCGAAAGTTGGTTCTTTTACAATCCTAGGGACCATCTTGATCGGTTTTCTTAATAAGAGTTGGTTCTTTAACGACTCTAGGGACCATCTTAGTCAGTCTTCTTAATAAGATTCGGTTTTCGGGACCATCTTGGTCGATCTTCTTGTGAGAACAAGAGGAGTTTTACAACCTTCGGGATCTCTTGAGCGATCATTCGGCGAAAGTTGGTTCTTTTACAACCCTAGGGACCATCTTGATCGGTTTTCTTAATAAGAGTTGGTTCTTTAACGACTCTAGGGACCATCTTACTCGGTCTTCTTAATAAGAGTCGGTTCTCGGGACCATCTTGGTCGATATTCTTGTGAGAACAAAAGGAGTTTTACAACCTTCGGGATCTCTTGGGCGATCATTCGGTGAAAGTTAGTTCTTTTACAACCCTATGGACCATCTTAGTCGGTCTTCTTGATAAGAGTTGGTTCTTTAACGACCTTAGGGACCATCTTAATCAGTCTTTTTAATAAGAGTCGGTTCTCGGGACCATCTTAGTCGATCTTCTTGTGAGAACAAAATGGAATTCTTTGGACAAGGGGACCCGTAAGAATTCAATTTCTAAGTCATCTAAGGTTGATCTCAACCCTAGCGAGGGACTTTTCCTCAAACGAAGAGATTTTGGCTTTGACTTTGGATTTCGTGTTTGGACTTTTAATTTTGATGTTTCACTTGAGATATTGGTGATTTTTATTCACTTTGGCCTTTGCACTTTTGACTTTTAAATCCTTTTTTATTTGAAAAATACTTAACTTTGAAGATATTTGATTTTAGAAAATATCATGCTCGAAATCATGTAGGCTTTTGAAAATACTTGCAATTAAGTATAAAAATATAACATTTGAAGTTCTTATTTTGAAAATATTTATTTTGAATTTTAGAAATCCTAGTATTTATAAAAGTCATTTTTAAAACGAAAATACTTCAAAAATACAAAAGGCCGCTACTTTGACACAATTTCATATCAAAGTATTAATGAAATCGTCTTATTTGGATTTTTAGAATTTTATGGATGTGTCGTTTGTATTTTTTTGGAGTTTCCTACTATTTTTAACGAATTTCTAACATTTCCGTTGATGTGGCGCTCTCTGATTGGTCCACCTCGACTAGACATTACTGGGGCTCCTGTTGGGGTTTTGTTTATCTAATCCCAAGGTAACTCGATGTGGCGGATTACTGACAGCCTTGTGACCCGCTACCCATCTCTTCCGTCACAGAAGATCAAGAGGACTTAGGCGCTGGAGTTTTGAAGGAGACGGGTTCTTTTTCTCCGTTATTGGGTTCGACGATTGCGGATCTCGACCCGCTAAGTATATTGGTGAAGGGGCTTGGAAGCATCGTGGGACTGAGATGAGTGCATTGGTGAACTCCATTTGTACGATGGGAGGACGGAGGACGGGTACGATGACGTCAGGGGTTGATACCGATGTCTAATTAGGAGTGAAACCGTACCAGAAAAGATCAATTGAGTGTCGAGACGACACAGAGAGGAAATTTCAAGGGTCAATTTACCATACGCGTGTTCGATTTGATGGTTGTACTAACCTCAAGTAATTGTTTGAAAAAAAGGAATCAAATTTGAGAATTATACTACTTTATCTAACACAATTAAAGTCAATTGGCATACTACTTCAAGTTCCTTTAATCTTTTTTCTCTATGTCACGTGTGGTCTGGACTACCAGAATGGCTTATCTTTTATTCACAATTAGATCTCCTGCAAATCTAATCTAAACTCAAACTCAATAAAGGGTCCCTTTTTTTTACATATATTTACAAGAAGGAAACACGGACCAGCGGTTTACATTCTAATTCACAAGCTATTAAAATCCTTAAAGCGTGTCTATATTTAATTGTTCATGGCATCTAGTTGGTCAGTTCTTTCACGTTAGAATGAAACAAAGACCTATATCATCTTGCATATGAACATTTCAGTTCCTGATAGCTATTCTCTTACCTTTACAAACAAATCCATGTATTTTGTATTATTGCAAATATTCTACTAACACAGATCAATAAACATTTGGTTAACACCTTAAACCAAACCATCCAATCTAAATTATTTTCTGGCAGCATTCTTCCTTACAGCCCTTGACTTTCTCAGGAATTACATTTGGCCTACGCATGAGTTACCATAGGGGTAATACTGGACTAGGTTCCTACATTTATTCTAAGATTTTATATCAGTTTCAGTCCCGACAATTACAGGTAAATCAAATACCTCTTACTATTTCTATGTAAACCCATCACAAGATAATAATTTACACAATATCAACAATGAAAATCATTATGTCTCAGGGAGGTAAACGGTGAATTCTCATAACATGGAAACTTCACTTTAGTCCCTACTATTAACTAAATCGAAAATCCAGCTGAGAGGGATTAGCAGATAGGGGTAAACACTAATAAATGTTCACTGGTGTACCTCTATGGCCATGGATTTAGTCAATTTCTTAACTGAATCCTCTTGTCCTGTCATGAGGTAATCCCAATACAAGCTAAGTCAATGCCATGCTTTGACTTTAGGCTAGATTAGGCTAATAGTTCATCCATGGAGGCTGATGCTCTGCTTCAGATTTTCACTTTCTCAAGCTCACCAGTGAGCATGGCCACCACCTGAGAACTGATGTCACGCAAAATGTCAGTTGGTCAATATAAGCAAGTAATAAGAGAGAGAGCACTATTACAACTACACACATTTCTTGAAGTTAGAACCATCTAATCCACGTAAAAAAAGAAAGATATTGAAATTTAATTATGGCCCAAATTTAAAATCCGTTGGCCCGAGGTCCAAATTAATATATGCATATTTATCACCTCTCTCTCTTCGTTAACCTGAAACCGAGCCGAGCCGAGCCGCTCGTGCAATAAAAAAAAATAAAGAAACGTATTTTTTTCCTTTCATTTCGATAAGCCTAGTATGAAGTTGCCCATGCTAATTGTGAATAAACATGCTTGAACATCGATTCACATGAAAGTTTTTCATCCGATTTATCAATACTTTCAAATTGTTTTTCGTACAGGTTTAAATATCTCTAAGAATATTTTCCCTTCTGTAAGTTCATGAACTGTATAGGCTATATAGCTTTAACTGTATAGGAGAGCACCAAAAGGCAGAAACAAAACATCTCATTGCTATAAAGTTGGACAAAAACTTTCTTGACAGCTGGGCTCACCTTGATAACGTTCTAGTTATTGATGGAAGGTGAGCCATGAGTACAGTATGCATTTCTTTTATGACCTTCTTTTAGTTACTACTTCTTACCATGTATATCAGTTCATTTCGAATATTTTTATGACATAGGTTTGCTAAGGCATATCATTTGCGGGGCCTACTCTATCATGGAATGGGGCAACATAGGTTATTTCCTTTTATGACCATAATTTTTTTTATATGACTGTTAATGAATTATAATTTCTTTGGATTCATTTTAGGTATGTGCTATTAAAGCAAGCGACATTGCTATTCAGGTATCTGCATGTGACAGAAACAATATGTGTCGTTGTATATGTTTTTCACTTTTCTCTATCATTTAAATTTATTTTGGACTCATCTACTTGTCAAATTTGTATGTATTTTGTTGATTCTCTCTTACATTGTCCCTTTTTTAAGAAAATGGTATCCCAGGGGTCTGATTCTAAATTGGTATCCTTTTGGTTGAGTATCTCGTTGTAACAGTTCTAAATTCGAGAATTTGTATTGAGCTTTAGATATGAACGTTATTCACAGTCATTATGTTTCTCTATTTTTAGATAACAGTGACAGTGAACAAGATCAAACTAAAAGTGAGAGCCAAGATCAAACCCTGCTTTTTCCAATGGTCAGACCATGTTTATACCTCCTCATGTCACGGTACAGCTCTGCTCTTGACTACTTGATTACACAACTCCGTGCTTGGGACATTATTGTACCTTTTTCTTTCTAATGGCAACATTCCTGACTGAATTTTTGCCAGTCACTTCTTATCATGGAGCCCAAATACCTACAACGTTGCACTAAACCCTGTAATTGGTGTTTTAGTAAGACGTTGCACTTCTCATTTTCCAATATGTCTGAAATTATCCCTAAAAAAATTACTGCAATTTATTTGTACTGGTATGGTTCTGACTGCAAATTTTTAGTCCTCAGAAGAATTGTTACTGTAGCCAGCAAATATGGTTACCTAACTTACATGATAAAAGTGGCTCTTTGATTTTTTCAGATGTTTTGCTCATTTGCTCTGTGGGTTGCATAATACATAATATCCATGGGTTATTTCTTAACTTCATTTTTGTTTATGGAGCAAACCTAAATATAACTCTCTGAATTTGAATTTAATTGACAGGGCCAATTAGTCCATCCAGATATCGATCCATACTATGCAAACATGTATGCAGCTTATGTTGGACCACCTTTGGTATGATTTTCATGTATAATCTAAGTAGTTTTTTAATTTTCATAACAACTGTTTGTCCAATGTTAATTAAATTTTTGTTCCTAGATTATGTATTTAGCAGTAGATTTTTTGCCCATCTACAGCGGCATTTTCTGTGTTTTGCAATTAAAACTCAATAATTTCATTTTTTTCCATACATCTTTGAATTGAATAAAGTGGGTGAGATAATCAGATGGTAACTCAATTTCCATCTCTGTATACTTCTTATTGAATTTTACTTTATAAATAGTTCTCACAAACTTGAGACCAACCTCTGACCATCTCGGTTGATTTTATTGCAATTCGCGGTAGGAAAAATATACTATAGATATGTTGGAGCACAAGTGTGAATGATTATCCATGAAAAACTTACCTATACTATTTCATGTATCTCAAATGAGCTGGGTTACTGTAAATAGCGTAAATAGTGGGTAATTTCAGAATACAGATTTTATCATAATTTTGTTATTTCAGGTTCCTCCCCCATTTGTAGGCATGCAACCTACAATCCCATTGCCTACTGAAGCTGTAGAATAACATGTTTATGTCAATGCAAAGCAATACAATGCCATTTTAAGGCGGAGGCAGTCTAGAGCCAAAGCTGAATCAGAGAACAAACTAATCAAAGTCCGTAAGGTAAAAAAAAAAAAAAACTCTTTCTTTTTAAATACCAATCTGGTACACTAGTCATCCAAATGTATAAACAAAACTCAAATTGAACTCTTATGAGTACATAAAACCAATCTGCTACCAATTTGGTACCAATCTGGTAACAAGAACCATATGTACCAATCTGGTACCAATTTGCTGGTATTTTGCTTAATTCGGATCAGGAACATAGCACTTGCTTTTTTTGTTTTTTAACATAGCACTGCTTTTGCCATTATTGGCTTTGAACATTTGGTTCAATTATTTTGCCAAAATATAGTTTACTTGTATTCATTCTCTTTATATTCGTTATATTGAATGCCAATACCATGTTTGCTTTATGAACTTATGGTACCAGTCAAAAAGGCAATGGTTGGATACAAAGTTGTTATTCATTTTGTTTATATTCTTCTGTTGCAAATTGAAGTTAGTCTAAATACCTTTTTTTGAGTTAATAATTGGTGATCAATTTGTTTTGGTAGGCTTTTCTAGTGCTGAGGACTTAGCAAAAAGAGGGTGATACACTTGAGGCCACTATAGAAATTATTACGGTTGTTAACTAGTAACTATTAAATGTTCATGCTACTTGCAGAGTGCTCAAGTTTGTACAGTTTCAATCATTCATTTGTAATTTTAGTTAGAACTGTCAATCATACATTTGTTATTTTAATAATAACATAAATTTGTACAATTATATTATGTTTCTACCATCATTTATTATTTGTATTGTAAAAAAAAAATCATTTATTATTTGTAAAAGAGAATAAATACAAAATTTCAGCTATAATTAAAATGGTATTTCCATTGAAAAAATGTTACCTGTTGTTACCACGTCTAGGGTAGCAAGTTTTTAGAGGGAACGGCCCGACTTTCCTTCCGCCAACCAACCGCCCCATGCGGAAAGAAAGGAGCCGCTTAGGAGGGATGAAGTTTTTAGATCCAAGGGAGGGTCCCCCCTTAGGTCGTTGGAGGAGAGCTCTTTTATAGTGACTAATTAGGGTAGCCTTATGTTGGACTGGATCTTTATCGGGCCTTACTGGGCTTTATCAGGCCGTATTCTTATTGGACCATATCAGGCCTTATCTTAAGCCCTCGAGCTTCTAATGAATGTAATTCCAGTAGAAGTTAAAATACAATTCTATCGTTGATGAGGTCTCAAATTATATGGTGAAGTAAGCGGCACTGTTAGGCCTTCCGGTAAGATAAATCAGTCCACAAGATAGTCGGCCGACGAGCCCTTGAACCTTCAGACAAGGTGAACAATTCCTTGACCCTACCAGAGAGATAAATAAGCTCTCAAAATAGAAGAGGCTGATAAATATTCGAGCAAAATGTGCGAGCCCTTGAGTCCCAAGCGAGGTGCGTGAACTTATCGAGTGAGGTGGTGAGGTGTGTGAACTTATCAAGCGAGGTGGCGGGGTGGCGGGGTGGCGAGGTGTACGAGCCCTCGAGTCCTGAGTGAAGATAGTTTTAAGCTTCTAGTTCCGTGTCTTCATTGGGTCTTCAGGCAATTATATCGGTAAGATGCATAGTAGGCACCTTATATCCGAGGTCTCATTTCATTTTTCAGTTATTCTTTATTCTCGCTGGTTACCATGCCTAGCGATAGAATGTTTGTTTATAAATCGTTTTTATAGATGGACGAATGAAACTTCCCTTCCACCAACCAACCACCCCGTATGGAAGGAGAATATCAACTGCGCTAAGGCGACTTACATCAGGCATGATAATTTCGACTGCGCTATCGCGACTTTCGTCAGGCATGATAACTTCGACTGCGCTGATGGCGGCTTATGTCTGGCATGATAACTTCGACTGCGCTATCGCGACTTATGTCTGGCATGATAACTTCGACTGCGCTGTCGCGACTTACGTCAGGCATGATAACTTCGACTGCGCTGATGGCGGCTTATGTCTGGCATGATAACTTCGACTGCGCTGATGGCGGCTTATGTCTAGCATGATAACTTCGACTGCGCTATCGCGACTTATGTCTGGCATGATAACTTCGACTGCGCTGATGGCGGCTTATGTCTGGCATGATAACTTCGACTGCGCTATCGCGACTTATGTCTGGCATGATAACTTCGACTGCGCTGATGGCGGCTTACGTCTGGCATGATAACTTCGACTGCGCTGATCGCGACTTATGTCTGGCATGATAACTTCGACTGCGCTATCGCGACTTATGTCTGGCATGATAACTTCGACTGCGCTGATGGCGGCTTACGTCTGGCATGATAACTTCGACTGCGCTGATCGCGACTTATGTCTGGCATGATAACTTCGACTGCGCTGATGGCGGCTTATGTCTGGCATGATAACTTCGACTGCGTTGATGGCGGCTTATGTCTGGCATGATAACTTCGACTGCGTTGATGGCGGCTTATGTCTGGCATGATAACTTCGACTGCGCTGATGGCGGCTTATGTCTGGCATGATAACTTCGACTGCGCTATCGCGACTTATGTCTGGCATGATAACTTCGACTGCGCTGATGGCGGCTTACGTCTGGCATGATAACTTCGACTGCGCTGATCGCGACTTATGTCTGGCATGATAACTTCGACTGCGCTATCGCGACTTATGTCTGGCATGATAACTTCGACTGCGCTGATGGCGGCTTACGTCTGGCATGATAACTTCGACTGCGCTATCGCGGCTTACGTCTGGCATGATAACTTCGGCTGCGCTGATGGCGGCTTATGTCTGGCATGATAACTTCGACTGCGCTATCGCGACTTATGTCTGGCATGATAACTTCGACTGCGCTGATGGCGGCTTACGTCTGGCATGATAACTTCGACTGCGCTGATCGCGACTTATGTCTGGCATGATAACTTCGACTGCGCTATCGCGACTTATGTCTGGCATGATAACTTCGACTGCGCTGATGGCGGCTTACGTCTGGCATGATAACTTCGACTGCGCTATTGCGGCTTACGTCTGGCATGATAACTTCGACTGCGCTATCGCGACTTATGTCTGGCATGATAACTTCGACTGAACCACCAACCACGGTAGATTGTAGCATAAAATTTGCAAGTTGCCATGATAATATAAAATTGAAATTGACATAGAAATTACATGAAGCCGCCTGACGATGAGAAATCTGAGAAAGTTTCTATAGAAGGCTATTACCCTAGCTAATCAACTTCTGAGTCTGCATCAGGATAACCAAAGTTGATTTCTTTTATCTGCGAATCATCATCCTTTTCGCAAAAATCCAACAGGTAAGGCTCCACAAGTTTCAAAAAAGTATCCGCACTGCTCCCTTGCATGCCTATCCAAGAAACTCTCCCCTTACTCTTTACCTTACAGAGGATCGACTTCTCCTTGAGTGATTTCACAATCCTCTCCACATCTTCTATCTTTCCACCTTTCAATCTCAATAAAATATCACCTGATGAGTGTTTAAATCCTGCATACATGTACCAGTATGCAAGAACACAAGGTGACAGCCATCTATGTATGAGCTTTGGTACTGCCGGCTGACTGTTCACTCGAAATTGAGTCGCGAAGAAATTAAAATGCGCCTTGAACATAGAGTTGTGCAGGGTAAGTCGTGGCCTATATCCACCTTGTTTCACCATTTGGTTGTAGATAGTGCATGCCTCATCAACGCCACCATCAACAGGGGCGCTTAAATAGGCTATTATAAAGATATGAAACGTGGACTCACTTGCCACACGACCTTGCTTTGTAATATCATCAAACACCTCCCGACATTTTGCAATTTTGCGGTCTTTTCCTAAGTGGTCAGCTAGCTTTGTGGCAAGAGCGAAATTGAATTGGTACCAGCATTGCTGAGACATCCAGCTGTAGACCCGAAAAGCAGATTCATACTCGCGAACTCTCATACAGTGAACTGCAACATAGGTAGCATCACCCTGAGAGATCCACTTTCTCTGGCCATTAAGAATTCGAACCACAGTAGGCTGCTTGTAAGCGGGCAGCTCCTTACACAGCCACGCAATTCTGGCGAGGCGCCACTGCTCCGGCAAATCCTCGAGTCGGATCACCTCTAACTCCGGAGAAGGAAGAGACCTCATGTCTCTCTCCGTCCACGTGTCGAGTGAATTGTAATCGGGGGCTTGGTGGGGGTCATCTGGCTCTAATTGGTGGTCGAATTGGAGAAGGGTTTCGGAGGAGAGAAGGGAGGCGGGGATGGGGAGACGGCGGGAAGTGACAGGGACGGATGGGAAAAGGAAATGGTGGCGCTTACTAGGGAAAGCGGTGGGGAAAGGGGAGAGCGAGGCAGCGGTGAAGGGCATGGCCAAGTGATGCGTTTCTGTTCGATATCTCTGACGGCGCCTAGGATCATCACCTTTCTCTTTGGTGTGGATTCTAACAAGAAGGAACTGATCGGTACCTCTTGTGAGAGCAGATCTGAGAAGGTCCAATCTCAGTTTTGAGGTGGGAGAGAAGAGGAGTGAGGAGATGAGTACAGGAAAGAAGATCGATCCAGAGAGATGAAGACTGGAGGTCCCTTCCAGCAGATTTTCAATCGAGGTGGCGTAAAAAGAAGCCAGAGGGGCGACTGGTGGTCCTCCGGTCATCTTTCTAAGCCGTGAAATTTACGGTGGGTGATATAGCATTTATATATATGGTATTTGGCCGGACTTAACCCTAAAATCATAACCTAAACTCTTGAAATTGTGTGCTTTTCGGTTTGGATTTGTAGGATTTGGTACTGTTTTTGGTTTGTCTTTGAATTTCAGGGATTTGAGGCGAAACCAACGCAAATCGGCACCTTTCCGGCATGTTACAAGTGATTTGGTGCGGCCTACATCAACCCTGTGCGGCAGACACCTCACATCCCTCTTCTGTGGATGCCACCTGTGCGACTAGCAACTCTCCTAGGCGGCCAACACTTGTCTGGTGCGGCCAACATCCCTCTGGTGCCACCAAGACCTCTCTGGTGCGGCCAACAACTCTCTGGTGCGGCCAACACCCCTCCTGTGCGGCCAACAACTCTCTAGTGCGGCCTACAATGCATATAAAATGCCCTGGACATCTCCAGTGCGGAGTACAACCCAGCTGTGCGGCCAACACTTGGGCAGGATGACTCATTCCCAGCCCAGCACGCTGTTGTACTCCGAACTGGGCCTGCTGTAGCCCGCACAGCCCAAGTTGTGGCCCGCACCGACCTAATTGTACTCCGCACAGAACCCTAAACCTAAATCATTCCCTATATAAAGCGTCTCCCATGTCAAATTAGGGATCTTTCTCTCCATTTTTCCACTCCCCAGGCGGCTGCCTGGGGCACCGCCTCATTTCCCACCATTTTCCTCCACTGTACCCCGCACAGCTCCATCGTTGCCCGCACAGCACCATCCGCATAAAACCATTTTTCTCTTCCGATCCACTCTCTGCCACGCCATTGAACCCCGCACCGTCGCCATTGCATCCCGCATCGTGCCTCTGGAGCTTGGATTTCATGCGACAGCAGTGATTCCGGCTCCGATTTCGACTCTAGAAGCTTGCAAGTAGGAGGAATAGGCTGGGTTACGGTTGTCTCTCTCCTTTCTCTCTTGTTTGCTCGATTATGGAGTTTGTATCTTGCATTTCATCATTTACTTTCAGTTTTGAGCATATGCTAGGCTAGATTGCATTGTCTTAGGGTTTAGGTTAGATCTTGCTGTTTGGATTGATGTATAACACTTGATATTTGGTATTTGATGTGTATTGCTTGTTGGATGTTATTTGTGAATGCTTGTTTGTGCTTGATTGATTAACTGAACCTCCTATTAGATGAATGGCCACATCTAATCTTGGTCAAAGGTGTAGGTTAGTTGTTTGGTTGAACAAAGTGACTTGAGGAAGGATATAAGCCGAAAGGTAGTCCAATTGGTACCCGACGGGGGAAAGTTTCTGCTAAGGCGAGAGTCTAGTGGATACCTTTGAAAACAACAAGTGAACTTAGGTAGATTAAGCCAACATGCGAAAGTTGAGGGTTAATCGACCTAATGGGGGTGTTAGACTAGGTTCCGGTCCCGATACCATGACCAACAAGCGACAGCTGAGGTCTAGGGAGTCCAAGTCCGGCTAAATCTGCCTCACACAAGTCAAAAACCAAGTTATTAAGTCGAAACACCATTAACTAAGGGTTGTGCGGGCAACATTAGTGCCTGTACGGAGTACACTGGCCTAATCTGCTACGCACTAGTTGGTATCGGCACGAAAGTGACCGGTGCCGACGACCCGAAGCCGGACTGAAAGTAAAACTGAAACCCTAGGACACTTTCATTGCATATTTTATCACCAAAACACCAAAAATTATTAGTTGTTTGTCTCTTAATTGATTGTCTTTGTTGATTGTTAGTTTAAGCCAAAATTCTTCTTTTGATTGTCTAGATTTTGTGAATAAGTAAGGTTTAATACTCAATCTACCGTCCCTGTGGATTCGACCCCTAACCACATCCAACGATTTACCGTACGCTTGCGGTACTTTTAGGACTAAATTAGGGTATTATTAGCTACACATCAAGCTTTTTGGCGCCGTTGCCGGGGACGGTGTTGATATTAAAACTTACTTTACTAGCAAGAGACTAGACCTTGTATCATTTTTCTTCTTTTTCTTCATAAAAAAAATAAAAAGGAAATTCACTTGCATCACCATGTTCCATTCTTTACAGAGATTTGAGCAAGAAATGGAGGATAATTGGAGTGATGAAGAAGATCCTTTGGCCCAACTCAATGAGAGAGTCGACCGCTTGATGAGACATGCTCAAATTGAAGAAATGAAAAGAAGAGTGAGTCGATTGGAGAACCAATTCACAAACAAGCAAAACATGAGAAGGGAAGGATCAAAGGAAGGATGGAGTCCACATCGAGATTCATACACCCATTACTCAAGCCATTCAACACACAACATGATGGTACCCAATTCGGGTATGGATCAAGTATGGCATCAACTTAGTGTGTTGAACAACCTAACAAGAGATGCATGTGGGGAAGAATGTGGAGAAACAAAAGCAACAACCACATGGGATGTACAACATGACACACCATTCGGTGGTGCAGGCCAAATCCAGGCTGCAGTGTACCCCGCACAGGCAGCAGTGTATCCCGCACAGTCAAGGGTACAGGCAAGAGTGCAGCCAACACAAGGCCCAGTGTACCCCGCACAGACAATGGTGTATCCCGCACAGTCAACAATAATGGCAAAGGTTCAATCCACACAAGGTCCAGTGCACTCCGCATATCCAAGAGTGTATCCCGCACAGGCAGATATGTATCCCCCACAGACAAGGGTGCACTCCACACAAGGCCAAGTGTACCCCGCACAGTCAGGAGTGTACACCGCACAACCACCAGTCTGGACTTCTCAACCACCAATTTGGCCTGAACAGCAAGTTCAGTGCACCCAAGGCCCAGTGTATCCCGCACAGGAAGGAGTGTACCCCGCATTGTACACCAACAGGGAAGAATTCGACTATGGTTTGACCTATAACTCTTGTTTTTCTTTGGATAATGAAGGTTCAATGTCTCAACTAGACCCTATATTTACTTTTGTTCCTGAAACTTATGATTCTCAACCATCTTTGCAAATGCCAAGTTATGAATCGTTGTTTGAAGATTTCATGTCTAGTGAAAGAAAGAAACGTGTGGAAATTCTTGAAAGATTGGATTCTTTGTCATCCAAGTTTGATACTTATACCACACTACTAGAGAAAATGACAAAGACTATAATTTTTCAGGAAGTGAGTCCTTCACAAAGTCTACATGGTGAACAAAATGCAAAAATGACATTGCAAAGTGATAGAGAATTAGAAAGTTTTAGTTCTTCCGTGTTGATTGGAGTTTGTTATGAGACCGATTGTGAAGAAAGCACACAACTTGAAACAAATGAAGAACAAGAGAAAGTAGAAAAACCAAAATTTGTTGCACCTCCACCTAATATCCTTCCAAATTTCATCCCACTTAGATTAACGTGTATTGTCAAATCTAATGAGTTGGAATTGAAGCATCCTCCAACAAATTCTATCATTAAAGAACTCGAGAAGAAAGAAGATGGTGGTATCATTCTCAAAGTCGAGGCATCAGACATGAAGAATTGCAATTTCACCAAAATCAACTTGAGCCCTCAACTTGTAGAATGCTTGGAGAGTCCCAATGCGATGGAGGGCATCAAACCACACATCAAATATCGCATCGTAATCGAACCAACTATTAAGACAACCAAGAAGGAGCACACCAAGCATGTCTCAAGAGTCTTGCTCAACCATTTTTGGTTGAACTATGATGCATTGACGGGGCGTAAAGTGAAGATAAGATGAGGAGAAAGGTGGTCAAGCTAGTGACCTTAAACAAGCGCTTATTGGGAGGCAACCCAATACTCTAAAACTCTTCTCTTTATTTTAAATTTCAGTTTTGGAAATTTTAGAAAATCAATAAAAATCTGAAAATGAGAAAAGCACAAAATATTTAGGTTTGTTTTAATTTAGTTTTCTATTTTTCAAAGAAATTAAAAAAAAAGAAAAAAAAAACCGGACATAATCGATGGATTCAAAATTTGAACTTATTTCTCGAGGTGGGGAATTATTCATGACATTGGGTTATTTTTGTGTGTAATTTCAGGTTTGATTAATTGTGGATGTCCTCGGACGACTCGTACTAGAGCACCATGAGGCAAGAAGTGATGAAAACCTACCTCGGCACGACCTCACACGAGTTGTCCGCTGCAATTTATTCAACCGGCACGATTTGAGCGTTGAATTGCCACATTAAACCAAGAAATCAACACTGTGCGGCTTACAAAACTCCTACTGTGCGGGTTGCAGAGCATTCACAAGCCACGTCAAAATCCAGCACTATGCGGGCAACAAACCACATTGTGCGGGTAACAGACCCTCCTGTGCAAGCAACATCCTGCCTCTGTTCCCCGCACAACTTGCAAAAATTCACAACAGAGAGCAATTTCCACCCAGTGTACTCCGCACAAGCCAAAACTGTTGCCCGCACAATGGTCATTTTAACTCAACCCGAGAGCAACTCAGTCCAGTGCACTCCTCGCAACACACCTTAGTCCAGTGCACTCCGCACAACACACCTTGTAGCCCGCACAGATCTCATTTTGACACAATCCAAGGGCAATTTAGACCATTGTAGCCCGCACAACTGACCTTTGTATCCTGTACATTGTCAAAATCACTGCTCAACTAGCCGCTGCTCCACCGAATCCTGAAAACTTACAGTGCCGATCACGTGCCGCACACATCCAATTGCGCTCTAATTGCCGCAAGCCACTGCCACTTAGTGCCTGTCACCATACCGATCGATAATTTGGTATGTTTTTAATTGTCTTCTCTTTATTTTATCTGTGGTGATGTGTAGCATTGAGGACAATGCTTTGTTCAAGCTTTGGGGAGGCTACAAACTTGTCTTTAAGAGTGCATCATGTCATATTTTTGAACTGTCAAAGTGTTTGTGCGGGTTACACATTGTCCCTGTGCGGAGTACATTAGTCCTCTGGAAGTACTGTGCCACTGAAATTGTCAGGTGTACCCCGCACAGGAATGGGTGTATCCCGCACAACACCTCTGGCACGTGGTTTGCACCATGTAGTTGCATGTAAATGATTGGAAATCAATTGAATGTGCTTGTTTGTCCTTTGATTTGAAATGACAAGTGGTAGTTAACACATTTATTTTGTCAAGGTATTGAATGATTAAGTATTTTTTTGGATTAGTTTGTGTGTCAATGGACCGAATGTTATGGATTTTGAAATTGATAGGACTTGAAACTTGGTTGCTTGAAATTGTTAAATGCTATTAGACAAGGTCATAACCCTTTGCCGAGTGAACGGACTTGCATTTTACATGGACTTGTTCAAAAAGAGTATCATTAATGTGTGTAAACTTAAATTGAGTCTTGATTGATATTGCTTTTAAAATGCTTGGGACACCAACAAGCAAACTTAATGGGACCATTTAAATAGTGTGAAAATGAGGGTGCTTTTGACATTAAGTGATAAAAATGAGCGGTTTAACCCAAATTTTTATTATTTATTTTCTGTTCTTATTTACTAATGCAAAAAAACAAAAAAAAACAAAAAAAAAAACAAAAAAAAACAAAAAAACAAAAAAAAAAAAACCAAAAATCCAAAAATAAATCTATCTTAATTAAACCCCACCGCTCAGAAAGTCTTGAAACGATGTGAGAGTATCGGAAAGGAATTCGCTGGGATCGATGGCTCGATGATACCGGTGGCCATAGGCGAGCGAATTCCGATTCAAGTCTTTCCGCTTAAGTCTCTTGCATAAAACCCTAAGGTGAGTAATCACCCACACTCGACTTGCACATAAATTGGTGAAAATTTTGTTTTTGGAAGACTCTAAACTAGTTGACACATTAATGAAATTGTTTACAAGACCATGGAAGGTGCGGGAATGAACGGGCAATCAATTTTGACTTTGCATGATTTTTTAATGAAGATAAGCTAGAGTCCTTGAGGTAGAAAATTGAAGTCATTTGGTCTAAGTGTTGCACAAACTAATCGAAAAATACTTAAACCTTTAATACCTTTTCAAAATAAATTGAGACGACCACTTGCATTCTTTTAAAAAATGTGAATTTCTTGCTTGCACAATCAATTGACGTTTCAACTTGTAGAAATTCGAGATGTTTTGGTTCAGATTTGGGTATTAGTCCACCACTAAGTTTAGGGTTTTGCTTGAGGACAAGCAAGGTTTAAGCTTGGGGGGATTTGATATAGCATTTATATATATGGTATTTGGCCGGACTTAACCCTAAAATCATAACCTAAACTCTTGAAATTGTGTGCTTTTCGGTTTGGATTTGTAGGATTTGGTACTGTTTTTGGTTTGTCTTTGAATTTCAGGGATTTGAGGCGAAACCAAAGCAAATCGGCACCTTTCCGGCATGTTACAAGTGATTTGGTGCGGCCTACATCAACCCTGTGCGGCAGACACCTCACATCCCTCTTCTGTGGATGCCACCTGTGCGACTAGCAACTCTCCTATGCGGCCAACACTTGTCTGGTGCGGCCAACATCCCTCTGGTGCCACCAAGACCTCTCTGGTGCGGCCAACAACTCTTTGGTGCGGCCAACACCCCTCCTGTGCGGCCAACAACTCTCCAGTGCGGCCTACAATGCATATAAAATGCCCTGGACATCTCCAGTGCGGAGTACAACCCAGCTGTGCGGCCAACACTTGGGCTGGATGACTCATTCCCAGCCCAGCATGCTGTTGTACTCCGAACTGGGCCTGCTGTAGCCCGCACAGCCCAAGTTGTGGCCCGCACCGACCTAATTGTACTCCGCACAGAACCCTAAACCTAAATCATTCCCTATATAAAGCGTCTCCCATGTCAAATTAGGGATCTTTCTCTCCATTTTTCCACTCCCCAGGCGGCTGCCTGGGGCACCGCCTCATTTCCCACCATTTTCCTCCACTGTACCCCGCACAGCTCCATCGTTGCCCGCACAGCACCATCCGCATAACACCATTTTTCTCTTCCGATCCACTCTCTGCCACGCCATTGAACCCCGCACCGTCGCCATTGCATCCCGCATCGTGCCTCTGGAGCTTGGATTTCATGCGACAGCAGTGATTCCGGCTCCGATTTCGACTCTAGAAGCTTGCAAGTAGGAGGAATAGGCTGGGTTACGGTTGTCTCTCTCCTTTCTCTCTTGTTTGCTCGATTATGGAGTTTGTATCTTGCATTTCATCATTTACTTTCAGTTTTGAGCATATGCTAGGCTAGATTGCATTGTCTTAGGGTTTAGGTTAGATCTTGATGTTTGGATTGATGTATAACACTTGATATTTGGTATTTGATGTGTATTGCTTGTTGGATGTTATTTGTGAATGCTTGTTTGTGCTTGATTGATTAACTGAACCTCCTATTAGATGAATGGCCACATCTAATCTTGGTCAAAGGTGTAGGTTAGTTGTTTGGTTGAACAAAGTGACTTGAGGAAGGATATAAGCCGAAAGGTAGTCCAATTGGTACCCGACGGGGGAAAGTTTCTGCTAAGGCGAGAGTCTAGTGGATACCTTTGAAAACAACAAGTGAACTTAGGTAGATTAAGCCAACATGCGAAAGTTGAGGGTTAATCGACCTAATGGGGGTGTTAGACTAGGTTCCGGTCCCGATACCATGACCAACAAGCGACAGCTGAGGTCTAGGGAGTCCAAGTCCGGCTAGATCTGCCTCACACAAGTCAAAAACCAAGTTATTAAGTCGAAACACCATTAACTAAGGGTTGTGCGGGCAACATTAGTGCCTGTACGGAGTACACTGGCCTAATCTGCTACGCACTAGTCGGTATCGGCACGAAAGTGACCGGTGCCGACGACCCGAAGCCGGACAGAAAGTAAAACTGAAACCCTAGGACACTTTCATTGCATATTTTATCACCAAAACACCAAAAATTATTAGTTGTTTGTCTCTTAATTGATTGTCTTTGTTGATTGTTAGTTTAAGCCAAAATCCTTCTTTTGATTGTCTAGATTTTGTGAATAAGTAAGGTTTAATACTCAATCTACCGTCCCTGTGGATTCGACCCCTAACCACATCCAACGATTTACCGTACGCTTGCGGTACTTTTAGGACTAAATTAGGGTATTATTAGCTACACATCAGTGGGCGCCATTGTTACCACGTCTAGGGTAGCAAGTTTTTAGAGGGAACGGCCCGGCTTTCCTTCCGCCAACCAACCGCCCCATGCGGAAAGAAAGGAGCCGCTTAGGAGGGATGAAGTTTTTAGATCCAAGGGAGGGTCCCCCCCTTAGGTCGTTGGAGGAGAGCTCTTTTATAGTGACTAATTAGGGTAGCCTTATGTTGGACTGGATCTTTATCGGGCCTTACTAGGCTTTATCAGGCCGTATTCTTATTGGACCATATCAGGCCTTATCACCTGTCAAGAAATTTGTTTGCTAGATTTTTTGTCATGTAATTGTTAAATAAAAAGTGTAGCAAGAAATTGATGTTTGCTAGATTTTTTTTGTCATGCAATTGATAAATAAAGTGTAGCAATGAATTGGTGTTTGCTAGATTTTTTAAATCATGTAATAATTAAATCAAAAGTGTAGCAAGGATTGATGCTTGCTAGATTTTTTTATCATGCAATAATTAAATCAAAAGTGTAGCAAGGAATTGGTGCTTGTTAGACTTTTTTGGCATTCACCAACACGTTGGAAAATCTATGTATAGGGACTTGCTACACTACATATAGCTTGACATTAACAAGTGTAGCAAAAAAAAATTGCTAGATTTTTTAAAACATTTTCATAGATAATTGTGTCTAGCTATAGACCATAATCGTTGTAGTGAAGGAGATCCAAAACAAGCATATATTTAATTAGTTACGCATGCATTTAAAAGCAAAACACCAGTTCCAGTTATATATATACTGTCAGGTTAATATATATATCCGCACCTCAAAGAAGGAACGTGCAAAGAAATTCGAAAAGAGCCATAATTTGATTCCAACACGACTAGCCCTTTTTGCCTCGCTTAGAGTCATCAATCACCGACTGCCACGCAGCAGGAAAGAGGAGGCGAATGATGTATGAGACGAAGTCGGGTAGGGAGGTTGATGTCAGGTTCGGATCTAAATGGGAGAGGGTTCAATGGGTATGCGAGCTGGGAAGTGAGAGGGTGGAGGAGGGTGGTGTTCAGTGCCGGTTGGGTTGTGGTGGTCGGCAGTCCGGTGAAGTCGGTGGGAATAGATAGAGTAGGCAGGAAGAGGTGCCATACCACTTTATGGGTTCTGTGTATGGTGTGTTGGGAAGGAAGCAAAAGTGGTACCTCTATATAATTCACAAAAAACGTGTCCAGTATAAATCCTCCTCAATCACGAATCTAATTAGCAATTAGTATTTATGATTATAATCTTAAGGAAATATTAGGAGGGAAATAGGCAGATCTTGAGGCAAAGAAATTTAATATATGGAAATAAGGGCTACGTAAAGAATTCAACATTGAAGAGAATAAATTCAAAAGACATATACGCACACATTTCTAATCATAGAAAATCTGGATATCAAATGAATTGAATATATTATATATTAGCTAATCAGAATCGAAAGCAAAGGGGATTTATTATAATTCTTTGGGAAGAAGAATTTTAAACAAGGAAATATTTGACGACAGATTTTATCAGTTATGGAAGGAAATTATGGCAATTGATTGTGGCTTGAAAGCAATGTTTAAGGAAATAACCTCCTTGAAGATGAAGGCAGCAAAAGAGGCGCAGGCCTTTATCGTTGGGCTCGGCCCTAAAGGTTTGTACTAGATGGCTTCGTTTGGGTCGGATTTTGGTTAATTCAAAACGAAATCGAAAATTTAATTTAAACATTCTATGGCAGAAAATTCTAATAAATTTAAAGTTCAAATTTTCATAATTTTATAAACTTTTTCAAAGGTCAAAAGCCTCATGACAAGTCCGATCTTGGTTACCAAAAATCATATCAAACCAAGAAAAAGAACTTGTCACACAAAAATGGAAAACAAATTGTACAAAATACACAATTTAAAAAACCTACGAATTCTCGTGGTCATGCTCATATGTACCAAAGGAAACCTAGAAACACTAGAGTGCAAAATGAAAAGAATTTGCTAAAACAAGAAAAGAATATTTTTATTCCAAAGGCGTCCAACAAAATTTATTTTAGAGGACCCGATGGATGGTTTTATGAATTTAAAAATCAACATCTTTCATAAAACCACAAAGCTCAATCCAATGGGCATCAAAAAAATAGTTTCAAACATTTTCAAAAGGATCGCAAAAAGAATTTTAATGCCTTATCCAATGATCTTAAGAAGAAGGCCGAATATCTTAGAGCCCATTACTATTCTCATTTTGTTAAGGGTTCTACCATACCTAAACCAACAAATGTATTTTGCAACTATTGTTGTCAAAATGGACATATCTCGTTGGAGTGCAAACTTAGGATACCAAATGGTGAGTCCAAAGGTAAATGAGTTTCAAAAACTTGTACCTCTAGTGGTACAAATAATGATATGGTAACCAATGTGACCTAAATACCATATTTACCCCCGGTCCTATAAGCCAAATACTTAAGGAGAGTCTCTTTGTTCTTATCATTTTTATTGTTTGAGAGGTTAAATTTGGGCAATCTACTTTGTTTAGTGCTCTAAATTGGTTGTCCAATTCTGTTTCTCCAAAATTAAGGGGAGCCATAAATTTAGGGAGAGTTTGCTACGATTTTCACCTTTTGTCGTTTTACAAAAAGGGAGAAAATTGTAGTAAAACTTGTGAAATGCCAAAATTTAATCGCTTTACTAATGATATTGTTGTACTAAATGTTTCTAGGTTTGTCGATTACAAAACAATATCATTTGACATTTAACAATTTTTTTTGAGTTTTATAGGAAGAAGATGCAATTTATGAAGACTTGGATAAAAGCAATGAGCAAGATCAAGATCAAGTCTTTGGAGAGCTTGTAGACTAGTTTAGACTAGGATAAAAAGTATATTTAGTGCTTAATTATCCTTGAAATGGTCTAGATAGCAGAAAAGCTCAATATACCAAAAAAATCCTATTTCAGTGACCTAGCGTCGTACAACGCCAAATAGTGTCACACAACACTGAGTCACAACTATATAGAGTTTTTTTGTGAATAGCTAAATTTTGATTTTTTTTTGTGAATCAACGTTGCACAACACTATATAGAGTTAGACAACGCTGAGTCACAACGTTGTACAACGCTCAGTAGTGGTGTACAATGCGTCTAGTTAAAAACTTGAGAAATTTCCTAAGTACCATTGTGCAATGACATATAACGTTGCACAACACCACAAAAATTCCAAGTTATCTGTGCTGTTCAGACAGCGCTGCATCGCTGTTCAAACAACGCTGTCCCATGTAAAACCCATGTAAATAGCTGTTTTTACATGCATTTTTACAAAAATCTCAAGTTCCAGACAGAAAAAGGAAAAAGCTAAATTGCCAAGGTATCAATTAAGTCTCACAAAAAAGATCTTAGTTTAGCAATTCAAACAACAAACATACCTAACTAAATCAACTATGCAACACCCAACAAATAGTGCAAGAGTACTTCCTATGAACCTGACTGACATGATATGAGTGTGTGGTGTAAATATTATATAATTTACAGATTAAAAGTCTCTCGGATTCAGATGCACTAGTAAATACTCATGTTTTATATCCTTACACATAATACGAAATATATTGCATCAAGTGCCAAAATCCCCCACAAAAATAGAGTGGTCTGACTTTTATGTCTTAAGCGTACCTTTTACCCAACAAAGAAGTGTACAATAGTAGATTAGTTGTTCTATGTACAGTATCACAATGTGATAGTTTTATTTTATGCAACTCCCTTGTTCTTTCGAAGTACATTATAATGGTTTTTCTCTTACACTTTCTATGATACAAAAAAGGTTTCTCGAATTTCTCTCACTCTCCTGATCTCCTCTATTTCTCCGCCTGCGAATTCTGCAATTCCGTGATTCTAAAATGGTGCAAGTGCGCCAACGTAATAACGTGGGTGACGGAACGGAATAGAACCATTTCGTTTCTGTTGCGTCCTTACTAATGAAATCTGTTTCGCTTCCGTTTCTGTTCCGCTGAATGAAACGTAATAAAAAAATCAAACGAAAACGTTCAAAACGGTGGTAAATTGACAGCCCTACTTCCGGATCCCTTCCTTCTCTTTTCTTCTTCCAGGCGGGCCCCTTCCAGGTGGGCTCCTCTCTAAGTCTCTCTTTTGGCACACAATAGAGTCGCTCAATGAGGGGACCGGGCGACACCGTTTTTATTGGATAGGAGTCGTCATTGGTAATGGCGACTCCTGGCAGGTAGGAGTCACCATTGGTAATGGCGACTCCTGTCCAATGACGTCGGAAATTACTATTAATATTAAAAAATTTCTCGATTTACTAAACATGTTTATTTTATTATAATATTTACTAATAAAAAAATTTTCGGCAGAATATGAGGAGAGTCAGATATGCCATGTTGAAATTGAAAGAAAAAAAACGGAATCAGACACGGCATTTAATTAATACTATATTAGTTTTTTTTTAATCTCAGCCGTTTGATGAGATCTTTAAGACTGAATATTCTTGAGCGCACGTAGGATCCCTCTGCTCTCTCAGTTTCCTTCTTTCCCTCTATTTACCCCAATCGGAGCTCTGAAAACTATCATGTTGCTCCTCAGCGACGAGGAAAGGTGGAGGTGGTGCCAGCTTGGTGGTGAAATGAAAGAAGTTATATACGTGACCAGAATTTTTAAAAAAAGAAATGACACACATTCTTGTCAGGGGTATGGAGTATGGACAATTAATCTGTTCAATGGTCAAGCTAATTAAATTAATGCCGTGATTTATCTGTTTCTCACAGTCCTCGAGCTCAGTTGAATTAGACTCAAGTCCGAGACCGAGTTGTACCCTGTTAGTTGACCCAATTCAAATATAAGTTGTGCATGCAAAAAACTGATGATGTATATGAGGAAGTTAATTAATTAGAGGTGGTCTCACAGGGCCCCTTGATCAAGTGTACGCTATGCTACAGATTTATCACCAAAAGGGTCAAATTAAATCCCCAAACAGGACTGTACTTATATATATACGCCTAAAAATAATGAATATCCAAATCACTAATGCAAGTATGCAACAACGAGTGTTGGCATAATATGTCAAAACAAAGATATAAATTAAGTCTTTCTCCATTATTGATTTATGTGTGTTGAATTAGATCATATTTTTAATTTTTTATAGCCGGAAAAAAAAATGCTGCAATAAGAAACAAAATATATATGTCAAGTAGCACACATCTTATACCTATTGTCGATTATATTGTCTATTTTATCTGACAAATTTTCGGCATCCTTGTGGTAATCATTTTCCCTCGTCTATGTAACCATGACACATCTTATAAATATTGTCTAAATATATATTCGTTGGAAAAAGTGTGTGAGCTCTTCTTAGCGGCCGCTTGCTGGGTAAGCAGGCTGCTGCCACTAAACGACCTAGAGGTTCGTTGGTAGGGCCAGCGGACTGTTCGAATCGGACTCTGAACAAATGTTGTCTATTCAGATCCACTCTGTCCTTGGATCTATGTTTCTGTTTGTTCCACAAAGAAAGAGGATAGAGTTTGAGTGGGAGAAAACTAATCAAGTGCATGGAGCAATCGGGTGCACACACCAAGTCCTAACTTGAGGCGGTGGTATACCGACTGCGTACGGAAGAAGACAAAACGCTGCAAACAAACTCCGAAAAGGATCTAAGAGTTCAATCAATATCCACTGCGGTATATCTAATTTTCTATGTTAAATTCATAGGTTAGATTAACATGCATATAGCTTTATAACGAGTTAAACCAACAATATTCGAGCAAATATAACACAAAAATAACACACAAGATTGCCAAATGCGACACATCAATGTACATACATTGAGATGTCCTAGGCTTGCCACACAAGCGCAATATATCCTTCTTTACTACAGTATGTTTTAATGAGCAATTAACAATTAACAGTCAACACTCTGGTAACGCACTAGCTGTCTGACTAAAAAAAAGGGGACCTGTGCGGTATCCCCTTTCTGGACCTGTTGGCTGGGCGCAGTGATCCTCGCTTCACATCCTTCCTCACACTCGTTCCATCTTCAACTCCTGCATCATTCAAACTCCTACCATTCGCACCTTCGACTCGGTTGTTCGAATTACTTTGTTCATATTCATCCAACAAAAATGTCGCATCACCATTACTCTTGATCCTTGAAAGCTAAACATTATTAATTGTACAAAAACAGACAAATTGTGATACCCAACCTTCCAAATTAATCAAATTATTAAGACAAATTGTGGAAAATTGTGATTGCCATGAGTGAGTCAGATGACAGTACATAAAAGAAAAAATTAAAATACTTGCCTTGCACCCTATGGAGCAGAACCTAAAATCATAGAGGAGAGAGCGCGAGCAGACCTCGCAGAAGTACGGAGATGCAGCTGCTTTCCCAGCTGCAGCACCGATCCCCTTAGGCTGGGGTCGCTCATTCAGAAAAAACACCTTCGCACTGTTTATTATATATGTGTGCACTCCCTTCACGTCAATCAGCCCCTCCACCTCCACAACACGAACCACCTCATGGTATGACGATCTCCTAATCTACTTGGACATTTTGGCCCACAATTACAAAAAATATATAACAAATGAGAATATATAACGAAAAAAAAGAAGAAAAAGAAAAAGAATATAGAGAGATATATATATGAATGATTTATATACTTGAACGATTCGGTGGTTGGCATGATGGTTGCTCCTACAGTAGATGCAAAATGCCAAAGAACACTCAGAGCAGTCAGTGCAGAATAAGTTGCGCTCATTTCTCGGCATGTCAGGGTGATGATCACATGGTGTAAAGAACTGGGTGATCAGCATCGTCTCGAGCCAAGCGGGTGCAAGAGTGACCATGATCTTGTCCTTTCCATCAGGAATTCTTGCTACATTGGCCATGGCCGAAATCCGGGGTTAGCACTAGATGCAGCGACTGGCGAATTAGGCCCACGGAGATGAGCAAAATATGGGAATTTAAACACTCCAAGAAAGTACACATGGCAACTCTTCCCTCCTCACTGCTGCCATGTGGCCTCACTGTTACAACTTACAAGCAAAGAAAAAGGAAGGATGGATGGACGGCTCAGATTGTAGGGCCACAGATGGAGCAGTTTCCGGCCCGTTGGATTTGGAAAAGTTTTATCTTAATTAGTTCCACGCTACCTTGCTTGTGATATGGAACTCTCCAGTTTGTTCTTAATGGAAACAACCATTAGTCCCAGGATCCTGCCAAGTGCCAAGTCAGTGATAGTGTCATAATTAGCGGCTTAGATAGGAATGAAAGAAATAAACGAACTGGTTCAAATTGATGGAATTGTGAATTAGCCCACAGGATATGTTTTTTGTAATTTTTCCAGCATCAATGTTTCGAACTCCGTACCAAAATTTATATATATCAGCAACTGAAATCTGACGTACTTTCCAATATTTTCCTTTTTCTTTTACTTAGCACCGGTCACTCATTCGATTTTTCCGATCATAGTATTACGGTATTGAAAACACTACGTAGCGCTAGACCGGTTTAACGTTGATAACAACAACACAATGGGGCGTTTCCGTTATCCATACATTTCGGTAATGAAACGTACCGGAGGTTCTGTATGGAAGGAAAATGCACACTGTATTTTACCCAACGAATGATGAAACATGTTTTGTTTGTCGTTCCGTCCTTGAAATCTAATGAAATTTCATAGTGTTAGCCGTTTCGTTTGGACGAAACGTAACGACAAAAGGATAAACAATATACTATCGGCAGGCCTACCTAGCGCTGACTGTTTTTACCTTTTTAGCGTACGAGCAATGATTGATTTTGCATTTAAATGATTTTTCTTGTTGCATGTTTAATATTAAGAGTAAATTATGTTTTTGGACTCTAAAACACACTTGTTGCTTTTATTATTTATTAGGAAAAGTGTGGGGAGCAAGTGAGCCACTATCTGTAAACAACCTAGCAGGTCGCTTACATGGCAACACTATACCAAACAAAATTATTAGTACCGTACTATTAGTACATATTTTTAAGAAAACCGGTATTAATAATATATCATGGCAATTTTGTAATTGTCATACATATTATTTAGTATCTATTTAAAAAAACCGGTACTAGGTGTGGCTGAAAAAAAACGTTTTTTATTTAGTACCTGATAGGCGGGTTTCACATCGAAAATATTCAACCCTTTTAGGCCTCAATTTCAATTAAATATTTGTGTTTTAGTTAGATTTTAATGCAATTTAGGTTAGAAATGTGGTACTGCTATTTGCCCTTGTTTAATTTCATGTTCAATGACGATTTGGTGCAAAATTGGGCCCAAGGCAAAATTCAAACGGAGCAAGTTAAGAACCAAGCGACTGGAGCAAAGGAACAGGGTCAAACCAGACAAGGCCCCTGTTCTGGCGACCCGCCAGGATCCTGGCGACCCCGCCAGACTCAAACAAATATGCCCGATTTGGATACGTTATTTCTGGCAGAGCTTGTTTCCTATTTTCGGAGGAACCAGACATGATCTCCACGCATGGGAACCGTCCTTGAAGTCTATTTAATCATGTGGAAGAACACCAGAAAGAAAAAAAGTCAGATTTTGGAGCAAGATTTCAAGAGGAGTTAGCAGAAATCGTCCCCAGCCTGTCTCCTGTCGACCCTCCAGGATTCTGTCGACCCTGCCAGAATTCAAGCTGAGAGAGTTTTTTTTAGTTCTTGGTTGTAACCTTTCTCTATTTTCTCTCTTTTGATGTTTATTTAGTTGAAACCTGTTGTTTTGATGTCTAGTATGACTTGTAGTGAGTAGTTTAGTTTAGGGGCAATTGTAGGGAACCATGACTTGGTAGATTTATGAAGTTTAATCTAGTTTTCTAATTTTTCTGAGTTGCTTTGCTTTACTTAAGTTTATTGCTTGATTTTGAGAATATGAATTGAATTGTTTTGAAGGTTTGCTCATTTGGTTAGGCCTGACCTAGTAGATAAGCAAATAGAACCCTAATTTCAAGACGATTTGTATTCCCATACCATAGGATAGTTAGTATACCCAAAAGCTGAAACCGGAACTTAGCTGAAAGGTTTATTCCCTCCTAAGATCGAGAGATCTAGGATATCCTACCGAATAGTTAAAGCATAACATAAAACTTAAGCCAAGAAACGAGAGTTGAAACTTAGGATTTAGGGAGGTTTAGAGGTTAAAACTTAGTAATACCAAATCAAAAACGAGAGTTAGTATTTGGACCAAAGTTTAAGCCAAAGAACCTGCACTTAGAGAATTTAGAAACTGATTGAATTGAATAATCGAACCATCCAGTCGACCTCGCCAGGAAGCTGGCGACCCGCCTGGATAGTGCCTGGAAGTGGAACCCGATCAATTGACCCTAGTTTAAGTCCTTAATTGGAGTTTAGATCCTTTTTTTAATTTTTAGAGTAATTTAGAGGTCAAATAGAGTTTAGAATTAATTCCTTTAATTTAAATTTAATCATCTTAATCAATTAATCAACTTTTTGACTTGTTTACCCCTAAATTAATTAAACTAAGTTACTAAAAGTCTATAGTTTAGAATAACCGTCCCTTTGATTCGACCCTCAAGCTACGCTGCAATAGATTAGATTTGAGGTCTAATTTGACTTAGGTTTCACCTCCGACCAGTACCGGTTTTTTTAAAAAGTCGGTAGTAAATTATTGATATTTAGTACTGATTTTTTATAAAAAACCGGTACTAATATATTGATATTTAGTACCGGATTTTTATAAAAAACTGGTACTAAGTGCCGACAGAAAAAATTGTTTGTAATTTAGTATCGGTTTTTTATAAAAAAAAACCATACTAATTTATTGATTATTAGTACCGGTTTTTTATAAAAAACCGGTACTAAATTACAAACAATTTTTTTATTTTTCAGTCAACTATTCGTAACGATTTTTTATAAAAAAACCGGTACTAACAATACACATATATTTTTACTCGAATTATATGTCTTCCTTCAATGTCTTACCACTGTTCATGGCCATTTTTTTCTCTCTAAAATTGAAAATCCTTTTACTCTTTAAAACCACATAAATAAAATAGCAGAAAATTTTAAAAAAAATCTGAAAAATTAGAAAATCGGTGGAGGAAGCAAATGAAATCAAAGGGAAGCTAAAAAAATTCGCATTTGAGATTTTCCTCTCGCCGCCGCTGCCTCCTCTCCTCTCGCCGCTGCCTCCTCGCCGTGTATCTCTCTCAAGTAAGTTTCTCTCTCTCTCTCTTTGTTTCTCTACTTCTCTCACTCTTCCTCTCTTTTTACACAGTCGTTGCCGCTACCGCTCTCGCCGCTGCCCCTCTCACCGCTGCCTCCTCCTCTCAAGTAATTCTCTCTCTCTCTTGATTAGGAATTGAGAATCGAGGTTGATATTGAATGAAATTGAAATTGTTAATTAGGAATTGAGATTGATACTGAATGAAATTGAAATTGTTAATTAGGAATTAGATTGGTTTATAAATTTCCATAGGTCATTAACTATATAAAATGTCAAAATGCTGATTTTGCAACCGATTGGTAAGCGCTATAGTGAGAAAGAGATTAATGACACTATAAATGAGTGGTTTGGCTATTTACTTACGCTTGTAAGTCGTGGTAAATTGATATAATTAAGTATGTGTGATTTGATATTGATAGGCGGGTTTCACATTGAAATATTCAACCCTTTTAGGCCTTAATTTCAATTAAATGCTTGTGTTTTAGTTAGATTTAATGCAATTTAGGTTAGAAATACGGTACTGCTATTTGCCCTTGTCTAATTTCAGGTTCAGTGATGATTTGGAGCAAAATTGGGCCTAAGGCAGAGTCAAAGCGGAGTAAATCAGGGTCCAAGCGACTGGAGCAAAGGAACAGGGTTGGACCCTGAATTGATTTGAAGGTTTGCTCACTTGGTTAGGTCTGACCTCGTAGATAAGCAAATAGAACCCTAATTTCAAAACAATTTGTGTTCTCAAACCATAGGATAGTTAGTATACCCAAAAGGTGAAACCGGAACTTAGCCGAGAGGTTTATTCCCTCCTAAGATCGAGAGATCTAGGATATCCTACAGAATAGTTAAAGCAAACCCTAAAATTCTAAGCCAAGAAACGAGAGTTGAAACTTAGGAATTTAGGGAGGATTAGAGGTTAAAACTTAGTAATACCAAATCAAGAACGAGAGTTATTATTTGGACCAGAGTTTAAGCCAAAAACCAGAACTTAGAGAACTTAGAAACTAATTAAACTGAATTGTCGTACTGTTCTGGCGACCCGCCAGGAACTCTGTCGACCCGCCAGGAATCCTATCGACCCGCCAGGATAGTGCATGGAAGTGGAACCCGATCAATTGACCCTAGTGTAAGTCCTTAATTCGAGTTTAGATCTTTACCTTAATTTTTAGAATAATTTAGAGATTAATCAGAGTTTAGAATAAATTCCTTTAGTTTAAATTTATTTCTTTTAGATAGTTAACCAACTTTTTGACTTGTTTACCCCTAGATTAATTGAACTCAATTACTTAAAGTCTAAAGTTTAGAATAACCGTCCCTGCGGATTCGACCCTCAAGCTACGCTGCAATAGATTAGATTTGAGGTTTAATTTGACCTAGGTTTTACCTCCGATCAAATTTGGCACCGTTGCCGGGGACGGTGACTTGATTAAAATTTAGGTAATTAAGTTTTATTGATCTTTTGTCTTTTCCTCTTGTTTCTTGTTTGTAGGAGTACACGCTGGCCGGGAAGAAGAAGCCTAAGCAACCTCAACCCGCAAGCGAGTACAAGCACTTAACGAGGAGCCAAGCTAAGAGCGACGAGACACCCCCGACCTTCCGCTTCATTTGTTTCCCAAACTGTTCGTTTTCCGGGAGAACAAATAGAAGCCAAGGAGGCCACAACTTCGACTTCATCACTTATTTCGACTCCCTTGCTGGTTAACCAACGAGGAAGGCGAAATCCATCAGCTCGATTCACAAATCAACCGTCAGGACAATTCCAGGCGACCCGCCAGGATTCAGGCGGACCCGCCAGAAATCAACCTGAGGAAGATTTGCAGGAGACCAACGACGCGAAACCAATGGCAGACCTGAACGGGAACCCACCTATTGGTCCAGAAGGAGAAGGGCCACTGATGGTAGATCCAGCTGTGCTTCAACGAGCCCTTGATGATGCTAGGGAGGCGGCAAGGATTGCGGCGGAGAACCGACCTTTGAAGGAGATCGGAGCCCCAACCGCAAACAATGTCCGACTTGGAGTCAACCCTCCCCAAGCTCGAAGGACTCGGGATCTATTCTTCAACCTATCTCTCATTGCCCTTATCCAACAGAACCAGTTTAGTGGGAATCCAACGGAAGACGCGAACAAGCAAGCACTTGCAGCGATTCCTACGGAATTGCATCACTCTCAACCTCGAAGAAGTCACTCCCAATATAATCTGGTTAACTCTTTTCCCTTTTTCTCTTAGAGACCAAGTAGAGGATTGGTTGAATAGTTTCAATAGTAACCCGTTTACTTGTTGGGATGATTTAGCCAAAGCCTTCTTGGAAAGGTTCTACCCGAGAATCAAGACCACGTCGATTGTGAGGGAGATAATTGGGTTTAAACAGGAAAGTGATGAAAATTTGCTTGAAGCTTGGGAACGCTTTAAAGATTTGTTGAGAATGTGTCCTCATCATGATATAGGCCAGGATAGACTAATTTGTAGTTTCTATGACTGTTTGAATCATCAAACTCATCAAAGTGTTAACTCAACTGCAGGTGGATCTCTTCTCGACCTAGGGTGTAGGGATGCAAAGGCACTAATCGAAAGCATGGCGAGCTTTCAAACCAATTGGTCGGTGAGAGAGAAGAATTCCAAAGGAGGGATGATATAAGTGGACAAATCGACCCATTTGCAAGCTCAACTGGACGCCTTGACCACAATGATGAAGGAAATGAAAACCAAACCCGTGGAGGCAGTCCAGAAATGTCAATTCTGTGAGGAAGAAGGACATACGACAAAGGCATGTCACTTGGTAGCAAGAGACGAACCAATAGCCGATGTTAATACAATCATGGCACCTCCGCCCTACGCGCACCAGAATTACGTGTACCGAGACAAGAGAAACCATCCTGGGCTATCTTATGCCAATCCAAGTGGGTGCGCGAATCCGGGACAAGCTCAACCACCACCTCAAAACAAGCCTAACAACAACGCTGCAGGTAATAACAATCAAGTTAATTAGTATCAGCAACATAAGAATTTGGTGGACAAGTTCATGGCAGATCAAACGGAGTGGAATCATTCAGTCTTTGATGAGATGAAGCAAGTTTGTGAGTCCTTGCAATTCCTCATTCAACAAAGCAAATTGACAAACCCTCAAATCCAAGGAGCTCTAACAAAGACCGGGATGTTTCCTAGCCAACCTGAAGTGAACCCCAACGGAGAAGTCAAGAGTGTTACACATCGACTAAGGAGTGGAACGGAGTACGTTGGGCCCAAAAATCCAGACGAATCGGTCCCAGGACGAGTTCAGGCGGACCCGCCAGAAGCTTAGGCGACCCGTCAGGATGATGCGCAGAATGCAGAGCTCCCAGGACAATTTCTGGCGACCCGCATGGATTCCTGTCGACCCGACAGAAAAGATCCTGAAGCCCAGAAAAACAAAACCGAGGCTTCAATTCAGACCAGATATGCGCCCGAAGTTCCATTTCCCGAGAGACTAGCCAAAGCAAAGCAAGAGAAGGAGTATGGGAAGTTCATGGAGATAATGAAGCAAATCCAAATCTCCATACCCTTCACCGACATGTTGACCAAAATGCCCTCCTATGCCAAGTTTCTAAAGGACATTTTGACAAACAAGAAGAAGCTGGAGGACGTTTGCATTGCTGTAACTCATGAGAGCAAATTCGTATCAACCAAGAAACTTCCCCCGAAGTTGAAAGATCCAGGAATATTCACGATTCCGTGCAAGATTGGGGAGGCGAACATCAAGCGAGCCTTGCTAGACTTAGGAGCGAGTGTGAGTCTCATGCCCGAATCTATTTTCAACAAGCTGGGTGTGGGAGAATTGAGGACGACTCGGATGACATTGCAACTTGCAGATCGATCAACTCGTTTGCCCTTGGGAATTGTTGAAGACGTGCCACTTCAAGTTGGAGATATTGTGGTGTCATGTGATTTCGTGATTGTGGACATGGAAGAAGACCCCGAGGTACCTATTATTCTTGGTAGACCATTTCTAGCAACTGTTGGTATTCTTATCAATTGTAGGAATGGAAAGATGCTCGTGAAGGTGGGAGATGAAACAACCGAATTTGAAGTTGAAAAAGCATTGAAGCTGTCCAACCAAGTTGACACTTGTTGCATGGTGGATATGCTTGATGAAATAGTTCAAGAAGAGTTCAATTCGGAGATGACAAAAGCCTACACCTACCCCATCAACAATCAAGAAGAATGGGATTCTTATGTGGCAAGTTTGGAGGAAGAACCAGAGAAAGAAAGAGAAGTGGATGTTCTCAGGACAGTTTCTGGCGACCCGCCAGGAAACCAGCCCCGTTCATACAAAACTGCCTGAAGCCGACCAAGGAGCGGCCATACCTGATGCTCCTACGCAACAATCCCCACAAGAGTCGATGCAGGAAGAATACCAAGAGTCGCAGCCGTTTGGCCAGTACGGGATGCCGCCGTACCAAATGCCACCCTTTACCATGCAACTGTTTCAAGGTGGAGGATTTGATGCAAGTGGTTCATCCTCTAGCGCCCCACCACATGAAGAGTTCAGCTACACATCCCTATGCGCTAGCTTGAACAATTTAGCTCGCCTCTTAAGCGAATCCAACGAGCTAGGAAAGCGCATTAGTGACAAGTGCGAGGCAATCAAGCGAGACGAAAAAGAGAATAAGGTGGCGCATGGACGGGTGAACGAGATGTATAACTGGATCTTTCCGGTCTTTGGACAGCCACAGCCTCCACCGCCTCAGTGAGATTTGGTAGCCGATCGGATCGGCACGACATTTGGTGAGTTTTCTTCACTTTTCTTTTACTTTTCTTTTTTAGACTTGTTCATTTTGTGTTTTCTGGATGCAATTGAACAAGTTTGGGGAGGAAAATTTAGAAATTTGATGGAAATGCACATGTATCTGGGAAATTGCATCATTGCATGTAGAATTTAACGCTCTCGGGATCATTTCAGGCGGAGCCGCTAGGTTTCTGGCGGGCTCGCCAGAGATTAATCCCCTTTTGCACTGCTCTCGGGACAGATCCAAGCGAACCCGCCAGGATTCTGGCGGGGTCGCCAGAGAACCTGTTTTGAACGCTTTTTATGTAGATTTGTATATATTGCATAATTAATTCATATAATTTGCATTTAGATAGTTTAAGGAGATAATTAATAATGATTAGGATTGGAATTTGAGCAAATTAGAAAATGAGCATGACTTAAATTGAAAATTTAAAAATCTGGATTTGAATTTGACCTAACTTAATGCACTCAAGGATTAAAAGCAATTGAAAAGCATTGAGCATGACTTGTCTCGTAGTTCTTTAAGTTCAATTGAGTTTTTAGGATTCTAAGGTTTGCACTACAATACAAGATTTCGGTTTATATGGCATCCACACCTAAATTGAATACCCAAAATGCCCTTAGATCGATTCTTGCAACACAAAATCGAGATTCAACAAAAGATTGGTTAGCAAGAGTTAATGAAATGTCACATTATTTTTAAGTTTGATTAAATGTTATAAAAAAAATCAGAAAATCAAAAAACAAAATAAAAAGGGGAACTAAAAAGTGGTGCAGTGCCATGGACACTGTAGGAAGCTATAGGTACTAGCGGATTAAAAGAACTCCATAAACCATGGGTAAGAAACAGAAAGAGATTCATGGTATAAAAAAAAGAGAGAAATAAAGAGAAAAAATCCTCTAAAGTTAAATCCGCTTTTATCTGGCTGACTTCTCCGCCTCGGAAAAAATCTCCTTGCCCCAGGAGCAAAATGTATCTTTAAATTTTAATTTGTATAGGTGAATTGTTTTAACTCTTGCTGGATTGAATTTGTTGGGCTAACGTTTGTGATGGGAGGATGTGATCCCGTATCTTGATTGATAATGCAAATTTTAAAAACTTGAAAAACCAATTGGGATTAAAGAAAAACGGGGAAAGTCATGATTAATGATGGTCAATTGTTTTGAGAATTGCTTGTATGAAGTTTGGTCACTTAGACTCAAATTGTTTGATATTGGATTTTGAAAAATTGCTTTGACTTGCTCATTTTTGAAGTTGCTCAAGTTTTGATGTTAATTATGCTAAGGACCCTTCTTAGGCTTAGGAAACCAAACATTGAATTGCAATTAAGTCCTAAACTATCTTTCTGAGTTTGAATTGTTGCTTAGGGACAAGAAGTTTAAGTTTGGGGAGATTTGATAGGCGGGTTTCACATCGAAATATTCAACCCTTTTAGGCCTTAATTTCAATTAAATGTTTGTGTTTTAGTTAGATTTAATGCAATTTAGGTTAGAAATACGGTACTGCTATTTGCCCTTGTCTAATTTCAGGTTCAGTGATGATTTGGAGCAAAATTGGGCCCAAGGCAGAGTCAAAGCGGAACAAATCAGGGTCCAAGCGACTGGAGCAAAGGAACAGGGTCAAACCAGACAAGTCCCCTGTTCTGGCGACCCGCCAGGATTTCTGTCGACCCCGCCAGACATAAACCGACCTGCCCAATTTGGAGAGATATTTCTGGCAGAGCACTTTCTCTATTCTTGGACGAGCCAGACATGATCTCCACCTATGGAAACCGCCTTTGAGAGTTATTTAAACATAGGAAGAGCACCAGAAAAGGGGAGTTCACGAAAAGTCAATTTAGAGAGAGAGAAATCGAGAGAAGATAGCAGAAATCTCCCCCAGCTGCCTCCTGTCGACCCGCCAGAAGACACGCTGAGAGTTGTTTGCTGTTGTTTCTTGTTGTAAACTTTCTCTATTTTCTGTCTTTTGATTTTAATTTGCTGAAACCTGTTGTTTTTATGTTTAGTATGACTTGTAGTGAGTAGTTTAGTTTAGGGGCAATTGTAGGGAACCATGACTTGGTAGATTTATGAAGTTTGATTTAGTTTTCTAATTTTTCTAAGTTGTTTTGCTTTACTTAAGTTTATTTGCTGAAATTGTGAATTGAATTGAAGGTTTGCTCACTTGGTTAGGCCTGACCTCGTAGATAAGCAAATAGAACCCTAATTTCAAAACAATTTGTGTTCTTAAACCATAGGATAGTTAGTATACCCAAAAGGTGAAACCGGAACTTAGCCGAGAGGTTTATTCCCTCCTAAGATCGAGAGATCTAGGATATCCTACAGAATAGTTAAAGCTAACCCTAAAATTCTAAGCCAAGAAACGAGAGTTGAAACTTAGGAATTTAGGGAGGTTTAGAGGTTAAAACTTAGTAATACCAAATCAAGAACGAGAGTTAGTATTTAGACCAGAGTTTAAGCCAAAAACCTGAACTTAGAGAACTTAGAAACTAATTAAACTGAATTGTCGTACTGTTCTGGCGACCCGCCAGGAATCATGTCGACCCGCCAGGAATCCTATCGACCCGCCAGGATAGTGCCTGGAAGTGGAACCCGATCAATTGACCCTAGTTTAAGTCCTTAATTCGAGTTTAGATCTTTACCTTAATTTTTAGAATAATTTAGAGATTAATCAGAGTTTAGAATAAATTCCATTAGTTTAAATTTATTTCTTTTAGATAGCTAACCAACTTTTTGACTTGTTTACCCCTAGATTAATTGAACTCAATTACTTAAAGTCCAAAGTTTAGAATAACCGTCCCTGCGGATTCGACCCTCAAGCTACGCTGCAATAGATTAGATTTGAGGTTTAATTTGACCTAGGTTTTACCTCCGATCAGATATATATATATGCATGGGATTTGTATGTTATTTATATGTGCATGATTTGATATTATATGTGTTTTGATATTGTTTGATATATATATATATAGAGAGAGAGATATGCTATGGTGCATCGCGATGTATTAAGGCTTTTGTACATTGCGATGATTATCCATCAACCGCTTTATAAATTGACAAATCTAATTGAACTAATCCAATATACATATTGAAATATCATTACAAACCAAATTTTATATTTTTTGAAATTTTTTTACTATTTTTTTCGAATTTTTTAAAACTTTCCTTTTTTGGAAACCAATTAATAATAAAGAAATTCTAAAAATGGCAGGTTTTAAAAAAATCGAAAAAAATAGTAAAAAAATTCCAAAAAATATAAAATTTGGTTTGTAATGAGATTTCAATATATAGATTGAATTTGTTTAGTTAAATTTTCAATTTGTAAAACTATCGACAAATATGGTCGTGATGTACAAAAGTCTTAATACATCGCGATGCACCATAGCATTTCTCTATATATATATATGATACAGTCAGATCAGGATACGGGCCCAATGGCTATGTAAAGCCTTGTTTAAGGTCTAAATACAAAGGAAAGAAGGCCCAAAGCTGCTACGATTAGGGTGGACCTAGAGCCGTTACAATTAGGGTGGACCCAGAGCTGTTACGCTTTAGGTGGGACCTGGAGGAGAAACTGTTAGAAAGGACTCCCTTTTTGTGGGTCCCCCGGATGAAACGATCTCTGAAGACCAGTGGTTTTCAATAACTGTCGTGGGATACTCTGTAACCTTCCGAGAGTATCTGTTAGGGAAACCTCGACACAACCTCGCACATGCGCACTTGGTTAGAAAGCCAAGGAGAGACCGATTGGAGTTAGGAGTGGTTTTAGCGACCTTCACATCGCAGTCGAAAGGAAAGATGGTGCCACAGACAAGCCACAGAAGATCTAGTGCGGGTCTACCTGACGACTATAAATAGGTACCCCCCTTTATGGGAAAGGGGGTTAGATTCTTGTAAGCAGGAGGAGAAGCCATGTATTAACTCAACTAGAAAGAAATAAATTGGAGATTTCTACTTCTCTTTGCATGATCTCTTTGTTGAAACTTATGAGCTAGATCTTAGGTTATCAACTGGCGCCCACCGTGAAATGTAAGAGCTCATTTTAACAATCGAGAAAAGCTACTCTTTTCTTATTGTATGAGCTCCGTTTCCGTATGAAAGGAAGTAGGAATATCCAGCCTAAACAGTTAAATTTTAACACACCGTCAACCAAGACCATGGCAACCACTAGCACAACATCGTAGCAGCATGTTACCCCGCAACCCCCACCACCAGGAACAAAGCAAACCTCCGATCAATCCACCAGCATCTCTTTAGCTCCACGTCATAATCCCCCAGTCATCAATAATGCAACTACCCAAGACATGCAGAACCATCCACCGCCACCGCAAATTTTCTCTTCAGCAGCGCCATCACCTACACCCCCATCAATTCATAGCAATCCTAACTATCAACCGCAACAACCCCTCATTCATCAGTTCCAAGCTCCCCGCGATCTCGTGTACCAATCTCCAGTCATCATGACACACCCACCTTCACAACACTCCCACCAACATCCAGCATTCCCCACAAGTCAGTCGGGTGTACCAATGCAACCACCTAACCCAACATACACTGGACTTTCGCACAGAGAGGAGCTAGCCCTGCATAGTGAGGAACAACGGCCACAACTGTCTCACAGACGCTCCCAGTATACCAATATTCCCAATCACCCCCGTTCTTACACAAGAGGCCGTTCGAAATCTCGTTCGCGCCGATCCAAAAAACGATCACCATCATCAGAGTCTGGCGCATATAGTTCAAGCGAATTGTCCCCTCGCAAACCATTCTCAAAGAAAGATCGTAATCAATACAGTACATCGACTAGGTCATCATCCCCAAGTTATTCCTCGGCAAGTGACACAAGTGATGGGAGGTCTAAACTACGCACAAGTCATTGACGCAAATCGTCACGAAGACGCCGTGGTAGCCCTTCGCCTCCTCGCGGCGCACTGGCCCGACACCTCTACAAGGGAAGGGCCCTGCGCCTCAAGGACTTTGCCAGCCTCGACAAGTATCCCGCGTATCCAGCCCATGACACTCGAGCTTTTGTCAACACCTTCAGGGAGTCCATGCTAATTACCGGAGCTTCCGAGCGAACAATGTGCCTTGTTTTCCCAACTCGGTTGGAGGGAGTCGCCTGGGATTGGTACGCGCAATTTCCTCCTGGTTCCGTATCAAGCTACAAGGACCTTACAGAGAAGTTCCTCAAGAGATTTGCCAGTGTTCGGGCACCACCCAAATCATGTATGGACTTAATGGGTGTTCGCCAATACCCCAGCGAACACACGCGCGATTACCTCGATCGCTTCTCTATAGAAGCCAACAAATGCGGTGATTACAGGGAAGACATGGCACTGTTAGTCGTGCAGCGTGGGCTACTGGAAGGACCAGTCCAATGGACAGCTATGACAGAAAAATTTTCCGACTTCGCTGCGTTCAGAGAAAGAGCCGAACACCTCATCCGTGCCGAAGAGCACATTGTCGCCATTCAAGGACACCATCATAGAACTTTTACTCAACCAACTAGTAGACAAAGCCTCTCACCCACAAAACAACGGAAAGAAAGTCCGCCCAGAGGTCGCCAGCGCAGTCGATCCCCATATTCTCGTAGAAGGGAATCCAAATCCTCTAAGCGAGGCCGTAACCGCCGTGACAACTCAACAGAAGATCACGCACCAAATTACAAGATGTACCATGTCACCACAGAACCCCAAGACCGCGTGTATGACAAAATCAAACACAACAGGAAGGTAAGAAGAGCGCCACCTCTAACCAAAACTGAGGCATTCGACAGAAACAATTACTGTGAATACCATGGCAGCAGTGGACATCGCACAAAGGACTGCCTTAAGCTCAAAGACGAGATAGAAAGACTAGTGCGCCAAACTAATATCCTTGAACATTTCTTAGCAAAAGATGAAAGAGGCAAAAGGAAAATGCAATCGGGGAATGACAATGAAGATCGTCGCGTCGAGCGACCAAATAACCACAGAACTCAGGCAGCCGTACCAGAGGGACAGCAGCACATGTCCCCTCCACCGGTAATGTTCATCGAAGGCAAAGCCACCAAAAACCCACCCACGCAACAACCGTCCCATGTTTTTCAAATTCAACATAGCCAAGAGGCTACTCAAGTCATTTCATTCGGGCCGAACGATTATAGTGGTGTACAGTTGCCTCATGACGACGCTATTGTTTTAATGCTTCGGATCAATGGGGTGCGAGTAAAGCGAATCCTCGTCGACACAAGCAGTTCGGCAGTTGTGCTGTATTTCGATGCTCTTAAAAGATTGGGTCTTGGCAAATATCCTTTGCAGCCGATGACAACATCGTTAGTAGGGTTTACCGGCGATAGGTTGAAGCTGTTGGGAACCATTGACCTTGATGTACTGTTTGGGGAAGTTCCACAAACGGTGGTCTCCAATGTTCGCTTCATCGTCGTAGACGCTCCATCCGCCTACAACGTCATTTTGGGACGCACTTCCCTCAACAGCATCGGAGCCATCGCGTCTACTCCACATTTGATGATTAAATTCCCGACCCCACAAGGGATCGACATCGCAAGAGGAGAACAACAGGTTGCCAAGGAATGTTACCGAATCACCATGGCGCCACAGATCGCACACATTGAGAGATCCAGGAGAAGCAAAAGATTTGTGGAAAGCCTGAGCGTAATTAGCGAAGAACCACACAAGGCTCTTCCAACTGAAGCCATGGAAACAACAAAGCCAGTTTTCTTAAAAGAAGGTCAGATAACTCAAATTGGAATCATGCTACCTATGAAGGATCGTAACTTAGTAAAGGAGTGGTTGATCGCTAACAAAGACATCTTCGCTGATGAAGACGACGTGCTACCAGATATCGACAGAGCCATTGCCGAACATCGAATTGACACGTATGATGAAGCGCGCCCCGTTCAACAGAAAAAGCGCAAGCTGGGCATGGAAAGAAGAAAAGACGTTCAAGACGAGGTCGATCGTTTGCTTAGGATAGGAGCCATAAGAGAAGTCGAGTACCCTCGGTGGTTGGCAAATCCTGTGTTAGTGCGCAAGTCTAATGGCAAATGGCGAATGTGCATAGATTACACTGATTTGAACCGGGCGTGCCCCAAGAAGCCCTTTTTGTTACCAAGCATCGATGCCATGATCGATTCCACCGCAGGATTTAAATACTTGAGTTTCATGGATGCATATTCAGGATATAATCAAATACAAATGCACCCCGATGATGAAGAGAAGACAAGTTTCATAACTGAACAAGGCCTATTTTGTTACAAAGTCATGCCCTTCGGTCTTAAGAATGCAGGAGCCGAATATCAACAAATGGTAAACAAGGTGTTCAAAGAGGAATTGGGAGGAATCATGGAAGCTTACATCGATGACTTGGTAGTAAAGAGTTGCACAGGTGAAGAGCATGTACATCACCTCGACATAATATTTCAGAAGATGAGGAAGGTCGGCATGCGCCTCAACCCAAAGAAAAGTTTCTTTTGCTTGTCTAGCGGAAAGTTTCTGGGTTACATTGTATCTGAAAGAGGGATCGAGGTTCACCCCAACAAATGCCGAGCGATCATCGACATGGAATCCCCCAAAACTGTGAAAGAAGTACAAGAGCTAACAGGGCGAATAGCTGCGCTAAGCAGATTCATAGCACGCTCCGGTGAAGTCTGCAAACCTTTCTTCCAAACCATCAAAAAAACTAAAAGGTTCGAATGGACCCAGCAATGCTAGGAGGCATTCGAGCAAATAAAAGCATATCTCTCCAATCCACCAATCATCAGCAGGCCAACCAAGGGCGAAACCCTATACTTATATGTTGGCGCTTCAACAGTCGCAGTAAGTGCGGCGCTAATAAGAGAAGAAGACAAGGTGCAAAAACCGGTATATTTCGTGTCAAAAGTACTGCGCGACGCTGAAGAGAGATATTCGACGGTCGAAAAAAGAGCTTTTGCCGTACTTATTGCAGCCAGAAAACTGCGACCATATTTTCAAGCACATCCAGTTAAAGTAATCAGCGACCTTCTTTTGAAAAAGGCTTTGGGCAATCTCAACGTTTCTGGCCGGCTTTTAAAGTGGGCAGTGGAATTATCAGAATTCGACATTTCATTCTTACCTAAGGCAGCATAAAAGGGCAAGTCCTAGCGAACTTCGTGGTAGAAAATACAGGAAGAACAGAAAAGAGGGATCAAGAGGCGATATGGCACGTTCACGTCGATGGCGCAGCCTCTGAGCGAGGATCAGGCCTGGGGATACAGATCAAAGGACCCAAAGGAGAAATTTTTTATTATGCCATTCACATAACCTTCTCTGTGACAAACAATATGGTTGAGTACGAAGCATTAATAGCCGGGTTACGATTGGTGGAAGCTGTAGGCGCGATGAAAGTCAGAATATACATGGATTCCCAGCTCGTGGTCAACCAGATTAACGGGCAATACGAAGTACATGACCCAACTCTAACCAAGTACTTGGAGAAAACGAAAGAAATCCTAGCAACTTTTGAGGAAGTCATAATCGAACATGTACCACGAGGGATGAACGAGATAGCAGACGCACTGTCGAAACTAGCAAAATGCTCAGAAATGAACAATGAAACTCCCATTACCATCATGGAAATACTTGAAACCTGTATCGCAACAGCAGAGCCAAAAGTTTTGCCAATCAGCAGCCAACTCGAATGGTATACTCCCATTTGGGATTACTTAACCACAGGGCAGTTGCCAACAGATAAGTTGGCAGCACGCAGAATTAAGAGATGGGCACCTGAGTTCACCATCCTGGAGGGCGAACTACTGAAAAAGGGATATCGCACACTCTGGCTGGTCTGTATTAGTGATTCACAAGGCAAAAAACTGATTGATGAAGTGCATAGTGGCCTATGTGGTAGTCACCAAAGTCCATACACCATAGACAAGCGCATCGAAAGAGAGGGCTATTTCTGGCCAACTATGAGGAAAGACATGATAGATGTCGTGAGACGCTGTGAGCGATGTCAATATCATTCCCGCGTCTCCCGGAAGCCCCCCACTTCCTTGAACACTATTGCAAGCCCTTGGCTTTTCGACGTTTGGGGGATAGACATTCTCGGCCCCTTTCCTATAGCAAGAGCAAACCTGCGATTCTTAGTCGTGGCGGTTGAATACTTCACCAAATGGATAGAGGCCAAGCCACTAGCCTTGATAACATCCCCAAGAATAGCTGACTTCGTCAAACACAACATTGTTTATCGTTATGGGATACCACATACCATCATATCTGATAATGATCGGCAATTTACAGGCGCGCCTTTTCAAGACATGTGTGAAGGACTAGGAATACGTTCTCTCTTATCTTCAGTTAGCCATCCACAAACCAACGGACTAGCCGAATTTTCTAATCGAACCATACTAGAACGACTTAAGAAGAAGATCGAAGGCAGCAAAGGAGCATGGCCCGACTTTTTAGACGAAATGCTGTGGTCTTACAACACCACCCCAAGGACTGCGACCGGACGGTCCCCTTTTGCCATGGTGTATGGCATGGAAGCCGTCACCCCCATGGAAATCGTTCAACATACTCTGCGAACTATTGCCTATGAATGGACTAAGAACAACGAGAAAAAATTGGTGGAACTCGAAGCAATTTACGAGCTCCGCGAAGAAGCGCGAGCTAGGATGGCAGAGTACCAGAGGAAAATGTGCAAGAACTTCGACAGAAAAGTTGCCCCCAAATATTTCCAACCAGGTGACTGGGTATTACGGAGCGTTGAGGCAACTGGAAAGCATATTGGCAAGCTCGATCCTGCTTGGGATGACCCCTTTATAGTGGTTCGATCCATCAAAGGGGGGCGTACAGGTTGCAGAATTTGGCTAGGCGTGACCTCCCCAACGCTTGGAATGCTATTCATTTACGCAAGTTCTACAGATGAACAGATACCCAAGCAGCTAACTTTGATGGAGTAGTACCGTAGCATAGGACTCCAAAGAAGAAGAACGGCCAAGTAGTTAGGAAGTTGTGTTTTTTTTTCCTTGCTTAAATTTTTCCTTCGGAGAGGCAAAGTGACACTTAGAAGCTTTTGCACCTTAAGTTCAGATGCCTTTGTCAAATGTAGCTTGCAATTCAATAAAGTAATTTTTCCCAGCAACTCAGAGTATCTCTGTACTTTCAAATTCACAGTTAGAATATTTCTTCAACAACTTGAAGCATCACACGGTGTATGCGCATCATCCCATATCCACATATATTAATTATCCGCCTTATCAACAGACTTAAGCCGCAAACCATGCGCAGTCTGCCGTATCAACAGACTTAAGCCGCAAACCATGCGCAGTCTGCCGTATCAACAGACTTAAGCCGCAAACCACGCGCAGTCTGTCTTATCCGCCTTATCAACAGACTTAAGCCGCAAACCATGCGCAGTCTGTCTTATCCGCCTTATCAACAGACTTAAGCCGCAAACCATGCGCAGTCTGTCTTATCCGCCTTATCAACAGACTTTAGCCGCAAACCATGCGCAGTCTGCCTTAGCAACAGACTTTAGACGCAAACCATGCGCAGTCAGCCCTATCAACAGGCCTTAGTTGCCAACCATGCGCTGTCTTCCACATCAACATACATTCCCCATACGTCGCGTGCAGTTTTATAGACTTAATTAACCTTCAACAACCCACTGTTTAATCCAACAATATGTAGCGAGGAATGCGTCGAGAACGGCTCAGCGTATACCGTGACATCATAAATTTCACATAGCCTTCACAAAAAGTAACTGCTAGAAAGCTTCTCTAATTTTTAAGAGACATCGCTAACATTAAATGAGGTAGATAAGCATTTAATTCAACCCGACAAGAGAGGGGTCCACCACTGTCAGAGGAGGATGCCTATAAATAGGAGGATACCCCACAGTCATTTTGCAACCAACAGTTTTTTCCCTTCATAAAACTCCTATCTCAAACTCAAGCCACCATGGATAAAAAAAAAAGAAAAAAAAAGAGAAAGAGGATGAAGAACAGAAAGTATAGTAGAACAGCTAATCGGTTCGGGAAGGTATAGTAGAACAGCTGAGATAAATTTTACCCAGCTGCATGCTAAACCTTCCCTATCGGCGGGTAGCCTTGCTTGACCGCAGGCACAAGCAAGATATCCGCCGAGTGGGTTTCGAAGGCAGATCCCAGAGAGTCAATGAAATAACAAACACAGCCATTGCGAAACCCATAACAACGAAGACGATGGCCGGGACAAAACTCCACTGCAGGCCTAACCCTAAATCAAGATGACCTCGCCTCATCCAAAGTCGAGGTCGTCCTCGAATCGCCAATAGACAACCCTTACCGCCAGATAGGGAATGCTCGACGTGAGAGAGGGGATAAGTCTCTACCGTGAGCTGGTCATCTTCGAAAGAAAAGTGTGATGATTGGCGCAGATGCTTCGTCAGAGGAAGCATCAACTTCGACGCAAATGACATCGCGGCGATGCACACTTTCTACACAAGGGAGCTCCATCCAACACAACGTCGTCTTCTAGTAGATGGTAGAAGAGAGTAGCTCTTGAGTTAAGTGCACTCATGGAGGAAAGGGAGTCATCAAGATTATGAACGTAATGTTTCGCATGGACAGGAGAAAGACAACATCTCTTATGTTCGACGATTCCTTACCCTCCTTTTAGTTAGGAAAGAAAGACAACATCTCTTAACCTCGCTGTACTTGTATTACTAAAGATCGAATGTACCCTTGACATGAATATTGTGATTTGATTTTCATGAAGTGCCTTTATATGTTTTGCTTATTTAATTACATTCCCTTGCGCTCAACACACTGACACCGCCGATCCTGTTATTTGTGCTCTGCTTTGCTTATATACGTAACATCAAGTCGTCCTATCACTAAACAGCACAAAAACAAACATATGCGTCCAGACATAACAATAAAAGCAAGAAGGCAATACCATTCAAAAAGTTCATGTTTAACCTTGCATAGTCACATGCGACGCATAGCAAATTTAGACACCAATAACATAAAAAAAAACGAAAAACAACAAAAACAAAACACACATAATAGCACATCATTGATCTTCACCTTGGGATCCCCCAGGAACATCGCCACCTAAAGAACCCCCAGGAAGACTAAAATCACTTAGTTGGAGATCAGGGTGAAGTAAGTTATATTCTCTCGTCTCATCCATCATTCGATCAAACTGTTCAGAGATGTTGAGAGATCCCGCTCCTTCCGCATGACCTTGATCCTGCAGACGAGCAGGGGGGAGACGAGCGAGATCTTCTTCCAGCTCAGCAAAAGGTCTTGCTTCGCCAAAAGTATTTACCCCCGCTGACCTTTCCTCGTCAGAACCAACTTCGTCTTCGTCTTCGACTTCAATCTCTTCCCTGGAGGGACGAGGTATATCCGACGGCCAAGGGGCACCAGAGCTCGACCAGGGATGGCGAGGAGTTAGGAGAGGTTTAGTTACCTCCATGCCTAACTCCACCACTCGGTCACCCTCATCATCCGGGCAGATAAGATCGCCACTTTCTTCATCCCAACGACACTGTGATAGGTCAACAGCGGGTTCAGGCGCGGGGTCCATGATCCCAAATTCTTCTCGAGTGAATGGATAATGTTGTCGCAGCTGATCGCACTTAAGCTTCAACATGTAGTGAAGACCTCCGCAAACAAGGCGAGTGGCCGCAGCTTGAGCGCCAGAAGATTGAAGAAATGCTTGCAAGAAGTCATGAGAAGATCAGACCTCTCCTCTATCTGTACAAACTCCTTTGCCTTTGGAAGTGGGAGGAAGAGACTTTAACCTCTCAACTTCAGCTTGAAGTTTAGCAAGGCGGACAGAAGATTCTTGCAGTAAGGAGGAAGTATGAACCACTTCAGAGTTCAAGCAATCCTTATCTGCCGACAGCCGATCCCTTTTCAGATCTCACACGAGACATTTCCTCGTCAAGTGCCACCAATTGCTGATCTTTCTTCTTGAGCTCGTCCATCAATGCTTCACTTTTTTGCACCAGAGACTCGTTAGCCGACCTCAACCTCGCCAGCTCGGCCAACAGTTCCTTCTCTTGGCGTGCCACCTTCTCACATGTCTTTTTCCAGTCAGATATAGCCCCATCACGTTGAAGAATGAGATCTTTGGCTTTATCTAACTGTTTATCGCGCTGATCTAGAGAGGCACGAACCGCAGAAAGTTGGTTCTGGAGATCAACATTGACACTAGAGGCGCGGCTGAGCGTCTCAGACATCAAATTTTTGTCTGCCTCGGCAGCTTGTGCACGAACTAACATAGCGTCTTGGGAGGCAGCAAATTTCTCAAACAGCGCTGTCAACTCTGCCTTGTCTTCTTCAGAAGCTCGAACCGCGAAAGAGAATTGCGACAAATCCACCTTGAAGCCCCAATCCGACTCTTGCTCTCCGCGGAACGAGCGAAGTTCCTGGTCAATCACAGCATTTCTCGTAGCCAAGGTGGACAACGATTTCATCCAAGCTTTCCCAAAATCGCGAGAGTGATCGTGAACGCTTGCCTGCAGACATCCTAACTCCATCAGCAGAGAGTGTATACGCATAAACTTGTCCTCCATTGACAAGCCAGTCAGCGAGTTTTTGATCTGAGGACATAGATCCAGGGAAACACGATGGAGAGAAGCAGCGAGACGAGACGTCTGCACAACAAAGTAAAGTTAAAAAAAAACAGTGAAGGTGCATAAGTTAAACAGGAGGAAACCTGAGTCTTAGAAGGATCCACACTCAAACCGGGAAGACGCAATGAAACCTTTTCATCTTCAAGAATTTTCCTGACACGAGCTGTGCGCCAGGAGTCATCAGGACGACGTTGAGAAGAAGAAGAGGGAGGAGCTTGCGCAGACTTCGTTCCGACAGACGCCTTCTCAGATGACTTCTCGGACACTTTCCCAGGAGCAGCGGGCACTCCCAATGTGTCACCAGTGGATGCTTTGAGGAGTTCAGGGGAAGCTGGTGAAGATTGTTTCGATGAACCTTCGTCGCGTTTCCTCATTTTGAGTGTCTTAGCCGCTAACTCCCCTCCCATTGATACCTTCTCTGCTGGCACCTTCGCAGAGGGCTGGATTGATTTGGGACGAGTCGGTTTGGGACGTTCAGAGGTGCGAGAAGAGGTAGGCATAGAATCCTTCGAACGACCTCCTTTCGCAACCTTAAACATCGAAGAGGCCTTAGAGCTAGGAGCAGCCCCCTTTTTGACAGGGAGAATCTTCGCAGTAGGAGACGAGGTTGGTAGCGACGAACTTTCTTTCCCCTTCTTAGGACGGGGAGATAGGCTAGGCTGTTGCAGGGGTATCTCGTCGTTTGAGTTATCATCTGACTCGACATATTCAGCGAAGGTGTGATCGTCGGGCACAGGACTTCCCCCATCCCAACATAACTTGAAGCCCGCTTGAGAAGTTCGACCCAGATGAGATATTATTGCATACTCCTCTTCAGTAGGTTCTGGGAATTTCACCTTGGTGTATCCAGTGGAGACCATATTCCAATCCAAACAAATCCCCATCCCATCCATTAAAGTTCCTCGACAGAAAGCGAAGTTCTCCTCCCAATCACCTATCTTTCTAGGCTTGTTAGCAAACAGACGATGGATAGTTCTAACAGTACAGAACTCGTAGTGACGACAGAACTTGAAGTAATAGCCAAATAACCCCACCGTAGGAGTAACTCTCTTTTTAAAACCCACGGTTGCATAATTCACCGTAAGTAAGCGCTCGAAAGAAGTAATACAACACCAGGCGATCGGAAGAAGTTGACCTGGGGGAACTTTCACCATATTAAGAAGCGTACACTGGAAGGGCGACAAGGGCAGGCGTATGCCCCACCACGCAGATTTGGCAAAAAGTACTCTGCCTTTCGAAGTTTCAAAAGGACGATCCATCTTCTCTGCCCCCTCCACGTGAAATTCATTCTCTTCTCGATCATAAAAAATTAAGCTCATCTTGAATTTGGCTATTTTGGTTTGAATCCAAGGGTTAGACTCGTAACCCCTGGACAGTGGAAAGTTATCCTTGATATCTTTAGAATCGTCATTTCTAAAAACCTTCTTAGGCATGGCGGAACTAGGCAACAAGGAAATCCGAGCAAAAACAACAATAAGAAAGAGATAAAGGATAATGACAGAATGAAAGAGAAGAAAAGAAAAGATAAGAACGAGAAAGATTAGTACCGGTGGTTATCAGTCACTACTGAGAGAAGACAAAATCAGAAAGAGGAACAACAACCAGAAGCTTACAAAAACGAGTGCAAGAACACAGAGATAGCGTGGGTATGGATAGAGAGAGAAATGACAATCTTGAAACGTATATAAAAGACACGCCTTTTCGTTTTCTGCGCCCAAAAAGGAACTTTACTTTTCGAACCCCAACGGAAAGACAAATCGACTTGACTCGATATTCCAGAAGACATAATAATGAGGAAATCTTGTAAATCCCCGAGGAAAAATATATTTATTTGTGTGGCCCCCACTTCCTCGCCGTCATCCTCGCCATATCCTTTAACCAACGTCGCACGGTGGCTCGACGATAATAACCTTCAACTCACAACTGCGTCCTATAATGGTTCTCCCAACAATTCAAATGTCAATCAACATCGCCTGAGGGCTTGAAAGCTCGCCTGAGAGCTTGCAAGTTACAATGTGGAACGATACCTTGTACCCCTACTCAAAAAACTGGGCAAGCATCGCTCGAATGTCGTTTGAACCTCGTCTGAAGTTCACCTTTTGTTATTTGATCTTAAGGCTTTCTGTGAAGAACTTCTGATAGAATACAAATATTCATCAGAAGCTCGAGGGCTAATGATACAGTCAGATCAGGATACGGGCCCAATGGCTATGTAAAGTCTCGTTTAAGGCCTAAATACAAAGGAAAGAAGGCCCAAAGCTGCTACGATTAGGGTGGACCCAGAGCCGTTACGATTAGGGTGGACCCAGAGCCGTTACGCTTTAGGTGGGACCTGGAGGAGAAACCGTTAGAAAGGACTCCCTTTTGTGGGTCCCCCGGATGAAACGATCTCTGAAGACCAGTGGTTTTCAATAACTGCCGTGGGATACTCTATAACCTTCCGAGAGTATCTGTTAGGGAAACCTCGACACAACCTCGCACATACGCACTTGGTTAGAAAGCCAAGGAGAGACCGATTGGAGTTAGGAGAGGTTTTAGCGACCTTCACATCGCAGTCGAAAGGAAAGATGGTGCCACAGACAAGCCACAGAAGATCTGGTGCGGGCCCACCTGACGACTATAAATAGGTACCCCCCTTTATGGGAAAGGGGGTTAGATTCTTGTAAGCAGGAGGAGAAGCCATGTATTAACTCAACTAGAAAGAAATAAATTGGAGATTTCTACTTCTCTTTGCATGATCTCTTTGTTGAAACTTATGAGCTAGATCTTAGGTTACCAATATATATATATATATATATATATATTGGTACAATTTGTATAATTAATTGATGACTAGCAAAAAGAGGCTAGCCCCAGAAACAAATTTTAAATTTTTTTTAATTAATTTAGTACCGGTTTTTAACTAAAAACCGGTACTAAATTAATTAAAAAAACCAAAAATTATTAATTAATTTAGTACTGGATTTTAGTTAAAAACAGATAAAAAAACTGAAAATTTTTAATTAATTTAGTACCGATTTTTAGTTAAAAATCGATACTAAATTAATTAAAAAATTTCGGCTTTTTTTTAATCAATTTAGTATCGGTTTTTAATTAAAAACCGGTACAAAATTTTTAAAATTAATTCCGTTTTTTTTAAATATAATTAGTATCGATTTTTCATTAAAAACCGATACTAAATGTAATATTTTTAGTACCTTTTTTAGTTAAAAATTGGTACTAATTTTGTTTGCCGTCAATTTCCACCTCTTTCTAGTACAGACTTATTGGTACCGTTTTTTTATTGTTTTTAGTACCTCGTATTATTAGTACCGGTACTAATAATATGTATAAAATCGGTACTAATAATATGTATAAAACCGGTACTAATGCTCAAATATGATGTAGTGCAAACAGACTGCTTGAATCAGGATCCGACTCTGCTAGATCAGGTTGTGGAGCCGAGATAGGTTGTGGAATAGGATTACATGTTCCCCTGGACAGATACACTTAGGATATTAGTTGAGGACGCTACTTTGCGGATCCACAGTTTTTGCTCGTGGCGAGACAGTTCTTCGTGCCACAACAAAGGATCTTATGCTTGTGGACAAGATCCTCCAGCGTAGTAGATAGAACAGTACAATCACACAAGTACATGTGCTATTTCTTTGGATGCCTTTGTCACACTCATTGCCATGTCAGCAGGCAAATATGTTCTACCGAGTTCAGATTGTGGTGCTTGATCCATTGACGACCCAAAAAAATATACAAGGACATGAGGTTCATTGAGATTATCTAGGCCCCTATAACAGTATAGGTGGCATATATATGATCGTCCGGGGTTCTTTCTGCCATATCCAAGTAAGGTAGATATTTCTAATCCTTCTACTTGGCTTATTCCTTTGGATTATGACCGAGATGTTCAATGTACTTTCAACTACCTCAACTAACTCCTATGGACACAGACATACCTGACAGTTCTGATACATAAAGGTATTCTATCGAGTATCCACCATGGTATGGTGAATTGACTGGTATGATGAAGGAGTTGCTTCTTGACATGAAAAAAACCAAGGAAGCGATACGAAAGAGTCTCTAGAGGCAAGACGACCATGACTACCACCTTGGCAGGCTCTCCAACGAGGTGATGAACTATGGCAAGCGCCTCGATGTTATGGCCAATGCGACATATGACAACAACTTTTTGCAAAATGATTATTGGCTCGGTGAAGAAGGGGACCCAAATTTGCATTCTCCTACGTATTTCTCTAGCTACATACATCCACAGGCACCACTTCAAACCTTCACTCGGACACATAATCGACAAGCATACCAACTCCGATCCACCCACAGCACCATACACAATCTTACTCGGAGTAGTACCCTTACCTCGCAAATTAGCAACCTCCAGAGGACCAACAGGACATGGGAGGCTTTTTCGACATCTTTTCAAGTTACAATCCTAAATATTATAAAGGCGGACCTCCGATAGCCCCAGTTCTTCAGATTGATTTGGTATTTTTCTATTTCATTCTTCTCTAATTTTTATATGAATGTGAAACACTGGGACAATACTTAATTCAATTTGGGGGGGGGGGGGGGGGGGACGACGAGGAAAATGCGAAAATTTGTCACTGTTTTGCAAAATTTTTATAAATTTTGGTTCAAAATTATTTTATTTCGGTCTCAAAAAATGAATTTTAGGTATTAAGGGGTATTTCAGCCCTAAACTGGAAAAATTCAGTCATAATTTTATTTTTGTGGTGATCTACTGGATTTTAAAACGCTTGAAAAATGAAAAATAAATTGATTATGCATGCTCATTCTCTATTTAGTTTAATTTGATAAAGTTACTCTTTTGATCCACACTAGTTTGAAATTTTCAAAACTTCTTGAAAATTTTTCTCAAGGACTCTTGATTTTTTAGACACTTAAAGTTGATTTATGCACCAATAGATCAAGTTCAAATAATAAGACTTGAAATTGGATGATTAGAATTGTCAAAATATTTTAAGTCAACTCTCACGAATTTTTGTCGAGTAAACGGATTTGTGTCTTGCAAATTTTTGTCCAAAAAGAGGTTCTATCAATTTTGAAAATTATAAGATTAATCTTGATTGCATGAAATTATTTTTAAATGCTTCAATCACCAACAAACAAATCTAATGTAACAAAATTTAAATAGTTACAAAAATGAAGGTGCATAGGGACTTAATTTTGAATAACAATCCACAAATATTAATTAGTAGGAAGAATTAGTTACGAGTTGTCAATAATTTGTACCACAAACCTATTGAGGGCAATTGGATAACTTCAACAAGTTCCATGGTGAACCGTCGTAGAAAATTGCATAAAAATCGGTCTGACCTCTCTTGGGCGTCATGTGCTGGTGGCATAATCAATGTCTCACTTGCGGAAAATCCTAAGTGATGTAAATCACCGCGACTCGACTTGCATATAAAAAATTTGGCGAAAATGAAAGGAAATCGATTTTGAGAAATATTTTGTTGGAGTTATGTTCTAGAAGTCAATAGTTTAATGACTTAAATATAAGTTTATGTTATTGATGATATTTGAAAATTTGTTTTGAGAGTTTATTATTGACAGATCATATAGGTTCAGGATCTGAATTGTAGATCTCTGTGAATTCTTCATTAGAATGACAATAATAAATATAAATTGTCCATAATCTTGATAATTAATAAGGAACATTAATTATCATATAAAATTAGTATAAAAGTTAAGTGATGATTAAGTACTACAAATCATAGGTAAGGAGTTACCAACTTAATTGCATATTTGTATGTTATTGGAACATAGCACAGGACATGACCCAATGAAATAAATATATGGAAAGTGTTATGTGTCATTATTTATTTCATATGAGTTTTACACGACCACCAAACTAAGTCACATAATGTTTGTCTCATTGATTCGATTAAGTCGACCGCCCTCTTTCTCTCTATTCCCTTCACGTCGATTGTCCTATTATGGCGCGGTCCGTCCAAGCGGACGTCATGGTTGTCAATTTGAAAGTCGGGGTACAAATAAAAAAAGATTTGTTACAAGCAAAAAGAGAGAGGTTACTTCTCGATGGACCCAACTAGAGCTTGGTCATCGGGACGAGTTTGTAGATGTACATGAGACATTTCACAAACCAAGAGTCATTTGGTTGATATGATTATTGGATAACCTACTTAGTCCACTTAAGTAGGGTGACATTGTTAAGAAGTCATGTCATGCTAAATTTTAATTCTATTACTAATTAATAATGCCTAAAAGAGCAAGCAAACTAAGGAACTAGCCATCCAAACAATTAACACTTAAAGGAGATTTGTAGGAGTTAATTAACTCTTCTAGACTTGTAACTAGAAGGTAATCCTTTGCGTAGGAGTCGACGACGAGCTCGTCACCACTACCTGCGGCTTTCTCTCGAGTCCACCAAGGTATTAACCAAAATCTCAAGTCTATGCTAGTAGACAAGATATTAAGTCAACTACTCTTTTCCTTCCTTTGCCTACTAATTAACTATTTAATTAAGTGGAGACAAGAGATGCTCAACACATGAGCTAAAGAAGCAATTAAGAGTTCAAAAATTAGAAAAAACAAATTTTCTCCACCGTGAACAGTGACGGCCAAGGAGAGAACAGAGAGAAGTGGAAAAAAGTTAAGAGTTTCTCCTCCATAAGTGGTCCTTTTATAAACCAACCACTCTCCCAAAAAGTTACAACTAATTTACAACTATGCCACCCTTTTAGACAGCCATAAAATGGACCTAAATGGGCTCCATCAATTATTTAATTGGTCCTCTAATTCAATTAATTAGTGGCCTAATTAATTGCTCTCAAGTTCAACCTTTAATTTACCATTTAAACAAAGGTCTGATAGCTCAAATTAATAACCTTAATTAATTCATGTTGAAACAAATTAATTATCAAGAGTTTAGCTACGGTGAGATGCATCACAAAAAGTCTTCCGTGAGATGCAATTAAAATACATAAATCTGGTTCAAAATGACTGATCCAAACTGTCAAATATGATCTCTCTATTGAAATCTCCATGCAAACTAAATTTTACATTTTTTTTGAATTTTTTAAGTATTTTTTTAAAATTTTAGAAAATTGTTAATCTAATTAGTTCTGAACCGTTCAAAAACTGTCATTTTTAAAAATACGAAAAATACTTAAAAATTCTGAAAAAAATGTAAAATTTGGTCTGCAAGAAGATTTCAATAGCGAGATCATATTGAACGGTTTAGATCGATCATTTTGAACCAAATTTATGAATTTTGATCGCATCTCACGAAAGCTTTTTTGTGATGCATCTCACCATAGCTAAACTCTAATTATCAATACCTTGATAATTATTTAGGAATTAGGATATGCATTAATTTATTTCTATATGATCCGTTTGACTTAATTAATTAGAACGGTTCGCAACGGTACATAATTAATCAATCAACATATCATATTATTGCATTCAATAATGCAATAAAAAATAATGAATGTATGGTAAAAAAAACTATTTGTATGACCCATTGAAGATTTATGCTATGTCAGTTGGACATGAAAGATAAATCGTTATTTATTTCAATAATCATAAGCGGTATCTAGCAACACATTATGATTCAAATTCACATAAATAATGTTAGGAACTCAAGTCCTTGTGCAATTTTAATTTTTATTAACATTTAACAAGTAATTAAACACGCACAAGAAACAGATCAAGTTATTCAAGTGATTAACACGTTAAAAGGAGAAGCGTAGGAGGTTACCTCTTCCAAAATTTTATTCGGAAGGCTCGAATCCAATCTCTTGGAGTCGGTGGCTCGTCACACTCACGACTGCCTCTAGTTGCCTCGAGTCCACCTAGAAGATCAACGAAAGTCTCAAGTCAAGTGCTAGCTTGTCCAAGACGATAGCTAATTCCATGTTGTTCTTCTTCGCGCGATTAACCGATTAATTGGAAGAAGAAGCGCTCAACTCATGAGCAAGAGAGATGGATGGAGGCACAAGCATGAGGAGAACCGAATTTCTGCCCTTGCTTGAGCCGTCGGCTAGAGGAAGTAGGAGAAAGAGAATTAGGTCAAGACCGACTTGTTCCCAAAAAAACAATCAATATATATGCAGTCTTTCTCTTTTTCAATTTTTGTCTGGACAAAAATACCCCTCAAAATTCGAAATTTTCAGAAATTTTGTGGGCTAATCCACATGATATAATGGTCTGTTAGTACCATTTTTCGAAATAGAGAAACATTTACCCTTTTTATTCCCAACTGAAGTCATCATTGACAACTTTGTAGATCATATTGAACTAAAATATGGAGATTTTAGACCAAAGGCAGAGCGATTTGGACTGCAAGCATAGGAATTTGTGTGACACCCCGTCAAATACCGTAATTGGACGGTGTACGACGGAGTGCCCGTCGCGGATGCTAACTGCACCCGCAAGGCTTAACTAAGTCTGATTTATAAATTAAATCTAATTATATATAATTAATATACAAAAAAAATAAAAAACTTATAAATATTTACTTTAATATAAGATATTTATTTAAATGAAACATAAATTCTACAACAATTTGGTTAACAGTCTGGTTCATGCATGTTGCTAACCATAGATCCAATGGGCCGCTACTCGTCTCGCTATCCAGCACTCGATCTGAAGCCTAGAACCTACAACCAATAGTGGAAACAATGCAAAAAGCAAAAAGTGAGATAAATACAATTTATCTCAGTGCGGTTTTTAGTTCCAATCACATGAACTTCTACTGTACATGTTCAGGAACTAACTACCGTACCAAGTTAAAACTAATAATAATAAAATACATAAGCATACATAAACAAATCAGTTTTCAAATGCAATCATTTAAAAACAGATGCAATGCAAAGGAGCACGGCTACTTATTCAATTTTCAATTCAAATACAATTTAGAATTTCAAAAGCTGGCTCGCTTTGGACATCTATCTAATGCAAGTCTGGTATATCCCATATCAATCAGTTCAGTCATTCCATTCAGATACTGCGAACCACCTTTAAGATGGATGCCAACGGCCATAAAATTCCATTTACAATCCAGACAATTCCATATCATATCACTATAACAATTCGAATAACAAATATACCACAAGTCGGGAACACTCTCCTCCCTTGGACCATTCTAGACTGGTACCGTATCGGGATCCGGATCATAAGCGCTTAAGTCACGGTGTTTGGCCAGATGGGTCATGACTCCGACTCCAAACAGATGGAGTCCTTTTTCTCAACCGAACAAGTGTATCAGAAATAAATACTGATTCTCAATTTAATCAACTTGGAAACCATTCAACATGCAATTCATTTATCAATACTCCTAATAGTTCAATATGACAATTCAAGCATATATATACCAAATGATAAATATGCACACAATTAATTCAGACATGAAATGCAAATAGTTATTTCCTAACATGAAAGTAAAGCTCATGTGAAATCCGCACCTGTTACGCAAGCAAGAACACAAGACAAGCCAAACAATCCAAATCAATAAGCATACAAGCAATTTCTTCGACTCTTACGATGTCTCACTCGAGCCGAACATTCTCGACCTTGACACTTCATTTTTTGACTCTAAGACAAATAGATTATAACCTTAAGTTCTTTCTTAATTACAAAATAGAAATTATAATTATTCAAAACAATCCTCCAAAACCTAAATGATATTGTGTGGTCGGTTTTCAAGTTGCACCATACTTTATTTATTTATACTAATTAAGTTGTATAACAAATCTCATGATTTACAAAATTATTCAAGCATCACTATTTTGTACCAATCCGACGGGCTTTATTAAATTAATAAAAGATTCTATTGTATATAATATTTCCAAGCAGCCATTTTGATCAAGTAATAAAACTAGTACGACTATTAATTAGTATAATTTATAAGTTGTCAAAATAATCATGGCCAGTTGTACAACTATTTTAACAAATATCAACTTTCAATAATCTTGCAAAACATAAGAGAACATGGTACAATTTATCAAATAGCTCTTAAAACAAACTTCAAATAAAACCTGAAGGAGGTTCGGCCAATTAAAGAACCAAAGAAATTGCAACCCAAGAAAAATAAAAAGAAGAAATATTCAAATAATTTAATATACCTTTATGTCCACTAGCTCTCAATTTCATTTGTGAACTTCACTTTGGTACCGTCCCTTAACTTCAAATGATTCCACACTTTGATTTTGGGTTATGACTTAATAACTATAAATCCTATGGTTTTGTATTTTTCCAACAAGATTTTCGCTTTGATTTCCTTCAGTTTTCCTTTTTGATTTTGGAGCTTATTTCACAAAAGAAATTTGGAGTAAGAGGGGACTGGTGAAGCACTCGATAAAGGAACCGATCAAGGAAGATTTATGGGGCGGTACCAACTATGTAGAATTTGAGATTTTTAATAAACAGAGTGCACCAATAAATATTTAGATATAGGCACGGTATGACTAATAGGCCCTATTTGTCATTGACACATTTAATGATATGCCAAGCCTTAGCAATTTGTGTATGTTTAAACATGGCATATAAATAATGCAAAAATCTTGGACGGTACATGGCAAATAGGCCCCACTTGTCATTCCCATCTATTAAAGCTACACAAATTACATGATACTTAAACTTGTCACAAACAATAAAATATATTTATTCAAAACCGTTGACCAAAATTATTACTTAATCTCTTGCATTTTAAAATGCATTGAAATATTAATTGTACAAAATAAACTATGAGCAATATAATCCAACCGAAAATATTTCAGTTACAATTCTGAAAATATTTTGAAAACATATTAATTAATTCCCTAAATTTTACATTATGAATTTATTCATAGCCATAGATATGTAGTGTAACAATTTGGACCAAATCCTTGATTTGAAACAGTCACGTTTGCAACTGGTTGGGTCTGTTCTTCAGAACTAACAACTTCTGCCACGCGTGTCTTGCCCTGTTTCTTCTTCTTATTCTCTTCCCACCAGTCAGGATACCTAATCAATTTGAAGCATTAGTCTATGGTATGTCTCGGGTTATGACAATATGTGCAGCCGCCTGGACTTACTAGTTTCTTGTTACTAGTTGGTTTTGGGGCATAACTGTTCTTTAATTTGGAGGTTCAAGTTCTGGGTCTTTGAACCATTGCCATGTTTCTTTTTCTTACTCTCCCTCCCTCATTCAATATTACATTCTGCCACCCCTCCTCCTTTAGATCTAGAGCAAACACCTCCTCAACCCCTTAGAGAGATTGCAACTGAAGTATACTTGCTTTAATATGATCCAGTTTATCATCTAAGCCATCCAAGAACATTAAAATCCTAACCTCTTGCACAATTTTCTAGTATTTCTCAATCTCAATTGGACATTCTATTAAATTTGGCCTATGTGTGTCCAACTCTTTTTACAACCCTCGAAGTAGGGTGTAATAATTCTGGACATATTCACCATTCTGTTTTATCTTATTAAACTTTCTTCGAATGTCCCAAATTTTAGACAAATCACTACCATCAAAATATGTGCTACACACCACATCCCACGCCTATTTTGCAGAAGAGTAAGGCAAAAAATTATCTAGTAATGACAAATTCATTGAGTTAATCATGAAATTTTTCACCTGAAAGTTCATCAACAACCACTGGTTTTAGGTTTCCTCATTTGAGGGTTTTGGCCAAGTAGATCTATCAAGATGACCCAACTTGTCTCTCCTAGTGAGTTTCATCTTCAACATCTACAACCAAGGGTAGAACTTCTTACCATCTAGCTTGATCGTTATTACGGAGGTAAACCCTTCTTGCATTTAGGAATTTAGTGGAGGTCTCGGTTGTGTTAGGGCCATGACATATGGTGGAGTTGGTGAAGGTTTAGGAGTTTTGGGGTTGATTTCGGAACTTGAATTTATGATTTTAGGTCAAATCTAGAAAAATTTCTGTCCAAAATTATAGGGTTTCAGTGTGAAAATTGGTATCTAGTCAATGTCAAAGTGAGGTCTTGGTCGAGGATTGACGATTGAGGTGAGGTATGGTTGAGAGAAGGATCAATTGCACAAATTCTTTGTGCAGGGAGGAGGAATCGACTGTGTGGTAACTTGCAGAGGGAAAAAACCTAAGCATATCTCAGAATCACTACTCTTATACCATGTAAAAACAAACATGATTTAGTACAATGTGTACTTACATCTACGACAAACACAAATCACTCTTTTTTTTTAAAAAAAAAAGTTTAAGTACATCAATAGAGAAGAAGATCAAGGACAGAAAGAAAGACAACACCTTTATAGAAATACAGACGTCCATTTTTATTTATTTTTTCTCACTGAAAACAATAAAAAGAACACAATAACTTGCAACAACAACAACTAAGTCTTTTGTCCCAAACAAGTTTGGGTGGGCTAGAAAGAAACCCAACAGGAGAACACATCCAAGAACAAAAAATAAAACATAAAAAGATACTAATATAAGATTAGCCATACTAATAATAATACCTCTAATAATAATAATAATAGTAGAAACCTAGACCTAAACCTTGACCTAATAGAGGAACCTACAAACCTATGGCATCGCTCCTACTCCTAATTTCCTACTTCCAGGCGCTCCTATCGATCGGCAACTCCTTGGAGACGTTCCATTCTTTAAGGTCTCTTTTCACCGCTTCTTTCCATGTCAATCTTGGTCTCCCTCTCCCCCTCCGTGTGTTTTCGAAATAATTAGAAATTCCGCTACGAACCGGTACCTCTGGAGGTCTGCGTTGGATATGTCCAAACCATCTTAAACGATGTTGGGTCAGCTTCTCCTCTATCGGTGCGACCCCAACCATATCCCGTATGTCATCATTTTTAATCCGATCTTTCCTCGTGTGACCGCACATCCACCGCAACATACGCATCTCAGCTACACTCATCTTCTGGACATGTCGTCTTTTACTAGCCCAACATTTTGCGCCATACAACATCGCATGTCTAATTGCTGTCTTGTAAAACTTACTTTTTAGCTTCTGCGGGACTTTCTTATCGCATAGGACGCCTGATGCTTGTCGCCATTTCACCCATCCTGCTCTTATCCTGTGACTAACATCTTCATCTATCTCGCCATCGCTCTGCAGCATCGACCCTAAATATCGAAAAGTATCCTTCATAGGCACTACCTGACCGTCTAGACATACATCTCCATCCACTGGTCGTATCCCACTAAACTCACACCCCATATAATCCGTCTTAGTTCTACTAAGTCTAAACCCTTTGGATTCTAGAGTTTGTCTCCACAACTCTAATTTCCTATCGACCCCCGTCCTACTCTCATCGATTAACACCACATCATCGCCAAAGAGCATACACCAAGAAATCTCTCCCTGTATATCCTTCATGATCTCATCCATCACTAAAAAAAAAATATACGGGGTCAAAGCTGATCCCTGATGTAGTCCTATTTTAATAAGAAAGTCACTAGTCACACTATCACAAGTCTTGATGCAAGTAACGGCACCATCATACATGTCTTGGATGAGGGTAACACACTTCATGGGGACTTTTTTCTTTTCTAGTGCCCACCACATAACTTTCCTTGGTATTTTATCATATGTTTTCTCCAAATCAATGAAAACCATATGTAGATCTTTATTTCGCTCCCAATATCTCTCCATTAATTGTCTTATTAGGAAGATGGCCTCCATGGTCGACCTCCCATGCATAAAACCAAATTGATTTTTCGAAACGTTTGTCATCCATCTCAGGCGATAATCTATCACTCTCTCCAAAAACTTCATTGTATGACTCATAAGCTTAATCCCTTTATAGTTTGTATAGCTTTGAGCATCCCCTTTATTCTTGAAGATTGGTACTAGAGTGCTTCTCCTCCACGCATCTGGCATCCTATTTGATCGGTGAAAGCTATTGAATAGTTTGGTTAACCAAACTACAACCAAATCTCTGAGACATCTCCATACTTCGATTGGTATGTTGTCAGGTCCTAGAGCCTTACCTACTTTCATTTTTTTTAAGGCTTCTTTCACCTCGAACTCTTGAATTCTCCTAACAAAATGTCTATCAGAGTCATCAAAAGAGTCGTTTAGCACAATTCCTAAGTCGTCATCCTCTGCATTGAATAACTTGTCGATGTAATCCCTCCACCTATTCTTGATCTCGTCGTCCTTCACTAAAAGCCTATCAGTCTCATCCTTGATGCACTTCACTTAGTTTAAGTCCCTCGTCTTCCTATCTCGAAGCTTGGCTATCTCCTCATAAGCCCGACCTCTTGCTTCACTCACAGCTTTTTTTGCATTCTTCTTGGCCAATTTTTACTCTGCGCATTGTCCTCGGTCTTGTCATGGTGCAAACGATTGTAGCAGTCCTTCTTTTCTTTAATAGCTTTCTGCACTTCGTCGTTCCACCACCAAGTATCTTTAGGTTCGTAGTTGCTTCCTCTAGTAACTCCCAGCACTTCCGTAGCTACCTTCTGAATGCTAGCTGACATATCTTCCCACATCTAGTTCGCTTCTTCACCTGCTTTCCACGGACCTTCTTCAATCATTCTGCCCCTAAATATACGAGACATGTCTCCTTTGAACTTCCACCACTTCGTCCTCGCGACTCGAGCGCCTCTACCTACTCTAGAACGTACCGGAAAGTGAAAATCAGCTATCACAAGTTTGTGTCGTGAGACGACACATTCCCCAGGTATAACCTTGCAATCCACGCAGGCTCGTCTGTCCTCTCTCCTAGAAAGAACAAAATCAATTTGGGAAAAGTGTTGGGCACTACTAAAGGTAACTAAGTGGGATTGTCTTTTCCTAAAGAAGGTGTTAGCTATTATGACTATGGCCAAGTTCAAGAAGTCCTCACATTCTTAGTTCCTATCGCCATATCCAAAACCCTTATGTAGCCTCTCAAACCTTCCACTAGTTTCACTTGCATGCCTATTGAAATCTCCTCCGATGAAGAGCTCTTCAGTTGTTGGCACACTTCTAATCATACCATCTAAATCTTCTCAGAATTGAATTTTGATGGACTCACTTAGTCCTACTTGTGGTGCATAGGCACTAATGACGTTCAAAACTAAGTCTCCCAAAACTAGCTTCACTAGAATGATCCTATCCCCTTGCCTCTGAATGTCGACAACTCCGTTCTTAAAACTCTTGTCGATTAAGATACCTACTTCATTCCTGCTCCGTTCTTTTCCAGTATACCATAGCTTGAAACCGGTGTTCTCCACTTTCTTTGCTTTTTGGCCCGTCCACTTTGTCTCTTGTACGCACAAGATGTTCACACGCCTCCTAATCGCCGTATCCACTAACTCTCTTAACTTTCCTGTTAAGAGACCCTACATTCCAACTATCTAAACGAATCCTACTCTCACTGACTAGCTTCCTTGCCCCCCGCACCCGTCGTTAAAAGTGCGAAGACCCTTGCTTCCTTGCCACTACATCCGGGCGCTGATGTAGCGCGCCACTAAGGGAGTGACGATCCGGCCCTTGATCATTTATCACCTTATCTGAGTTCCGATAAGGCGCGCCACTAAAGGGGTGGCGACTCGGCCCTTGCTCATTTATCATCTCATCCGGATTCCGATAAGACGCGTCGCTAAGAGGGTTACGCCCCAACGAAAAGTAATTGGATTTCATTTCCATAGACATGACTGGATTTTTTACGTTGGCTCGCCTAGCCTATCACAACCCTCCTTCTTTTATTCGGATTTGAGACCGAGCTATACTAAACAATGCAAGCAAAGCTTAATATACTACACTTGCAAAATCCAAAAATTTTAGACCAAATTTCGGACAGAAATTCTGGCCTTCGAAAATGTAAATTTCAGATGCTCTGTGCCTCTTGTCCACAACAAACTTTCTTAAAAGGGAAAAAAAGAAAAATATAATGAACAAAAGCAAAATGTTGCAAAGCGTATGGACCTTTCCAAATCCTTTGTTTTGGGCAAGTACCAACTAAAAAAAGAAAAGTTGAATACATCACAAGAAAAAATAAAGTGCCGAAAATAATTGTAAAAAATAAACTTTCGTTGAACTTCAAATTCATAGAAAGAGATGAGAGTGTACAGTTTTTGCATCCGCTTATTCCCAAAACAAGAAACAAAAAGTGGAAAAAGAAAGAGACGAACAAGGTGCACGAGCTTCAAAATTTCAAACTGCCATTATTTAGGAGCAGTGGCGTATTTCAAAAAAAAAAAAAAAAGTAGGAGCAGTGGCATACAATGCAAGCTTAAACATCTTCTTGTGTGTGTGTAATTTCAAGTACCGGGTTGATGTATCATGTGTTGTTTGAAACTGACACGGATTAATAGGCCGTTTTGGGCTATTCCAGCTGTTACGTTTTCACTTTTTATTTTTGGGCTTTTGATTTGATTTGTTAAAAGTCTTAGGCCGAAAAAATTAATAGTAACGTTACTGTTCACAATAATTATGATAATAACCAAAAAAAAATCAAAATTTTAATAGTAACGTTGCTGGATCGTTATCCCAGTTGACGAAAGCCAAATACACTTGGATCGTCATCCGGAACGACGATCCAAGCTTGGATCGTCATCCCAGTTGACGATCCAAGCTTGGATCGTCATCCCAGTTGACGATCCAAGAATTTCATCCCCTATATAAAAGCGACAGCGACCCTTCGTCATCCCCACTTTTTCGCTCTCTCTCTCTCTCTCTCGCGCGAGCAGCAGCGAAGCGACCTCTGTAAGTTTTTTTTTTCATAATTACTTTATTTATTTACTTCAATTACTTTAATTAGGTTAATAATTAGAAAAATAGATTAAATATTGAAAAAATAATGGAAAAATTACTAAAAAATCAGAATAAATATAAATAATTATAATATGTAATTTGAAAAAATTTTAGAATTATTTTGTTCATTTAATAATGATTAATAAATTTATTATAAATTAGAGGAAGTGAATTAAAAATTGATAGAATATTTTTTAAATTGTAGGAAAATTTATAAAAAGAGACAACCTCCGACATCTCTTTCTACAGGTAATTTTTTTTCATATTTATTTTATTGATTTATTTTAATTAGTTTAAATAGATAATTAGTAGAAAAAATAAAATAAATATTGAAAAAGAATTTAAAAATTAGTAAAAAATCAGAAAATAGGAAATTATACTACAAAAATTAGACAAATAGGGAATTTGGCCAAAAATGAGTACAAAATCTTAACATAGGAAATAATTTGAAAATATGTACAAACTAGAAAATAGAAAATGTTGTTGTATGAGATTGGTATTGTGTTTGTTAATGATGTTGTGGATATTTGGGTTTGTAATTAGGGGTTTTGGGTGTTTTTTTTTTTGGAAAACGCTACAGGTATAGGGGATATGCTGCCGAAATTTTATTAGATTTTTAACAGTAATTTTTATTGCAATTTAGAAAAAATGCCACCGAGAAGAAGAGTATCGGAGACCGCACCTCGTAGATCTACGAGACTTCGTGGAGATCCGAGCGCTTCTGCATCTACCGGTTCTGTTGCCGCTGAGGCTTCTACATCAGCTGATGTTGTTCCACCGGATCCTGTTATTGCAGATCGTGTGTTACATTTGGATGGATCCAAAGTTCGAGGCACCGGTGTAAGTTATTATTATCCTTTTATATTTGTACTTACATATTTTTTTTTGTAGTATTTTTTAAAATAATTAAAAACGAAATATATACAGCATTGGAGGGGAATAATACATAAGGCCAAGATGCCTCGTACTGATGGGGTCGATGAGCGTTTGAGGCGACTTGGACTTATACATTTCGTTTAGTTGGGTCATATGCCACTCGATCATTCGCTTTTGCAGGGTCTGGCCATGTTCTGGAGGCCAGAGACCCACACGTTCTTTTTTCCGCATGTTGGCGAGATGACGATCACTTTAGAGGTAGAAATTAACGGCTATTTGTAATTTTTTTTTTAACTATATATGTCTAAAATTTGAACTATTTGCAGGATGTGGCATTCTTGTACGGTTTGCCTACGACCGGCAGAACCGTTACTGGACGGACTGATTACGACGCCATTCAGTTACTTCAGGATTTTGCTTTACCGGAGGATACAGACATGGCTATAGTTGAGAAGTGCTTCAGAGAAAAGGAACAGAAGTAAGAAATTTTTAAGAATTTTATTTTGATGTTAATTTAAATATATATATATATAGTTCTCACAATCAATTTACATTAATGATGTAATGCAGGAGATCTCATTCCGTTATGTTGAAGAAGCTGCGTGAGGTTTGGGCTCAGTTTGGTGTGCCTGGCGCGGATGATGCTGGGAGGATCGATAGATACACACGAGCTTGCGTGTTGGAGATTTTTGGTTGCGAGTTATTTCCTGATAGCACGGGTGACTCGATTCCATGTTTCTATCTCCAGTTATTGCAGGTTAGTGAACTACCCTTGTTATTTTTAATTGAAAAAATCGAATTATTTAATTTATAAATGAAATATTTATACTTGTAACAATAATAAAAGATCTTATATATTTTGTTTCATTTAAATACTTCTAAAATATTAATTCTTGTAACAATAAAAAAAGGTCTTATATCTTTTGTTATATTTAAATACTTCTAAAATATTATTTGTTGTAAGAAAAATTTGGATATATGAAAAAATGATGATATTCCTAAAAATGCCAATATTTGCAGGATCTTCATTCGAGCAACTCGGTACAGTACACCTGGGGTGCAGCCACTCTTGCGATGCTATACCGTGGCTTGGACACCGCCTTCATCAATAACAATATAAATATCGGTGCTCCTTGGTTGCTCTTGCAGTTGTGGTCGTATGCACGATTGCTACTTAGTCAGCCGAGGATCACGAAGGATTTTGAAGGTTGGGGTCTACCAGATATTGACTCATGTCCGCCTTATGGGAGGTCTGTGTTCACTACAACAAAGATTTCTTTTAGATAGACACATGCACCATTAAGTAGTCATTGAAAGTTAAAACATTAATTAAATTGAACAATCGTAATGTTAACCGATATAATTTTTTTTTACATTATAACATTTGAACAAATTAAATGTAAATCACCAAAATGAAAATGCAGGAAGTGGACGACAAGACAGAGATCGAAGAAGGTGACTGGCCCTACTCGCAGTGGAGGAGACTATGCTAGGGATGTTTGCATGAAAATGAAGTCCGAGCACGTCGTGTGGAGGCCTTATGATCATATCAGGGACCGCATGCCTCCTTGTGCCCAGATAGACCAGAGGATGTTCCTTCTACGCATCCCATGCATTCATTATTGGGTCGTGATGTGGCACTACGCAGATCGTGTCATGCATCAGTTTATGCTTTATCAGACGGTTCCCCCACCGCCACCTGAGGTACTTATATTAAATGTTTGCTTTTTTATTCAAAATTTTCTATTGATATTGTGTTGTTTAAAAAAAAAAGAATACATAAGTATAAGTATACTGACACGTGAATTAATATCAATAAACGTGAAATGTGTTGTTAATTGTCGTTTGAATAAAACAGGTTTGGTCTAGAATGGAACAATTGATGGGATACCAGCATCACACCTATCGAGGTATTGATTGGCATGATATATTTGCGAATGAGGTCAACAAGTGGACGAACACTAATGAGGCTACGGTGATAGAGGATCGACCATGGAGCGAGGATATTTGGACTGACTACCAACGCTGGTTGAGTGTATATGGAGGTGCACATCTTGTGCTTATTCCTGATGGGGCAGCGACTGCTCCGGTTCGTGATTTGTCTTACCTTCGAGAGACGCCTGGCCACATGAGCTTGGTAAGATACATTACGCAAAATTTTTTTGCCTAACAAATAATTCAGTGACTAACAAAAATTAAACAGCTCAAGCATACTTTGCGTGAGGCGTTGCGAGGCTGTGCATGGGCTGTCACGAAGGGATTCCATCGTGCAGGGAAGAAATTGCTCAGGGGGTGCAGCACGTCCTTAGATATTGTTGGTGAGGCTCACCGATTACCTCGACTCTTAGAGTCGAAGGGTCTTCAGTCAGACATTGAGTCTATCCCTGATACAGATGATGAGGATAGTGCGCCAGAGCCAGGATCCATTGAGGAGCAGCAGTTCATGCGGGTATAATTGTCTTTTTCAACCACTTTTCTTAATATTATTGTCTTTGTATAATTATTTAATATTTTATAATTTTTTAATTTGCATTATTCGTAACAGGATGATTTTAGTCTGCATGATTGGGATACATTTTTTGATGTTCCACGACCCAGTCAGCCTCTTATTCGGAGTAGACAGTCACATTCGCAGCGGCAGACCACAGAGCCTCATGCTCCATCCCCTTCGCAGCCGCAGACCACAGAGGCGGAGGCTCCACCCCATTCCCAGCCTCAGCCCCAGCCCCAGACCACAGAGGTGGAGGCTCCACCCCATTCGCAACCCTAGCCCCAGACCATAGAGGCGGAGGCTCCACCCCATTCCCAGCCGTAGCCTCCATTCCACAGCACACAGTACTACACATACGAGAGTCCTTATCCTCCACCTCCACCTCCACCATATACACAGACTCAGTACAGAGGATGGTACAGTCAGCCCTTTACGCCTACCCCCACACCTATATCTCCGGCTGATGCTTATTACCAGGCATACGGTACCCCACTACATGACTCATTTACACCTATCTCTCCCCATCCATTTGGTCATTCAGGGGCCTCCTCTAGCAGACCGCCTCGTCATCCCAGTCCATATTCTACGCCTCTTGCTCCCCCTCCTCCTCCTCCAGGACTTGCTCCGACCAGACAGCGCCGAGACCCGCCTGGTGCTTATTGGGATTATTCTCCTGCGAGAGGACCGTTTCGTCGTGATGGACGACAGTAGGACTTTGTTATGTATTTGTAGGATTAGTTGTGATATTGATATTTTTGCATGAGTTTATGATTCTATTTTAGACTTTTATTATGATATTCTCCATTCTATTTTAGACTTCTACTTTTCAGCTGAAAAAACAGCTCTGCCTTGCAAAAGTTTCGCGCTAGAAATCCAAGTTGGGAGGTTCCAAAAAATCACAGAAAAGTACGACATGCTCATTGACGGACTTATTTTCATATACCGAAATTTCAAAATTTTTAGACAAACAATTTGCTCCCCACAAAATTGACAAAACACTAAGATAATCTACTTTTCAGCTGAAAAAACAGCTCTGCCTTGCAAAAGTTTCGCGCTAGAAATCCAAGTTGGGAGGTTCCAAAAAATCACAGAAAAGTACGACATGCTCATTGACGGACTTATTTTCATCGCTAGAAAAGTACCACTGAAATCCACTTAAATGCCCACTCAATTGCATTTTCTGCTTGGATCGTCATTTGGGATGACGATCCATTAGTAAATCCAATCAACGCAATCACAGCCACTCATTTGAGCGGGATCCTCCTTGGATCGTCATCTGGGACAACGATCCAAGCTTGGATCATCATCTGGGACAACGATCCAAGCTTGGATCGTCATCTGGGATAACGATCCAAGCTTGGATCGTCATCTGGGATGACGATGCAGAGTGCCCGCTGAAATGATTGATTTTTGCATGGTTAATTCTGTTTATTTTTTTATTTTTGCATGGTTAATCACTATTTAATCTTATACTTACTTATATAAATATTAATATTAATTGTTATTAATTATTTTACTATCCGTAGTATTTAGTATTAATAAATATAACCTTTACTTGAAATCTCTTTGCTATTTATTAACACTATAATTAATTTTTATTACTATAAATATTATATTCGTTGTAATTATTTAATAAATCTTATACTTATATAAATAGTACTATTTATTTATTTTTATTATTAAGTTATTATCTTAATTAAAAGTAACAAAAACTTTTTTGACAATATCAAATAAAAACTTGCATCACAGTAAAATACACTATTTTTAAAGCTACTTTGGAAAATTTCAAATCACACTTTATTATTGAATTAAGGAATCGCCGTATAGTAAATACACTATTTTACGAAGTGGAATGAGAGTGTGCCAATTTATATTAGTGTGAAAAAAAATTATGTGTTTTACATGAAAAAAAATTCTCATTAATGTATGAAAACAAAAATTACAATCAACCATTTTTTATTATTGCAGCATTTTTTTCTATAACCTTATAATTATGTGTTTTATATGAAATATTATGATAAAGTACGAGAAGTACTGAGATGCCTACCTAAGCTTAGCAAAAGGACAGGCGTGCTATGATAAAAGTCTGAAAAGCATACTGATACCTACCTAAGCTCTGCGAAAGGACAAGCGTGCTCTGATAAAGTTTAAAAAGTTAACTGATACCTACCTAAGCTCTGCGAAAGTACAGGCGTGCTCTGATAAAGTAAAAAAGTATACTGATGCCTACCTAAGATGTGCAAAAGGACAAACGTGTTTTGATAAAGTCTGAAAAGGTATCACATTATACTTATTAATTTTAAATAATTGTAAGTCTAAAATGATCTATAAAATTATTCTTCCTCAGCAAAAATATGTCACAACCACTCAATCCTTCTTTCTTCAATATTCACTACCATGGAGAAAGGAAATACCTCCAACAGTGAAGTGCGGGAATGGCCATCTACTTGACATGAGTACTTGCCAAATTACAAACATTCCCCTGCCAATCCAAATGAGATCGAAAAAGGAGATTATCATGCGATATGTAATAAATGTTACCGCAAATTCGACTACAATATCCATTCGCAATATGGTGGCGAGTGGAAATTATACACCCACTATCAGTGGCACATTCATGGTGGCCCAGAAAGAGACCGCAGGGAGAGATTGCGACATTACCTGACTAAACCTGAGTCGAGCAACTCTGAACTCTATAAAAAGTACTACACAGAACCTGAACCGATGCTGGAACTCAAACCGTGGAAACCAGATCCTACACCCATGATTGTTTACGAAAGCATATACGATTTTCGTGGAGACCACACAGTGAGCTGTACAAAGTGTGGTCAGATTTTCAATTTCAAAGATACCATTTTGCGTGACCACTACGATGAACACAAAAGACAAGAAGAGAGGGATGAAATTCAAAAGAGATTCAGAGTGAAAGAACAATGGTTCGAAATGAGAAGAATGGAAGAAAAGGCTGCCGAAGAGAGCCGGAGGTTGCAACAAGAGAAAATTGGAAAAAAATCAAGGAGAGCCTAATAAAGATCAAGAAGAGAGATGAACAAAGAAAAATTGCAGTAGCTAGAATGGCTGAGATAGAGCAAGAAGAAGCCGAGGCCGCTTTCTGGAACGAAGCCACTCAATTCGTTGACAACCCTGGTGCAAGTAATCAACAAGAACCTGATGCCGCTTTCTGGAACGAAGCCGCTCAATTTGCCGACAATCATGGTGCCAGTAATCAACATGAAATGAATGCGGAAGAAGATCAACCTTGGTGGGATGAAATTCTACAACATGTAGATAGTCAAGATCTCTAAGTATTTATTACTTTTGAATATTTATGTATTTTTTAGATACTTTTTAAATATCAACTTTTGAATATTTAAGTATTTATGCTTTTAGGTACTTTCTTCCTTTTTTCAATTGAGTGTGCTAATTTATATTATGATTTTTTTTAATGTACTTTTTTTCTTAATTTAATGTGCTAATTTATATTATGGTTATAAAATTTACTTCTTCTTCTAATGGTGTGTATTTTTATATTATGAATTTCTTTTGTAAATTAATTGTGAATACAAATCATAAAAAAATAAAAGAATATGGACAAAATAACATATTTCAATAATATAAGCTAAACATTACAAGTGACGACCGTCACATAAACTTATTTCACAAATACAGATTAATTATAAATAAGATACCAATTATAAAAACATAGTAATACTTCATTTAGCGGAGATGGACAACATTTTCAGCTGCGGGATGATTTTCAAAACCAGGTGGAACTGCTGGCTGGTGACGCAACCACGACCCTCCAAGATCAAAAACTCTATTCCTCTCCACTAAATCTGTAAAAAAATTTGGGACCCCTAACATGATATTCATTTCCTTCTAATTTTTTAACTTTAAATTTTTCCCCATGATATTGAAACATCAGTGCAGAAAGCAATCGTCGTTCGCTCGTCCGTTCATCTCCGACCAAAATAACACCGCAAGAGACGCATCTTGGCTTAGGACCCATTTGCTTCAAATATCAAAATTCAAACTCCATTAGCAAATCAAATCAATTAATTTAATAATTATTTTAACATTATTACCTAAGAAGAAGCGATGTTGCCAATAGAAACCTATGAGGATAGTTTATCAATTTCAGACTAACGAGAAACAATTAGTTACAGCACAATAACTTATGACAAGTGAGCTTATATAGAGAATTTTAAATAGAAAAAGACAAAACAAATTTTAGTGCAAACCGCAATAAATAAATGAATGGTATAGTGTAGTGATATAATTCACACCACTATATTACTTGACAGCACTATATTACTGTTTTAAATCATTATAAAACCAACCCACTCAAGCAAATTGAACGGACGAGAATGGTCGTTCTTGGATCGTCAACTGGGATGACGATCCAAGCTTGGATCGTCGTTCCGGATGACGATCCAAGTGTATTTGGTTTTCGTCAACTGGGATAACGATCCAGCAACGTTACTATTAAAATTTTTATTTTTTTTTGTTATTATCGTAATTAATGTGAACAGTAACATTACTATTATTTTTTTCCGAGTCTTAGGACTTTCCCAAGGGAATGAAATATTTTGAAAAAAAAAAAAAGGTATTAGGACTTGGGAGTTAGGACTATGTTATAGTTATTTGAGTGTGTCCTTAAACATTCATCTGTCATGGAGAGAGTTTCTTTGACTATTTTAAATTACATAAAAAAAAAAGTACCAAACTATGTTTTGAATAAAAATATAATTAAATTGGAGGCAGATTTGAAGATATATTTTAAGCACCTCAAGCATATAGTTTTTATTATTTTAAGTATTTCATACGGAGAATTCCCGTTCAAAAGTTCTAAAACGCTATACACTTGTTTGTCTAATGTGCATATATTGTTCACATGGTTTTTCTTTTATTTTTTTATATTTATTAACTGAATTCTAGTAATATCAGTAACTTTCCTGCATTATTATAAAATATCCTGTACAGAAAAAAAAAATTTGTGGCGTAAACATATGCAATATCCAATTTCAAACTTATTGACTTCCATTCTTTAAATGAGTCCTAAACAAGGAAATAGCTCCCTTACAAAAGTGAAAATACTTCATTAGTTGTTTGCCTATTTACTTGTCTGAAATATTAAAAATTAACAGATCTAAAGCCAAAAAGAAAAAAAAAAATCTTAGAAATCTTGTTCATAAATTATATGCCGTGCCAAACCTGACATATCATGGTTGCATCTTAATTTCTCCCTTCGGTTGACATATTACTATGTCCAGAAAAAAAAATAAAGTAAGAAACAGAAACGAAACAAAACCATCTTATTTTTAATGGTGATGAAAACACAGTTCATCATTGTCGGTTTGTTTTCGATGCAATTTGAAATATGTTGATGTTACGGTTGTGATATACTTGCACCACTCAAAACTCAAAAGATACGATGTGGAAGTAGGATTTCTGTAGCCAAATATTTTATGTGGACAAAATTCCAAAAATTCAAGATCCTTCACTCATCTCCACAGAAATACTATTGGTGTCTACCATAAAAACAAAAGAAGATATTTTTCTCTGCTGTTTCCAGAGATTTCTAGTTCTAAGTTCCCTTATCAGTCATTTTCAAATCAACTCTCAACTTGCCAAAGCCATTAATAGAACATTTCTGCCTGCGCCTTTTATACTTCGAAATATTAATAGGACACTTTTACTCTGAAGAAATACTAAGAGAAAAGTAATTAAATTTTATCTAACTTACTCTTGTGAGGTTAATAAATTCCTTTTATTTATGGGAGTGGCTAGTGTCAAACATATTAGACACGTACACTTGTCTAACATAATAAAATTTTAATTTTTAAGATTAGAATGGTCGATTCAAACCGCTCAAATTGTTCTTATGTTATAAAATCTCCATGGAGACCAAATTTTATATTTTTTTCAAAATATTTTATTATTTTTTTAGAATTTTTGAATATGCTCAATCTAAAAAGTTATAAACCCTCCAATTTAATTCAGAAAAATATAAATTTTGATTTTCAATGATATTTTAATATAGATTGATACATATGTTTGTGATGTGATGAATTTGATACTTGATTAGTTTTATTTAGTGGCTATGGTTGAGAAACAGATACTTAATTATTTTACATGGATAATAAGTTTAATACTTTATTGATTGAGTTTTATTTCTTGTGTTTGAATTATTCATTTTATATGTTTGAATTATTTTAAGTAGATTTGGTATTTTTCCGTCAAGTTAGGACAATCTTGAATGTTAAGAAATTAAACCCACCAAACTTAGATTAATTGAATTGTATCAATACCAATAGATGATGGAAATTTAAAAGATGAGATCTAGATCATGAATCAGAAATGAAATAGTCTATTCCCAATAAATAAAAAGTTGAGAGAAATTTTAGATCAGGGGTGCGTTTGACATAGTGAGGTTAGCGCTAACCTTAAAAGTAGTGTGCTAACGTAACTAACTTGAGTCACTACCGCTGCGCTAACCTACTAACTCAGCGAATACTTCGGTTAGCATTTTACCTCTTTTGCGTGATGCCGTGATTGGAGAGTAATATTAAACAAATCCTCCAATCTTTTTTTATTATTTCTTTTCCATCGTCTCTTCCAAAATGATGCTTCCTCAGAAAGCAAAAGAAAAACTTTACCATTTTGTGTAGCTCAGATCTCCATCGCTGAAATAACGAAATCACCTTAAATTAATATCTTTTTTGTGCTATTGAAATTATAAGGAGCTGATAGCTAGAGATCCGGTTTGCCTCTGTTTCACGGAGAATTGCGAGCTCTGTCCAATTGAACTTGGTTGGTGAGCTTAGAGTGGGTTTAGAGAACAACGTACAAATTGCTTGCTTTCTTGTACGAGAACAACATGCAAATTGTTTGCTTGCAACTAAAATTTGCATGTCCAATTGAACGAGGTTGGCCATTGTTGTCCTAATTTTTGGTGCATTCCTTTATATTTTCTCCAAGTTTTCTGATCTGATTGATGGACAATTTCTTTGATATATTCCGTTGAACAGATGCTTTTGCCCGGCATTGGTGCTGAGATATAGGCAAGAGTCCATCAATCTTAATTGAGTCGTCTCTCTTTAGTTCTATTTAGTTCATTTTAAATCACAATTTTAGTTTTTAAAGTTAACAATCAATGACATTTATTTAATCAAGAGAAGAAGCGATAAAAATATTTGGCATAATCGTTAAACTAATTTGCGTGCTTCAACAAAGGATGCTTGATCAAGGATTTAAGGTCGATGGCGTGCTCTTCAACACCTCCTCTTTGTTTTTGAGTCCAAAAAAATTAATCAAATTCTAAGAATTCGTGCTAGCAAACCAAAGAATAAAACTAATCCTAGTCTCTTTCTTCAATATATTAACAATTTAATTGAAAGAAACTAAGCCTCAACACATGAGCACCTAAAGCAAGCAAATTAGAGATCTCTAATGGAAAGAACAATTATTTTAGAATTAGCATACGCAATAATTAAGTTTCATATGATCCATTTAATTTAGACAATTATAATAGTTCGTAACTGTATATAATTTATTAATCAATTTATTATACTTTGCATTCTCCAATACAAATAAACTAAATAATGTACAGTTTGGTTGAATTTTTTTTTTTGTGACTCTCGAGAATTTATGTCATGTTTGCCATGGAAATTAAATTGTTATTTATTTCCAATAATCATAAACAGTATCTTGCAACATGTTGTGGTTCCCAATTAACATAAACAAATACTATACATTTATAGTATTTCAATCCAATATAAGAAATAAAATATTTCTTTGTTTTGATTATTAATTATTTAACGTGATATCACTATATAAACCAAGATAGAAATGTGTCATTCTTGCAAATTATATATTTCTTGATCTAGAGTTGATTGTGCCAGTTGTTAGCAAATAATCCAACTCCATCAAGGGCCCAATAGATATCATCACTCATTAGGTATACTAATGAGGGACATGCGATTTTCTTGATGAATAATTTTTTCCCGCACAATTCAAGATAACATAAGTAATGTCTGTATAGTACCCTTTATCAGGAATCAACGTTAGACAATATTTATTGAACATATCCTCATGTTGAAAAGCTGCACAATCTAAAACTCAAAATCAAACTCATATGAAATAAATAAGGGAAAATTTTTTCTGTACCCCTCAAAACTGAGGAAATGCAGGAATTACCCCTCGAAAGTCAAAACATCTGATTTTGCCCCTCAAAATTGTGGATGCCTCATCTATTTACCCTTATGATATATTTTCTGTCATAAAATATTATTAAATAATAAAATAAATTAAATATGACTGTTATACCCCTGATCGAATTTGAACTCACTCGATCGAGACCCAATCGACTAAACCACTGAATCGACATAACCTAGTTCTTCTCTCCTTTTCCTCTCCTCTCGATCAAGATTGCTCCACCTGTACCCATTCTCCTCTCCATCGAGACTAAACCAGACTAAACCCAGTAGCTCCTCTCTGTACCCCTCAAGAACCTAAACGGCTAAACCTCTCCTCTCGATCAAGAACCCTAAAAATGCAAATTGAAAGCTTGTTTTCCTCTCTCTCTCGCACAAAGCAGGAGGATAATCCTTTTCGCAATTCTCCTCTCGCACATCTCCTCTCGATCAAGACTGCTCCTCCTCCTCTCGCTGTTGTCCTCGTGAGATCGTTCTATCTCTCGTGCATAGAAATCAGGAGGATAAACCAGTGATCCTTCTCTCTCTCGTGCTTTGAAACCAGTGGTTCTTCTCTCTCTCGCACGAATCGTTGCTCGTATGGCATCAGTCTCCTTCCCACAAAGCAGTCGATGACGTAGGTTCAAACAGAAATAGGAAAAGGTATTCTTCATTACTGTTTTAATTAAGGCCCTGAATAATTGATTACTGTTTTAATTAAGGCCCTTAATAATTGATTATTGTTTGGTAAAATTGTATCTCAATGAATGAAATAACAGAAGCAACTTATGTACACCTTATGTATGCTAAATTGTAGCTCAATGAATGAAATAATAGAAGCACCTTATGTATGGTAACATAATAGAAGCTACTGCCTAGTTTTCTAAAAAAAAAAAACATAACAGAAGCACCTTATGTCATTCCTAATTACTGTTCAAATTAGTTTTGTTTAAGGCAAATGAGTTTTATTTAGTACCACATTTGATAGCTCAAGGCAAATGAGTTTTGTTTAGTACCACATTTGATACTTTGGAATATCCCTTGACTTTTGTCTTCCAATATGTCAAATTAACTGAATTGTAATTTTTGCAGAAAGATGGTAGTTAAAAAACGTCCAGCAGCAAGGGCAGCAAATGCGCGTAATATAGAAGCACCAACTAATTGATTTGGGAAGCACCAGCAAATGCGCATGAATATTAGATAGATTTTGATGCATTTGAGATTAGATAAATGCTTAGGGATTCTGACAATTGAAATTGGATATTCATGTGTGTATGTTATGTATGTTTTGAGATTGGATATTAATGCAATTAGAAATGGTTTCAGAATCTGATTTATTTGTCTCTGTGCGTATGCCTTTCATGTTATGTATTTCTTTATTTTGCTTGCCTTGTTTTTTATCATGTTGACAAATGTCATAAAAGTGTTTGCATTGCCCCTTATTCCTTTGTAGAGAGAAGCAATCTACGAGGAAGTGTACTTTGGGCACTTTTTGAAGAAAGCGACAACCTGTTGTATTATTTTATTTTTTTTGGTATTTATTGTCTTCTTGCACATTACCATCTTGTTTGATTTATAGGCATTGTTGTAATCACAAAATACAACACAAAAGAGAGATTGCCGCAACAATCCGGATTAAGAAGCACAAATTTAGCAGGTGTCTATGCTAAATTGCTACAGTTTTATTTGGTCATAATTAGTGTAAATAAATAAATACAAATTAAGAAGCACATGATTTATAACACCACTACTGGATTCATTCACCCATCAACAACATAATCATCCATCAAGTACTTAATTCATTACAAATAGAGAAAAATAGTACTTAGCAATTACTAATCTACTGCAATCAACTCAACTACAATGCTATAGCAATATACAACTCATCATATTCATATTTCTTCTTCAATTCATGGGTTAAATTCTCCAATTGAGCTTCCAGCGTAGCAAGCGTAGTAAGTAGCTCAGAGTTGAGGTATGTGACATCATTTGCATAAGCCTTTGCATAACGCTCATAAGCGTCATCCCACATCCAGAATTTTGCACCTAGTATTCTTTTCGAAACACAAAATAAATAAATAAATAAATACAAGCAAGAAAGCAAGTTCTTTGTAAGATTTTCAATTACTGAAAACAGCAACTTTCTTTTTTCTGTCATTACTGCATATCTATCAACTACAAGAAATAAATCTTATCGCTTTTTACCGACCTGGGGGCTATCTATGGTTTAATCAACACCAAATGCATACATACAAGACGAGGCTAGCTGTGTTTAGTTTCATTGGCCTGGTAAGCTAAATTAATATGTATCAAATTCACGGTTTATTGTAGTAAGCATATTTCATTACTGACATACTTGTAAAATCTAGACGTGCAAGACTTGAAATATCTATGCCATCATATGTTTGGTTTAGGTAGGAAAATAGTTTAAGCCGCCATCATAGGCCAAAACAACTTGTATCAGTATCTAAAACAATACAATTCTGTAAGTATCTAAAACAACAAGTTTTTTTTAGTCATTACTATTTTGTAATTACTCAAAACAGTACTTAAAACAGCAAAGCAACAATTTGTTTTTAACCCCTTTATTCTGTCATTAACCCCTGCACCTCAAAACAATAATTTTTTTTTCAGTATGACCCCTGACAAAACCCAAAATGCTACCAGTAATCCTTACGGGCAAGTATTCTGATAAAACAACAAGTATTTTGTCATTTACCTTGTTTGGGCATTTGTAGAACACCCTATTTGGATTCAAATCGGTTCTGCTCACAAGCCTCTTCACGGTGACACCACAATCCAGTCATGGCACTAGAATCAGACCTTCAGGCTGGGGGCCCAAGCTCGACGACGCTGAATGAGACACGGATCCGCTCGAACGACGATGCATGACCTGCTGGAGTGAAGTGGATCATACTGTCGAAAGGTTTGATCGCCTCGTTTGAAGCTTCTCCTAGAGTGGGACAGGGTGGATCAAACTGTCGACAACTCTGGTTTGATCGTCTACTTTGAAGCTTCTCTCTAGGTTTGATCGAGAAGAGAGGAGAGAAGAGAACTAGGGTTTAGTCGATTGAGTAGAGAGGAGGTGTTCTGTCGATTCAGTGGGGAGGAGCGATTCCATCTAGGGTTTAGCCTTTTCGCCTGGTTTCATCGCCGGTCTCTAAGCTTCTCTCTAGGTTCGATCGAGAGGAGAGGAGAGGAGAGGAGAGGAGAGAATTAGGTTCTGTCGATTCAATGGTTTAGTCGATTGGGTCTGGATCGAGTGAGTTCAAATTCGATCAAGGGTATAATAGTCATATTTAATTTATTTTATTATTTAAGATTATTTTATGGTTGAGAATATATCATAAGGGTAAATAGATCAGCCGTCCACAGTTTTGAGGGGCAAAATTAGATGTTTTGACTTTCGAGGGGTAATTCCTGCATTTCCTCAGTTTTGAGGGGTACAGAAAAAATTTTCCCAATAAATAACGACACATAACACAATTCATATATTTATTTCATTGGGTCATGTCATGTACTATGTTCTAATAACATACACATATGCAATTATGTTGGTAATTCCTGACTTATGATTTGTAGAACTTAATCATCACTTAATTAATGTTCTTTGTTAATTATTAAGATTGCAAACGATTTTGCTTTATTATTGTCATTTAATCAAAATATAAACACAGAGATTCATAATTTAGATCCTCAATTTGAATGATCCGTCAATAATAAAATTAAGGAACAAATGATCAAATATCATCAATAACATAAACTAAAGATACAACCGTTAAATGGTTGGCTTTTAGAACATAATTCTAACACAATCAAAAATAAAAAAAAATTAAATAATTTTTTCAACATAACTCGTTCAATATTTGTAGCAAACAAAGGCAAGGCAGTAGACGTCAACATACCACATTAATGTGCATTTTGATGACATCTATAAAAAACAAAAGTAATAAATAATTTATTTATTTCCCTCCATCACTAACTTCAACATATCACGTCAAAAACATTCACTAATTTTAGACTACCACTAATCCCTTCGAATCACTACCCCTACCATTTTACCTCTCAAACCCAAAAAGTACTAACCATACACTACTAACCTTACTAACTTTTGTTTTGCCAAATACAACCCAAAGAAATAGACTTATGTAACTTAAGCCAAGGAGTGAAAAGTGAAAACTTAATTTAGATGATTTTTTTAAGATAAATTGGAGGTCTAAGCCACCCAAATTATTTTTAAATTAAATGTAATTTAGATGATTTGTTTAATATAACTTGGCTTATCGAAAGAAGGATCTTAGACAAGTTAATTGAACCATTGAACTGCTCAATAAATAAATGAAAACTAACTGTCTATGTATAACTATAGTCAGTCGAGGCAAGCCGTTTGGATTATAGGCGGGTTGTCGGTGCCAACTTGGATTAGAGGCAAGCCGCTTGGATTATAGACTGGTTTATCTAGGTTCACAAGCGGACCGCTTACGAAAGCTAGCAGACAACTTGAGACCAGGGATTAAATAGGACTATCAATCAAAACTCCTATTTTGTATCTGTTAAGCGAAATTCTCTAAATTTAGGTTCTTTTATATTTTTGTTTAGTAATTTAGTTTAAGTTAATTTTGAACTCAACTATTCTCCTCCCTTTGACTTGATTCAAATAGTAAGATTTAAATTAGATAATTCGAATAGTCTGCTTCCGTGGATCGACTCCGAATACTCAACATAAGTCATATGCTTGTAGCTGAAATCTAGCATATTTGAGGACAAATTTAAGAGCCCTGATCACACATCTGCCCGTATTTTAACATTAATACCATGAAGACATTTTATAGTAAGTACTGAGAACGAGGGACTGACACCGTACCGTGCGCGCTACTGCCAACTGCCTTGACCGGGACCCCCACTCCATATCAGAGGATTCTGAACTGGAAAACTATTTTCCTGACCATTTATCCCACTATTTACAATGACCGATATTAACTAAACTAGCTGCAAATTTTGATGTAATTTTTGATGTTAATATTGTAAACAGGGTTTCACTTGCGCCCACAAAATTAGACGAGTGGCTGAGGCTTCAACAGCTGGAGAAACGGGGTACAACAGAATTCCAAAGGAATAAAATTGTTCACACTTGATTTCTTTTCATGCCGCATTGGTTGGACTCTAATGAACATTTTTTTATTTCAAGTGACCGTTGGTTAGACCTACACCTTGTTAGATTATTTTCATATAGGCTGACGAGTTTATTTGGAAAGAATCTAAATTAAGTGTGGGCTGATTTGTTTGGTATCCAAGTTACTATTAATTATGGTAATAGGCTAAATTTGGCTGTAAAAGAATAGCAGATTTTGTGCAATAGATGCGTTGCCTTTTATAGGTGGTTATATTTAGAAACATTGCCTAATTAAGATGGTTAATTAAGGCATTGTTTGGAGGCCAAGAAGCATTTGGCTCTCTATATATAAAGGGGTTGGTCCCCAAGGGACAAGACATCCATGAAACAACGTGATTGCTGCATACATGAGTTGATAGCAGCAACTCTGTCCCTCTTTCTAGTTATTCCATCGATTAGAGAGAGATAGTGCTTTGCTTTTAGGCGTAAGGCATCAAAGGGCGTGTCTTGATCCTTTGGAAGACTTCCTCCCAACCTTGGTGGTGATCTCACAACACTAAGGACTTTAGCAACAAGCAAGACGTGCTCAACATCAAGATTCAGACCATAGCAATGGAATTAGGTAAGCTTCCGCTCATGATTTAGTTTTCTTGTGTTTTGGAACGGTCCGTTCCACTGCTGGTTCTGCGAGTTCATATTTTCTGGGTTGCTTATTTGAATTGCTAGAATTGCTTATCGTCTTTGGTTTTAAAGCAAACCCAACAAGTGGTATCAGAGCCACTCGTCACGAGCCAGTAGAATAACACAAAATTTGGATCTAATTGCTTGATTTTGTGAGTTTTGAATTGGTATGAACTGTTTTTTGAATTGTTTATGATTTGTTTGATTGAGATTTGTGCTAGAATTGTTGTTTGTAATTGCTAAATGGACCCAGAGGGCTACAACTTGAACTGTTATTGAATTGTTTGATTTTATTTAGCCCTTTGTTATATTTCAAGTTGATTTGAAATTGCAATTGCTTGAAAAGATTTTGAAAATTAAGTTAAAGTTTTGGAAACTCAAAATCTTTTAAAATCTGACCTAATTGGATGATTTAGATTTAGAGTAGAATGTTAGGTTAGGAGAGAAATCATTAGGGTTTCTCGACCTAGTTTAGGACGACATTCTTCTACTCCTCTGCGGTTTTCAGGCGGTTCGTTCCACTCTGGGACGGACCGTACCACCTTCAGTTTTAGTTGCAAACTATTAAGTATTGACCAGAGTATGGGGCGGTCTGGTCCACTACCAGGACAGTCCGTTCCAGAACCAGAATTGTTAGGTTTTAAGCCAAATTCAGGTTGTTTGTACTGGTTAGGTACAAATAACGGTTTATGCATCCCTCCTCTTCTTTTCTCTGCCGTGGTTTTCATTAGTAAGAGTTGTAAGCGTTGGGTTACACCATGTTGTCATGAGGACAAGTTCTGTCGCAGAAAATAAGGTCGGCGCCTAAAGTGTCCATATGACCCTGGCCTTTTCTGGGAATCTTGCCTGGATGTGGTGTGATTTCAATGGCTGCTGGCTGAACGGGAGACCACCGCTTTCTTTTCTTACCTTAATATGACCATACTGGACTGTATGGTCATATCTATCTTTGGTTCTCTTCTGGTCTATTTAGGACGGATCGTTCTCTCACCAAAACGGTCCGTTCCAGGTTTGTTAGTTCGTATGTATTCCATACGATTCAATATGTGTTTACCTTAGGGTTTGCAACTGGGTCCTAAGTCTTTATCATCATAGGTCAGTATTTAGATAAGACTTTTCATATTAGGATAGATGTGCATAATGAAAAGTCTTGGTTTAGGTATACTTTAAGTCTAATATAAAGGTAACTTGAGTTGTATTTAGAGTTGAACCAATATTAATATCATCCCGCCAAAGTGGGCTCTCATATTAATGATTGTTTCAATTCTCAATTACAAAGTGTATTAAGGTATATGTAATCTTTAAATTATGGATCGGCCCAAAGGAAGGACATAATTTAAAGGCTACATGTGCAATGTTTTGGTAGAATCATATGGGTAATGATTATGAGGTTTTACATATGGTTAATTAATCGGCCCAAAGGAAGGTTAATTAATTGATATGTTATGAATCATTACATTTGATACTACACCTAGTCGATTGAAGTTTGCTCGGAGACTCCAAAGAGCACTTGCAAATGAATAAAGACTAGTAGATGGGATTTGGACCTTTATGTTGTGATTTATTGCTATACAGTTAAAGATTAATGTAAGTGCATATATCAAGTTTAAATAATCAAGCATCTTTAATATTCCAACTTAAAATTTAAGGCTCTCAGATTGATTTGATCTTGACCATGTGTTAAGGACTGATATTCCCATTAAGGTCATAAATTAGAGTTTGACAACTCAGATTAAAATAACATGTGTCTTATGATCATTTCACCATTCTTGAGACATTAAAGGGGGCAAAGTTTCTAATTTCATTAAGGCTAATTCATATAAGAAAATATTATACTTGAGTATCAAGAATAATATTATGCTTCTTGCTAAGGTACATGCATAAATTTACTATTGAGAATTTAAGTATATTTTGACACAAAGTTTCAAGTTGTATCTCTTAATGGGATAATATATTTTGTGCAAAATCAAAATTCTCAATTAATAAGGATAGCAGTTTATATTATAAAAAATAAAATATCAACTAAGGCAACTATTAATAAAACCCAATATAATGTGTAGACCGGATAGTTCACAATTTATATTTAGGAATATCCAATAAAACTCGGGTTTATAACCCACTTGAGAAGAAATTGGATGAAAGGATAATTAGTTGTTTAGTTGATTATGCCCAAAGATCTAGGAGTAACCAGATTATTATATCCCACAACTAAGGATTAAGTTTTAGAGACTTTGAGGGTGTTCTGGTTGAGGGGGAGAGATAACACATTAGGATATTATCTTCAAAATAAAACCATAAGTGCCAAACTTCAATAGAACCGTTACAGGACTGAAACGGACCATTTGATTATTAGTATGGCGCATAAGGGCTAAAATGAGAGACGAACCATTTGAGGACTTAAATGGACCATCTCTCTTAGGGAATCCAAACGGACCGTTTTGAGGACTCAACGGACCGTTTGACTCAAACCCTATATATAAAAGTTCAACTGTTTGAGGACTCAAACGGATTCCTCTACTCAAGGAAAATCAAATGGATCGTTTGTGGATTTAGACGGACTGTTTGACTCATGACTTAAACCCCATTTAGGATCTATGGACTTAGATTTTGGTAATGATTAAATTGAAGATAATGTTGTCAATCTACAACTGCAAACACCTCAAGAACTAGTGCTTACAAGATCCACTAGGGAGAAAAGACAAACAATATCGGATGATTGTGTTGTTTATCTTCATTTAAAGGTGGATTACTGCCATAAATAAAGAGATCAAGTTCATGTGTGATAATGATATTTGAGATTTAGTAACATTGCCTAAAGGTAAGAAACTCATTGGTTGTAAATGGACATTTAATACCAAAAGAGATTCTAAAGACAATGTGAAAAGGTATAAGGTATATCATGTCACTAAGAAGTTCATATAAAAGAAATGAATTTACCATAAAGAGACTTTCTCTCTAGTCTTATTGGAAGACTCTTTTAGGGTAATATGACACTTGTAGCACATTTTGGATCTTGAGTTTCATTAAATAGATGTTAAGAATATGTTCTTCAATGGAGACATTGATGATATGCAACCATCCCATTTTGAGTCGGATGATACAAATAAAATGGTTGCAAATTTTAAAATCTATTTATAAACTCAAAATAGAAGTCTCAATCATGATGTTACAAACATCAAGTGCTTATCTCATTTGGTTTCGAGATTAACTTGGTTAATAATTGTATATATCACAGGTCAGTGGGAGTAATATTTTGCATTAAAATATAGTTTACTACTAGAAATGATATTATCATGTGTACTGGGCTTCAAGGTTCTCGAACCTTTAACAAATGATAAACATCAGTTAGGTTCTCAAGTAGTATGATAAGATTAAATGCAAACTATTAGATACCCTGTGATTAAGGCATATATATATGATACACCCCACAAATATTGACTAAATAAAGTTGGAAATAAAAGTATTCCTTTTGGTTATAAGGAATTTAAATTAAGATTGTATACATGTGGATACTGTATATAAAGATGCAAAGTCAATATCTGTACAATATGAGTATAGAACTTTGGAATGCAACCAAAATTAATTATTAAATATGTACTTACAGTTCGAATGTCTGAAATAGGTTGAGGTCATTTTAGTATTCTGACTTCGATTTTAGTAAATGCCGTAATAACATGCAAAAGGATAATTCCATGAAGAACGCTTATGTATTAGCATCTTCCACAATGGAAATAAGGTTTATAGTATGTTATAAAGCATTCAAATTTATGGAGTATGATTATGAATTTTGTCACTAGGTTGCGCATAATGAAAGCTACTTAAGCATCACTATGGATATTGTGACAATAATTATATATATACTCCAACAACATGAAATTAAATAAGTTCAGGCACATTAAAACTTCAAGTTTCTTGTTGTAAATAAAAGAGTTAAGAATAATTTAATGTCAATCTAGCACATTAGAACAAAACTCCAAAATTGCAGATCTGTTCACAATATCTGGAAACACCCAATACAGTTACAGAAGCATTTTGCTTGTGTGGGTGTAAATTCAGTTGAGAGTTTATAACTTCAGTGGGAGTGCTTGATTGGACATATATTTAGTTTTTCAGTTTATTCAGTATGTAAAGAATTTCTGCAGAAATGAATAAAGATTCAGTTTTCAGTTTCAGTTTTCATTCTGACTCTAATTAAGTTGACCTCACTTCAGTTTTGGGTGACCAATAAAGTTGGAAATTGACACGTGACAGTCACACTTACGTGTATTTTCCACACCACTTATACACATTTTAATTCAATGTCGTTCATTTATAATGATATTGTGATCATTGTGGGTTTAGTTGCGACGGCTTTGCAGGATTAGAAACCTGTATTGGCTATAATGTAACAAAAACTTCATTGGTCTTCTATCATTGTGAATGATGGACGGAATTAAGGGTACAAAATTTATTACCATAAAAGTTGAGCTCATTAAAGTTAAGGACATTGGATAACACCAAACATAATAGCCCAAGTGGGAGATTGTTAGATTATTTTCATATAGGCTGACGAGTTTATTTGGAAAGAATCTAAATTAAGTGTGGGCTGATTTGTTTGGTACCCAAGTTACTATTAATTATGGTAATAGGCTAAATTTGGCTGTAAAAGAATAGCAGATTTTGTGCAATAGATGCGTTGCCTTTTATAGGTGGTTATATTTAGAAACATTGCCTAATTAAGATGGTTAATTAAGGCATTGTTTGGAGGCCAAGAAGCATTTGGCTCTCTATATATAAAGGGGTTGGTCCCCAAGGGACAAGACATCCATGAAACAACGTGATTGCTGCATACATGAGTTGATAGCAGCAACTCTGCCCCTCTTTCTAGTTATTCCATCGATTAGAGAGAGATAGTGCTTTGCTTTTAGGCGTAAGGCATCAAAGGGCGTGTCTTGATTCTTTGGAAGACTTCCTCCCAACCTTGGTGGTGATCTCACAACACTAAGGACTTTAGCAACAAGCAAGACGTGCTCAACATCAAGATTCAGACCATAGCAATGGAATTAGGTAAGCTTCCGCTCATGATTTAGTTTTCTTGTGTTTTGGAACGGTCCGTTCCACTGCTGGTTCTGCGAGTTCATGTTTTCTGGGTTGCTTATTTGAATTGCTAGAATTGCTTATCGTCTTTGGTTTTAAAGCAAACCCAACACACCTGAGCCATAAAAACAGTAGCGGTTGTACGCCATAACCTGTACCAATATATGTTTACATAAAAATGGATAATTCGAATCAGAACAGAAACTTTTTAAAAAATTTTAAGTTGTGAGTTGTAACGTGGCCTCCTTTTTTTCACCCTATTTTATTTATTTATTTTTTTTTGAACAAGATTTAAAGCCCGTAGGCATTTTTGTTTTTTTTTTTTTTAACAGACACCCAAATAGAAAAAAGGACGTAGATGTGCCATCATTTTATATGGCAGTCATTGAGGAATATACAATGTCTTTTGTGAGATCCAACTCGAACATGAACGTCTAAAGTTCGAGACAGTCTGAAGATGGATGGTCTACAATCTAGTCTAATATGAAATTAATTGAATGCAACAGAAAATGATCCTGAACTTGAACAATGTCATAACAATGAAATTATAATTTGCTCGAGTGAACTGAAATGTCATAGATACGAAACCTGATTGGAAATTTTTATAAAAATATTTAAATTTAAATATAAGTCGGATGGCCTAACCAAAATTTATCTTAAAAAAAATATTTTACCCGATCAAATCAACAATTGATAATCTAAAGTTAGATTTGACCCAGAACTCGAATTGACCTTACCTTGTCCCAAAATAATGAATTAACCGGATCATAAATGATCTAATTTCAGACAGTTAAATTAAATCTCATCCGATCTGATGTAAAAATCCTAAATATAAAAGAAGTCAAAATATGGTTTTTATGGGTGGTTTAATAACCTGCACTCAGAGTCGACACGATCTATGACCATTAATGGACCCGAAAACGGATGATCCTAACCCAATCCAACAATCACTCAAAGTTAATATAATAATCATAAGTATCTATATTATCCACTTCTGTATGATGGAAGTAATTTTGATTGAATGATTGAAACAAAAATAATGCAAACGGTTGTCAATGTACAATTGAATAACATGCACACGCAATTCCCATTTTGTTCTTGATAGAAGTGCCGTTAATTAAATGCATCACAGCCGTACATTTTTCAGATTGAATGGTTCAGAAAATTTTCGTCAGCTAACTTATGAATGAAAAAACAGAGTTCACATATAAAAAGTAAATAAGGCCCGAAAGAAGCAAAAAAAAAAAAAAAAAGGTGACTGTAAAAGTGTAAATGAATTGCGAAACTGTTGTGCACTTGACAAAAGTAGTGACCGGAAAATAAAAGTTGCTTTTTATGACAAAAAAAAAAACTTATTCTTGCTAAATTGGCCTCATTTTGTGATTGTGCTGCTTTGTGTCATTCAAGAATATTCTATTAATTAAGAAACACATAATTTGCGAATACCCTTTTTTTTTTGTTGACATTAATATTTCATGCAGTTGCCTAAATAAATATGTGGTTGGAAGAAGAGATAAGAAATTAATACATTTTATGTGTAACAGATCACAAGAAGCTTCAACACCCGCCTTTCTCTCCATCTGTGGTGAATATCAAATTTGCATGCTTGTCCTTCTGTGATTTTATGCTTGTACCGATGAGTAAATTTATATTCAAAGAAACTTCTTGATTCCGTGGGACCAACACGACAAATAATGGTCTATAAATGGGGGGCACTTGACACAGAGGAAATAGCAAAGCAGCCAAAACTAAAACCAGACCTAGCCTGCTTGTGAAAAGCAAACTTGAAACCCTAGACCTTAGAACAGAAAGACTTGTCATACAAAGCTGGTTATAAAATTAATCAAATCATTTAATGGCCATGGCGACATGCTTTGGATCACCCGTTGCTCGTGCCCAGAGCAGAAGTTCCATTTTGGCCAGGAATGTCCGGTGCTGTGCTACACCAGGGCAAACTACTTCGAGAAGGTCCGCAAATTACCAACCAAACTCCTGGGACTACAATTCCCTTGAATCCTTGAAGACTGATCACTTGGTAATAATTAAATTAATTACCAAATTATAAGTTACTTAACTGTATTTGTGTTTATATTGAATTTACTATTGTCCAAATAAAATATTTAGAATTCAATTACCGGATAGTTCTACTAATTCACATTATGTGTACCTGAAGTGGTTCGTGAACTGCTAATTTTCCAGTTTAATTTTCCATTTGAACAGTACATATTCACAAGTAGAGATCTAACTAGAGTCATGCACCGACAACGTGGACAGAGTTGTTAAAACAATATTCACAAAATATAAAAATGTCCCATAACTATTTTACGTTTTGTTCTGACCAATTAGTATAAGATTGTTATCATTTGCCATGTAGAGCGAATCACAAGTAAATTATGAGACGGTAAAACAGGAAGTTAAGCAGCTCATCCAGAAAGAGACAGAGCCTGCAAAAATGCTTCGATTAGTCGATGCAATTCAAAGGCTGGGAGTTGCATATCATTTTGATGGAGAAGTTAAGGAAGTGCTTGGCTCAATCTCCAAATCGGAGAGTGCTTTTAAGGACGATGTTCTCTCAATGTCATTGCATTTTAGGTTGCTAAGAGAGAATGGCTTCTCAGTCTCCCAAGGTACTTGTTCAATTAAATTCCCATTGTTGCATTGATGGATCTTTATCTTTTATCCTTTTTTATAGCTTAAGCAATTAGGATAGTATAATTTGAATTAATAGAAAATGTCAAGCTTTTCTAAAAAGAAAATAGACAAACTATTTTCATCTGCCCAAACACAAACTCCTTTTCTCTGGGAGAAGTCAATAACCTTTCTTTGTTCTTCTTATTTAATTTTGTCATTTTAGACATGTTCAATAACTTTCTGGACAATGGAACATTCAAGCCAGTCCTTCAAAAAGATACAAAGGGACTCCTATCGCTTTATGAGGCCTCATTCTTAGCATTTGAAGGAGAAGAGCTCCTGGACAAAGCAAGAGTATTTTCTTCAAAGCACCTCACGGAGACCAAACCAGCTCTGAGCCCTTACCTGAAAGGAAAAGTTGATCACACTCTGGAACTGCCACTGCACTGGAGAGCCCCAAGACTGGAGGCAAGATGGTCCATTGATCAGTATGAGAGAGATGATGCATTTGAACCTAAGCTCTTACAATTGGCGAAGCTTGATTTTGACAGGGTGCAAGCTGTTCATCAAGGTGAAATTGGAAGAATGTCCAGGTAATTAGTTAACTCTTTTGATAAATATTTCCTTCCTTTCTTTTATTCGTTTTATATAATATATACACATGCATTTACGTGAGTTGACAAGTGAGACCTCAATGTTTCATATTTTCTTGACCAATGCCATAAGAGCAAACATATTGCTTGCATTGTAGATTGTCAACACAAGCTCCAGATATCCAGAAATTATTGTTAATTATGTTGTTTTTACTTTCTTTAGGTGGTGGAGGGATGCGGCACTAGGAGAGAAACTGACCTTTGCAAGAGACCGTTTGATCGAGTGCTTCTTTTATGCAACTGGTATTGTATTTGAGCCACACCTGAGTGCATGCCGGGGGATTGTCACCAAAGTTTTTTCTCTGATTGTTCACTTGGATGATGTGTATGACATTTATGGAACCTATGAGGAGCTTGTTCTATTCACGGATGCCATGGGAAAGTGAGTAAAAGAAATCTACTAGACTTCCACATGTGTCTTGTTTTATTCACGCCTTTTGATAAGTAATCTTTGGGACTTATTAATCAATAGACATGTGCTGAAATTACTAGTTTAATATTTTCTAGGTGGAGCCTTGATGCAATGCAAGAACTACCAGAGTACATGAGGCCCATATATGCCACCATTTTAGACACAACAAATGAATGGTCTCAACATGTTCTTAAAGTAGATGGATGGGATCCTCTTCCTTGGCTTAAGACAGCGGTAAGATTTGGTGCAACTTCTCCATCATTTGTGTTGTTTCTTATTTTTTGCTTTTTTTTTATTCCAGACTATCAAATTTAAGGACAAACTAGTTGTGTATTTTTGTTCAGTTGTTTAAATTTAATTAATTGATTATGTAATATTTAGCAATATATAATTGCCTAAATATGATTATCAGTTGTCAGGATTTATATATTACTAATCATACCCTAAAAACACTAGCCAGAATTTAGTTATAATATTTATTTTCACACGCCCGAAAAGTAACATTATTTCGACATTTCATCATGGCAGTGGCACGATTTATGCAAGGCCTTCCTGACAGAGGCAAAATGGCATTTTGGTTCAACTATTCCATCTCTAAATGACTACATTGAGAATGGATGGATGTCATCATCTGGGCCTCTCATGTTGCATCATACATTCACCTTGCTCGGAGAGAAAGCAACCGCACAAGCTCTGGCCAAGCAAGAGAATTACCCAAGCATTGTTCGAACTTGCTCTATGATCTTCAGACTTTGCAATGACTCAGCTACACATTCGGTATGTACTAACATGCTCTTCATGTATATTTTTTTCTCGATTATACGATGAATATTTTATTTTTTTATTGCTTTCAAGTATGAATTGAAGTAATAATCTTAACAATTATGAACTGTAGGCGGAGCTGGAGAGAGGGGATGCTCCGTCGTCCATAGCATGCTATATGCGCGAAAATGGTGTGAACGAGTACGAAGCTCGTTTGGCTATGCATAACATGACCATCGACGTTTGGAAAAAGATCAACATGGATGCTTTTGGCACTAAACCCTTCCCTCGCTCCTTCGCTGATGCCTCCATGAATCTCGCACGCATTTCGCACTGCATTTACCAAGGAGGTGATGGTCTTGGCGCACCGGATGAAGAAAAGAAGAAGTTGATCAAGAAGCTTTTCTTGGAACCTGCAGGAGTTAATGATGACAAAGCATTTTCTAAAGAAGGAGCTTTCGCCAAAAGCTTAGAATCAAGCTAATTAAATTTTTGGTTTTTGTGAGAGTGAATATGCAATTATCTGTAGTTTGTAAAGAAAGTAGATTAATAGGATATATACGGAATATACCAATGCAATATGCAACGTTTGCCTGATCAATCGAAATGTTAAATATTGTTGCGTCTTTTCTCAATAGAAATAACTATTCACCATCTAGGCACGCGTCATCCATCCTCATCTCCATCCCCTCTTTTCCGTGCCTACCTCTCTTCAGTGTCACACCCTCCTTCTCTTCCACATCTTCCATCATTCTCTCTCCTCCCTCCCTTCTATCCTCTACCTCCTTCTCCTTTTGTTTATGTTGTATATCTGTCCAATTTATTTATTACATTTGTTCAATTTATGTTCATTTTTTATCTTTTTGTATGAACCAACATGTTTGTTGCATTTGCTCACTTTATTTATTATTTATGTTCAATTTATTTACTATATATCTATTCATTTTATTTGTTATATATGTTTTTTATGTGTTCACTTTTATCTTTTTTTTTAAGTCCACATTGTTTGTTATATAAGTTCAATTTATGTTCACTTTTTTATCTTTTTCTATGAGTCAACATGTGTATTACATCTGTCCAATTTATTTGTTATATATTTTCATTTTATATGTTCACTTTTTACTTTTTTGTATGAGTCCACATTGTTTGTTATATTTATTAAATTTATTTGTTATCTTCAGTAATTTAAATAGTGGCCATAGCGACCGCTATAGCGGTGCTATATGGCAGACCGCTACACTGCTAAATAAATAATTGTATATTTAGTGTTTTGCAGATAGCGGTCATAGCAGCATTTAGCGGGTTCTTAGTAGACAACAACGAAAACATGTCCACTATGAATTTGATATCCGCTATTTAAATCTTTGATTATCTCTATTCATTTAGTTGTTATATTTGTTCAATTTATTTATTATGTATGTTCATTATTTTGTATATATATATTTAGATTTTTTGTTCATATTATTTTTTTATCTATTCAATTTATTATCTTATATGTTCAATTTAAAGAAATAAGATAGAGTGCACATGTTAGAGCCAAAGAGGAATAAGAGAGAGGTATGGGAAAAGAGTTGGAATACCTGGAAAAAAAAAAACCTTGATGGAAAGGACGAAAGGAGAGGACAGTTGAAGGCGAGACAGCGGAAAAGGAGCGCGAGGGAGGAAAGAGAACATGAGAGAGGATAGGGAGAACGAGGGAGGAAAAAGAGTGCGAAGGTGGGAAGGGAGGCAGAGAAAAATAAACGTGAGGGAGGGAATAACGCAAATGTACCATGTCCGTTTTTCATTAAAAATAAAATGAATGATAAACATTCCGAGTTTTATTTTAGTTCAGTTTTGGGCCTCAACTCAATTTATGATACTGCTCCGTGATAGAGACTGAATTAAGCACAATTATTTTATGGTAAACAAAAATTTAAGTTCGCTTATGTAAGACTTCTTATTAGCATTGGAGATGATAACAGCCATCCATCGTAATATCATCCACAACATCTTGTGCCAAAAATGGAAAACACCCTTTAAATCTCCGCTCTGCTCCTCTTCCAACCCCTAGCACCATATGCTCTCCCTTTCGTCACTCTCGCCGCCCTTCTTTTCACTTGTCTCTTGTTGCCCATTCCCTCTGCTTCCTTTCTTCTTTCCGCCTCTTGCCCTTCCTCTACACTTCTCCTCTCCTCTCTTCTAATTTTCTTCATCTTTCATCTTGCACCTCTCAACTCTAGTTTTTATTCGTCTCTTTCCTCTTTCTTTAGCGTCTTTCCCCTTTGTTTTTGAACGAAAAAACAAAATGAACATATTCAACAAATAAAATGAACATTTATAACAACAAAAATAATAGACTTAAAAGACAAAGTTAAATAAAAAAAATAGAAAAATGGAACAAATAAAATGAACACTTATGATGACAAAACAAAATAAATAAAGTGAACATTTATAATAACAAAAATTAAAAGATATAAAAAAATAAACTTGAATATGAAATAAAAAATAAAATGAAGAGGTTTAACGAATGAAGTCAACACTACAACAATAAAGTGAAAAGATAATAAACAAATTGAACACATAAAACAAAATAAATTAAACGCTTATAATAACAAACTAAATAGATATATAATAACAAACTAAATAGATATATCCACAAAATGACTGGATACAATGAAAAGATCAAAAGAAGAATGAAAGTGAACAGATATAAGAAACAAACTGAAAATATTTAACAACCAAAGTGAACACATAAAACAAACAGAGTGAACTCATACAGAAAATTACAAAAGTAAACATATACACAAAGGAAAGTGAATACGTATAATAAATAAACTGAACAGATACATTAACAAAATAAACACTTACGATCAATAAATACTCTCTTAGTAATTCTCGCTGCAAGAAAACATAAAATTATTTAAGAGAAAGAGAAACAAAAAAAACATAGGACAACGAGAAAAGAAACATGAAGTTCAAAGAGGTTTATATTCTTTTATACATATTTCTTTTCATTTTCTCTCCGAAAATGATTGCTACGAGATTAACCCCTACAAACCCCGTATATATACTCGCAAGTTTTTTGTATTGGGGTTATTCGCATCAAATGAACGTTTCTATCAAAAGTTATGACTGTTGAAATTTTTATATTCAAAATCACATTGTGTGAGATTTTTCTATTAGTTTTTTTATAATCATTATTTATAATTAATATATTTAACATGTTCAAATAATATTTATATTTTTTTATTTTTTTAATATTTTCTTTTTCTATGAATTTCAAGAAACTACAGTTTCTTTAGTTTTCGAATTGAAAAACTACACGAAAAATAGTTTCAAAAAATATAGAAAAAATCACGTTGTGTAAACGAGCGACACTTTCATACCAATGATTTTCATAACTTAACTCCAAACATTTGAATAAAAACATAAATAAAAATAATCATTGTCATATATAAAATATATTATCTTTGTAATAAAAATGTTAAAAAATATATATAAATTATGTTAATCATAGATCAAATGTATTAATATTTATTTAAAATTAATCAAAATACTAAAAATAAATAAATACTTTATTTTAAAAATCGCTAAAAATAAAAATAATACAAGTATCGGTTTTTAAAAAACCGATATTGCGATACTATTTTTATAATTCTAATTATTTTAGTAATATTTTCGAAATTTGTTAATATTTTAATATTATTTTAAATTTTTTCGGCTTGTTATGTCATTTTTAGGCTAGAGCGTTACTAGGCCTTTATCTAAAATAGATTGGTGGGTTGTAGATAGGCCTGCTGCCGACTGGACAACTGTTATACGTTTTCTGTGCCGTTCAGTTGGAATTGATCGTATAATAGTACACAAAATTATTTCATTCAAAGAAACAGATTGGCAAACGAAATGAGAGGATATATCATTGCCGACACGAAACTGTAATCGGAACGAGTCATTTCGCTTTCTTTTCGACAAATAGTGCAATTTTTAGTGTAAAACAACGTCGTTTTATTTTGTTCCGTCCAGAAAGAACGTATAACTGAATGAAATGGCATTTGGTTTTCTAAACGAAACAGAAAAAGGAATGAAATGGTATGAAATTGTCATACCGTAGATGGAACGGAACGGTAAACGGAATGTCCCTTTCCGTTGCCGTTGGATACATTAAACAGGCTCAGTTGTAGAGAAAATTACAGTCCAACATGACACGTTCAAATGCGTACTACTACATAGTTCAATTGCATATAACAACCATTTTGTTATGTTGTATACAGGGCTATCAAACATGCACAACGAGCATGAAAGTCCATATTTTCATTTTTGTTCCATTCCACACAACGAAACAGATAAGTGTTTCGTTTATGTTCTGTTTCGTTCAACGAAACAGTTTTCTTTTCCGTTTACCGTTATGTTGATTTCAGCCCATTAATGTGTTCCATTTCGTTCCATTACAGTAACGTTCACAAATTCTCCTTTCGTTCTGTTTGAACGAAACAGTTTTCTTTTCCATTTACTGTTCTGTTTCCATTTCGTTCCATTACAGTAACGTTCACAAATTCTCCTTTCGTTCCGTTCCGTTTTCATAAACGAAACTTATTTTTCCTTCTATTTTCATTCCGTTTCGGACGGAATGGAATGAAAAACGTGCGAAACGGACGAAAAATGATAGCTCTAATTGTATAACTCGACTCCTATCCTATCAATTATTTGGGACCATATATCATAGGCACCATCTTAGGATCTAGGCTCTCCCAAACTTTTATTAGGTTTCAGCCGAATTGATTAGAGCGTTTGATATGACACAAAAACTAAACTAGACACATTAATTTTTTTTTTATAATAACTAAACACAATTTTATCAGTCCTTGTTGTATATATACAAGTACCTGTCAATCATGGATCTAGTGTTTGCAAAGGCATTATTATTCCTTGCATGACAGTTTGTCCCTGACATGAAAATCCATTATATTGATCTCAATTCTCTTTTTTATTTTTACTGATCAATTACCTCAAGAAATTATAAAACCGGCCGTGGTTAATGCAAGAACCTCGAGAGGAGTTTTTTTTTCCTTCAGTTTTTTTCTTAGGGTTTTGCAAACCTACAAGCATTTCATGTGATCTCTGTATATTTAGCATAGGTGAGTATCATAGTTCTGGTTGGTTAATTTTCTTAACTGTGTCAGATACATGAATGCAGCATAACACATAATCTGACAATTGAACAGGACCTACCTTGCATGAGAGCCACTAGACAGTTGAATGTGGGCACTAAAGCGTGCACTTCTCATATATAGTCAGATCAGAAATGACATATATAAATCCGTACTCTCCTAGTGTTTCTGAGAGATTTCTCAAAAAAAAAAGTGTTTCTGAGAGAGCTGTCGGTTTGAAACCTTTCTTTTTTATAATGTTTTAATCCTTTCAAAGATGCCTTCTGGACTGCTATCCCGACCCATGCATATATACTCTAAATTAACATTCAATTCCATCACTACTATGTTATATTTCCTTTTTTTTATCCTTTTTGCGACTCTAACTTGCATGCTGAGTAGTAATTCCCTCCAAAATAAATGCGGTTCAGTTTGCTATCTTTTTTTTTCCCCCTTTTGTCCCCTTCAAATATAATAGCATAGAAGTAGGACTAAAGTTGTCTATTTTGCAAGAAGTGTCGTATTTATCCACACTATGAGATGATTTTGAGGATTTTAGTGATGATAAAAACAGAGATGGAGTTGGATCACACAGAGCTAGAGATAGAAATAATTAAATGCATTATTGCAGACAACTGTTACTTAACTATGTTTCTCACAAGGGGAGACGGTTCACAATTCACATATAATAGATCGATTTCTTGATTTCTTATGTATAACATTTTGGTACTGCCAGAGCAGAGACTTTATCGTGCTTATGGAAGTGCATCCAAAGTACTCAGAAAGAGCAGCAAAATTAAAGCCCTCTAGAAATTCCAGGAAACAGAAAACTATATATTATATAACACTATGAAAAAAATTGAAGAATTCAACAAACAATCTAGAAATGTCTTGCAATGATTGAACTATGTCGTTTAGATATATTGATGGTATCTGGTTGTGTATTTGCGCAATGCATGACAAAGAAGTGAAATTATTCCATGTTCATTATTTCAATATTTGACTATAAGGAACATGATTTTTGTTTTCAATATACGGCAAAACAAACAAAACTATTCGTGCTTAGCACCTTAAATTGCTCCAAATAGTTCTTGCAATAACTCTTAAATTAGAGAATAATGGAACACTGTGCTGCATCTATATCATTTCCTGATGATTTCTTCTAATATGAAATGTACATAACTATTGTTCATTAGCTAATTTAAACTTCAACGCTACTATTGTTCAAGTTCTATGTAATGATGTGGATAATGATTATTTCGATGAACGTGCGTTTGTTACTAGTTAGAATTAGAATATATCAACAATTATAATGACTAATGACGGGAAATTACGGTGAGATATAGATGCCGAAACCTAATATAATAAAAAGATACATCTATATATTGTGTATTTTAAAGACTTAAAAATTGTTCCATTTCAGGTAGAAAATTTAAAATTCCGAAATCTTCCATTAGTTCTCGTTAAAGAGGAGGAAAGGTAAAAGGGGATTAGTCAGGCGTTCGGTTTTCTCTATATTTAATTGAGACAAAGGCCACAGTACTACACAAACAAAATGGCCGCAGTAAGGGGGAAAAATAATGCGCAAATTAATCCTTCAAACTAATGAAAAAAAAAAATACTTAAAAATTTTCAGTAGTTCCACATCTCCAACACTAAATCCACGGGTTTAGGCAACTGCTGGCATGTCCTTCATCCACAAATCGAGTGGCTTACCAATCGAGTAAACTATGAAACCGATCTGCCGCAACTTCTCAGGGTTGACAACATTACGACCGTCAAAGACAAATGCTGGTTTTTGCATCCCTTCATAAATCCTCGTAAAGTCAAGTGTCTTGAATTCGTCCCATTCGGTCACGATGCAAACACCGTGTGCATCCTTGGTAGCTGAATAGGCATCGGAGGACACTGTCACTTGCTTCTTGACAGCCATAGGGCTCGTCGGTTGGAGGTGCGTCGGATGGTCCCAATCAAACTTGTTCATTGCCAAATCCCGTTCTATTTGATCTTGGGTGACTTGTGGGTCATATATACATATGTTTGCCTTGTCACCAAGAAGGCCGTTGCAGACGTCAATCGCTGGTGTCTCACGTGTGTCGCCAGTGTCCTTCTTGAATGCAAAACCGAGCATAGCGATTTTCTTATTTGCCACGGTGTTGAACATAGAGGAAACAATGCGATTCACAAATCTGCTCTTTTGGTAATCGTTGATTTGGATGACACTCTTCCAGTATTGCGCCACCTCGGGCAAGCCATTGCACTCACAGATATACACCAAGTTAAGGATATCCTTCTGGAAGCAAGACCCACCGAAACCAATACTGGCATTCAAGAACTTTGGTCCGATACGTGCGTCCTTCCCCACAGCGTATGCCACCTCAGACACGTTGGCACCGGTGGCCTCACAGAGTGCCGAGATGGCATTAACCGAGGAAATCCTCTGAGCCAAGAATGCATTTGCAGCCAACTTGGACAGCTCAGCAGACCACAAATTTGTGGTTAAGATCCTGTCCTCCGGGACCCAGTGTGCATAGACCTCCTTCAGGGTCTGCACGGCCTTTTTCCCCTCAGGGGTATCCCGACCACCAATCAAAACCCTATCTGGGTTAAACAAATCCTGAATTGCGGTGCCCTCAGCAAGAAATTCGGGATTAGACAATATCTGGAAGTTGATACCCTTGCTGTTATGGATCAGAATTTTCTCAATTGCCTCGGCGGTCTTGACTGGGACAGTGGATTTCTCAACCACGATCTTGTCAGATTTTGCAACATCAGCAATCATGCGAGCGGCACTCTCCCAGTAGGTGAGATCGGCTGCCTTGCCTGCGCCTAGCCCTTGGGTTTTGGTGGGGGTGTTGACGGAGACGAATACAATGTCAGCCTCACCGATATGTTTCTCAATGTCAGTGCTGAAGAATAGGTTGCGGCCTCGACTCTCTTTTACCACGTCATCGAGGCCTGGCTCGTAGATTGGGAGTTGCTCACTGTTCCAAGCATTGATGCGAGCTGATGTGATGTCAACGACCACAACCTCAACATCCGGGCATTTGAGTGCAATTACAGCCATTGTGGGCCCACCTACGTACCCGGCACCCAAGCAGCATATCTTCACCATCTTGACCAGCACCCTTTTAACCGTTTGTTTGTTATTATCTGCGATTGATTTTACAAGATGTGTCACTGTAAAACAGAGTAGCTTGTTGAATTCTGTACTGTTCAATTGTTTAACAAACAGTATTTGACAGAACCAAAAAATATGACCAAGATTTATTGAAGTTTCATGTCGTTTCAAGTTTCAAAATGTATTTGAACTTTCAGAGAATGACAATAAGAGATTGAGATTACTACCTCGATCTACAAAACGGAACTAGTGTACATTGAACTTCTATATAACAACTGTCAATAAAACTAAGGAAATTTTACAGCGCAGAATATAAGGCAACCAATGGTCGATATATTTCCTTCTTAAATTGGTTTTTTTCTTTTCTTGGGAAGTATAGGTAATCAAATTTCAGGGCTAAACACCATAATTAACTTTAAATTGTGAGCACATGAGCCAACCTAACTGTGCTAAATTAAGAGTTTTACCACTACCACAAATGATAAAAACAAATACTTAGATTTAATCCAACATAGAAATATGAGCCAAATTAAGACTTTCTTTTTAATCAATCACGTGATTTAGAATGGAGAAATGTAAGCATTATCAATCATTTTGGCGTAATATATAACACAGAAACTGAGGAATTTATTTACAGAATTTCTTCCCAAAGGTAAAAATTTGTAGTTGAAACACATTGAACCGTAAGTAACATTACAGATGACAGAAAGTGAGAAATAGTACCTTTGTTTTGGTTGATGTGCATGGTTAAAGATAAAAAGAAAAAGGTTCCATCAATCTAAACTTTTTGAAAGACAAAGGCAAAATCAATGTGAAATAGGGTAGATTTTGTGTCATTTTGGTGTGACACAACGGAAAATGATAGCGCATGAGCAAGTTGGTACTTGTGGACTTGTTTGGATGGAATGAGAATTTGGAGAATTTTCAATTTCTAGGTATAAATTTATTATAAACAATTCAAATTCTTTACAAAATTACACACTTTTCAATATTTTATATCTAGGAATTGAAAACTCCTCCTATTCCTAAGCGATCCAAACGACCCTGTGTTTCTTGTATATAAAGGTTCATAACATACATAGGCGAGCTAGGATCATTTTATCATAGACATTTTTTCTTCTTGTTAGGTTTTCTCTAAACCGGGAAAAGCTCAAATTTTGAAATGACTTTTCCTTTACACCCCTTAAAATATCTAAACTTAAATTTTGCACCGAATAATTAAAGATTTTAATTTGTACATACAATGTTATTTTTTCTTTCATTTTTCCCTACTTTTAGTTAACCATGGTATTGCAGGTAACGTATACTTAATTTAATGGCCAGGATAAGAAACATTTATGTTACTGTTAATTATATATAAATATTATACCATCGCAAGAAAAGAAAAAACAAAAAAAGTATTACTTTTCTTATTATATATTTGTGAAACCATATGAAGCATGAGCATGTATTGTATATTTGTATGACTATCTTATTCACAGAAACAAATAAAATAAAAGAAAGAAAACCTTTGAATCGAAAAAAAAAAGTATATATAAATAATTCAAGGGTCCGTGCCAAGACGAAGAGTCCCTTTCCTGAAAAAGGCGGTGACAGCAATGGTCCCTTCCTCTGATGACCTGGCATTGCCATCATTTGGATCTATTTATTAGCATTCCTCGCAAGTAAAATTAACACTAGCTAACATCTTAGAATCTCAATATTTTATCTAATAGTAATGTCTAAAATACAATGGATCTGTTCAGTATTTATTAATATTATGTCGAGAAGTTCATATCCATTCATAATTGATAAATACATGGTATTGAAAATCAGTAATATCAAATTTTAATGTATATATATATAATAGGCTAATTTATATATAAGGGCACCGTAGACAAAATAATATAATGGATACGACCACATCAGCCACGCAGAATTTTAATGTATTGGCAATAAATCTTCAGAATATTTGAAAATTTCAATTTTCCTGTTATGTGTGTGTTGAATTGCTTGTAAATTTTGATTTAATTACACAAACCACACATAAATTAAATTCTTCCGGATGGTTGTTACTTGTCAATTGTCATACGAGTGTGGCATGTACTATGAGCCACAGATGATCAGATACTCTCTAATTTATGTTCCTCTAGTAACTAGTTGTGTGTCTTTTTGTGAGCGCAAGGAGTTCATTCCCCTTCCCCCATCGCTTAAACCATTTCTGGGCCTCCACAGACCACAGTCCATGTAAGTGGGTCCCGCCAATTATTGTACCCGACCTTGGTGCATTGGTGTTGGAAACCATTTCTTGAGCTTTGTATTCTCATTCATATATGTTCTTTGTAGTTATCCTATCAAATTCTTTGTACGTAGCTTGAATTTCTGTTCTATTTGAAAAGGATTTATTTTAACTAGATATATAAGAGTTACCACAAATACTTTAATTGAGTCAAAAATACAAAATGTACGTTGTTTAGCAATCTGATCTAAAGTTTAAAGATCAATCACTTTTAAATGAGGAAAAATAGTGTGATAGTATAGAAAATTACGCTCATTATCCTAGGTAACGTAAAGCACAAGATGCCTTTTTTTCCCCCCTTATTCTGATCAACAAGTTATTCAATAACTTACTTTATATATATTATTATTATTATTAGCATCACTTCTACAATCAATCAATTAAATAATGGTCCATTTTCCGTTTAAATGAGCAATAAGAAAATTTAACTATAAATATTCAGCCACATATATAGAATCTGTTTATAATATAATAAACCTTAAAATGTGGTGTGGCCTTACGTCTACTGAGAGTCGGTTCTGTTATGAAACATATATAGTATGATCAGAACTAACTCCTTTTGCCATCTTTTTTATAAAAAAATTAAAAATAAAATTATAACTTTCCAGTAGGATATTCTCTATCCTGTCAGGTAAAGAAATTAATAAAATAACATTCGACTTCCACTCAAAACACGATGGCATCTTATCTGTTTTATCTCCTCTCAAGTCAACCTAAAAGGCAGTTAAAAATATTGGAGCTTAATGGACGGCATTTATAAAAAAAAAAAAACAACAGTGAGAACCAAAACTATCGGAAGAAATTCAAATCAATTTTTGTTTTTTTTTCTTCGGCCTTTTTTTTCACTCCGTAGTGGAAACAACACGAATACAAAAGAAGCCAATCTAATTAGTGAAAAAAATAAAAATAAAATAAAACGACAAGAGGTAGAAAGAAAGATAAACCATTTAACATCAAACATCACGTACGGTCTGGTCCGGTTTGGTTCAGCCGAAAAACCCAGTCTGGCTCCAGACTGCGTCCCGAACCCGGCTCATATCTCTCCCTTTCAATGTCCGGCCGACCCCTTCAAAAACTGAAGCAGTTGTGCCTCCTCTTGCCTGGGTCCATTGATGCGGAGGGACTAACTCCCCTTCGTCTTCCTTCCACTCACTCTCCACCACCCCATAGCATCCCGATCGGTTGCCTGAGTGACCTGAACCATTCTGAATTAGCAGACCGGTCCAATCTGGCACGTTGACAGGAGCTGATGACGCTGCCACGGCCACATGGCGTCGTGCCTGGTTCATTGGTGGTGCCAAGTCAAAAGTAATTGAGAGACCACCAACGTGACGGCTCGTGTTTGGCCGGTGTTCTGGCTCGGCAGCTGACCACACATCGGCCTCGTCTAGGTCGGGTAGGTCGACTTGACTACTTAGATGACCAGTCGATGCTGGCGTGGAAAGGAGGCGTTGTAGGCTGTATTTTTTCCCCTTGCCCATCGAGTGAGTAGCAAATTAAGTGTGCTGCACAGCATACACACGCCCTTATAGTAAGTCGAAGAGGCTCTTTGTCTTGTGTGTATATATAATAGTATGTATATAATAATTAATAATGCCCCTACTTTTGTGCATTGACAGTTGTTTTTAAGGACAGAGATAAGTTCTCCTCCCCTAATTAAACACCTCTAACTTTTTTTTAGACTAACTTCCTACAAAAGGTTAAACAAGCCTATGTGCATTGTATCGATACTAAATATGTACCCGCACAATAAAATATGTTTTCCTGCAAAATGTTATTAAACAAGCTGATCATAAATTATGGATTTTGAAGAGGCCTGAAAATATATTATCAAAATCAAGGAATTTGTTTGACCATTGTCAAATGTATTTTAGCTTGATCAAGTCAAGGCAGCATTGTTCCAACTTGAGTACAGTCGACCATTTCGGAATTAAAAAGTCAAACCCGTATACCAAGTGTTAACATTTTTTGTGTTTTAAGTAAAAGTCAAATTGTTTAGTATAGATAATATGACGAGGAGAGTTCTAATGTCATTATTTTGATGCCAGTCAGCATTTTACTATTTAATTATTTTTTAAAATTTAAACATCAAACCAAACCAGCAACCAGCTAGAGATGCGTTATATGGCATTTTCATATAAATTTTATCAATTTTAGATTTTATTTAATACTTGATCAAGAGGTAAAAATATAATCGAACCTTGTTAATTAAGATAGATCCATTCTAATACGTTCATATTTTAGTCTTTGATCGAGTATGAAATGAAATTCAAAATTTATAAAACTTATGTGAAAATGAATCACTTTTAAAATTAAATAAGATCAACTATTTATTTTGATATTTCAATTTTAGAATTTAACAAATTTCTAAATATATAATGAAATATTGACATTTGGAGTATCCAAAACGTGGGCATGGGAATTACTCCCATCAATCTTAGAAACAGTCATATAGACCATTTTTCCTCCTTCCTCCATTTTCTTGTTTTAGATCCAACCTAGATAATTTTGATCCCCTTCTCTTTATCGTCTCTTGTGCTTCTCCCCTCTTCAAAATCAATCCATCCCTTAACAATTTCTTTTGCTCTTTCCCTCTCCATTCTCTTAAACCCTAACTCTACCTAGATTTCACCTTAGAGAAAAAAGTCCATATGGTGGATAAAGAGAATATTGCTCCTCGGCTCACGCGCGCCGCAACCATGGAGGTCTCGAGCTCACAACCTCCATTGAAGAAGAAGCGAGTTGCGCTCAGCGAGTTACCCAATCTATCAAACGCCGTGAGTTCACGAACTGGCACTGTTCAATCGAAGCCTAAAAAGACTAAATCAGAGAAGAAAGAGCAAGAATCGGAGGTCTAGAAGTCTTTTGAGAAAGAAATCGAGGTCTGTAGTGTATTTGTTACTAATAATGACAAGAAAGCGAGGTTGAAGATCCACAGATGGTTACGCTGTATGCTTCAGATATATACCAGTCTCTCAGATCAATGGAGGTTAGTTCCTGATTTTCAGGATTACTCATTTAGTTAAGGGACCCTTGTTTATTTATATGTTAACTTTTTTAGTTTATACGATCGTTTTGTTCATTTATGTGTTCAGCTAATTTTCAGTACCATATTTGTTTATTTTGTTTTGTTATATGTTCATTTTGTTATTTTTTATGGTCAATTTATTATATGTTCAATTTATATTTCTATTATATTTTGGAAAAATTGGATATGTACCACTCTAAAACTTCAGAATTAAAAAAATGCCACCACAAAATCAATCCTTAGCTCAATGTCACTCCAAATATGTTTTATTTAGAAAATTGCCACTATAATGCAATTTCTATACTCTTTTGATATACGAAATAATAAGAAGGTGCTGTATTTCCAAATATTTTTTAATATTTCCAAAATGGCCTTTGTCCCTTTCTCTTTTTTCTTTCCTTTGTGACAATGGCGACCATGACAAATAGCTGCAACGCAAGTACTACCATATGATCTTGTCACTAATAAGTTATTGCCACTGTAGATCGATCCTGCTGTTCCAGACCGTTGTTCCGACGATCTACATCTCGCGCCCCTCGGGCATGCTGTGTCGTTTGACCTTCGATCTCAAGCCATGGCAGTAGATAAATGGCAGCTTTGCTATCTCTCGCATCGCTAGCCTGATTAATAAGGAGGGGCTGCGCTTGGGCTGCTCTCATTGCTCGATGAGGTTGCCTTCTTTATCAATCATATCTATGCATCTATTGTAGCTTCAAAAATCTGATTTTTTTTGGAGTGCTATCGGCAGATATTAATACTCAAGATCTTATAATAAAATATTGCCATTTATATCCTTAATGAAAATTTTGCTTTCTTTATTCATTTTGTTCAGTTAAATAATCTCTTTGTTTATTTTTTATGTTCAATTTTATTTTTTTGTACTGTATTTGTTCACTTTGTTCAATCATATGTTCAGTTTTGTTGAATTATGTACTCATTTTGTTGTATTATATGTAAATTTGAGGAAAATCAAATCACCTCTAAAAGTGAGGAGGAAAGAGGAGGAAGAGAGAGGGAGGAAGGCGTGGTGATGGCAAAGTGAAAAGAGGTGGAAATAAGAAAAAAGGAAAAAAAAAACGTAAAGGACTAAAAAGAAAATAAAATGAAGCGCGGAGAGGGAGCGCATTTTTGTTTGTTTTTGGATTGGAATGATACAGATGGAAAAATAAAGAATTGTATTTATCATTGCTGTGTGTGAACTCTTTTTAAGAAAAAACTTAAATGGGTAAAAAATTTATAGGAATGTTTGGAAGATTATTAGTTCATAATGCACGAGTGGTTTTATCATGCCTGTCATTTTGTATCGAATATATACATTTACTGTTTATTCATTATACTATATATGGTCGATGTTTCTCACTTCGCTTTGCAAGAGGAATATCTAATGAAGTAAAAAAGATTCAATTTTACAGTCAATGATAATCAATAAATTATCTTACGTTTCAAATGTTTTAGCTGGGAACAACATATCTTATTTAAAGGGAAAAATGCTAACGACCTATATTCTTATCCTTATCCTTAGTTCTTATAAAAGCATCTAATAAAGGAAGGGCTAAGTATTTCAGATAAAAAGAGTAAACATATGAGATAAAAGGGTATAAATAATTCTTATATATCAATTATGGACTATTGATTTGTGTAATTAGATATAATCAGTGATCTAGAGCATGGTCAGACTTTTTATTAGAAAAATTATGTTACTACCAAATTGGCTATTTATTTTAAAAAGAAAGACTAAATTATTGATTTTATCATATCTTTATTGTCTAATATGTAAAGTTCTATATAAAAACAATAATAATATCAATATTTTATTTTCATATTTGCTCACGTATTTGTGAGCATCTTTTGCTAGTAGTAGAAAACATTACGATATATAATGCACTTTAAAAAAAAATGTAAAACAAAGTAGGAAGAAATTATCTGTATCGATTTTTTACTTGGTCGTCGACCTTTGACTGTATTTCACTTGTATATGAATTGTTTTTAGGATAATTTTGATTCGATAAATGACACATGCTTAATTAATTCCTTGCATATGAATAACAGTATTCAAATATTTCTCTTTTTCATGAAAGCAGGAACCATGCATGCCACACAATATTTTAATTGAATGGTTTTTCAGAGGCAGTAGCAGCCACACAATTTTTCATACAATACAAGGGCGTGCATTAGGCTTTGTCGGGATGTGGATCCGACCCGGAGCCACGTGGACCTACCAGGTATTGCGTGTCAATAATATGTGGAGAGGCAGAGCCACGTAGGGGCCACTCCAGACTCCAGTTCTCGGGGCTACAGCCGTACAAGTCAACAAATTAAACAAAACAGAAAAAAGTGTCTCAGTCTTTAGTTTAGAGATAAAATAAAATAAAAACACTTTTGGAGTCTTGGACGGTTGAGTTGGACGGACAGGAAGCCAGGAAGGAGCTCATCCGCCTCCACGTAGCATCTGCTGCCCTCTCACCTTTTGCCTATTGGCATCGCAGCTCCTCTCAGGCTCTCACATTTACTTTTAAAATGTAATGTGACATTTTTTTTATTTCATTATTTGTTAGAATTTGAAACCGTGAATTTTTTTAATACAGAAATCTTAAATGAAAAATTTAATACCAAACATGATAAATAAATAATTTATCAATAAAAATGGCCGAGTGTCACTGACAGGGTGCACCGGCGGCAGCGTCACTTCCATTGGCGCATCTACCATTTCAGATTTTCAGACGTATTTTAGCTCTCTATCTGCTTTTCAAATTTGAAAATTCTCAAATTTTCTATCTACACCCAATCTCAATGGAGCTTACTATTTTTTATATAATTAAATTTATATGACAGCGCCATTCCGAGCGCCATTACTATTTTTGGCATGTTAATATTTATAAAAAATATTTGCCAAAAGTGTCGACCTCCTCCCTAGTAGAGGGGTGTTGTATTAATTATTTTTTTCCCTCCAAATCTTTTACTTTGTTTAAAGACGCTGCACTTTAAAAAAAACAAATGATAAAGGCAAATCGTAATGTATTATGTGTGAGATATTGATCAAATCTGACATGTCGGATATTGATATTTATATTATAAATTTCTGAATTATTAAATATTAAAAAAATAAAAAATAATAAATAGTTAAACAATAAAGATATATAAACTCTCCTCCCTTATTAATAACAAAGGCATTTCTTCTGTTTTTTTTCTTTTTTGTCCTTTTTCAGTTTTCATTTTTTTTTTTTTTGAGTTGTTATGTTGAGTGAGAAGGGAAACTATTTGAATGTGCCTGTATATGACCTCTATCAGTTGTGGCTAAGCCTATCTGTCTGTCTGTCTGTCTGTCTGTCTTGTTCGCCTTTTTGTTTTGTGGTCCGGAGTCCAGACGGAGTGGTCATTTAATTCACTTGTGCTCGTGTAGTGGTACCAGGCTATTATGTAAAACCTAAACGGGACAGCAAACTCACATCCCTGAAAAGATTTTGTCATCTACATGTAACTACCAGTAAATGCCAACGTTAAAATCATATTAATAGTGCATCCACAACATGCACATTATTAATATATCAATTATGTTTCGATCTTGTGCTTGATTTAATACAACATTTGTTAATTATAATTTATAACACGACTAATTAGCAAATTAATCTGAACTATCAATAAACACAATTTGGATATTGTTGGACGAGAAGGGGAAAGGATTAGAGGCACGCACCAACCAACACAATGCAATCCTTCTCAAAAGGAGGTCCCAGCTTTCTCCGAAAAATTATGCAAATTAATCCCTCCGACGGACCTTTTTTTTTTCTTTATGAGTAGAACAAACAAGATATTCCTGATCAGAAAATGAAAATCGAGATCAAAATCGGATGGTAGTCATTTGAGATTTATTTTTTTGTTCATATTCAAGTATCGAGCCAGCTATTGATTCTACTATTTTTATTGCAATTTTTTATCTCAAATTTTGAATTTTCAATTGGTAATTTTAGGTTTTTTTTATTTAATAGGACTCGAAAGTTTTGATGAAGGATTCGACAACAAATACTAATTTTTCCCTCTCGAACAAAAATAGTAATCTTTGATTTGTCGTTTTAAATTATTATAATGTTTGTAATTAAAGTGAGCTAATTTTTGACGAACAAATAAAGGTTTGACGACGAATCAGCTAATAATCATGTTTCAATTGTTCGATGTCTTGAAATCAGCTCAATTTTGTTGGTTGGTGTTACTTTAAAAAAGGCTTGGATGATTTGACAATTTTTAAGTATGCGAACCCACAATCATGACTCAATAATATATTGATTGAGATTCTCTCCCGAGCTATTCCACATTTATTCATAATTTTCATTAATTTGATAAAATACATGCATGATCACCACATTTAAAAACCCTATTAACATGGAACGAGTCAATTGTGATCGTCCAGGGAATAAATATCTTGGGGTATCAAGCTGACGCCTTATGCTCTTATATACTCTTGGAATAATTATATTATAGTTTTTTTTTTTTTAAATGAACTAATAATTATAAAATTATAAATGTCTCTCATGACGGTTCAAGAGAATTATAGCAATGTTGATATTTTGCCTCCAACCACCAATTAGGCAACTAGAGCTATGTACTCCCAAAATTTAAATTTCTCCAATGTTCACTGAAAGAGCTATGTTGGATCCACACTACCCTTAGGCATGCCGCATCCACACTATTATACTTCTATCCATATTTATATGTTCTAACTTTACATTTATTAAATACGGCAGCATACATTTTACAAAGAATTATTGGTTTGAAAAGACTAACAACACTTGTTTAAAGTCAACCAAATTAATAAATTCTAAAGCAACTAAAAGTGTTACCATCAACGGCAGCTGGAATTAAATCATGCTTCCCTGTTTAATACAATACGGTAATGTGAAGATATTTATATGATTTTGATTAGATGATTGAAAAAAGATTTTAAAAAAAATAATATTACAGCATACTACTATGCGATACATTTGGGCCGAAGGGAGTTCATTGAAGATATCTAAAATACTTCAATTCCAATTCATAGTTTTACTGTTCAATTATCTAGACCGTTCGTTTTCTCCTATGCGCAGATTGATCTCATCTCCTTCGTCCGTCTCCAACTTAGCATTTGTGCTGGGGAGTCCACTGATTTTCTCTTCCAGTTTCTCTGCTTCATTTCGTGTCTTCATGCCCTTCTCATTTCTTCTTTGCGCCTCCTGTGTGGCTGATTCCTACGCGGTTTGCCTTTCGCCGGCACAACGGATCCAAATTTCCTCTTTTCTCCACCGAGCCACACCTCTGCTGTACTTTGCGGTCATTCGAAGGTGTACGGCTGCCTTTGGTGTGCGTTATGGTCCTCCAGAAGCCTCTCGGCACCACTGTTGTTGTGAGAAGCTTCTGGATTTCTCCCTGTCTCTCTTGCTTCGCTAGCTCTTTTGTTTTCTGCTGTTAGGGTTATGTCCTAGAAGTCAATAATTTAATGACTTAATTATTAGTTTATGTTTTGGATGATATTTTATCATTTGTTCCTAGGTTTATTATTGACATATCATTCAGGTTCAGGATCTGAATTGTGGATCTCTGTGGATCATTCTTTAGAATGACAATAATAAATCTAAATGGTCCATAATCTTGATAATTAACAAGGAACATTAATTATCATATAAGATTAGTATGCAAGTTAAGTGATGATTAAGTTCTACAAATCATAGGTAAAGAGTTACCAACTTAATTGCATATGTATATGTTATGGAACATAGTACAGGACTTGACCCAACGAAATAAACATATGGATTGTACGTGTTATGTGTCATTGTTTATTTTGTTATGATTTTGGTTCTAAGTTTGAGATGTTTATCTTTTTCACATGAGGATAGGTTCAATAAATATTGTCTACCGCTGATTCCCGATAAGGGCTGCTATACGGACTTTATTTATGTTCTCTTGAATTGTGCGGGGAAAAGCTGATCATCAAGAAAACCGTATGTCCCTCGTTAATTCACTTAGTGAGTGACGATATCTGTTTGGGCCCCTTGATGGAGTTGGATCGTATGCGCGCAACTAGGCGATCAACTCTAGATCAAGAAACGTATAATCTGCAAGAATGACACATTCCTATCTTGGATTATACGATGATATCGTGAGACATAAGAATCAAAATAGAGAAACTAATTATTCTCTTATGCAGGATTGAAATATTGTAGCAGTACACTATTTATGTGAATTGGGAATCATAACGTGTTGCTAAATACTGCTTATGATTATTGGAATTAAATAGCGATTTAATTCCATGTCCAACATAGCATAAATCCTCAAAGGGTCGCACATAATAAGGTGTTTAACCACACGTGCATTAATTGTTTATTTGCAACAATTGGTTTTGCAAAATATGATAAGTTGATTAATTAATGTATGCCGTTATGGACCGTTATGATTAATTAAAATCAAATAGATCATATAGAAATAATTTAATGCATTGACTAATTCCATATTAATTATTAAATAGTTAATAATTAATTATAATCAACACATTTAATTATTTGAGCTAATTGGGCTTTAAATTAATTGGTTAATTTAATGTCTAATGGAAGGTGCAATTAAATGGAAGAGTATTGGGCTCAACTAAACTTGAGGCCCAACCCAACCAAGAGGTTGGTAGGTGCGGCTAGGGCAAGGGGCATTTTTGTCCATGCAATTTTGGATGAGAGCTAGTTGAGTGGCCTATATAAAGGGGTGTTCTTTGGGAGCAAACTCAAGCCTCTACACTTTCTCTCTCCCTTCTTCCTTGGCCGCCACTTTCAAAGAGGAAGAAAAATTTTCAGAATTTTTCCCTCGTTCTCTCTTCTCTTATCCACCTTCTAGCTCATGTGTTGAGCAAGCTTCCCACCTAAAATTAATTGGAGAATTAACTAGAAGAGGGAAAGCTTAGGAATTAGTCTCATTTCTCCTAATTACTAGCATAATTAGTTGAGAAGGTGGTTAATTCCTTAGTGGACTCGAGGCGCGCGGTTAGGAGGTGCTTGGAGGGCACGCGACCGACATCAATGCCTAGGTTGAGCCATCCAATTACGATATTGGATGAGGTATTGATTTTTCCACATATCTCTTGTGTCGAATGAGCTTTTGCACTAGATCTTGTATTGCTTGTGTTTTAAATGGATTAATTAAGCGTAATTAGTCACAAAATTAAAATTGAGCAGTTTTCTAACATCTGCGTTCCTTCGATGGGTTTTTCTCACACAAGTTCTTTTTTCCGTTTTTTCCCTCTTCTTTTGCTATGGCTTTTTCTCTTCCTCTTGCTGGGAAGCAATAGTTTTTTTTTTTTTTTACACCGTTGCTGTTCTTGGACTTCAATGTCAGGTTTTCATTTCTGCAGGTTTGGTGTGCTTACTGGCGGTGTATTTGCTTTTGCGTTGCAGACCCGGTCTCTTTGGTTGGAGGACTACATTTGTCGTGGTATGATTTCTTTTGCTTTCTATTTTGCTTTTTGTTCTTAGAGATCCTTGCTATGGTTTGTTTTTCTGCTCTTCTGTATAGCACTGGGGCTCAGGGATTGTTTCACCTAGACAAAAAAAATAGTGTCGGGTTTGTGCTGTTCTGCACAGGAATGAGAGTGAGCGATTGTTTCAGATCAGCAAAAAATGCTGCTAGGTTCAAAAGAGATTCCTATCAGATCATCTTTCTCTCTCTCTCGATTTTGGACGAGAGGTTGTGCTTGACAAGAGGCTGTTCGATTTGACCGATTTCCTAAGATTTCCTGGTAGATTTCGTAAGCTGCAGCAACATTACGACTAAATCAGAAGGTCTTTTTGTTACTTAGCCTTTATACCTTATTTTTAGCAAGGTAGAATATAATTAGTTCTGAGCGTAATAGGAACATTATCAGTGGGATGTATTAGAGTAATAGGTTTGCTTTATTACTTTGAATTTTGGTATATTAATCGATTTAACATTGTAAGCTGATTTTTTGGTTTTGTTCTTTAATTCATTCCTTTTTTTGTTCAGCGAAAGCATATGTTTTCTGAGAAGATTTATTTGTCATTTTGTTTGCTGGCATCGCTGATTTTATTATGCTAACGAGTTGCAGCTTAGAGATTTATGGCTACTCGATTGAAGAAAAAATGTAAGTGTAGCGAGGATGCTAATAAGCAGTCTCCTTTTTCATGTCCATGTGTGAATTTGCACACCTTTATTTTAAAAAAAAAAAATGAATCTTTTGTCTTCTTTTTGTTTGGGCTGAAATTATATTGGAGTTAGTTTAAGATTTATCCCTCTTTCTTTTCTAAATTGCAGCCTTATTGCTTGGGTTCAGCTTTATGCTGCTGCTTCCTATAATTGATCTTAAGGAACAAATATTGATGGAGCTGCATCAGAGGATAAGAAGCGCCAAGGTAATAATGCCTATGTCGTTTGTACGAATGAAAGCCGTATTGGATTTTGGGGATAATGAATATATTCTTTGTAATTTTTTTCGTTGGATGCTTTGCTAGAATTTTTTTTTGGAAAATTGATTTTGGGTATCTATAGTTTAGCGAGAGTTTTCATCTTTGTACCAGAGAATCAGCATAACGGAGGATTGATAAAATATTCTATTACAATTTTAATTTACGAGGAATTTTAGTGCTTTCACACCAATTCTAATTTGTGCATTAGTTAGGGACAGCTAGCTGATTTTCTAATTACTAATTGCTGGCATGATTGTTGTGCTTACTTGGTCCAACCATTATTACTGATATGTTTAATTAATTTATATTTCGTTAGGTAGAATTTGATAAATGCATAGTCTGCATCCAGTTGTAACCTCAATCAAGGATTATAGAAAATAATACCAAGGAAAATGTTTCTTTATACGCATGTTCCTGAATCAGTACTGATTTTTTCTTTTTTCTTTTTTTTCTTACATTTGTGGTAATTAATAATTGGCTATCATTTGTGGGAACATCGACTTTTTCAATTTTATCAAAAGTGATCTGGCATTTGTCACCAAGATTGGTTTAGAGGTTGTTGAATAGCATGTTTAGCATGGACAGCTCTTTCAGAGGGCAACAATGATTTGTGGCTGCAAGTTAACAATCATCGAGTAGCAAGCGGACTGTGGTGGATTTTTTAGATGCTGTGCTTGGCAAGGCCATTACCCAATTTCTAGTAATTTATATGTTTTCGTTAGTACCTGACCAGTGAAAAATATTTTTTAATGTTAATAAGAATTATATATCTGAATTCTTGATATATTTTCCCTGTCAGCATACCTAATATGTGTTTATTTTATTTTGGGAGTGTGGTGCTTTCTTATCCCTGCAACATTCACTGTCAATGCCCATATAGATAGAATACTAAATACAAAAAAAAAGCTTTGTCTCATCATTGGATATGGGATTATAAAGAAAAATTTCTGAATTGATTTATTGTACAAAAGGGCATGCTTTTAGAGGTATAAAAATCTGATGTTGGACAAATAACATTCCTGAAAAAGGTTTCTTTTCTTACAATTTAAGGGAAATATTTTTTGTCCTTTATTGGAGTATGATCTGGCATTTTTATGAATTTAGGAGTAATTGGATCTGAGCATGATATGGATAAGGGAAATAACTGGAACGATCTCTTAGCCGCTGGCCGCAAAAAGGTTTCTTTTCTTACAACTTAGTTTATTTTTTCTTGGTTGATTCGTTTGTGTTCATCTTTGATTTATTTTGTGTTTTTTTTTGTCATACATCAGCTTCAGCAATACAAAAAGTAGAAGGATAACAAAGGAAGCAATAGTGATAGTGGCTACAAATACAAACCACTAGATGCCGATTTGGCATCTAGTGATGGAGTTGGCGATGATTTGTGAGAAGATACAGAAGATGTATCAGTAAATCGTGCGACTGATCAGTAGGTACCATTGGGATTTATTATACTTGCAGAATGCAGATTAGTACTTTTATATTCACAAAATTACATATTAAGTTTTTACACTTGAATTTTATCTTGACACCTTCACCTTTACATATTAAGTTTTCACAAAATTATGCCTTCATTTTTTTTAAAAAGTTTGGTTGCTTCTATTTGAAATTCATGAGTTAAAAAGTAGCTATATTTTACATGGATATAGTTACTTTTTACTTTAGCAAGAGTTTCGTTACTTTTGGTCCTACGACCCTCCCTTTAATTTTCAGTTACTGCTCTTTCTTTTTCCATCATTAGATGGATCTATACTTCATTTTATTTTGTTGGTATAAATACTGGGTCTTCGTAGAAGTGGTATTTTCTTCATTGGAATGCCCTCCTCCTTTTAAGAGCTATAGTTCTTCAAGACATCAACAAGCAAGTCTGAGATGATTCCACATACGTATCCACTGCTTCATTCAAGAAAGGTGTGTTTTTCTTCATTTTACTTATCAAAGACAGTACCATCTCATCACTGACCTAGCAGTGTCAGTAGACATGCTTTCAATATCATGTGAATTTGTAAATTGATAATATCGCCGTAGCTCAATCGAAGTTCAAATGAATTTCTCAATAACAATTAAATTTGTGTGAACAGTCATGGTGTCATATGGTTGATTTTGCTTTTTTGTTATTGTGGTAGTTGATGTTTCGCTCTTATTTTAGTTGAAAAGAACTGCAATGTCTTGGATTTGGGGCTCGCATGATTGGATGAGCTTCGATCAGTATTGAATAATTAGATTGTCCTCATATACTATTTTGTAAATTATCTTAATTTTCATCTTTGCCATTTTTTTTCTTTTCTCAGGAAGCTACACCTAAAATGTGGTCTGATGAGCATTATTGTTTATGAAATTGTGGCAGCCTTTTACAAGTTTTAGTTGCATCCGATGAATTTATTTCCTGCCTGACAGATGCGTATAAAAGTTGAGTTCAACCCATTCTATTTAGTTGCATGGATTAATTAAATTTGTTCTTTTGTTGATACATAAAAATATTCCATCAGTTGACTCCCATGTTATTTATAGTGTATTACAGGTGGACAGATCTGATCAGAGGATGTTATAATTGTTTGGAAGGCCAATTCTGAAAGAGAATAAAATGTCAACAGCCTCTTACATGTGCTCAGACAAACAAGGTAGCAATGCGATTTTAAATAAATTGACTATATTTTTTGCAATCGTTAAAATTAGAATAATATGTTATTCCACAAAAGCAAAATTATTCTTTTTTTCATATCTCCATAAAATTTTGGTAATCAGTTGAGAAATGTAAATAGATTGAATCTATTTTCGCTAATATCTGTCATGCTTGGTTTTCTCATCAATTAAGCCATCTAATTGCTTCCGCAATGATCTTGAGTAAATTAAAAATAATGATACAGCTTCTACTCAAATTAGAGTTCTCATAGATTTATTTATCTTTATTTTCTATCTTTCCTTCAATTTAGAAGTGAGAAGCAATTAAAGTGGAGGTTTGGTCCAGTTTGTGTAGCCTAGAGTTTAGAGTACAAAATAGTATCTTTCTATAATATGATAGTAGGACAGAATTATTTCTTAGTCATCTTACTTTTATACTGTGCTTCTTTTAGAGCGGTCCCTGCATCATGTACTGCTACATTAGTTTTGTTCACGTTTGAGATCTCATGAAATATGTTTAAGAGATTATGTTTAGACAAATAATTTGATCAATAAAACAAATCAAAGGGTTAACTATGGTTCAACATTCATCGAGCTTCGGCTAGTTTATGTAATTTTGATTAGATGATTCAGATAAGATTAAATATAAATAAAAAAATTACAACAAACTACGCGATATTTTAAATAAAAAAATGAAATGGTCGTGTTTTCAATTTTTTTTTCTTTTTCGATTTATAAGATGGCACTGTCAATTTTGGTTGATGGCACTGTTTTCAATTCCCCTTCGTTCATGAATTATAATCTGTTAAATTGTTCCTTTCAAAATGTACATGCATTCAAAATTGAGAATAAATAAACAACACACGAGTGGCAAGGTCATCGGCCGGAAGAGAATTTGTAGAAATCACGATAATTAGAAAAGTGGTTTTAACTGGCTTTCGTGTAAAATGGCGATCAAACAAAATCTGGTCACTACTCAAAATCACCCATTTGAATCCTTTTGTTTTGTATATATAAAGATAAATTATATATGTAAAAAAAGCACATCCAAACTCTTTCAATAATTTAGAAAAATAAGAGGTTCAATGTACCCAAGGACACCGGCTATCCTTCCTTCCTTGGGCATAAAACTGAAATTATTTTATAAGGGATTTCTAACATCAAAAATTTTAATAGAAAGAATTAATATATTTTTTTAATAAGAAGAAAGTTCCAACGCGTTTATAAACCGCGCCTCTCTCTCTCCACACGAACGCGTTTTATAAACGCGTAAGAAGCCTTTGAACGCGTTTATAAAACGTGCTAGAAGGTTGCAGTGATTGCGGCGAAAGTTTCTGACTTTACGCGTTATTTTCTGATTTTACGCGTTTATAAAATACGTTCCAGAGGATCTAATTTTTCTATAAATACCCCACCTTCTGTCGTCCAAAACCAAAAAAAAAAAAGAAAAAAATCAGAAGAAAAGAGAAAAATGAGAGAGAGAAAGAAGAGTTGGATGGTAGAATGCAAAATAATATTAGTTGGTGCGAAACTAAAGTCATAAGGGTTGTATGCGGCACAATTACGTGTAGAGGGCGGTTTGTTGGACTGGGTCTACGAGCCATAACACCGCAGCCGACATCCTTGGATGAGAATCTGCATACATGCCATAACACCGCAGCCGGCATCCTTGGATGAGAATCTGCATACATGCAGTCATCTTCATCCAAGTCTCGGAAAAAGAGGGAGTCAATATGACAATCAGTCGCCCGACTCTTGTCTATTAGTTGCGGTGCTCTTATCTCGACCCACCCTTAGCAATGGATCTTCTACAATTTTTTTTTATGTGGTTCAAAATTTTAATATCATGTATTTTGTAATTTTTTTTGTTGTGTATTGTGTGTTTCAAAATTTTAATAAATTGTAATTTTTAATTTGTATTGTGTTTTTTATTATAATATTCATTGAGTTGTAATGTGTAATATAATTTAAATAAATATTAAGTCTCTTAATATTAATATTTCGAATTTCATAAAAAACGAAATGGATAAAACAAAAACTAAAATAAATTAGATAATAAAACTTACAACACATATACTACACGAATTAATACATATACTAAAACATAAAAGAAAACAGATAATAATAAAACACACAATAATAAAAACATCTAATTATAGAAAACCTAATAATCAGTCCAAATGATATATGTCATTTCCATTTAACGGATGATTTTCAAATCCAAGAGGACATGCCTGTTGCAAACGCAACCATACGATTCCATCTCCACGTCGGACATGGTATCCTCCATCCCTCTTAACTATATCAGTCCAATATTTCGGCCCTCTCACTTCAAAAACGTCGCGTTGAAAAACCTTCACGTAAAATTTGTCGGAAGGATAGTGCAATTAGACGTGCCGAAGAATATCTCGTTTACTTATTCGTCCATCTCCTTGGAGAAGCACACCGATACAAACATGACGTGGTTTAGTTGACATTATGTTTCTCGATTTTTCTTCTCTGCGTAACTTCTCTAAACTTTTGTTTTTGGATTTCTGAATTTTCGACGTGAATTTGCGGAGAAGGACGACTATAAATAAACTCAACCCTTATTATCCGTTTATAAAACGCGTAAGAAGGGTTGGAGCGCGTTTTATAAACGCGTAAGAAGGGCTAAGTTAATGGAATTCAATACTTTCGCAGTCTGTCAGTCTGTTTTACTGTTTTACGTGGACTCCACCTTCGTATGCGTTTATAAAATGCGTTCCAAGGCTTCCAACGCGTTTTATAAACGCGTACGAAGGTGGAGTCCATTTTTTGAGCAGCGTGATATTCGTCAAGTTGTTTTTTATGTGAATCACCTTGTTAGAGTATGATTGTATTAGATAGGAGATACTGAGTTTGAGTTTGAGTTTGATGTTGCACTTGTCTAATATAACAATAGATATTATAGAGGGTAGATAGGAAATGAATAGGAGAGATGTTTATCGTTGTCTTTAGGGTTGGTCTATAAATAGACCCAAACACTTGCAATCATTTATCACAATTTAATACAAAATGAATTTCCTATTATGGTATCTGATTCAGTACAATAATGAAATTAGGCTCACGCCTATTCCAGGAATAATGATTCTTCTCTCAGTCTATTATACACAATAATCAGAATAAGTAGCTATTTTTTTTCCTTATTCTAGAACTTTTTTCATTCCTTCTACTTTTTCTAGAATAAATCCAGTATCATATTCTATCTCTCTATCGATCACTACTTATTCTCATCTCTCTAAACCTTTTCCAAAAAACATCTCATTCTCTCTCTGCGTAAGGAACCAGATCTGTCGATCAACGCCAAAACCTCTTCCACCGTCCCACCATCGTGCACTATCTTGGTTGATCTGAGCAAACCTCATTTCTCTTCTCACAATCTCTCCTCTCTCTCAAAAATATATGAAGCAAATCTGGTCGAAACCGCCTCTATCGGCCACTCCTCAGTCTCTTGGCTGAGCTCCACAACAACCACGTCAATCGAGCCTCTTCTTGCTGCTTCAAGCTTCAAATGAAATCCTAGAGGCCTAGATTGATCGGTTGATCAGATCTGACGAGCGAGACCTCGCCACCTCGCATAACCACTACGCATTCCGCTCGGCACTACCATCGCTGTGCACAACATCACATCACCGCCGCCATCCACCTCCGTCGAGGCTCCTCAGTAAGGGTGAAAACGTGGTGGATAGTAGTCATGCTATATCCGTATCCATATTTTTTTCGGATACAGATACGAATACAGCGCGGATGTTAAACGGATATGAATACGGTTCGAATATTGTCGGATATAGATACGGATACAGATATATAATGTCGGATACGGATAATATTTTGTTCAATTTATTTATTACACAAAATATAATATTCGATTGGAAGAGTGTAATGTTTACTTTTTTTATGACTAGCAAGGAATTAACTCAAAAAAAGAAAAAAACAATGACAAAAAAAAGTACATATTCTCACATATTGAGACATCACAGAAAGCAAATTTTAATCAAGTTTATACAAGAATTGGCATCATATTACCGTCAAAAAAAATAATAGTCAAATTCTGATGCAATATAATTGAAATAGCTATAATTCAAATATGATGCTATTTCCAAAAAAACACACCATTACCATGTACAAAATGGATATTCGTTTTGTATAGAAATACGGATAAATATCCATATGCGCATCTGTATCCACACTAATATTGCTTCTCATATCCATATCCATATCTGTTTTAAAAAAATCTGAATCTGCATCCGTATCCATTTGGATACGGATAGTATTATCCATATTTTTTATTTTGCGGATACAGATACGGTTCGGAACGAAAATTATCCGCTCAATTTTCACCCCTACTCCTTGGTCAATCCTGATCAGAAATCCGACAGCCTAGTCAGACCCGATCAGGTCTCACCCAGATCTGAACCACCTTTGCCTCCTCTCAACTCGCATGTGGTGCTCAAAACCGGATCCAAGATCCGCCCCGCCTTGAGGTCGCTCTCCACCGAAGTACCGAACCAGCCGCCGTCGCTCTCGAGAAGACAGCCTGCCTTGATGTCGCCTTTGAGATTCGGGTTTCTCTCTGTAATGAAATGATTTATCTTTTTTACAGAGTTGAACATTTTTTCTTTATATAAGAATACATGTATAACATCAAAAACATTCACATACTCGTATAATATCAAAAAAAAAAAAAAACAATGAACCGTGCATGACATTAAACAAACAAAGGTGGACAATAGCCCTTGTTTTTCACTAATATATCTGTCAATTTATGTAAAATGATTTACAATTTACTCCCAAATTAATATAAAACAATTGCAGATAAGATCGAGTCTCCTTTCCGGTCTCCACTCAGCCTCATCACCAAAAGTTTGCCGTTACAATTATTCAACTTCGCTACTAGTTATTTTCAGTAAAATATTATTTTGTACATGATTCCCATAGTAACGAGAATATGACCGTCAGGTTTCCTATGGCTAGATGATCTTGCCGGCTGATAACTACATATTTTCGTTTGGATGGCTTCTTTCCGGAATAAGGAATAATGAATAATCACTTTTTGCCAATAAATTTATTTCTAACCATCCAAACTTTTCACAAAAGTTACACACTTCCCAATAAATTTACCTCTTCCCAATAAATTTTTTTCCTTATTCCTTCTTCCTTCTTCCTACCTTATTCTCAACGCATCCAAACGGAACCAATATATAGACATTTATAAGGTAAAAAAGGCACGTGTTAAATTGATTTTTCTCCTTTTTTTTTGTACTTTCGTGTTTCTTACTACAATAGTAGAAAAGCAATTTTACTATTTAGCTGGCAGCCGGTAGAATATAGCTTTGGACAATCTAACCCTGGTTTTTGTACCAATTACTGTCGTAGATGTGAATTTTTTGTAGAAAATAGTTTAGTTTCTTAGAAACATAGGTAACTCTTGAGTTGTCTGATGGTCTATCTAAAATTCCCAAAATTGTGAGTATGCTTGAAACGTGATATATAAGAAAGCTCGTTCATTCATCAAATGTGTCATTTCTCAGTGAGATTGTTATCAGAACTCGAATCAAATTATGTACTGGACTTGACATTATACACTCTGTGTCACTGTGTGTTACTTCTGGATTGATACTTCAAATTCAGGCCGTATTTCTTCATATTGGGCTCCTCGAAAGATTTAAGTCCTTTATATTTTGGACAAGAAAACAATACAACTTTTAATTTGGGCGTTTTTGACGATTGCTGAGATGATTATTGCCAAGTTCGATTACTCTTTTAAAAAATGCTGAAATTTTTTTCTCGAAAAATGAAAATCATGAAATTGGGGATATCAGCAAATAACAACAAAGTTTTACAAAAAAGTAAGTGCCGGTAGATTTCTTTGAAATAAGTTCTTGCAAAAGGAAAATAAATATAAGGCACTCTTCTCAAATGTATCACCTAAATCTCTATTTACCAGAAACTTTATAGATCCTTCAATAACTAATAAATTATTTTCTTAATTCAAGAAGAAAAGAAAAGAAAAGGATTCAGAGATTTTTCGAAATAACGAGATCTCATATTCACCTTTCATTAAGAAGCAACAGAAACGAAAATTATCAGAACAATATTACATTTAGGTGAAGTGTTGATCTATTTACACATCAAAATACAAAATTATTTTCTCCATTTATAGTTCCAACGTTACATACCTCCTTCCTAGTCCCTACAATCTTTCCGCTCAACCCATTACGCCTCTTCTTTTTTGGCACAGCTGCCCCTGATTTTCTACTACTTCCATTATTGTCCCAAAATTTATTCACAGAATTTTTGGTAGCACTTGAACAAACCTCTGACAAATCATCCCTTAGTTTCCCATATCCTATCTCATTATTACTTCCTTTGTTATTTTCTTCCCAATTATTTTCCTTAAGTGCATCACTAACTGACCGAACACTCCCTTGTGAGGATTCACATGAAACAGGTACATTGAAATTTCCAATGAGAGGCATTTGAAGATTGCTGCTCTCTCCTCTGACCCAATTTTGTGAACTCTCCTTAGCTGCCTTAATTAAGGATTCAGCTAGCCTGACATCTTCCACATCAGTATTGTGGCTCTCTCCTCTGACCCAATTTTGTGAACTCTCCTTAGCTGCCTTAATTAAGGATTCAGCTCGCCTGACATCTGCCACATCAGTATTGTGGCTCCTAAGAAAAGCCTCTATCTCAGATTGTAAGCAGTTTAATCGGGAATATTTATTTTCTAGGGCTATCTTTGCATCTACAAGTTTCATTTGAACCCTCTCTTCTCTCCACACCTCAGCCATTTGCAGCATCCTTCGCTCTTCTTCAACTGTTTCTCTTATTTTGAAAGATTCATTTTTGACGGTTTCGATGTCAGCTTTTTCATGTTCGATCTCTCTTGCTAAATCTTCACACACCTCTTCTATTCCTTCGCGTGCTCTCCTCTCCTTTTCATAACGCTTGAAATATTTTTGAGCTGATGATCGGGCCTCCTTCAACTCAGCTACAAGCATGCTGTTTATGTTTTCCATTTTGAGCCGATCTTTTCGTTCTATAAAAAGGGTTTGCTTCATCGACTCAAGTTTGTTGTGCTTGTGCATATTATTTTTCTCTCTCCTGAATCCAAGAGAGGGAGAGTCTACAAGAGGTTTGGGTGATTTGCAAAATTTGGAGGGCTCAGCTCTACTTTTAGGAGTTGGATAAGAATGGTCCCATTTAGTTGTTCTCTCCATGTCTGTATTAGGTAAATTTGCACAAGCTTCCAGCTGTGGACATGGAGAATTAAGTTAAAATTACATTCACAATCACAATCACAGGTATTGTTAAAATTAGTTTAGAGGGCAGTTGATAAGAAGCAACATTACCTTGAAAAAGATACCATTTTGATTTTGTTCATGTAGAGGAGTTTGATGAGAATTGAGCTGAAAGAAAAGAAATGAGAAATTGTAAAATTGAAGACAAATAGAAGTGAAATAGATATGAAGGGAGTTGGGTTAAATAGAAAAGGGTTTGAGAAAGAGATGAAAAGAAGAGAGTATTAGTAATTAGTAGTAGTAGATCAGGATCACAGGGAAGGGAAGGGACGCACCTGATGGGGCTGGGGCATTCTCCAGAGAGCGGCCGCAAGCCTTCTTGCCGAGGCTGAGGCTGAGGCTCTTCTTTTCATCGCTGCTGACGCTTCTTCTTCTTCTTCTTCTTCTTCTTCTTCTTCTTCTTCTTCTTCTTCTGCGGTGCGGATGCGGCGGTTCATTCTATTGCAATTGCAAATTCTTATTGTAGACTAGGGACAGAGAGAGAGAGAGAGACTTGGCTAGTTTGCATCGGAATAATTATAGTACTATTTCACTTCACAACTAAGCGTAAATATGTTTTAAAAAATGTGTTATTTAAAAGGAAATATATGTACATCTTCTAATACCGACATGATATTTATTTATATCCATCAAGAAACACATGTACAAATAGTACAGCTTCTAATTCCGTTTGCATACTACTTCCGAGTTCCAACCAAAATCCTGTGCGCACCTCATTAAGGCCCTTATCAAATTGTTTTTAATTTATGCGGGATTTCATTTCAATTGATTTCACATCATTTTATTGGATCCAATCATATGAAAATTTCAACTAAATAATATCAAATCTGTTCATTTTGATCAAAAATTTTCCGATGAAATGCAAAAAAAAATAAATTCCATGTTAAAAAAAATGGATGAAATTAGATGAAAATTACATGTTTTGACCGAGATCAAAATGCCTCTGAGTCTGAGGTCCGCATCCATATCCTATGTGATAAAAGAGAACATTCACATGAAACAAAATGCCTAACTGTTTTCTCACATGACTATGGCCTTGCTTTTATTCACGCATTAAATTTTACTTTGAAAAGACAGAAACATAATTTTATTCTTAGAGGCTCCGTTTGGATGGTGTAAGAATAAGAGCAATAAGAAAAGTAGTATTGAAAAGAAAGAAAGAAGTATTGAAAAATGTATAACTTTGTGAAGAGTTTAGATTGTTTATAATAAATTTACTTTCTTATTCTCTAATTCCTAGAGTTCATCCAAACGGAACCAGAAGGCTCCGAGTTCCTAAATTTACCAGCTCTTAATACTTCAAGTTCACAATATTATGTTGATCGACACTTTCCGTTAGTATTATATGATACTTGGTAATTATATTTTGTTAAACTCATTTACTTGGATTCCAATTAACTAATTGTCGGGAAATGACCTCATTATCGGTGTCTAGCACAGCGGAAGCAAATAACCAAGTAGTTATTTCAATAAATACGTATCGGACATAAAACAATACCTACTAGAACAAAACTACGTTGGTACCACTTGAGAATCAAACAACAATAGCATAAGAAAATAAAGTAGAGACAAAAGATTTTACTTGGAAAACTAGAGAGGGAAAAACTACAAGAGCGATCAGTGCAAATTCACTAAATAAAAAGTTTATCTTACGAGTACATAGAAATCATCAAGCTATCAACATTTCTCTCTCTCTCACTTACACTCTCACTCACAGTTTGAGTGGAATTAACAAGAAATTGAAGAGAAATGTCTAAATCATAAATAGCTTCAAAGATGAGAGGGAGAAATAGTTCAAGGAGATGCACCCAGAGAGAAAACCACTCTGCTGCCCTTCCATCTTCGTATCCCAATCCACATCTTTAAAGATTGTGCCGTGCTGACAAACGACTCCATCCGTTCGATCTGGATAAAAAGAATATTCGACCTATTCGACCTGCCCGAGTATCGTTCCGAAATAAAAAGGAACAAACGAATAGGTCGAATCAGTTGAAGGAAAATCAGTGAGGCGAGACAGTAGATCGAGTGACAGACAAGTATCGCTCTCTTAGCACTCTAATCGCATGTGTGCGCTTTGTACTGGTGTCTTAAAAAGCACCTTAAATTTTGTAAATTTTCTTGATAAGAGGTTTTAGTTGTTGTGAATCAAGTTACTGTACTGTAGTTGGTAGTCTTGATTTATGGCATGAAGTTGTGAATCAATGTTGTTTAGCCAATTGATTTCTTATTTTATATATTTCTTATTTTGGCAAATTGATTTATGTGACATTCTCTTTTCTCTCCTAGTGATAAAAAAAGCTCGTACTGGACTCACCTCTGTATTCGCACAAACAAATGATAACCTGAATCAGAGAGAAGGAATAGAATAGACCACATAGCTATCATGGTTTCTCTCTTTACTGATAGCAGTTAATTAGTTGAATTAGTACTGGATAGCAATTAATTATGGCCAATTTTATTTTGAAATTAGTTGAATTATGTTTTGATTAATATGAGGTACCTCAAAATCTTTACAGACTGCAATTAATTAACTTAAGCAATGTTGTTATCCAAGTTGGTACCTCATTACCCTTACTGACTGCATTAGCTTGCAACAAAAAAATGGTACTTGTAGATGGACTACTTGAAGTTCAATATTTAACCATGTGCACCAGAATGGTACTTTCAACAAAAAATGGACTACTTGAAGGACGAGGTCATGGCATCCTTTGTAATGGAAAGGAGAGTAATGAAGGTACATTAGCTGATCATTGTCATCTCTTTCTGTAATTCTTTTTCCTTCTGATTGTTCTTAGCTTATTTGTTCTCATAGATCATAGAGGGAGTACGAGGAGTTCAAAGTGAGAATAAATGCATTGGTTGCTAAGGCACCGAAAGTAGAATAAGGGTGGACAATGCAGGATGGAACTCCTAATGTATTAAGAAATTTGAGCTTTGAGTTGTTGTAATACGACTTCAGTTCTGTAATTGAGTTTTGAACTTTGAGCTTTGAGCTGTTGTAATGTATAAAGAAATTTGAGTTTTTACACTGGCCAGAGCTATTTGTATTGATGGCTTGGACATACAAAAATGAAAATTTGATACAGAAATGCTAGATCAGCTTATTGTATTGTGACTAAATGAAATGTCGTCTGTCTTTTGAAAAATAAAATAATAATGAAATTGAATAATAAATCAATGTCAAGATTTCTTTGCCTCGTATGAATTCATGTGTTAGATAGTTTAATAAATCAATTTGATACAGAATAAAGCGTGTACCTGGTACAATCAAAATCCGGTATAAGCTTTGGTAATGAGCTTCTCTAAAGTACATACATATAAACTACAGATAAACTATGTACAATCAAAATCTGATACAGAGTAAACCATGTATCTGGATTCTCTTAAACGTGCATACAAACATTTCCTTTTTTAATCCGGTACAGTTAACTGGTACTTCTAAACTGCTCTGAGCAAGTTGAATTATGTAACACATACAGTATTTTCAAAACAAATACATACAGTTTTCTTTGTAAATCAAAACCCGAACATTGACAGTTTTCTTTGTTATACCACTACTTTTATCAAGCAAAGCTTAACTCTCTTTCAAACCTTCTCTTCAACCCTCCACTGTCCCAGTCAACTGAAGAGGCGGCATCCCCACCTGACGAAACATCGTCTAAATCTTCTCCTTCAATTTTTCTAAAAACAACCCTGTCCAAAGTTTAGCCCAAGAACCATAAAATCAACAACCAGCAATAATTGAACTGAAACATTCTCAATGCATTGACACACACCAAAGCACTAGAGCTACTCCCATGCGTGAAAAACAATACATACAAAAGCATCCACCACCAATTATTACATCAACAAAATTTACTAAAATGAAAACTGAAAACGCAAAGATGTTTTGTTGTTGAGTTCTGATAATTCTTCAGTTGGATAAGCCATGCCATAAGCCACGTCACACCAATGCTCAACTTGAAACCCTTCCACTAAGAGCTGCCTTGTTAACTCTGACATACCCCCACTTGTTAGAATACAGTACCAGTTCATCCCAAGTCGGATTTTGTCATACCAACATGAGGCATGTTGTTCGAATTCTACATATCCTTCATAAATAACAAAAAAAAAATTAAACTATGAGCATTTAGAATTCCACTGGACATCATTCCAAAAGCGATTAGATATTGAATTGGAGTAGTAAGCTAAGCAATTTGATATTTTACTTATAAAGTTCAAATTGAAAACTTACGATTGCACCTACTTCTAAATGCTTTAATTAGAATTTCATACAAATTTCAATACACGTGAGGTGCAAATTGGAATTCCATAAGCAATTTGTTATATCCTTATTCAACCAGGAATTATAATTTAAGGTCAGAATTGAAACTATACTTAGGGAAGTGGAGGAAAAAGCGAACCAATTAATATAATTGACCTTGGCAGTGAAGGTCGAGGGTGGCAATGAAGAAATGGATGGAGTTGATGATTTTGGCAGTGAAGGATGATCTTGGCAGTGAAGAAAGGGATGGAGTCGATTGATCACGAACAAGAGGGAGAGAGTGCTAAGGAAGAAAGGGAAGGGGGAAGGGGGGAGGTAATATTTTCTCAGGGAATATTGTGACGAGGTATACAGATGCATACAATCAGAGAGAAAGGGATGGAATCGATGATTTGGCGGGAATTAGATGCAAATTTCAGCGAAGATTTTTTTTAATAAGGAATCAGAGACTCGGGCAGGGAAGGTAAGGCTGAAGAGAGCGATTTTTCGTTCTGTCTCTCGCGCGCCCTTGGATCTAGATCGAACGGATGGAGTCGTTTGACAGCACATCACAGTCCTTTTAAAGGACTATCGAGGATGCGGATTACTTCGCATCCTCCTTTTTATTTTCATATGGGCCAATATGGGCTCAGCCCAATTTCATTTGGTTTCATACTCAACAACTGCCCACTTGAAGACAAATCTCCCACTTGATCACACAAGTATACTCCATGCACCTCGCTCCAAACACACCCGAGTTACTCAACCAACCCGAATTGCCTCTTACAAAATATTACCTTATCAAGAGGCACCGCCTTCGCGAACATGTCGGTAACTTTTGCTTTCGTGTGAACCTTTCTCACGACTAGTTGTCATGGTCTAGAACATCACTAATTAAGTGGTAATTATTGACATGAGCATCCAACTATGTAATTCAAACACTATAAAATATTACAACAATTCAAAAATTAAATACATAAAAAATCTAAACTACAGGGACAACATTCAAAATTTCAATTATTATTGATCAAACATTACACATGACAATTGAAAAAAATTACAAAATTTACATTCATTCATCCAATAATTATAATTACATCTTTCAACTTAGAAAAACATCAGTTCCAAACACATATTCCGCCTAGAGGATCCATTTGAATTATTATTGATCAAACATTACACATGACAATTGAAAAAAATTACAAAATTTACATTCATTCATCCAATAATTATAATTACATCTTTCAACTTAGAAAAACATCGGTTCCAAACACATATTCCGCCTAGAGGATCCATTGCTAAGGTTGTCCCAAGAGTAAAGGTAACCAAGTGCTATGATTGTAGAGGACTAACTTTAAAACTTCAAATCCTCATTGGCTGAAACTTGGGCATAGATGCTGGCCTTCCAAACAAATTCTCATCCAACGAGGTCAGCTATTAAATTATGGTTTCATCCTATTTTGTTTGATGACTAAGGTGAACCATCAGTCTCGTCCTCTACGCATAATAACGGATTCCATAACAAAATTAATTATTTATAGTTGGTGGAATATTAATAGCCATAAGGATTGTGTACGACCCCGTATCGCTAAATAGTTGTGTCGCACACAACTCTTGGGGCTATTAATTTTGCACCAACTAACATTTTTAGTGGATTCTACCAAAATTGGTTTATTTCTCTTCTTCTTCTTTTCTCTTCTTCTCTTTTCTTTCTTCTATTTTCTGCTTTTTGCGCTGTGGAGAAGAAAGTCTCACCGCGCGCACATATATATCCAAACTTTTCGGCCTAATAGCGCGTTTATAAAACACGTTATTAGCCTAATTATCTATTTGTAAAATGCGCTATTTGGTCTAACAAGTACGGCCACAGACTGAAAATTTAGAGCGCAAATTGTTGTCCTTCAGTCTACTTACCCGTTCATAAAACACGTTATTAGCCTATTTACCCATTCATAAAAAGCAATATCCATACTTACTCGTTTTATGAACAGGTAATTAGATGAGAAAAAATAACGCGTTTTATAAGTGTGTAATTGCTTTGTTCTTATTAAAAAAAATAAATCTTAGTTTATTTTAAAATTCTTTAATAAAATATTTTTTTATTAATAATTACGGATTATTTATAGTAGAGAAAAAAAAATTTACTATCTAAACCACGCTCTTCCAACTGATCGGTGTGGTTCGGTATTAATTAATAATGATTATAATAAATTTGAAGATGTTTATAGTGTCGATGTTAGTTGGTAGGTCACTATTAATGTTCATCATAATTCGTAAGTGTTAAATTTATCTAGGAACATGTCTGATGGGGATACCTAATTACCTGAGTTGTTCCTGCATTTTTTGGATCTATCCTATGCCCAAGCATCATATCAAATCTGATCCACAATATTAATATCCTACAAATGGGATGATTAAAACACATGCTCATGATGTGGCACGTGCCAAGATCCGTCTTTTTATTTTATGTTTATCTAATTATTATAATCAGCTTTCAATTTTATTTCGTATGAGCTCTTTCTGCTAAGTCACCTTATTCTGGGATTTTTGGGACGTTGATGAACAATCAAGATTGTGCTTTACTATTACTGTGCCAAAGTATAATATTAGTAGGAGTCTAGGAGATGGAAAAGTATCGGGAGTGTGCTTATAATTATATACATAGTCGGCAACATTAATAATTTAAGACTGCTAATTTTTATTTTTCGTCTTTAGATTGTTATTTATATTTTTAAAACAAACAAAAATGGTCAAATTTCTAACTTTGAATGTTCATAATTAGTTTTTCGAGTTTCGAAAATGTAACATCCATTCAAGGAATGTCACTAGATCGTTCTTTAAATTATTATACTCTAACATATATTTTTTTTTTAATTTTAAATTTTCAATATATATTTCAAAATTGTAGGCCACTTTAGAATCATTGTCCAGCGCACTGACTATCTTTAGCATCACTTTAGTATCTTTAATTTCTTTTTAATAAAATAACACTAATTATTGAATATCGTTGAATTATTTTTAATAAAAGTACGGGGCTGGAACCCTGTTTTTTTTTTAAAAAAAAAATATTGAATATTTTTCGCATAATCAAATTATAAAATAAAAAACAAGCTTACTAATTCATAGAATCTATGATTATATTAGAATTCTATTATATTTTTTGTCTAATTGTGTTTTAAGATTAAATTTAATATGCTTTTCAGAATATAACCGCATGTTTTCCCCCTTAAACATTGGATACCAGCGTGGCCTCGTGCGTTGTGCGGTCTATATTTTTTTTATCGATTGTTTATTTACGCAAATATTTATAATAATAATATGACCATTATTATAATAATATTGGGTTATAAAAAAATATTTGACATAATAAGATTAGTAGTGCGAGAACACTGTACAATTAATTTCATCCGATCTATGTTTGCAGTTTGTTCTTTAAGAATTTTGTTGCATCTGAAAGCCCATCTCATCAAACCTTGAGTTAATACTTTAAATCTTCCTTCTCTGCCTTATTTGCATTAAGACCCAATTCTCCATATATCTATAAAGTCAAATGTAAAAAAACGTTAAGAGAAGCATATGATATCATGATACTTTGTGAGGCACGGAAAAAAAATGCCTTCTTTCTTTCACTGTTTAATAAAAAAATTCAATAATTGCATATTAAATCCAAGAAGAACAAAGTAACAACAGAGGAATACAGTAGTAATTTTAATCAATATCAATATTGTGAATTTACAATAAAAATCTTTGCATTATGAAAGTGCAGTTATTGAACCGTAAACCCTATAAGCAATATGTTGGTTTTAATTTGTCCATAGGAAATGCTTTTTTGAAGTCATAGAAAAAAGTACTAATTACACATCTAAATGCGTTTTGTCCATGGCAAATGCTTTTTCAACCAAGTAAGTTCTTTTTTGAAGTAAAAAAAAGTATAAAGAAAAGAAACATATTGGGTTTAGTTTGTCCATGGCATTACTTTTAATGGGAGCTTTTAATAATAGTAAACTATCAGTAATAATTACATCTAAATGTCTAAAATGTGCCCAATATACTTTTTTTCTGAAACAATAAAAGATTGGGCCATATACAGAAAAGTGTTCTTTTATCCACGAATAGCTTAAAAAACGGTTAATTTAATCATGTAAATCATACATTGTAAAGCAAGAATTTTATAATGAACTCACTAATTATTTTCATCCTGAAAATTCAATGAATCGGATCGGATTGGGCCTCTTATCATGCAAGGCTAGTGACTGCTATGTTCTGAATTTTATCCCTATCATCATCGTCTTCTTCTTTGCCCAGAGAAAAAATCATCTACTCACCTAGTGAACATACTAAGCCAGGTCAAAAAGATAACAAAATGCTAATCACACATGAACACCTAACTATAATTGTATCCAGCATTCTAAATGTATCATTATAAGCAGGAATTATTAATAATAGAAACTCAGCAAGGGTAATAGTAGATGGAACAGAAATAACACCAAATTTACAATGACCTATTGTTGACCCCAAAACCTGAAGCAATTTGATTTCTTTACCAACCACAAAAAAGGAAATATCAGCACTTAAATTTAAACCTAAAGAGAGAATTTTAAAAACTGATGTCCAACTAGTTCTATTCTCGCGCGTTGCGCGATGCATTTCCATCCGAATATGTAGCAAAATGATTTCGTAATGAGCGTATAGATGACAGTGGAATACTATGAACTTGCCTGACTAAGACACAAATAAAGTGGCCTATTATAAACAGTTTGAACGACATAATTGCACAAAAATATCATTCATATAAGGAATCCCAAATCAATTGCGACGGAAAAAAAAATCAAATATTGATTGATAATGGTATACATCTTCAAGCTTTAATAGTTTTGATTTCAGTTATTAATGTATTTAGTACTTAAACCAAGTAATAAAAAAAACAAATAAATTCAACATTATACTTATGATCGAACGTATCTGCAATATTGTTCAAACAAATGTAATTAGTAGTTTAAGCAAGCAGTAAAAAGACTGCATGGAGAGTTTGCAGAGAGGCAAACATTTTAACTCTCCATGCACTGTTTCCCTGTGAGGGGTTCGAACTTCGAAGTTCACAGGTATGCATTACTGTTTATGCCATGCATTCTTTTTTTTGGTGAGTGCTAAAAGAGTGGTGGTAACCTGTAGGTTAGGAGTGGAGGAGAGAACAGATCGAGCTAATAAGCACACTGAATCTATTGTCAAAATAAACAAATAATCTTTTTTTCATGAGAAAAAAATAATCTTATATAACTATCCCTCAGCTTTTGCTAATAGGCACAATCAAAAGCTGATTAAAGTAGTGGGTAAAAAATTCAATACCTCGAAATCAGAATTGTAATAATTCATACTCGAGGACAAATTAATCTTGCTTAGCTCATGCTCATGGACCCAGTACTTCTTGAGCCTCTCCTCCTGGTTCTTCTCCCTTACGTTCCCTCCCAATAATATTTATCCTAACAACAAATTCTTTAATAAGCATAGAATCCGTATAACCCAATGAAATTAGCATAAACCCTATTAAGAACTGACTTCTTAAGGAAATAAGCAAAAAAACAAACGAAAAAATTTTCACGGCTGAGTCTCCAAATGCAAAAACCAATTTAATGAACAAATTGTTAAAATCACATGATTTTCTTTTTATTGTAACCACCGCGTCAAAAAATAAGAAAATTATTCAAACATTGGATCTTGATTAACTGCTAGGGGAAAGGATATTTGGGAGTACCTTTGGTGTACCCGTGGTACTGCTTGTATAGCAAATGTTAGCAATGTCATCAGGTTTAGGAGGTCTAATTAAACAGCTGCAGGGTCTTTTGACCCTGTAATTTAACAAAGAGATATAAATTAGCAATAAGCTGTAACTCACCTAATATCAAAAGAACTCGTTATTAATGGATCTAACAGTTAGTATGATCCTTGATCCGATATAAAGAACAGTATTTGAACTAACCTCACTCTGTAATTTAGAAAAAGCAATAACTTCTATCATGTTAGTTGATTGAAGAGGTGGCGTATTTCAATCAACTCCACGGACAACCTGTGTCAATCAATGGAAAAGAAAAAAAATCAACTTAACACAAAAAAGACATGGATGTCCATGTAAGTATGTAACAAAATCTTAATATTTGAGATATGATCAAAATTTGCATGTACCACTATAAGGCGAACCGAGGGAAATTTTGATACAAAGCTCAACAACTGCAAATAAATAAATTTAAAATTGCAATAAACAGAATTAATATAATAATAATATTTAATATTAGAAAGCCAAAATATATTTGTGAGACTTATAATGCTTAAAGTTTGTGGCACATAAAATATAACTTATACAGAAGCATGATTCAAAATAAATTCAACAGCAACAGGGCCTGAAGTTTGAAATATAAATATTAGCACGACAATATAGGAAAAATAAAAAGATTTTCTTTCTTTTGAGAAATGTATTATACCAAGAGTATCAAGAGTATCATAAAGTGGGACAGAAACATATGAATAAGCAGAGCATGCATGATCCGCAATAATCCATTCTGGCCAGTTGATGAAGTATAATTTAATGCTTGATACCTATTTGACATGAAATAAAATAAACAATAATTAGTGAACCTTAAGACAACTATGTTAATCACTGAAGGAGAACTTTAGTCAGTATCCTTGTAAAACATAAAATAAAAGAATACTATATAGAAACTACAAAATGGTAAATATCTCTATGTCCATTAACATATGGAAAAAAATTATCCCTCTACCCTCTCTTAAGTATAATAAGCTAAGAAGACTCTTAAATTGTTCCATGTTTCTAATTTGTTTATTAACAGAGGGTCAAATGCCACCCAACTCAGCAAGGATGGGAAGACCATGCACTTGCCAATAGTTTTAGAAAAAGCAGAAAGGACTTGCAAGTGTTGAAAAAATGTATGATTGTCAATTTAAAAATTTTTATTAAAATAAAAAATTCAGAGAACATAGCAGAGTGTGAAATATTTCCTACGTATGCCAAATTTTTTAGCATAAGATCATTCTTGTTTTGCAAGCACACATACATGGTACTAAATTCTGAGATTTTGCAGGGTTATGCATGAAACTGAATCAGTATTGAAGTAAGAAAAGAACCTGAGGTATCCCATGATAGATAAGGCCAGAACCAATAGCAGACCGGGTTGTACTTGCCTCTCCATATGTCATCCATTTATATCTGTGGTGAAGTAATTATGATGATAATAAACAAAAATACTAAAAAATAATACATATTTAAGAGATCATAAGGAAAAAGAACACACAGGGTTCTTACTCTCCAACCGTTCCATCAGGACGTATTCTTGTTCCCAAGTATCTATAATCTCTAAACCTCTCAACAGCAGACCTAAAGTACCGTTTTTAAAGTAAAATTAATAATTTGCAAGAAAATATTAAAGTAAACAAAGGAAAAAAGGAAAACAATTGTGTCGTACATCCTTCATCAAGGTTAAATTAAAAAACTGATATCAGCTTAGAAACATGTCAATTTAATATATATATTACTAATTTAATAGATGGCGAATCTCTACAATGGCACAATCTCTAATAAGGTTGCAAAAGAAGCTTGGAAATATTTTAAAGAGAGAGAGGCTTCATTTTTTAGTTTTTTGCTGTTTACAACTAACTGAAATAATAATAATTGTGCCTTTATTTAAGAATACATAAAAAAAAATATAATCTTACACGAAATTATCATGTAATGTTCCAACTTCAGGCAGGTTTGGAAAGGAGAGTGTGCTGATCTGAATATTCCAAATAAATACATATCTTTAGCACAAAAAAAATTGATTAGCTATGGAAAAACTCCTAGAAAGGCATGAACCGTTCATTGTTGATGCTGCTTTGGTACTGGTAAATGTTAGTAATACATTTGGGCGCACAATTGAAATTAGTACTGGTATTAATACTGGCACTGATTTGTGACATTGTTACTCTTTTTTTTCAACGAAAAGGAGAAAATAATTTGAGGATTAATAAACAACAAACATGCCTGTAGACATTCCACTTTCGAGTGTGCAATTTTTCTAGAACATGACAGATTTCATTTTTTTTTTTTTTTGAAAGGATTTTTTTGACATAGGCCAACTTATTTGGCCATAACTCCGGTGGAACTTGCTTCAAAATCACCACAGATGACAACTTCCTCCAGGTTCACCAAAGACGACACACGCACTAAACACCTAGTAAAAGGGAAAAAAAAGACCAGCTAACCTGAGAAGATGGGAAGAGAAGAGACCAAATCTTGGACCCTGACAGCTTCCCAAACAGTACTGACACCAAGTAGTAAGTCTTGTAAGGAGCAGAAGGGAAGGAAAAATAGATTTTGCGATCAAAACCGAGTGCTATCGGAAGACTGATGGGTAAATAATTAAACAATTTATCAAGTATGTGTTCTTCTTAAATTGTATAACAACGTAATCAGATTTGTTACTCCTACTCTTCATATTGGAACAAACATTAATTAGTACACTGAAAGCATATCAGAGGGTAAGTGAAATCCTTAAATCCCACCTTACATTTCCTAGAAAAATTAGACAAAAGTTGTCTAATAAAATCCTGAAATCCCACCCTACATTAATTAATGCGGTACTTTGCTCTCTTGTTTCTTGATGAATACTGCATACGAAGAAAAAAAATTTGAACAAACGATAAAAAAGTTAGAAAAAAAAAGCACCTCACGAAATCAAACATTTAGTAAAAGTTCCAAACCACAGCTGAATCAAAATGTTTCCAGAAAAAAAATGAAACAAAGATAACGATGAGCACTTAAGCATATTCCTCGTTTAAGGTAAGAATGTATTAGCGAATGGGAGAAAGAGAGTACCCGAATTCGAGAGTTAGAAGGAAGGATCAGTCCTGCTCGCTGTTGGGAGAAAGTGAGGAAGAAGAGAAGAGAAACGCTGACTAAAACAGAGATGAAACGTAGGTTCGGTTTTTCCTCTTTCTTTTCTGAGTTCTGCGTAAAAGAAAAGAAATGGGGGTATGGGGCGTACGGAGGAAGATGGGGGAGAATATGCCGAAGGATCAAGAATATGCTCCTCGAACGGCCCGGATAAAGGGACGCAAACGAACAGCCAGGATCACGGAACTGTGCTATCTACAGTTCCACGTGCAAGTCACGCCGGACAAAATTTATATAGTTTTAATTTTAGTCTTCCTACCAATCTACCAAAAAAAAAAAACTGCAAATCTAAATCAATTTAAACCGGTGACGGTTGACTTACAAAATAATCACAATAAAACCTCCCTCTTTACACATCCCTTCATTGAGCAGGAAAAGGGAAAAATAAAACAAACACATAAAGACAAATATCAATGTGCTCGGACTTGAGTAGTAGTTGGTGAACAGAAGAAAAAAGCCATGGAGAGAACCTGTGAAAACAAAACTAAATAACTCTTTGTATTCTAACTTTAATGTCAACTATAGGTACATCACCGGCATGTTCATTAGTATTAAAAAATAATGCCGAAAGAATTACCTGGATTTTCTGGCCTTCTGCCGCTTCGCCAAACTATCTCATTCTCTTGCGCTCAGCCTATAAGGTGAATAAAAATATAATTAATTTTCATCATATATTGAAAAGAATAGAAGAAGCACAATTCCGATTCAGATTATAATGTAAAAAGTGACGGGTAGCAGTTTGGTACTGAATTCATCTTCAAAACTGGTACAATAAAGACATTCTATACCATTTCTAAACATGAAAGAATTGTGCATATCCATGGTAAGCATAAAGTTAATGTGAAGATAATTACAACGGGATCAGCAATTTAAAAAGTGTCTCTCTTTACTATACGATTTGAATCTCCATGGTGTCTCTTTAACAAATCCAATAGGATTTGATTTCAATCAATTGAATTTAGCAACTCTTAATTACTCCACCAGTGTACACTTCCAACATGATTGAGCATGTGCAAAAACCAAATCTGATAAAAAAGAGAAACTTCAGGTCGAAAGATAAAGGAATACCAGAATCCAAGTCCGTGTAGACTTGGACTTGTGATAAACCTTGCTCGTAGGTCCCTTTTAGTTTGTACTTAATTTTCTTCTCTCACTTTCTTAGATCATAAAAAGTTCGGAATAGAATACAGTGTGTACTTTTATACTGAAAAATATTGTTATATCAATATAAATTTCATATTACATATTGTTATATCAATATAAATTCGATATTATAAAACACATTATTCATATTACAAAGGGATTTGAATTTATCAGGATCACGTATGATTGATTTGAAGACAATTTGTATAGATCGAATTAGTGATCTTCCTGTAACTAAATTAACATACTGAGATGATCTATTTTGTTGGCTTTCTTTGGATTAATTGACGTTGTTATTGTCTATTTACCCTTTAATTTCGAATTGGGGGCGAAAGAAAAAAATAGAATAAAAAGAGAAATCATGCTAAAATAGAATAAAGGGGAAATTGGGGGTGAAAGCAAAAAATTCAGAAAGAAAATCGAAGCAACGAAGCAAAGAGAAAAAATCCCAATTATAGAATATATAAATCAAAGATCCCAGCGATCCTGTACTGATAATAGCATATGATCTAAAACCTAAATTTTGAGCATCCCAATTTTTCTGCCTCTTTTACATCTACGGCTGAGAGAGAAAATGATGACTGAAAGATGCGAAACACAGAGAAAATCAGTGTTGAGTAAACAGCCTGGAACACAGCTCCGTACAGTAGCACATGAATCTTGCCATTTACCATCAAGATGCTCATCGGACGGAGAAGATACCATCAAATGAGTGGCCAGGATGTTACGCGGAAATCAAACGGTCCAGATACGATTACTGTTTGCCAACAGTGCTTATGAATAGCAATGGATCCAGATCTATTTACTCCAGATTAATATATATGTTTCGATGTTTCGATGTGAGTGGGCTTAAAACCTCAAGAAGAGGCCAGAAAAGCAGACAGTCAGTTATTCATTTGCAGGGAGAGATTTGTGTGGTATGTAGAGTTGCTTTCGTAATATTGTCAAATAATTTGAAACGGAATTGCTTTTCATCATCCGCTTTTCGTCATCATTCTCATTATTTTTAGTAAAACGTGTTATCTCTTTTCTATTTTCAGCCAGCTTATTCAGAGCATGATGGGGATGATGGCGAAAAGAGGATGAGAGTTACTTAATATAATCAAAGGATTATGCAATTTCATAGCTAGAAACTTGTTAGAGTTACTTATTCAGAGCATGATGTAGAATTATGCAATTTCATAGCTAGAAACTTGTTAGAGTTACTTAATATAATCATGTAATCTTCCTTATCTTATAATAAAAAGAGAGCATGCTTATCTGTAAACGATTCATCAGAAACAAAGAAAATATTTTCTATTCCATTGATAAGAAATTAGTACCAGAGTAGGACATCTTTTTTGCATCTAAAAATTATGCAATTTCATAGTAGGACATCTTTTTTGCATCTAAAAATTAGTACCAGAGTTCAAATTTTATAGGACACCATACTATACAAAATCTTCCTGCCTTGACGTTTCAATTGTCCATTTGTTTATTTTGACACCGACCGTCAAAACCGGACAAATCTGACATAGACCTCAGATTATTAATTTAGCTTGTTCTATTTTTATAATGCCAAATTTCACGTACATTCTCTTCTGTTCGTGTATAAATTTGAATGATGATTCTTTTAATTGGTTTTCAACAGAAGTAGCAAAATAATAATTGGTGTAAGAACATTTGCAGCCATCACATATACACGATACAAAAATCCCCGTGAAGAAATTTTATACAATTTTGTGAGTTAATGAGAATATAAAATTCACAAAGTTGCCTGTGAAAAAAAAATTCACATATAACAAATCAGACTGTTGAATAAAAAAAAATTGATCTAACTAACATGATTTTAAGCAATCCTCACAACTCTAGTCTACTTTTCATTTTTCTCTGTACATGGAATCAATTATTACATAACTTACATAAATTACACCAAAACAAACAAGAGAGCTTCAAATTCAAGCCAACCCCCAAATAAATACAGGTGCAAATTCATGGATTGAACTGACCGATTAGGAGTTGATTCAATACCATAATAAGTCATCTAACCTCATCATATGTAACCCCGTCACTCCATTTCTCTATGACATGAAGGACCACAAAATGGCCGAAGTGTTACAATACAACAATCTAATAATTATACTTGTAACAACGACCAAATAATCATGAATATATGAGCCAATACCCAAATTGTTGCTCTAGATTTTGTAGCACCTGGCAAGTTAATAAATGTTCAAATAATTATGATAAGAGGGAATTAGAATGTTTACACAAAGAGAAAGTCAAAGAAATATAAACATACAGAAAGAAAAAGAGAGAGCTTACTATTTTTTGTTTGTGTGGCGGCTGGCAGTGCAGGGAAATTAACAGCTGAGGAGAAAAATAGATTTAGTATTACAAAAAGCAAGGCCAATTTTTTTTTTTTCCTGTATCTATACATACCCTTACCGGTACTAATGTTAGAAAGTATGTACCGTACTGGTATCGAAAGCAAATATTATAAATAATCATGACTGGTTTTGGTCGTCGGTTAATAGGCACCATCTCTAGCCAATAGAGCTTGAAAAATATTGACATTAATTTATAAAATAAAAATGAATTTTTTGGCGTACATTTCTTGCAAGAAGAAGTGGAGGCCTGAATAGAGGAAGGCCAAGGTGCCGCAATATTGTCATTCAAATCACATGTGAAGCTGATACCTGACACGGGATCTAATGTGGCATCTGATGGCATGCTTGGCAGGAGGCACCCAGATGCTGATCCAATGCATTTACAATTGTCAAATCTATACTGGAAAATATACATTTTTTCTAATACAAGAATTCAGTTGTAATTAATACCTTGTGTTCCAACTGATGGATGTTCCAAACCAGCAACCAAAGAAATGGAGAAAAGAAGATGACACAAAATTGTAAATTAGTTAGCCACACTAAAATAGATGGGGGAAAAAAAGATAAACCATAATGTAAAAGATAATATAGGAAGACAGGTGGTGCATGGACTTAGTACAAGGGTAATGGTGTTAAAAGACTTAAGACTAAATAAAATAGAAGCCTATTTAGCTTATCTGACGATTAAAGGTTTGGATGCAAATGAGAAAGTGAAATGGATATTTTTTTCCAACAAACACTTATCTTAGGGTCGGTGTAAATATACAAAAAAAAAACCCAAAATATATACTGATAAATAAGTAGGCACCAAGTTTGTAGGACTGACCCATCAAAAGAGAAACAATACAAAATGAGAGTAAAAGGTAACCTTGGAGAGAGAAATCCTTGAGAGTGATACCACACAAGGAATAAGCATCTGCAGTTACGTTCATCTTTTGTAGCTTTAGACCAAGACTCGAAGCACAGTCAAGAGCTTGTAGATTAGTAATGAAGCTCTGCTTTTGCAAGTGAGAGACGTAGCTGTCCATGGCCTTGCAACAGATTGACCGGCTCTCGATCTTCCCTCCACACTCCTTTGCAACCTTCCCCGTGTCGGGGAACACTAGTGGACAGACTGCTCAAGGAAAGGCCAGACAAAATTAAGGCATGGTCTGGTGATGGAGTTCAATATAAATCAATGGTACCATGGGCCACATTTTGCCAACTTTGAATTGACCTCAAATTTCTGACAATGGCGCGAAATCAGTAGGTCAACTAGCCACTAGGTACATATAAGGCATCAAACAGTTCAGTAAACAAATCGCTGACACAAGCATCAAGTTTGTAGTTGTAATTTTAAGATGCAAACCTTACCCTCATTAACATTACAATTGGAGATCTGTCTGAGCATCTTCTTTGCGGGCCCAGGCTCAAGCCTACTTGAGAGCCACCTCACTACTATCCTCCTACAACTTTCCACCTTTTCCTTTCCGCTAGTAACTGCACTTGCACCTGAACCCGCTGCCCCATTACCCCTCACAGCAATCTTCCTTGCTGCCTCCTCAATTGCATTCTGACAAACCCTGCTACAACATTCATTAACTGGGTCCACCTTCTGACAGGCTTCCAAAACCCTAGAGGAATCGACCACACTCTCAAAGGAGTCCACATCCTTTATGGGGCACGATCCCTCCGTTAAGTTTGATAGATGCATAGCACAGATAGACTTGAGGTTTTCCTCTGAGCCACGGCTAGAGAGAAGCTGCTGGATATCAGAGAGGCAGTGGTTTGCATGGACAGAGTCCAGGGCGAGTTGCCCAGTCTGGAGGCTCGATTGGCCAATTAGGATTGTTAAGGTGGTGTCGAGCTGTGGGCAACAGATTACATTGGCGAGAAACGGAGCAAAGGTCGCAAGGCAGTCAGTGGCAGTGGTTGTGATTAGTGAGTCAACCGAGGTGAACTTTAATGTGCATTGACCTGTATGAAAAATATAAACTAAGTTGAAGCCATGGTTGGATAAGCTAATATGTTACTCAATATAAAGTCAGGTTTAGTTATGCAGTAAATTGCATGTCAGCCACAATTCTATCAGCCTAAACTACAGTTATTTGTTCAGACTTTCAGAGGATCTCAGAATCAGGTACTAACAATCTCTACCAAATATTACTGTACCAGTTTAGGAACTGTGTATTGGCAACGCTATGTCACTAAATACTAAATAGATAATTATTTATTCGATCCTCTACCACAACATCATGCTATAAGATATCATCTTATAGTAACAAACAGATAACATTTGCAGTATTGTCTACCATGTATGAAACAGACTTCTGGTAAATATAGGTATGCACCTTCTCCAATGGTCATCAACATTGGTACAATACTAATTTACTACTAATAAGTTCTGTTACGTGGCATACTGGCATGTCATTTTAACCGGTCACATGCAACAGGAAACGAAAGAAAAATAAAAAATCAAAGAAAAAAATGAAGTTCTCGATGCATCTAGTAACCTGACAACTTGGGTGTACTGATGTTGACAAAAGAAGACAGGAGAAGGCGAGATTGAAGGGTACAATGGAAAGGGGGAACCGCTTGGAGGAATCTCTGGCACAAAAGGGGCGTCCTCTTCATTCAGCTCTAGTTCATGCACCAACGGGAGGCCTCCAGCAAGGACCATACTACCTGGTGACGCTAGCAAGAGATAAATTATGCCTGAAATGTTTATATAGGAAAAACAGATAATGCTATATAAGATAATCCAATAACAAATCTCTCTTGTCATTTATTTACTTGACTAGCATGCATTGCGGATTACAAACACAACATGCTGTGAACACAGATGAGGACTGTGTATGGTGCATACCAGTTCTCACCAGCAATGCAATAATCCCATTACATAGAAAAACTAGACAGGAAGTGCCACAGAAATTCAGTTTGAAAGAGGTATGTCTTAACACTAGATTCAGTTCTTCGACTTATGGAAGCTTTTTACTGTAATAATATCTCCATGACTTACCAAAATAATTCACTACACTTACAGTTTAACTCTGCATTATATTGATTGTTGCAGCATTACCTGAAGATTATGAGAATTTGACAAGTACTACAGGTCCATTCCAAAACCCTTGATTGTACAGAAAATAAATCCCAAAATAGGAGTTTCTAAAGTTTCAATCTTTAGCTCAAATTGAAAGCAAACAAACGCAGACTTGCAAGTCTCCTCCTTCTTAAACCTCATTTTCCATGAATGCAGAGGAATTAGATAATAATCCTCTCACAAAAATCACAAGATGAAAAAGGAAAAGGGAATCTCTGGTTAAAAACCCATAATGCTCAATAAAATGGTTTCCAAACCCAAAAATCAACCCAAAACGCACAATCACATGTGAATTGGCTGCAAAAAATTTAAAAGCAATTGTTTCCGACAAAATACGATCACCAATAGGGATTAAAACGAAATAAAATGACAAAAGGACTACTTACACAAGAGTAAAATGAGCGGAGCGCGAAGACCCATTTCTCTTATTCTTAATTTTATGCCTTTTTTACAAGTTTTTGGGACCTTGGTTTTTATGAGATTAAGCAGCTTGGTGCTGCTCTTTTTTTTGCTTTGCTTTTTCAGTGTGAAGTGAATTAGAGGAAGGAAGTAGCGAGAGAAAGAGAGAGAGTTTTTGTGAAGGTCCTCTGTTATTTCTCCTAATGGGGAGGGTGCAATAAATGTAGTCCTAGCCGTTGATACCAAGTAAAGACAGCAAATGATTTTCCACAGTGTGTGTGTGTGTTTTTTTTACTTCCCCATTTATGATTAATCAACTAATGAAGAATTGATTAATCGTTTTAAAGAAAAGATATACATTAAAAGTCAAACTATGATGATAACCATGAATATTGTATTTCATAATTTATTGAAATTAAAATGAAAACGAAAACATATGTAGTTGAAAAATGTGTCTAATTAGATGCAACATGAGAAAAATAAAACGATAAAAAAAAATTACATTTTTATTTTTTTTTACCTAATCATATGATTTGATATATTAGTTTCTAACTTGCATCATTGTAATATATGGCATGTGTGAATTGACTAAATTCAAATATTTCTTATCTACATCACCAAATTTCAAATTTTGGACTTTGTTCTTGTTTGGTCATAGTCTTGGTAGAGTCAATCATAACTTGTGTGGAATACTAATCAGAAGAGTCTAACAAAGAGGATCTAAAGCACCGAAATGAAATCAAGTCCCACGCGGGACCGTGCAGCTCACAAATCACAGCCGTATGATTTAATCTCAATGGCAAAGGAAGTCCCGTGCATGTAACTAGATTAATAGGCCCAAACAGTCCAGATCAGATCGGACGGTTCGTAGGCTGTGCTGGACAGTCCCGCGCGGGAGCGAATGAGGATTCCTAAAGCACCTAGTCCACACACAAGTAATTTTAGTGATAAATTATAAAGTAGGAAAGCAAACCATACAATTTCAGAACTCTGTGATAAGTGTAATAGCAGGAAAGGGGAGGGAAGAGCAGCAAGAGAGATTGCACAGAGGAGAAGGGAAGAGTGGGTGGAGCATTAAATGAGGGCAGAGGGGCATTGAATTAATTGATGGCGGTTATTGGACACAACTACTAGTGTGCAATTCAATTTTGCGGAGCCATCTTTTAATGCCTTTCATATGCCTTCTGTTTCTTCACTTATTACTCTCTTTTATTTCACATTTTTATTTATTTTTTTCATGATCCATAAATATTTTATGACCCATAACATAATTTGTTAATTGTTATTTACCGATTCACCAACGCGTAACCCCAAATGTGATGTTCATTGATTTAACATATGAACTTCTCTTTTAATTACAGTTTATATGGGGAAAAAAGAATTGAATTTTAGTGTTGCCATTATTTACCAAAAATTTCTGTCCTAAGCAAAATTTTAAAATGTGATTTTTGCAGTATAACGGTACAAAGTTGATTTAGAGATTCGGTATTATATCAGTGATATATCGAAAAAAAACGGTGTGTATAAAAAAAATTTATACAACTAGCCTATCTTATCAATTAGTTGATAAATTAAAATATAAAAAATTAACAAGTTAAAATGCAAAATGAACAAAATCAAAGTTTTAAAAGCTAAACGAATTAGGACTTGGTATGGATTTGTATTCAGCAAAAAAGAAAATTTGTAAGTTGAATGATTCATCCGTTTTTACGCCGCCAAATGCCAAAATTTTAAGTTATATCGCTGATTTTTCAGAAATATAACGCTACCGTTATTTCGTGCTTAGTTGTTGTAACGTTGATGCATTTTTCTCTAAAAACTCGTTATTTAAGTCATAATTGTGTTATTTCGATCAAATTTAAAAGCTTGGTCCTAAGTAATTATCATAGGCCTTAATGCCTTAATACGTATTTTTGAACGTTAGAACTTAAAACTGGCATAAATTTTGATAGGAACATCCGTTTGGGACGATTGACCTGCGAGAAGATCTACTGGGTTTATGTGCCAAAAAACGCTGTCTAAACCTCCGAAATTCATTTTGAAAGTTTTCAAATCTAAAAATAATATAAAATTACTATAATTTATTTTTAATTACAACAAAAAAAAGTTAGTAGATAAGAGCAGGAAGTAGAGATGTAGAGGTGATTGTTAAAAATTGAGCATAGTAAAGAAGAGAGAAAGATAGACTAGTATACAGAGAAAAAAAAAAGAGAGAGAGACTAATTGAAAAATAGAAATAAGATGAGAAAGAGAAGATGAGATGAGAGTAGATATGTATAATATATATTTTAGTATGCATAAATATTATATAGATTATATTTATAATTTAATATGTTTAATTTTCATTTATATTTATTTTAATTATTTTTTTTTATGAATGTTATTTCTTAATTATATGACAAATACTAAAATTTTAAAATAAAGTATGGTGAAAAAAATGCAACTTATTGCAAAAATAAAATAATATAACTTAATAAAAAAAATACGTATCAACAATATCAAAATCATAAAAAATATTAAAATCAATATTCAAAGTACATAAAAAAAAAAGAAAATTACCAATATCGTTCTTTCAAATAACATAATTCGGATTAGTGTAGTAATAGTTCCGAATTTTTTCAATATTTTAATATTATTTTTAATTTGGAAGAAATGAAAGCATGTGTGTTAACTGGAAAATCACGGCTGATCAAGGCAGTAAAAAATATATATATATTTCTGGATGTGGGCTGGGCCTGACGTGAAACAAATTGCAACAATTTGAAAATTGTCTTGGAAGCCTTATATTACCGGAATTTTAAAAAATAGTATTAAATTAATATAATATATTAAAAATAATATCAATATAATAAGTTTAATATAAATAGTATCACGAGATCAGAATCCTGGATTCCGAACGTTAGATCGGAATCCATGATTCCGATCTAAGCTTTGATCGGATTCTGAGTTTCCGATCTAAGCTTAGATCGGAATCCGAGATTCCGATCTAAGCTTAGATCGGAATCCGAGATTCCGATCTAAGCTTTTTAATTTTTTATATATTATTTATTTATTTATTTATTTAATTTATTAATTAGTTTAATAATTAGAAAAATAGATAATATATTGTAAAAATATTGAAAAAATATGGAAAAATTCAGGAATAATTAAACTAAATTTTATATGTAATTTAGTATTTTTTGGGAAAATTAAATTTTTTTTCCTTTTATTAGTTTATTAATTAGTTAATTAATTAGAAAAATAGATAATATATTCTAAAAATATTGAAAAAAATATTAAAAAATCAGGAATAATTAAAAAAAATTTATATTTAATTTAGTATTTTTTTTGGAAAATTAAATTTATTTTCTTTTTAAATAATTTATTTAATTAAATATAAATTTAATTAATTTATTTAATTAAAAATGAATAATTGAGTATAAATTTTTAATTAATTTAAACAACCATTTGATATGCGTCCCGGATGTCGTCCTCTGTATATATTATTTTCATATTATATATTAAACAATCATATCGAGTCTCATGATCAAGGAAGCACTTTCTGGATTGCGTTAGAAAGGAATCACACGAGATTGATGTTTTATTGAGACGGAGAAGAAAGACTAAATTCACTTGATTTACTGCATTTCTCTTTTTAATAATTAATTTATGATTTTATAAACATTTTTAGTAGTTTAGAGTGGTTTTTAGGTTTGCAAACTTTCAAAGTGGATTTTGGAGGTCCAGAGAGCGTTTTTTGGCCTCGAAAATGGTTGTTACGGGATTTCACCCCCGTAAAATGCGTAGATCTCGTCGCCAGCTTTCCGGAATGTCCTCGATCGCCCCAAACAGACTTTCCTATCAAAAGTTAAGCATGTTTAAAGTTTTAATGTTCAAATTATGCCTTTGTATCCCTGCAAATGCAGAAAGGATTAATAAAACATTGAACATTCTGAAAGGATTATGCCTTTGTATCCCTGCAAATTCTGAAAATTTATAATCATTTTTAAATGGTACAATTCTGAAAATAAGTTATAAAAATTTATATTTTAATTAAATAAATTAATTAAAATAAAAATAAATTTAATTTCTCCAAAAAATACTAAATTACATATAAAATTTAATTTAATTATTCCTGATTTTTTTCCATATTTTTTCAATATTTTTACAATATATTATCTATTTTTCTAATTATTTAACTAATTAATAAATTAAATAAATAAATAAATAATATATAAAAAAATTAAAAAGCTTAGATCGGAATCTCGGATTCCGATCTAAGCTTAGATCGGAAACTCAGAATCCGATCAAAGCTTAGATCGGGATCCTGGATTCCAATCTAACGTTCGGAATCCAGGATTCCGATCTCGTGATACTATTTATATTAAACTTATTATATTGATATTATTTTTAATATATTATATTAATTTAATACTATTTTAAAAATTTTCGGCTTATATTAGGAATGAGAAATAATAACGGGCATGTGCAGTTTTCATCGTCATTTGAACAAAATGAACACACAAAATAGACAAAATGAACATCTAAATGATCAAAGTGAATACATACAATAAGTAAGTTTTGTTATCTTGTTCAGATTTTTATATGCATATTCAACTTATATTTATTAAAATTATTTTTTTTATGTGTTTACTTTGATCGTTTATATGTTCATCTTTATCTATTTTACGTGTTCACTTTGTTCAAGCGATGACAAAACTGCAAATAACAGTAATCACTTTCCATTAGCAACACCCATCAATGATTCTTCTAGCTTTTGATTAAAGAATCATTCTATAATTTTGGAAATGCAACCAAAAAATAATGAATAAATAAAATGACCTATGTATATATAATAGCAAACAGCTAAAGCGCTAATAATGGTGCTAAAGGGGTTTGCATAATATATGGATTCTCCTTTAAAGGAACTATTTTTCGATATGAAAATTTGTTACTGTTTTCCAGAATAAAATTAAAAGGGAGGCAATACTCGAATGGCCAATAACTCATACGTAGGGGTGCATAACGTGGAAAACGACCACGAAAATGGTCATTTTCGTTAACTGTTGCATTGATGCACGAAATTTTTTTATTTATTGCATTGATTGTTGCATCCGTTTAACACATGTTGCGTTGATCATTTCGTTGATGGGAACGATTAAAACGGTTATAACCGTCTTTGACTACCTAATTGTTTTGCATTTTTATTAAGATGCAAGAAAATAAAATATTCTGCATTTTGTATGAAACGGAGATAGAGAAATGATAGGTTAGGTCACGCGGGAAAGGGGGAGGAGGCACCATCATCACCTATCGCTCTCAACGGTGATTGTACTGGGTGGTGCAGAGGCGAGAGAGATAGATGTAACTGTGTTCGGCGGAGAAATGACGGAGCGAGCTGCAAAAATCTAATTTTACTCATTTCTCCCTCGATCTCTCCGCTGAGGTCCTCTGCAATCTAATAATAAAACCATGAAATTTTTTTTGACGAAATGCACGAAATAAACGACCACGAAACATACCAGTTTCACCAATCGTTCCGTCTGAGACGAAACAATATTTCTATTTGCGTTAGTTGTTCTATTCCTTAAACGAAACTGAAATCCTTATCCGTTACCGTTCCGTTCCGGACGAAACGAAACGAAAGAACGATTGAAACGGCTACCGTTTTCAGCCCTACTCATACGATCATCGATCCATAACTAATTTCACAAGGCCATGCACACTCTAAATTAATATTGACTTTTTTCCTCAAAAAAAAAAAAAAAAATTAATATTGACTTTCATAAATTGATCATATATTTATCTATTAAGCTTCTGTTAAAAATAGGAAAAAACTGCGGTCTACTCTAGAAATAAAAAAATAAATACTCATATTAAGTTCCGTCTCTACTGACTTCAAAGCAATCATATTGCATTATTATAACAAACTGGGCCATTAATATTTATGAATCAATTAATAACCAACCAGAGAGGGTTGTGACCATGGGGCATGGGCCCATATAAGTACACAAAATGGGGGTTAGTATGCACCATTTTTTTTTCAATTGAACAGGTATTTTTATAATTACAAATAAGATTTTTTAAGAAAATTAATTTTAACTCTATAATAATATGAACTTTTTTTAATCTCCACTAGATACGAATCATACTTTTGATATAATGATTACATTAATATCGTGATTCGAATAATGCTTACACATAAGTATTTTATTTTACTAAATGACTTCTCTTTTGGCAGTAACATGACTGTAAGTTTGTAGCCCGTTCTCACACGGAGTCATAGCCTCCGTTTGAATGCGTTGAGAAGAAGTAGGAAGAAGGGAAGAAAAAAAATTATAAACAATTCAAACTCTTCACAAAGTTACACATTTTCCAATACTTTTTCTCACTTCTTCCCTTCTTCCATTCTTCCCACACCTATCCAAACGGAGCCGTAGTGATTATATGTGTTTATACAAGTATTAACGTACTATTTTAGGTTAATTGCATCAATTTTGTCTTTTTCTACACAGGCATTTCTTCAAAAGTAAAAAAAAAAAAAAAGTTGATTGGGCGGACACACCAAATCATACCACAAGGACGTGCAGAAAAATATCATTGGTTGGGGTCAGTTATGGCCAGGAATGAAGGCCCGGTATCTAACAACCAAACCACACCAAATTACCAAAAATATATTTTCCCACGGGAGAAAATTCCAAGCGCATGTGAATGTGATGTGGCAATTATTTACTACTAGCGAAGTGAAGTGCCTGCTGCGAGAAACATCGATGACGAGTATTGATTCATAAAATAAGAACATGAATTGCCGAAGCTGCTGTAGTGCAGCTGGTATGGCATTAGTCTCTTACGGGAGAGATCAAAATTCGATCTCCACTGTCCACTGATGAGTGGAGAAAAGATAGGATGGGCATGTGGGCCTACGGACATATGTCAAAAAAATAATAATAAAAAAAAATAAGAACATGAACAAAAATATCAACAAAAATATCTTTAGATTAGTTTGTTTCTAACCGAAATTAGTTTTATTTTTGTTCCAACAAAATTATGGAAATAATTGTTCTTATTCCACACATTTCCAAACACGAGGCGTTTGGATCATCTAAGAATAAAATTAGGATTAGTTATTCGAAGTAAAAAATATTATTCCTACACGATTAAGAATGTCTTTTTTTTTATCTAGAGTGTTTTTTTTAAATGGTCCAACATTTAGATTAAGTTTTTAATCCTAGGGTGTTTGATCATCTTCTTAATCCGAATCAGATTAAAAAGATGATCCAAACACCCTAGGATTAAATCTTAATATGGATGTTAGACTATTTAAAATAACACGCTAGATCACAAAAAAATTTATTCTTGATCATTTAAGAATAATATTTTTTTTCTCAGAATAACTAATCCTAATTTTATTCCTAGATGTGTTTCAGAGTTTATCTTTTGTTGGCACCAAAAGTAACTGACATATTGACCGTCACACGTGATTATTATTTATTAATTACCTACTTAAAACTGCTAATATATGTGTGCATCATAAACCGTACTGGATTCCGAAAAATTTCGATAATATCAGACACCATAATAGTGACCGTAACGACGGTATCTAGTATTGTGAGAGAAAATACCGGATAGTTTTAGAAAATACTGGATTTCGACCACCAAGCAGGTATGGATGCTGGTACGATTTTAGAAACACTAGAAATAGGTACAACCTACTCGAATTTTTTTTAGGACAAGATGGGTTAAGTTACCTGCCCTCCCCTCCCGCATCGCCCCTCTGTTCGTGCCTCTTCCCACTTGATTCCCTCCCTTCTCATCTTTCCTTCTCTCATCCCTCTGCTCTTCTCTCTAACCTCCTCATTGTCTTCTCTCCCCTGCCCTTCTCTTCCTAGTCCTCTAGTATTTGTCTTTTTTTCGACAAGACACTCCTTTGATTGCAATTAAATACTCCCTTATGTTATATCTCTACGTAAATTACAAGATATTTCCTTATGAAAATATAAATATTTCCTTGAGAAAAATAAAAAAAACTCCCTTATAGTTCTTGGTTTCTCCTTTAAATTAACCACATATTTACACTTATTTGGTACTCTTTTGATACTTATTATTTACTCCCTTATATTTATCATTTACTCCTATGTAGTTACTAGTTACTCAGTTAAATTAACCATGTACTTACACTTTTTTAATATATATATATATATATATAAAAAAACTCATTAATTACTCCTTATGTTTAATAAATACACTCATGTATCTTTTTATCTATTTCCTTAAATGGATTTTAAGTTTGACGAAGAATTTGTAAGAAGATGAAAAAATATCAAATTAAAGTGCTAAGAACTCCCAATTTGACATGAGCAGAGAGAAACAAGAGGACATAGACATTGCGAAGGAGCGGATATAGGGGATAAAGGGGATATGGATTGATAGTAGAGGATGGAGAGTAGAGAGAATACAGCTTCCGAAGGAAGAGGAGAGAATGGAGTCAGGGGTGAACAACGAAGGGTGAGGATGAGAGAGATGAGAAAAGAAATGAGAAAGTGAAGAAAAGGAGAAGGAGAAGGGGTGGAAGGGAGACGTTCAAAAAATAGAGGCGAGAGGGTAGAAAAGATGCGCGTGAGAGTGAGGAGAGATGGATCGCCCGGAGACAGAGGGGGGAGATTGAGAGAGAAGGTGCACGTGAGGGTGAGGGTCGCGTGTGAGGGGAGACAGAGGGGGAGGGAAGATGAGAGTAAGGAATGCGCATGTGATTGTTTGATTGTGCGTGGGGTTGATTGTAAGAACTAAGAAGTAATTTTCAATAAAATTAGCTTAGAATATATTATTTATTTATTTTTGGTAAATACTTGACTATGTTATTTTGGAGAATAACTAATGTGCCATAGAGTCGTTTTTTGAGATCGAAAGTTCAAATGTTCAATCCGAACTGTTCAACTTGATCGCCATATTGAAATATCCTTGGATACCAAATTATTTTTTTCGAATTTTTCAGCTATTTATTATGATATTTAAAAAAATATATATTATAGTTGGAGTATTTCAGACCCTCCAATTTGAAAATATCATAATAAATAGTAAAAAAATTCGAAAAAAATGTAAAATTTGGTCTCCAAGAGTATTTCAATATGGTGATAAACTTGATCGGTTTGGATTAATTGATTGAATTTTGGATCTCGAAAAATGACTCAAAAGAGAAATGGATGGCATTGCCATCTATGATGAGTTGCAACTCATCAAAGGGTCGATGAGTTGCGATCAAAATTTCTAGATCAAGTTTAAAATGACCGATTCAAACCGTCCAAGACGATCTCCCTTTTGAAATCTCCATGTAGACCAAATTTTATATATATTTTTTTTTAAGTGTTTTTTTCAGATTTTCAAAAAACGGCTGTTTTTAATGGTTCAGAACTAATTAGATTAACGATTTTCTAAAATTTCAAAAAATACCTAAAAATATTGAAAAATTATAAAATTTGGTTTGCATGGAGATTTAAATACGGAGATCATATTGGACGGTATGGATCGGTCATTTTGAACTAGATCTAGGAGCTTTGATTGCAACTCAATGACTCTCTCGTGAGTTGCAACTCACCATGTGTTTGGTTCGCTCAAGAACAGGGGACGAACAGCGGCCCATGAATAGACCCACGAACAAGTTCCAATTCATGAAAATCGGGTGTGTTTGGCACCATTCGTGAACTAGAAGTTCGCGAACTAGGCTAGTTCGCGAGAACCAAACAACCCACGAACTAGACTGTTCGTAAACTTCTTGGCTAGTTCCTAATTCCTCGATTTTCATGAACTAGGAGTTGTTCGTGGGCCGTAGTTCGTCCCTATTTCGTCCGTTGTTTGTGAGCAAACCAAACACACTAGGAACAAGAGAGAAGTTCACAAACTACGACTGTTCGTAGGTTGTTTGGATCTCGCGAACTAGTCTTGTTCACGAACTGCTAGTTCTGTAAATGGTGCCAAACACACCATATATAAAGCAGATAATTTTACGACGGGTAATTTGTCTTATAAACACTATACATGATTCAGGACTCGTGGATCTGGCGCGGTTTTATATTGAATAAATTGTGCTACAATTATCTAATTAGATCTAATGATGTTCATTTCGATTTGTGAAATTATTAGGACAGTGACATGATTAATTTTTAATTCAATTCAATTCGTACGGACTTTATCACTTATTCTGTGAAAACGATCTATGGACGTTGAATTGGTAGTACTGTAGTAGAGTTTTTGACTTTTTGTACATATCTCAATAATTAATTTTGCACGAATATTATAACATTCAGACTGTCGCATAATTGGTCGATGCACCTGGTGCCGTTTGACAGGAAATCTCAGTCTAAAATGTCCTGCCGTGTACAAATAATTATAGAGACAATTGTATTAATTCCGCTGAGTAATTTTGTGTTTGGCACCTTCTCCTCGGAGAAATGTGATTTTTCTCCTCCTCTTGTTTCTTTGAACTCCAAATTCAACTCTACCAACGCAGATCACATTACAATACAAAATACAAGAGCACCATATATTCCGAAAAAAAAAAAGAAAAAATACTACCTACACGATCTGGCTAATAATATTCTCTAATACAATATATAATTATAATACCCCATCATTTCCCACCAAACCCCGAATTAATTTCTTTCTCAGTAGTGTCTCAGGGACAAGTCATACAAGCACCACCCCACCCCCTTACAAAAAGAACCATAAATAAAAACAGAGAGGAAAATCACCTCACCTCCGATTTGACCATCCAGCAGTATGTCTATGTCGGGTGAATCGGGCCATGGGTCGAGAACTCAGCTCGAGCGCATACTGACAGATGCATCCATTCCGATTGGCAATCGTGTCAGACGGGCCGCCCTGATCGAGATGAGAATGCTGGTGAAACTGGCGGTGCCAGCCGTTGTGGCATACATGATCAACTACTTGATGTCGATGTCAACGCAGATATTCTCCGGCCACCTCGGCAACTTGGAGCTTGCGGCTGCCTCCCTTGGCAACACCGGCATCCAAATCTTTGCATATGGCCTCTTGGTACTCATCCACCCACAATATATTAAATATTTATTCTGCTTTTTACTTAGATTTTTATTGGTGAAACTTTTCATGTGCAAGTTTGAAACTATGGCCCTGATCAAAATGAAGTTTACGTGGGATTTCATTTCATTTCATTTCAATTGAATTGATTTCATAGGATTTCGTTGGATCTAATTACATAGGAATTTCAACCAAATGACACCAAATTCCTTCATTTTGATCAAGAATTTTCCAACGAAATGAAATGAAATGAAATCCCACGCTAAAAAAATGAGATTTTGATCAGGGCCTATGTAAGACTGTAAGAGCACTTCTTTAAACAGGGTATTTGATAACTTCATCTTTATGGATTGAAATTTGAAATTCACACTAGTTTTCTATTCGTTACTTGAGAAATGATTAAATGAAATTAAATGCTGATTTTGGAGTATATATATGTCTAACGGCACATAGGATTGTTATAACAATAGTAATTTAAATTTATTCTGGAGATCACATGACATCAAAAAGCAAACCAAATTTGAGAAACGGTAACGAAATAGGACGCGTGAGCTAGCACACAAAATCCATCCCTATATGCTCGTATATGGTTTTTTTGTTTTTTTTTTTTTGCCTTATATTTGTATCCCACTTTTAATTTGACATGAAAAAACGTAAAAAAAAAAACAACAACAATTATGCCTAATCTAACATTGTTTGCATTAGGCGCTCTTTTACTTGATCACTTTTATGCTAATTAAACCCTCAAAAAGATTCATATATATAAACATATTTAATATTTATCTATTTATTTTTTTCATTAATTGAAAAAGGCCAGAATAACGAACAGTTTCATTGAAAGAGAAAAATAGTCAAACGAGTACCAACATGCAGGTACCAATTCCTGTATCCAATTCAAAACACAACTTCTTCGTACATATCGCAAATTCCACGATATTTTGTAGTCACTACTTAGTTCAAAAAAGAAAGGCAGAGGAAATGAAAACAGACAAGTTTATGCACCAAATTGCCCTAAAAAACAATATCAAAAGTGCAGATCAAGCTCCAAAAACTGCAACAATTGCTAATTTTGTGAAACTTAATGTAAAAAGATGCTAAAGATATAATTGTACTAATCCCAAATGATACAAGAAACTACATTTTCTACTCCAAAGTATCCATAGCAGATTCTGCTGTTTTCTGATGTTTTAAGGGGATGCAACAATTAATATGCCAGAAAAATCAATACTAATACATCAAAGGGAAAATTACTATCATGTCTAGACAACAGCATTATTCCTAGCATAGAAACAGTTGACTGAGATGATCAATTTCTTGAGGTAGACCACAAAATACATAACCATCGATCGATCACGCCCTAATCAACATCGTTTTACTAAATTGTCTGTATTCAAATCTTTTTCTTCTAAGTAGTTAAATATATAACTAACTTGATAACTCTACAAGCAAATTAAGATTTCAATGTTTGCAATTCAGCTAGGGATGGGGAGTGCAGTGGAGACGCTGTGCGGTCAGGCATATGGTGCACAAAAGTATGAAATGCTCGGCATCTACCTTCAAAGATCGGCAGTGGTTCTGTCGATATGCGGCATTCCCCTGGCAGTTATCTATACTTTCTCCCGACAAATACTGATACTCTTAGGGCAGTCCCCAGATATCGCCAAGGCCGCTTCAATATTTGTGTGTGGTCTAATCCCACAAATATTCGCGTATGCCGTCAACTTCCCAATTACAAAGTTCATGCAGGCTCAAAGCATTGTGGCCCCTAGCGCGTACATCTCAGCTGGAGCACTGGTGGTGCACCTTGTGCTGAGTTGGCTGGTGGTTTACAAGGTGGGCCTCGGCCTCCTGGGGGCCTCTCTGGTGCTCAGTCTCAGCTGGTGGATCATAGTCTCTGGGAAATTCCTGTACATTGTGATGAGCCCGGAATGTAGGTGCACGTGGACCGGGTTCACCTGGCAGGCGTTTGTCGGCCTGCCTGAGTTTTTCAAGCTGTCAGCTGCTTCTGCAGTGATGCTATGCCTAGAGGCATGGTACTTACAAATCATAGTGCTCATTGCCGGACTGCTCGAAAATCCCGAATTAGCCCTCGACTCACTCAGTGTGTGGTAAGTACAAATACTTTTTCTTCTTTATTTTCTATCTCTTGTTTGGATGAATTAATTAACAAGATTAAGTTTCATTTAATCAAGTAATTATTCGTTTGTTTGTGCAGCTTGACAATATCCGGGTGGGTTTTGATGATCTCCTTTGGCTTTAATGCTGCGGTTAGGTAGCATTTGTACCTTAAATTAAAATTGATGAAGAAAATCCCTTGATAAAAAGAAAAGAAAACATATATCTAAACTTGCAGCGTGAGAGTGAGCAATGAGCTCGGGGCCGGGAATCCTAAATCGGCGGCATTCTCGGTTTTGATGGTGATGATGCTATCATCACTGATATCGATCATCGTGGCGATCGTGATCATGTGCCTTCGGGATCGCATCAGCTATTTCTTTACCGAGGGGGAGGCTGTTTCTCAAGCCGTTTCTGATCTTTGCCCTTTGCTCGCCACCTCCATCATCCTAAGCGGCATTCAACCTATCATGTCTGGTATAGTATATACACTACACGTATATAATCATAATCAATTAAATAAATGTTTCAATTTTGATTTGACTCTCTTACATACTACTCAAAATCAACTTAACATAAGAAAATAATAGGGGTTCCAACTTTTTTTATTCTCTTACTGAAATTGTGACGTTAGGGACTTCTAACGGTCAATATATATTTTTCCCCAAAACTCAACAGACTTTTTAATGTGTATAAGGGACTGATCCAAAAAAAAAATTTAACCAAGGCACCATTATAATATAATAAAATTAAAAAATAAAATAAATAATAAATTTAATAAATAAAATCATTCTAAACATATATAATTGAAATATTACAAAATACATCATGTTTTTAATAAATCTAATCAATTTTTCATGATCTTTACTTCTCTATCAATTACCAAAAACACAAAAAAGTTAAAACAACATATTATTTTTAGGCATGTCCAATATCTTTTGAATTTTAGTTTAGGCACTATGATTTTTTAAGTCCGAACACCTATCAAATCCTACTATCCATGTACTTAATTTTTCAAAAACGACCACAGGGGGTCCAGTATAATTAAAAACTTTTTTTTCCCCTCTTATAACTAGTTGACTTTACTTTTCCACTGATATTATGTAATTAAGGTGTGGCGGTGGGATGTGGATGGCAAAAGTTTGTGGCTTATGTAAATGTGGGATGCTATTACTTTGTTGGTATTCCCCTTGGCGTTCTTCTCGGATTTAAATTTTCCTTGGGTGCAAAGGTGAATTTGTCTTAGTTAAAATTGAGCAAATTTGGAAGCTTATTAATGCAGTAAACATGTCACTTAGTTGTCGTGCGTGATGTTTTCAGGGAATATGGGGTGGTATGCTTGGAGGAACATGTATGCAGTTTCTTATCCTTCTTTCTGTTACAATTAGAACGGACTGGCATAAAGAGGTACCATATATACCATAACTGCTTTTATTATATGGCTTAAATGTTTAATTTAGGTTCGTGTTGGTCTTGAACTGGTAATAGAATTTCCCAGCCAACATTAAAAAAAAAAACAAAAAAAGAGTAGTGTGATAGAACAATTCATGGAGAGGTAAATTGGGAGAAATGCGAATATTACTATTTGAAATTTGGGGATATATGGCAAAGTTCCGGTTATGATTTATAACTGAAAAAAAAATAAAAAGTTGCTTTTCTTCTTTATCAGAAAAGAGAAGACACTCAACTAGCAAGTTCAGAAAAAAAAAAAAAAAAAGATGCCATAAAACATAAAATGACGACATTGCAGTAGCCCAAAAAGAAAAATTTATACAGAATTAAGATTTAATTTGTAATATAAAAGGCTAGCGAGGAACTGTCCTAATGTAGTTATGGTTTTAATTTTCAGAAGACTCAGAAATCAGAAATATACTTATTTTCTCCTTATTTATCTTGAGCAGGTGGAGGCAGCAAATAAAAGATTAAACAAGTGGGATGACAAGACGAAACCACTGCTGGAGCATGAGAATTAGATCAAAAGCAGCTAGAAGTAGCAGCAATAGTTATTTTGAAATCTGATACAACTTGGTTTTGAATTCAAAATTGGATGCAAATGTTACATAAGACATTTAGTGTATTTCATAACAAATTATATTTTCGCTCTATTCCGCCAACTAAGTGGTCCTTAGTTCGTCACGGAGAGAGCATTTATTTTCAAATTTTTTATTTCTAATAACAAAATTGTTGGTTTCAAAACGACCTTAAAAAAACAAATTATATTATAACTGCTTAAATTAGTCGCTGATGTTAACCAATTTAAGCAGGATTCATCAGTGACATTTTCAATCGCACCAGCAATTATGTGCTCTGTATAGGGCTGCATAACGTGGAAAACGAAGACGAAATACGAGACTTTCGTTGACCGTTTCGTTTAGATACGCAAATTTTTTTTGTTTGCGTCTTGCGTTTCGTTTTAAAAACGCAACAAGATTTAGTTGCATTGACCGTTCCGTTACATTGAACGATCAAAACAGTTAAGCCGTTTAAATATTTTAGCCATTTCTCACAAATAAAAAAGTGAAAGAATTAATTACAAACTGTTTAATTATTGCAAAAAAGGAAGACGAGTGCAGTGCAGATTCTACCAAATTGCATCGACTTGAAAGTCTGAGCACAGTACCAGAATTTCTTCAAATAAAACCAAGAAGGGAAGCTGGACTAAAATCAATTTCTTTGCTTGTAGAGAAGATTAACAGTAACTAGAGTTGCATGTAAAGTGAGATAGAAGAGATACCACTGTCAAGTATCTATCTTAATTTTTTGTCAAAAGCAATGTGTTCTTGCAATTTAACCGTTTAGTAATTACAAAACAAGGAAGACCAGTCTCAACTCAAAATAAAAAAAACCAGTAAACAATGTTAAAATATTGATCAACCCAAAATCAGAAAAACCATAAACATTGCTAGAAAATTGCTCAACCCAAAATCAAAATCGACAATCTCTGTGCATCGATCAAGTGAGGGATGAAAAAGGAGCAGCAACAACGAACTCTGGCCACAACCAGCTGCGGTTGGGGATGCGGCTGAGACTTGACGAAAGAGTGAGCTGCTGTCGGCCACCACCAGCTGCTGCGAGTCGCCACCAGTTTGCATTGAAGCCAGCCAAGCCAGTGAACTCGAGAGAGGGAGAGGCCAGTGAGGTGATGGGGTTAGTACTGAACTCAAGATAAGGAGAGGGAAGTGAGGTCCCCTCTTTGTGATTGTGGGGAAAGGAATTTGCTCGATAGGATGGTGCAGGAGGACTGCCAGTGGATCCGGTCGAAGCTGTTGTGGCCGGAGAAGGAGGAGGCGGAGGCGTCGGAGGAGCGATAGACTGATCAGATGAGATTGGATCGAAGGTGAGAGGCAGGGCAATTGGAGAAGAGATAGGGAGATGGAGGTGATCAGAGGTTAGGGTATGATTGGGAGAGATTAGAGATCCGAGAAGTAGAGACGGAGAGAAGAATAGATAACAGAGCGGTGCAAATTAGGTTTTACCAAACCTTGTTCTCTCCGCCCCTGTGTTCTCTGCAATCAACCAATTACAGCAGCGTAGCATTTAAAACGAAACGACGAAACAAACGATCACGAAACATATCAGTTTCGTTAACCGTTTCGTTCTGAGACGAAACTGGATTTCGATTTGCGTTATCCGTTCTGTTTCTAAAACGAAACTAAAATCTTTAACTGTTATCGTTCCGTTTCGGACGAAACGAAACGGTTAGACGGTCGAAACGATTTTCGTTTTCACCCCTAGCTCTATATCGTCTTGTTAATCAGCTGATTTGTTTTTGGAAATGGGTCTTTTTACAGTTGGGGTTTGGGTTATCAATTTGCCAAATGGGCTTTTTTGGATCCTTCTTGAGTTCTTCAGTTTATCATACATTTTGAAAAGACAAATTGCGTAAATTGGAAATTTGTATCCTTTTTAGGATAGCTTAATCAGAAATGAGCACTAAACTTTCAGTTCATTGCTCTTTTGCAAAAGTACTCAAGCCTAATTTAACATTTCCATCAGCTAATTCGCTTAGAGATCCTAAATTGCGGCTTACCTATACTGTCAGGCAGCATACTGGTAACGGTATTAAATAAAATATTGGTATAAAAAACACCAGCAGAAAAGCTTTGATTTCAGAAAAGAACAAGTCCGTGCAGCTTGCCTTAAAGTGCACCAGTAGTGACATTTGAAATAACATATCATCTTTTTGGCGTACATTTATTGAAGACAGAGGTGGCAGCTTGAAAAGAAGGCCAAGGTAAAGCTGGCAACTGATAAACTATTAAATGCTATAGTTTGTGAAAATCTTCTTTGCAATTAAAGGAACAGTCAGAACAGTAGACATGGTGCTTGCCCGTGTAAAGATTGTATAATCATTTTTTTGGAATATGTTCTAACAGTTAATCAAATTCGGTTAAGAAACACAACAATAGCAGCCAAAATATTTAACAAAATAAATAAAATAATTTAGATTTCAAATAAGTTCTATAAAATTAACATAAAAAAAATTTAAAGTTTGTTGTAATAACTATGAACACGGATAGTGCTGTAGAGGAAAGATATGGTTCTGTTACAGCATCCTGCAGCTTGTCAGTACGCAAGAAATTAAGCCCAGCCATCACTGGTATGGGTATGGGTATGGGGTATTGGGGTATTGGGGTTCTGGTAATGCACAGGTTACACAGCATTTGGAATCCTGTTAATCCTATAAGGTTTTGGCCGTACATAACGTTTTGTTATTCTGTAACACATTTCTTTATTTACTAAAAGTTGTCAACTCTGCCATCAAAAGAAAAGAAACCACCAATACCAATACCAATACAGGACGACACTGATGCTATTATGCCATTTAAAATGATGCAAGGCAGATCAGATCCCTTCCCAGTTCCTAGTTCCTACCTGTGCAAATTGATACAATGCAAATCAGATCCCTTCCTGCTTCCTGTGTGTGCAAGTACCTTGAAAACTTTACCAGTAAGTTATGGTCCTGACCAGACTGGAATACAAAATTGTAAAATGAGAGTAAAAACAAAGATGGGAGAAAAAAAAAGAACGCCAAAAATAGAAAGAATATGAGATGTATTCTTTCTGCGATTGCATTTCATTGCTACAAAGTACAAAATCAACACAGAGAAAACAATTGCAGCAACAAAAAAGTTTTAAATAGAAAAAGAAAGAAAAAATAAAAAAAGAATACATCATACTTTAATTTAAGTTTAAATTAAATGACAGATCCTGCTGGAAAAAATAACATTTAGGGGTTAAAGAATTTTGCTAATAAGGAATTGGTGGTGGCGGTGGAGATGCATATGATATTCCCATGACAGGTGGAAACGGCAAACTACCACCTCCGTTATGAGGTGGCGCATTAGGAACTTGTGGAGCCTTCTTTGGTGGTGAACCCTTGCAGTCGTCATTCGAGGGTGGTGAAGGGTGATGGTAACTCTGCGGCGGTGACGGGTTTGAACCAGAGCCTGGCGGTGCAGTCCATGGTGTGTTTGGTGTATTAGTTGGGGTATTATCCGGTGGAGGAGATGAAGGATGGGGATGCTGATTTCCGGGCATCGAAGGGTTAGCATTGTATGGAGGAGGTGAGGTTGGTTGGTAGTGGGGCTGTGATGGAGGAGAGATGTAGGAAGGTGGGCTTGAAGGAGTGTACTCGTGAGAAGGCGGTGAAAGCGAAGGGGTAGAGGAAGGAGGGGTTAACTGCGGCGGGTAGTTGGAACCAGGAGGAGTGCCATGAGAAGGTTGAGGTGATGAAGATGAGGGAGGCTGGTAGCCTTGGGATGGGGGAGGAGAAGAGAATGCAGGGTATTGTGGTGGTGCCCCGGTGCCGGGGTTATGTTGATCAGATGGTGGCGGAGGAGCGAAGCGCTCGGCTGGTTCATCCCCTGAAGAAGGTGGCGGTGGTGGATGTACTGATGGTACATAAGGAGGTGAGTACTGGTAGTGTGGTGGTGATGGTATGTATGAGCCAGGTGGCGGCAGGGATCCTCCAGGAGGCGAGGACTGGTAAGGTGGCGATGGCAAGGAGGAACCAGGCGGTGAGTATGGGGTTTGAGGGGATGGCACGGATGATGAGCCTGGAGGTGTGTACGAGGTTGGTGGTGTTGTAGCACTTGAAGGAGGCGACGTGGTGCTTCCGTGAGAAGGTGGCGGTGCTTTTGGGTGTTGGCCTCTGTGCGTGCCGCCAGCTGGGGTAGGTGGCGAACGGTAAGGACGCCCTGAAGTGGGAGTGCGTGCACCGGGCTGGCATTTTGCAGTGGCGCAATCGAAGGGGTGAGCAGCGACAGCAGAGCACTGGGCGGGAGAGCGCTGTGCCGGCGCCCCAGGGATGCAGTTGAAGTGAGTATGTGAAGATGCAGGACAGTTTGGTGGGGCTGAAGTGAAGAAATTGTAGGCATATGTAAAGTTGTGGAGGCGGGGCAGAGAGCAAATCCCAGATGGGATGGAGGCGGTGAGCTGGTTATGTGCGACATCCAACTGCTCGAGATCGGACATGGCGGAGAGAGAGGGAGGCAGCGGTCCCAGCAGGTTGTTAAAGCTGACGTCGAAGACAGTGAGGCGGTGCAGCAGGCCGACTTCCGGAGGAATGCAGCCGGTGAGGTTGTCGTTGATGAGGAGGATCTGGTTGAGAGTGTGGGCCATGTTGCCGATGGATGAGGGAATGCAGCCGCCGAGGTGGTTGTTGGCGAGGACGAGGACAGAGGCAGGGGAGTTGCCGAGGTTGGGAGGGATGGGGTCGCGCAGGCGGTTGGAGTTGAGGAAGATGGCGTCGAGGGGGCGGTCGAAGAGGGCGGCGGGAATGGGGCCCTCGAAGTCGTTGAAGCGGAGGTCGAGGTAGCGGAGGGCGGGGAGGGAGAGGAGGACGCGGGGGAAGGGGCCGACGAAGCGGTTGTTGCTGAGGTCGAGCTCGTGGAGGAGGCGGAGGTGGAGGAAGGAGTCGGGGAGGGTGCCGCAGAAGCGGTTGGAGTTGAGGTGGAGGAGGGCCAAGTCGGGGAGACCGAGGGGGAGGTCGGCGGGGAGGAAGCCGGCCAGGTCGGCGTGGTTGAGGTCGATGCCGGCGACGACAAGGAGAGAGGGGTCGGAGGGGGAGGGGGCGCAGAAGACGCCGAAGTAGGAGCAGACGTGGGGGCCCTGCCAGGAGGATGTGAGGTTGCTGGGGTCGGAGAAGATGGCGGTGTGCTTCCAGCTCTGGAGAGCGACGAAGGCGGCGCGGAGACGGGGGTTGGGGAAGGTCCAGGCGGGAGGGGGTTGGGGATCGAAGGCAAATGCAAATGCAAATGCTCTCAGGTGGAACAGGAGCAGGAACATCATTGTCATTGTCATTGTCATTGTCATATATATATGCAGGCAAGAAGGAGGAGGGAGTGTCAAGTGTCGAGTGAACAAGGCAACGAGGAGCTAGGGAGTGTCAAGTGAAGAAAGCTAGCTAGGTACCTAGTCAAAACTCAAAAATGAAGCAGAGAAAAGAAGAAGAAACAAACGGACAGAAGAAGCACATGAGAGTCACATGGGATGGAACTAATTACTAATGACACTCATCACAGCAGTTTTGCTTGCAATTGGAATTGGGCTTGTGCAAGTGCAAGTGCAAGTGCAAGTGTTAATGTTAATATTATTGTTAATATTATTGTTATTGTTATTGTTATTGTTATTGTTATTGGGCTTGGTCGGTTCTGCTTCACTCCTCTCCAGGGGCGGATCCAGTGGTGGGGCGGGTGGGGCTAGAGCCCCACCTACCGCCGTCGAGTCCTGACGTCCCTCTTTAGCCTCAATGAATTTTTTCAGCCATTGAAACACTCAAAGGTGGGGCTGAAAAACAGAAGAAGAGAAACCGTTCGATCAAATGATTCATTAGAGCACTCAGCCCCACCTAAATATTTTTGCTAGATCCGCCACTGCTCCTCTCTCTCTGTGCTGCCACTGCCAGAGTGCCAGTGTGCCACCCCGGGCCCCCCGCATTTAAATTTTCTTTCTTTTCTACACTATTTACGTCTCTCCATTTAATCATGTCCATTCCTGCGTTCATCCCATTGACCATTGCCAGGCCCTTCTTTCTGCTTTTACTCTCCAAATGGAGACGATATTTTGTACTAGATCCTCTTCTATGTTAATTAATGCAAATAAAATAATAAATACAACTTTGTTTTCACTAACCTTGTTCATCCGCTACATGCCTGCTATATCCTTCTATTTCTTTACATCATATCATAAATAATATAATAGTATTTCACTTTGCTTAAGATTAAAAAATAAATAAAAACTGATCTTCATGTTAGCCCCCTCAGCTAAAAAAAACATATATATATATATATAGAGGTGGGCTAAAGTGCCATAGATGGCAATGCCATAGACGTCTTTTTGAATCATTTTTTTAAGATCCGAAATTCAATCGGTCGATCCAAACCGTTCAAATTGATCACCATATTGAAATACCATTGGAGACCAAATTTTACATTTTTTTAATTTTTTTGGTATTTATTTTGATATGTTCAAATTAGAGGGTCTGAAATACTCCAATTATAACGTTTTTTAAAAATATCATAATAAATAGCAAAAAAATTCGAAAAAAATGTAAAATTTGGTCTCTAAGGATATTTTAATGTGATGAATAACTTGAATAGTTCAAATTGAGAATTTGGAGTTTGAATCTCGAAAAACGACTCTATGGCACGGGACCATCTGTGCCATCTATGGCACATTAGCCATCCTCTATATATATATATATATTCTTTACACCAAATTTTATATTTTTTCTAAATTTTTAAGCATTTTTTTGAAATTTTAAAAAATCGTTAATCTAATTAGGTTTTTAACCATTCACGACTATAATATTTTTTAATATCATAATAAATAGTAGAAAATTTCGAAAACAAATGTAAAATTTTGTCTCCAAAGGTACTTTAATATGGTGAATCATTTGAACAGTTCGGATTGAGGATTTAAAATTTAGATCTTGAAAAATGACTTTATTGAAATTTGGCACGTTAGTCATTTTTTGTGTGTGTGTGTATACACATTGGCTAAAGTATACTCCAACATACGGATCAAACCCGTATGCTAGAGTCGTTTTTCAAAATCTAAAATTCAAACTGTCGGTCCAAATCTTTCAAGTTGTTCTCTATATAAAAATACCATTCAAGTCCAAATTTTACATTTTTCGAATTTGTTTGCTATATATTAGGTTATTTTCAAATTGAAGGGTCAGAAATATAAATTCAAAAATATATATATAAATTTTGATTTCATAGGAGATTTCAATATGAAGAATAATTTAAACAGTTTGGATCAACTATATGAATTTTAGATTTTGAAAAACGACTTCAGACGATCTGTATGCTGGAGTATACTTTAACCAATATCTGTGTATATATATCAGATTTTTTATGAATAATTTAAGTGCTGCGTCTAATTCATTTCCTTGAATTTACAAGTGCCTCTCTCTTCTTTATGAATAATTTAAGAGCTGCGTCTAATTCATTTCCTTGAATTTGCATGTTTCTCTCTCTTCTAATTCATTTCCTTGAATTTGCATGTTTCTCTCTCTTCTACTCAAATTTTATTTTGACCTCGGGTTGCTGGTACCAAAGTTGGATCTGCACGGACTCTTTTTTTTTCCTCCAGAAAACTATTCAAACCAGTTTGCTTTGGAGGTTGGACGTTGCAACTTGCTAGAGCAATGAATTATATATTGTTGGCAATTAATGCGAATACCAAACCCAAAGTACTATTCTTATTACGGATTTCATCACTTCATTTCATATTTATTTTATTCATGAAATTCAACTATGCATATTAGCATATATTATATATTATATACAGCATGAAACGCGACAGAGATCTAGAGACGATATTTCAACCCGTAATGTAAGTATCCATTTTTATTTTCTAAGTCTGCGTTTTTCAACTATATATATATAATATTAAAGAATCTCCTCGGGAGTTCACATAATTTATTTTATATAAAGTCCGACCATTTAAATTCTTTTTAATTTAAATTATCCCGGGAGTTCAAATTATTAGAAATAATTTGAATTGCTCTATATATGAAATGGGAGACCCATAATATTTGTCAAGAAAACGGACCAATAATTTTGGTACTACCAAGAGGAAAGCCGAACCCTATATATAAATGGGTAAGGTTTGTTTACAGGAAGGAGGCAAGAGCGTCAAATCAAATCTTAACAACTAATCAAAATCTGTAATGATAATAATTAATAAATCCAGGTAGAGGCAGCTAATGAAGACCTAGAGTCAACATCTGGTCCGTCCAGTCCAGACAACACTCTTCTGCAAATTAATATCGTTAGCTGTTGCTTTAAAAATATGAAAGCGATGGTGCCAAGGTGAAGATCTGAACTCTGAAGGATAATGCATCCCGTTTATTTATATCATATCATACAAGTCACAAGTGGGACATGAATCATAACTTGAAGTGAAGAGTTGTTTCTAGTTTCATCGTGGGAATCAATCAAGTATTTGGAAGGTGGCGATCCAGTCTCCGTACGCTCAACTTTTTCATTTTTACATTGCTAAGGGCTTTACCTGCTCCCTTGCTAGATAATAGTTTAGTTTTCATATGGTCTGCTCATCCACAGTGAAGATCCAAAAAGCCTTTGGTCCTGAACCCGGCCCTGGCCAAGTCCTTCTAACACGAAGGGCCGGCCCGGCCTCTCTAAGCCCTTAAGAAAGGCCAGGGCTTAGAGCGGCTAGGGTTTGAAAGGGCCAAGCCACAATCTCAACTGAAGAGAGGCCTAGAGAGGCCAGGCTTTGGAAGGACCAGGGCCTAGAGAGGCCAAAATTAGGATGGGTCTAAGGTCTAGAGAGACCGAAGTTATGAATAATCAGACACAATCTCAAGTGAAAGGTAAGATCCTATCTGATACAATGTAAATTAAACAGATCATTTCAAATAATATTTTAATTTTTTAACATGATGTTAAGACAAGTTAAAAATATATACATATTTCTCAATCTTTTACATTATTTCATACATATAATTTTAGTTTATTTTAATTCATTAATAGTTTAATACATTAACAATTTTTTTATTTTTTATGTTATTATAATATAACCGGTTTTAGACCCAAATTAAAGATGAAAAACTAAAAATATTATATATAATGAAAAATAAATGTGTAAAATTATATTTAAATAATTTATAGTATTTTTATTATCTTTTATAAATAAAAATTATTCATTTTAAATATAGTTTAAATAAATATTTAAAGAAATATATTATTTGTCCGTCGGCCCTTCAAATCCTTCAGGCCCTTCAAGTCCGGCCTCTCGAAACTCGGAGGGCCTAAAAGGGCCAGGCTTGAGAAGGGTCAGACTCGATCTTCATATTTAAGCCCTTCTAAGCCCAGCCCTTCCAAAAGCCTCCCTATATTCGATCTGTCTTGGCCTTTGAGTAGGCTCTTTTAGACTTGACCTCTCAGGAGCCCGGCCCAGCCCTAGAAGGCGTTCACTACTCATCCAGTCTCCAATGTTTTTGCCTGCATATTTTTTCGGATTAATTATTTTAGCTTGTTGTACCCTGCAATTGGTTATTTCGACTCATATGTAGTTATTCATTTCGGTTTTAGTAAGTATTATTTCTATTTTTCAAACAAATAAATATTTTGGGATTTTTTAATAAAAATCTGGATGATAAATATAAGAGTTTATTATGGACACGTGCTTTTATTTTAAAGTTGAGAGCGACAAATATTGTTCCTGATTTTGGAGTCGCACAAATGTGTGCTCTAACATAATTAAGCACATTGTAACATCAGTTGTACATTACGGGATGTACAAAATAACGTTGAAGATATTTAATTTAGAGGTGAGTCTTATGTCAAAATTTGAGGGGTATGTTTGCTTGCTGTGGCTGGAAAAAGCCACTACACGTATGACATGATAGTATATAATGATACAGTTTAGACAAAGCATTATTAATTAATTTATTTTTCCTTCCGAAATCAAAAGCATATATATAAACGGGAAAATGCTGTATATATACGTATGTGCACTGGTATGATTATTTTTTCACACTATAAGCAATCGGGAGGCAGATAATTAGGGTACACTCTTACTTAATTAGTAATAAGTAGTATTCTTAATCAATGAACAACAGATTAAGCATGGAGGTAACTTTGTAATTTTTTTCCATTAAGAATTAGTGTTATTTATACTCCATTCTAGTGGTATATGGTTCTTTTTCATATCCTCTCTTTAATATCCGTTAAAATTATTCAATAAGAACTAAATAATAACATAGAATTTATAAATTATAGAATACAGTTGTAACAAAAATACTACTACAAATATAAAATGTATAGGATATTATAAATGTTCACAACAACTTACATATTTGTTCTCTTGACAGTCTCTGTCAAGCTTTCTAAATAAAAAACTTACATATTTGTTGGTTTCATTAATTATTTAAAAAATTAAACTACTAAGTACTAACTAAACATAATTTTATAAATTAATTTGACGACAATTATAAATATTATGCAAATAAGTAAATAATTTTAAAGTGCCAGATGTGATATTTATGTGTTAATTGATATATAGAGTAAAAACAGTACGGATTGGCTTACGCGCGTGCTCTTGTCCGAGTTCTTACGTGATAAGCTAATTAGGGGTGGGGTGGGGGGGGGGGGGGGGGAATCTTATCCATACCTATTTTATGGAACATCAAACTCGTTTTGTTAATATCTTAAGCAAGCTTTTAAAGAACTCTGTATTTTTCGTTTTATTGTCGTTTTATTTAGATTTTTGTTCATACTGTACAATTGTTTTATCTGTTATTTCACCGTTTTATCACCGATAAATGCTAAATCATCATCCAACTGCTAAATCGCAAAAATCGCATTTTAAAACATTGATCTTAAGTGATAAGGGGTTGATAATTTTAAATTGCGACGGGTGTAATGCAAGTACAAAATTTGCATCATTCATGGGCTTAGAAATTCATGTCAGAATGTTGCATAATCTTTTTTTCTAAAAATTTATGTACAATATAACTTCTAATAATGTCTACATGGTATAACAATCATTTTTAAACAAACAATTCTAAAATAATGTAATATAAAAATTTTATGAGAAATCAAATATATCTATAATGATAATACAAAATATAAAATAATATATCCAATATCAACATAATATTTCTATTATAATTTTTTTCTTAATAAACTTTATTGCGAGGAAGGAAGGAGGTGGTTTATCGGGAACAAATGCGATCTTGGGTCATGTGTGATTTTTCAAGATTTGTGATGCGATTCAAATCAAATACGATTTGTCTACTTGGGTCTTCAATTTAAGAGATAAGTTCTTGACTCTTTATATATATATATATATATATATATATATATATATATATATATAGAGAGAGAGAGAGAGAGAGAGAGAGAGAGAGAGAGAGAGAGAGTTTTGCTTTGGTGGGTCAGTGAGTCGCGCTCAAAACTTCTAAAACTAGTTCAAAATCACCGATCCAAATCGTCTAATACGATTTCCCTATTGAAATCTCCATACATACCAAATTTTATATTTTTTCAAACTTTTTAATTTTTTTTTAAATTTTAGAAAATCGTTAATCTAATTATTTCTGAACCGTTCAAAAACACCAGTTTTTAAAAATTCGAAAAAAATTATTTACAAATTTCAAAAAATATAAAATTCGATCTTTATGGAGATTTTAATAGAGAGATCATATTAGACAGTTTGAATTGGTCATTTTGAACTAGATTTAGAAGTTTTAAGCGCGACTCACAGACCCTTTGAAGTTACAACTCACCATAACAAAACTCTCTCTCTATATATATATAAACACACACATACAAATTAATTAGTACATCTCAAAGAATTTTTGGGACTGTTTGGATGGGTAAGGAATAAGTAAGAATAACAAATTCCGGACAAAAATTTATTTCTAATCATTCAAACTCTTCACAAAATTACAGACTTCTCAATATTTTCTTTTTAGAAATAGACTATTCTTCTTGTTCCTAAACGATCCAAACGGCCCCTTTGTTTTTTTTTCAGGTCGGTCCTTGGCCCCTGGTATCATTGCACGTACTAGGTATCTGGCTAGTTACACTTTTAGGGGGTGTTTGTTTGTGACTTAAAAGGTGCATAACTTAAGTTATGTATCCTTAAGTCACCAAACACCTCTTACATAAGATGCCTTAAGGGTACATAAGTTATGCAACCTAAATAGGTTGCATAAGTTATGCACTGGTCCCCTTTAATTTTTTTTCCAACAATACCCTTTAGAAATAATTAATAATAATATTTAATAATCTATAATAATTAATAAATAATAATATTTAATAAGTAACAATAACTATTAAAAAATCATAATTAGTAATAAATATTAGTTATTATAATTAATAAATAATAATATATAACAAGTAATAATAATAATTAATAAATAATATTGATTTATTATTAAATAATTAATAATATTTATATTATTTAATTAAAAATAATTAATAATATTTCATAATAATAAAATGATTTCTTATTATCATTAATAATTAATTTAATTAAAAATTAAAATTTAATTAATATTAATTAATAAATAATAATACTTAATAAGTAACAATAATTATTAAAAAATCATAATTAATAACAAAGATTAATTATTATAATTAATAATATTTAACAAGTAATATTAATTATTAATAATAATAATTTAAGAATAATAATTAATTGAAGATAATTAATCAATAATAATTTTTATTATAAAATAAATAATAATATTTAATTAAAAGTAATTATTAATATTTCATAATAGTAAAAATGATTTATTATCATCATTAATAATTAATTTTTATAATAATTAATAATTAACAATAATTAGGTCACAACATATAATACATAATACTAATTCAAATTTAAGGACATTTTAGTCTTTTAACATGAATATATGCATGCATTAAGTTAGTCATCCTTACTACACAACCAAACATCTATTACATAACACTACATAAACACTTAGGCATCCTTAAGTTATGCAACTCCTTACTACACAAACAAACGCCCCCTTAAACACCAATGGGCTTTATGGGGAAACAAAAGACAAGGTAAGGCACAGTTTATATTAAACTAGTCTGACGGTGACATCTTAAACTCAATTTGGACCATTTATTTTCAAAGTTGGGTGAGCGCGACTTACACGAGATGCGTGATTTATTGCTCTTAACTTCAATGATGATCCGAAATCCCAAGCAATGGTCTGGAAACATTCAATATTCGTTTTTTTTTTTTGTCGAAAAAAAAGGTAAATATGTGTTTTGTCTCTTCCATAAATATTTTGTGGTTGCATAATTTAGAAAATAAAATGGATAATCATAGTCGCACTGTATGCATAAATTTTGGGATTTCTTCTTAAGACGGACGGGGAATAGCATGAAAAATTCGGACAAAACTGGGAGTGTCGGTCAGCATGATCCGATCCGATATTAATTATAAATATATTTCTGATCGTAAACTATTTTATTTATTAGAATTTAGAAGCCACGACAACGAGTATTTCCTTCCTAATTAATTAATTAATTATTTATTTATGCTCTTACTGGAGGGACCACGCGTTTGTTTAACCTCCGTGCCTATAGTCAATAGTCATTAGTCACCTTTGCTCAAAAGTGGGATTTCATTTATCTAAATTCCTTTATCTAAATTCCTATAGTCAATAGTCATTATCCTCGGATTCGAGTTTGATTAAGACCCTCATCAAAATTCCTTTATTTTTAATGTGGGATTTCATTTCATTAGAAATTTTTTTATTAGAATAAACGAATTTGATGTCATTTAGTTATAATTCACATGTAATTAGATTCAACGAAATTCTACGAAATAAATTCCACGTAAAAATTATTTTGATCAGGGCCTAAATCTTTTATTTAATTGATGAATTATAGTTTGGAATTTGTAAGTTGGATTGAGTTCCATCAATTAACGGTCTTAAACTAACTTATGTGATTCGTTACTTGATTCTTTGGTATCAACTAGTAAAAGGTGCCCACGTATTAAAGAAATAAACTAATTGATATTATTTTTGTTTTATATACAACTGTACATGTAAAGCAATAAAGATAGGCGACTCAATCGATTAACGATTCATGTAGCTATCTTTTCAAAAATAAATTGTTTATACCGCTTAATTGACCTTTTCATTCAATGAGTCTGACCATTTATCTAAAATCAACTTCTAAACAATAAATTAGATTAGTTCCCATAAAGTAATGGTTTATATATACTTGATACAAAGATTGTTTACACTCTTAGTTGTAATTGTTATGACTCTTTTATAGATGCTTTTATAAGTAGTAGGAATAGTTTAAGAATTAATTAACGGTCACTGAATCTTTGTATGTTATAAATTTTATTATCATGTAGGACACGCAGATTGGAAATTATCAATTTCAAAAATGAAATCTAAGTTGATCTTGTTCAATTTAATGAACCTGGCTTTACAATTAAAAAAAATTCTGCAATAAAAATAACAATAATTATTCTTTTGTGTTTTTGTCAATTTTTTTTTAAGATATTATATTGTTTTTATTGTTACTGGATGGTAAAGGTAATTAGCAGTGTTTTTAATACTGTATCGAATATCGAGAAAGTTCGATAATATTAGAAACCAGAACAATGATCAAAATAATGATATGTAGTGTTGTGAGACAAGATATAGGCAAATTTTGGAAAATACCGTTTCAGCTGTCTGTCCGGTAGGGATGCCGATACACACAATAATTAAAACACTAGTGTGGCGTGTAACATGTAACAAGAGCTAGGTGGAACCGCATGCTCAGCAGCCGCTTAAAGACCGTACAACCAACTCTTTTCTTTAATATTGAAAAATTTTAAATTTCAAATACTGAATCTAAATCATTGATTAATTTTAATACGTTCATAATTTGATTATTTAATCAAGTATCAAATCGATTCCAAATTTTATAAAATTTATATAAAAATGCATCATGCATAAAATTAAATAGGATCAACGGTTTGAATTCAATATTTGCAATTTAAAATTTTTAAATATTAAGCAGCTGTTGAGGATGCGGTTGCAGAGCTAGGTACCCGAGAAAGATCCAAGAATGTGGTACGTGACTACGTGGACTCTTATTCAAGACCAAATGCCGAAAAGTACTCAAAGTGACTGCTGACTGGGTGTGGAGGAGACATAAGACGTGCAATAACTGAGCCAGCATCAGACTAGCTGACTAGCTGTCTCCTCGCGTAAGACCTCATTTAACCAAATTTTATTGCGCCCAATTTCCACATGAGATAAACAAAATTATTTTTACACAGTATATACTTAAACATTTTTTATATAAAAGGAATAATTATGTTTAAAATTTTTATACTATTATTTTTTCTGCGCAAAAAAGAGAATAACTTCACTATATTAAATTCTCAGAAACAATAGTTTAAAAAAAAATTGAAGATAAATTGAAAGTTTAAGCCAAACCCAACTTATTTTTAGTTAAAAAAAATCATTTTTTTTAATTTTGAGTCCTTAAGACTTGACAAAATATACGCGGCTTCTTTTTTGATAGCTCAAGACCCTCCATAAATTTAATTAAACGAGCTTTATATTCAAAATTTATATTTAACAAAATTCAATGAAGCTGTTCTCACAAAGTTGGATGGGAACGGGGAACAATTAAATGATGTTCGATAGCTCGAGAAAGGTGACATTTGCAATAGTTACCATTTTCCTTTTTTAAAGATTAATAAACAAAAGGCAATCTAAATCTCTTTTTCACAAGAGAGGTGTCTGCTGATCTTTGAAGAGAAAAATTGTCTCATTTCAACTTTTGCATAATTTTAATTTTAATGAAGACATTGATTCAATTAGTTGGAATTAGAAAGCAAACATAATTTATTCAGTGAGTTCTTGTTATGCTTTTCTTAACAATGGAGGAATCAAAATTGATATTTCAAAGTTAATTTGGATAACCAAGCTCCCATTGAAAGTAAAACTTTTTATGTGGCTAGTTTTAAAAGATAAAGTCTTTACTTTTGATAATTTAAGGAAAAGAGGATGAATAGGTCCCTCTAAGTGTACCTTTTGTGCTAATACGGACTCAGTGGAACATCTTTTTGTTCAGGTAGTTCAATCAGTAGAATATGAGACTTTTTTAATCTTTATAATATTAAAAATGTTAGGTTGAATTCTGAAAACACTATTTGGAATAGTTGTAATTCTTGCCAAAAGTAAACATAATTTTTGCTATGAGTTTTGTAGCAATAGCCTGCTGGATTTTTTGGAAAGAAAGGAATGATAATATCTTTAAGGAAAGTAATGGTGTCTCCTTTCAGAATTTACTCTTCCAGGTTATTCATACTTTTTCAATTTGGATAGGTATGACAACAGGTCTGGAGAACAGAATGGCTGAGTACACGTCTGGAGTGATCCGTATCCCAATCAACACTCAGGATCAAAGAGTCAAGATTGACCAAACTGTGCAGGCCAATTTGCAAGGGATGGAAACACCAGGATCAACAGGGGTACAACAACAGGCTCGGAAGATACTTCAGAAGGGCATGTAGAAAATGCGTCTGATGAGGATCTGCTGGATTAAGATCTCTTGGTTTCTTTTTAGCATTACCTTACCTAGATTGTGACTAGTGCAGTAGTCCTTTTGGAGTTTTTTTATTTTAAGAACAGTTATGTTTCTTTTTTTTCTTTTTTTTTGTTGATTTGAGTCATATCTGTAATGACTCGTTCCTGTATGACTTGCTTTTCAGTAATGTTGGATCTTCTTCTTAGGGCTCTTAGTTTAAAAAAATAAAAATAAAAAATAAAAAATAAACAAAAGGCTCAAAACAAGACTCCCAATTTATCTTAAAAAAAAACTCAAAACAACTAATCGATCTCTTACAAATTCAAATGACAAAAGGATATATACCTGTAACGGCACTAGAAATAAAAAAAATAAATAAATGATAAGCAACTTAAAAACTCGCTAAGCATTTTTCATTTTGCAATGAAGATTGATGACTGGAAGAGGGTGGGTTCGGCCGTTTGGAACTTTGGGTCTCTAAAAAAGTGAACAGTGGGAAGGAAACGTGAACGATGTCAAATCCTGCATATTTTGCTTTTTGCTTTTGCTTTTTGGTTGGTACTTGACGAACCAACATTGCAAGTACATATATTTTTTTCTTCAAGCTTTCTTGTGGCTTTGTTTCACGAGCCAAATCACATATAAAAAAAGAAAATAAATATAATTTATAAATTAAAAGGGAAATTTACAAGTACATAGCTCTTGCCTCTTGGGTGTATGTCCATTGTCCAGCGATAGGATTCAGATACTAATTCTTATCCCGAATTTTTTAATGGAGATGCGATCACATTATAATGATTATTTTGATGATCATAACAATAATTTTCAAAACATATTCAAATAAAGTAAAAAAAAAACAAATATTGAATTTATACAAATATATTATTGGATCTACAAATCACTCATCAATGAAGTTTCATACAAATTTGAAAACCATTCATTTGTACATCAAGGATCGTTAATTTGAGATCATTAAAAATTTAAATCATTACTGGCCCAGTAGGGGCTCTCTTCTATATGGCTCCGTTTGGATGAGGTGTGGGAATAAAGGAATAATAAAATGAGAGAATAAATTTATTATAAACAATTCAAACTCTTCACAAAGTTACACACTTTTCAATACTTCTTCGTACTTTTTCTCTTGTTCCTCTTATTCCCACACCATTCAAACGGAGCCTATATACAGTCCTTGTTTTTCTTCTCGTTGGGGGAGGGGGGTGGGGGCAATCCGAATTCGCTATAGCGCGGGACATGGTATAGCGTACGTACGAGCCGTCTGATCTTGATCAGACGGTTCATTTTTTACGAACCTATCAATCTAGGTTATATGCACGAGGCTCTTTTGTCCATTGGATCTTGATCAGACGGTTAGGATGGCGCACAACATCATGTGTCGCGCGCCAGCGGATCTCAATTTGGGTGGGGGTTCCTTTCCCTTGTACATTTTATTTTTCTTTTTGCTTCAATTTCTTTTTTTTTTTTCCTCTACACTTGTAATTTTTTACTCTTATTAATGAAATTCTGTCGGATTAGACGGACGGTAGCAATATGTATATGAAGTCACATCATTTCACAATTGTGCATGTTATGCCTACAATGCGATTTCAAGTCTAAACGTGTATATTTTTGTTTTTTCTCTGGGAAAAAAAATCTTGGCTGTGACTATCAAGTAGCTTAATTTAAAATGTGCCGAGATTGCAAAAATAATTGAATGTGAAGTGATTTTTTTTATTAAAAAATATTAAGATTTAGTTTTCTACTTTGTGGCAATTTCCTCTATTTTTTTTGGTTGTGTTATAATTGACAAATGTGTCCTGAGATGAAGGACACAATTTGACTGAGCACAATGTTAAATGTTTGATGAAATTTACTGTGGGTGTATTTGGATAAGGAATTTCGGTGTGCGTGTTTGTCCAAATTCCTTATTCTTATATCATGATTTTGTTAGTATAAAAATAAGGGCCCAAATTCATTATTCTTGTGATGTTTGGGTTGCACGAGAATAAGAATAAGTACGCATACTGAAATTTTTTATTCTTATTCCTTATTCAAGGCACACCCGGTATGTATTGTCTATATGTTACTGTAAATGAAGCAAGTTTCATTTTGATAGGAGCAGGTGAAAATTGAGAAATAAAATTAAGATGTTTATAAGAAGGCAGAATAGAATATTGAAAATTGAATATCGTTACTCAGCAAAGATAGAAGTTGAAACTATTCCCAGCAAAGATAAGAAGGCATATGAGGGTGAAGTTGGTGAGGCTTGCTTTGGAAAGCTCAAAATTAAAGGCCCAACCAACAAGTCCAGTCCAGTCGAAATTGTCATTTCATTTCAATATTTCATGGTCCATGGACCATGGAAGAGAAGACAAATTGTCAAAATAAACATAAAAAGAAACTGAACTTTAAATCCTGGTTAATTAAACCCTAGCTAAGCTAGCTCATGACGCTTAATTGCGCAAATAAAGTGCAAATAATACAATTCTGAGTATAATTTGCTCATTTCAATCATTTTTTGGATTCATTCTAAGTCATTTCATCACAATAATCTAAAATTTAAACTTATTATATTGCCTACAATGTGATTCATATCTTGTTTATTCAAAAATATTGAATTATACATGTTAATTACGCATATAAAGTTCGAATAATGCTATTCTGAGTATCATTTGAGCATTTCAATCGTTTCTGGATTCATTCTAAGTCATTTCATCGCAAAAATCTACATTTATACTCATTATACTGTTTAGAATATGTTTCAAAACTTATTAAAAAAAAATTAGATTATACATGTAAAAGTCCAAATAAAGCAATTCTGAGTATAATTTGAGTATTTCGATCGATTCTGAAATTATTCTAAGCCATTTCATCTCCATAATCTACATTTAAATTCATTTTACAGTCTAGAATATGATTCATATCTTGTTTATTCAAAAATATTGGATTATACATGTTAATTACACACATAAAATCCAAAAAATGCAATTCTGAGTATCATTTGAGAATTTCAATCGTTTCGAGATTTATTCTAAGACATTTTATCACAATAATCTACATTTAAACTAATTATACTTTTCTTGGATATGATTCATATGTTGTTTATTAAAAAAGATTGGATTATACATGTTAATTACGCACATAAAGTGCAAATAACGCAATTCTGATCATCATTTGAGCATTTCAATCGTTTTAGAATTCATTCTAAGACATTTCAACACAATAATCAGCATTTTAACTCATTATACTGTCTATCATATTTTTCATATCATTTTTATTCAAAAATATTGGATTATGCATGGTAATAGCGCAAATAAATTGCAAATAATACAATTCTGAGTATCATTTGAGCATTTCAACCATTTCCTGGATTCAAATTCAGCCAACTCCTTGCTGTCAAATTGTGAGATTTAAAAGTAACGCACATCAACTACCATGTAACTCATTTCATCACAATAATCTAAATATAAACTCATTATACTATCTAGAATATGATTCATATCTTCTTTATCTAAAAAGATTTGATTTTACATTGTAATTACGCGTATATAGTCAAAATAATACAGTTTGGAGAATTATTTGAGAATTTCAATCGTTTCTGGATTTATTCTAAGTCATTTCATTTCCATAATCTACATTTAAACTCATTATACTGTTTAGAATATGATTCATATCTTGTTTATTAAAAAAATATATTATACATAGTAATTACGCATGTAAAGTCGAAATAAAGAAATTCTGTTTATCATTTGAGCTTTTCAATAGTTTTCTTGATTCATTCTACGTCATTTCATCACAATAATCTTCCTTAAACACATTATAGTGACTGGAATATGATTCATATCTTGTTAATTCAAAAAGATTGGATTATAAATTGTAATTGCGCATATAAAATCGAAATAATGCAATTCTTAGTGTCATTTGAGCTTTTCTACTGTTTCTGGATTCATTCTATGTCATTTTATCCCAACAATCCACTTTTCAACTAATTTTACTGTCTGGAATATGATTCATATCTCGCGTATTAAAAAAGGTTGGATTATACAACATAATTACACACATAAAATCCAAAAAATGCAATTCTGAGTATCATTTGTGAATTTCAATCGTTTCTAGATTTATTCTAAGACATTTTATCACAATAATCTACATTTAAACTCATTATACTTTTCTTGAATATGATTCATATGTTGTTTATTAAAAAAGATTGGATTATACATGTTAATTATGCACATAAAGTTCAAATAACACAATTCTGATCATCAATTGAGCATTTCAATCGTTTATGGATTCATTCTAAGACATTTCAACACAGTAATCAGCATAACACATTATACTCTCTATAATATTATTCATATCTTTTTTATTCAAAAATATTGGATTATACTTGGGAATTGCGCAAATAAAGTGTAAATAATACAATTCTGAGTATCATTTGAGCATTTCAATCATTTTTTGGATTCATTCTAAGTCATTTCATCACAATAATATAAATTTAAACTTTTTATACTGCCTACAATGTGATTCATATCTTGTATATACAAAAACTTTGAATTATACAATTTATTTACACATATAAAGTCCCAATAATTCTATTATGAGTATCATTTGAGCTTTTCAATCGTTTGTGGATTCATTCTAACTCATTTCATCACAATATTCTACATTTATATTCATTATACTGTCTAGAATAATTTTCATACCTTGTTTATTTGAAAAGATTGGATTATACATGATAATTACGCATCAAAAGTCCGAATAAAACAATTTTGAATATCATTTGAGAATTTCGATCTTTTTTGGAATCATTCAAAACCATTTCATCTCCATAATCTACATTTAAACTCATTATACTGTGTAGAGTATTATTCATATCTTGTTTATTAAAAAAAGATTTGATTATGCATTATAATTACAGATATAAAGTACAAATAATTCAATTCTGAGCATTATTAGAGTTTTTCAGTTGTTTTGTTGATTTATTTTAAGTCATTTCAGAATAATCAACATATAAATCATATAATGTCTAGAATATGGTTCATATATTCTTTATACAAACAGAATCGATTATACATGGTAATTACGCATATAAAGTGCAAACAATGTAATTCTGAGCATCATTTGATCCTTTCAATAGTTTCTGGATTCATTTTAAATAATTTCATCACAATAATCTGCATTAAAACTCATTATACTGTCTATATTGTGATTCATATCTTCTTTATTCAAAAAAATTAGATTATACATTGTAATTACGCATATAAAATTCAAATAATGCAATTATGAGTATCATTAGAGCATTTCAATCGTTTCTGGAATAGTTCTAAGTAATTTCATCACAATAATCTACAGTTCAACTCATTATATTGTTTGTAATTTGATTCATATCTTGTTTATTAAAAAATATTGAAGTATACATGTTAATTACGCATATAAAGTGCAACTAATGCAATTCTGAGTATCATTTGAGCATTTCAATCGTTTCTGGATTCATTCTTAAGTTATTCCAGCCCAATAATCTCTGTTTAAAATCATTATACTATTTATAATGTGATTTAAATCTTGATTATTCAAAAGATTGAATTATACATTGTTAATTACGCATATATAATCGAAATAATGTAATTCTGAGCATCATTTCTGCGTTTCAATCGTTTCTGGATTCATTCTAAGTCATTTCATCAGAATAATCTAAATTTGAACTTATTCTACTGTCTATAATATGATTGATATCTTCTTTATTCAAAAAGATTCGAATTTACATTGTAATTACGCATATAAAGTCAAAATAAATGCAATTTGGAGAATCATTTGAGAATTTCAATCGTTTCTGGATTTATTGTAAGTCATTGCATTTCCATAATCTACATTTAAACTCATTATTCTGTTTACAATATGATTCATATCTTGTTTATTAAGAAAAAATGTATTATACGTAGTAATTACGCATATAAAGTCGAAATAAAAAAATTCTGTGTATCATTTGAGCTTTTCAATAGTTTTTGGATTTATTCTACGTCATTTCATCACAATAATCTTCTTTTAAACACATTATAGTGACTGGAATATGATTTATATCTTGTTAATTCAAAATGATTGGATTATACATCGTTATTACGCATATAAAGTACAAATAATGCAATTCTGAGTATAATTGGAGCGTTTCAATTATTTTTGGATTCATTCTAAGACATTTCAACACAATAATCTAAATTGAAACTCATTATACAGTGTAGAATATGATTCATATCTTGTTTATTCAAAAATATTGGATTATACATTGTAATTACGCATATAAAATCGAAATAATACAATTCTTAGTATCATTTGTGCTTTTCAATTGTTTCTGTATTCATTCTATGTCATTTTATCCCAACAATCCACTTTTTAAACTAATTTTACTGTTTGGAATATGATTCATATCTCGCGTATTCAGAAAGATTGGATTATACAAGATAATCACACACATAAAATCCAAAAAATGTAATTCTGAGTATCATTTGAGAATTTCAATCGTTTCGAGATTTATTCTAAGACATTTTATCACAATAATCTACATTTAAACTAATTATACTTTTCTTGGATATGATTCATATGTTGTTTATTAAAAAAGATTGGATTATACATGTTAATTACACACATAAAGTGCAAATAACGCAATTCTGATCATCATTTGAGCATTTCAATCGTTTTAGAATTCATTCTAAGACATTTCAACAAAATAATCAGCATTTTAACTCATTATACTGTCTATCATATTTTTCATATCATTTTTATTCAAAAATATTGGATTATACATGGTAATAGCGCAAATAAATTGCAAATAATACAATTCTGAGTATCATTTGAGCATTTCAACCATTTCCTGGATTCAAATTCAGCCAACCCCTTGCTGTCAAATTGTGAGATTTAAAAGTAACGCACATCAACTACCATGTAACTCATTTCATCACAATAATCTAAATATAAACTCATTATACTATCTAGAATATGATTCATATCTTCTTTATTTAAAAAGATTCGATTTTACATTGTAATTACTCATATATAGTCAAAATAATGCAGTTTGCAGAATCATTTGAGAATTTCAATCGTTTCTGGATTTATTCTAAGTCATTTCATTTCCATAATCTACATTTAGACTCATTATACTGTTTAGAATATGATTCATATCTTGTTTATTAAAAAAATATATTATACATAGTAATTACGCATATAAAGTCGAAAGAAAGAAATTCTGTTTATCATTTGAGCTTTTCAATAGTTTTCTTGATTCATTCTACGTCATTTAATCACAATAATCTTCCTTAAACACATTATAGTGACTGGAATATGATTCATATCTTGTTAATTCAAAAAGATTGGATTATAAATTGTAATTACGCATATAAAATCGAAATAATGCAATTCTTAGTGTCATTTGAGCTTTTCTACTGTTTCTGGATTCATTCTATGTCATTTTATCCCAACAATCCACTTTTCAACTAATTTTATTGTCTGGAATATGATTCATATCTCGCGTATTAAAAAAGGTTGGATTATACAACATAATTACACACATAAAATCCAAAAAATGCAATTCTGAGTATCATTTGAGAATTTCAATCGTTTCTAGATTTATTCTATGACATTTTATCACAATAATCTACATTTAAACTCATTATACTTTTCTTGAATATGATTCATATGTTGTTTATTAAAAAAGATTGGATTATACATGTTAATTATGCACATAAAGTTCAAATAACACAATTCTGATCATCAATTGAGCATTTCAATCGTTTATGGATTCATTCTAAGACATTTCAACACAGTAATCAGCATTTTAACACATTATACTGTCTATAATATTATTCATATCTTTCTTATTCAAAAATATTGGATTATACTTGGGAATTGCGCAAATAAAGTGCAAATAATACAATTCTGAGTATCATTTGAGCATTTCAATCATTTTTTGGATTCATTCTAAGTCATTTCATCACAATAATCTAAATTTAAACTTATTATACTGCCTACAATGTGATTCATATCTAGTATATACAAAAACTTTGAATTATACAATTTATTTACACATATAAAGTCCCATTATGAGTATCATTTGAGCTTTTCAATCGTTTGTGGATTCATTCTAAGTCATTTCATCACAATATTCTACATTTATATTCATTATACTGTCTAGAATAATTTTCATACCTTGTTTATTTGAAAAGATTGGATTATACATGTTAATTACGCATCAAAAGTCCGAATAAAACAATTCTGAATATCATTTGAGAATTTCGATCTTTTTTGGAATCATTCAAAACCATTTCATCTCCATAATCTACATTTAAACTCATTATACTGTGTAGAGTATTATTCATATCTTGTTTATTAAAAAAGATTTGATTATGCATTATAATTACAGATATAAAGTACAAATAATTCAATTCTGAGCATTATTAGAGTATTTCAGTTGTTTTGTTGATTTATTTTAAGTCATTTCAGAATAATCAACATATAAATCATATAATGTCTAGAATATGGTTCATATATTCTTTATACAAACAGAATCGATTATACATGGTAATTACGCATGTAAAGTGCAAACAATGTAATTCTGAGCATCATTTGATCCTTTCAATAGTTTCGGGATTGATTTTAAATAATTTCATCACAATAATCTGCATTAAAACTCATTATACTGTCTATATTGTGATTCATATCTTCTTTATTCAAAAAATTAGATTATACATTGTAATTACGCATATAAAATTCAAATAATGCAATTATGAGTATCATTAGAGCATTTCAATCGTTTCTGGAATAGTTCTAAGTAATTTCATCACAATAATCTACAGTTCAACTCATTATATTGTTTGTAATTTGATTCATATCTTGTTTATTAAAAAATATTGAAGTATACATGTTAATTACGCATATAAAGTGCAACTAATGCAATTCTGAGTATCATTTGAGCATTTCAATCGTTTCTGGATTCATTCTTAAGTTATTCCAGCCCAATAATCTCTGTTTAAAATCATTAGACTATTTATAATGTGATTTAAATCTTGCTTATTCAAAAAGATTGAATTATACATGTTAATTACGCATATATAATCGAAATAATGTAATTCTGAGCATCATTTCTGCGTTTCAATCATTTCTGGATTCATTCTAAGTCATTTCATCAGAATAATCTAAATTTGAACTTATTCTACTGTCTAGAATATGATTGATATCTTCTTTATTCAAAAAGATTCGAATTTACATTGTAATTACGCATATAAAGTCAAAATAATACAGTTTGGAGAATCATTTGAGAATTTCAATCGTTTCTGGATTTATTGTAAGTCATTGCATTTCCATAATCTACATTTAAACTCATTATTCTGTTTAGAATATGATTCATATCTTGTTTATTAAAAAAAATTGTATTATACGTAGTAATTATGCATATAAAGTCGAAATAAAGAAATTCTGTGTATTATTTGAGCTTTTCAATAGTTTTTGGATTTGTTCTACGTCATTTCATCACAATAATCTTCTTTTAAACACATTATAGTGACTGGAATATGATTTATATCTTGTTAATTCAAAATGATTGGATTATACATCGTTATTACGCATATAAAGTACAAATAATGCAATTCTGAGTATAATTTGAGCGTTTCAATTATTTTTGGATTCATTCTAAGACATTTCAACACAATAATCTAAATTTAAACTCATTATACAGTGTAGAATATGATTCATATCTTGTTTATTCAAAAATATTGGATTATACATTGTAATTACGCATATAAAATCGAAATAATACAATTCTTAGTATCATTTGTGCTTTTCAATTGTTTCTGTATTCATTCTATGTCATTTTATCCCAACAATCAACTTTTTAGACTAATTTTACTGTTTGGAATATGATTCATATCTCGCGTATTCAGAAAGATTGGATTATATAAGATAATCACACACATAAAATCCAAAAAATGCAATTCTGAGTATCATTTGAGAATTTCAATCGTTTCGAGATTTATTCTAAGACATTTTATCACAATAATCTACATTTAAACTAATTATTCTTTTCTTGGATATGATTCATATGTTGTTTATTAAAAAAGATTGGATTATACATGTTAATTACGCACATAAAGTGCAAATAACGCAATTCTGATCATCATTTGTGCATTTCAATCGTTTTAGAATTCATTCTAAGACATTTAAACACAATAATCAGCATTTTAACACATTATACTGTCTATAATCTTATTCATATCTTTTTTATTCAAAAATATTGGATTATACTTGGGAATTGCGCAAATAAAGTGCAAATAATACAATTCTGAGTACCATTTGAGCATTTCAATCATTTTTTGGATTCATTCTATGTCATTTCATCACAATAATCTAAATTTAAACTTATTATACTGCCTACAATGTGATTCATATCTTGTATATACAAAAACTTTGAATTATACAATTTATTTACACATATAAAGTCCCAATAATTCTATTATGAGTTTCATTTGAGCTTTTCAATCGTTTGTGGATTCATTCTAAGTCATTTCATCACAATATTCTACATTTATATTCATTATACTGTCTAGAATAATTTTCATATCTTGTTTATTTGAAAAGATTGGATTATACATGTTAATTACGCATCAAAAGTCCGAATAAACCAATTCTGAATATCATTTGAGAATTTCGATCTTTTTTGGAATCATTCAAAACCATTTCATCTCCATAATCTACATTTAAACTCATTATACTGTGTAGAGTATTATTCATATCTTGTTTATTAAAATAGATTTGATTATGCATTATAATTACAGATATAAAGTACAAATAATTCAATTCTGAGCATTATTAGAGTATTTCAGTTGTTTTGTTGATTTATTTTAAGTCATTTCAGAATAATCAACATATAAATCATATAATGTCTAGAATATGGTTCATATATTCTTTATACAAACAGAATCAATTATACATGGTAATTACGCATATAAAGTGCAAAGAATGTAATTCTGAGCATCATTTGATCCTTTCAATAGTTTCTGGATTCATTTTAAATAATTTCATCACAATAATCTGCATTAAAACTCATTATACTGTCTATATTGTGATTCAAATCTTGTTTATTCAAAAAGATTTAATTATTCATGGTAATTACGCATATAAAATTCAAATAATGCAATTCTGAGTATCATTTGTGCATTTCAATCATTTCTGGAATTGTTCTAAGTAATTTCATCACAATAATACTACATCTAAACTCATTATACTGTTTATAATTTGATTCATATCTGATTTATTCTAAAAGATTGAATTATACATTGTAATTACGCACATAAATTCAACATAATGCAATTTTGAACATAATTTCAGCATTTCAATCGTTTCTGGATTCATCCTAAGTCCTTTCAACACAATAATCTACATTTAAAAATATTATGTTGTCTATCATATGATTCATATCTTGTTTATTAAAAAAGAATGGAGTATACATGGTAATTACAAATATAAAATGAAAATAATGCAATTGTGAGCATCATTTGAGCTTTTTAATAGTTTCTGGATTCTGTCTAAGTAATTTCATCAAAATAATCTACTTTTAAACTCATATAAAGTGCAAATAATATAATTCTGAGCATATAAAATGCAAATAATGCAATTCTGAGCATATAAAGTGCAAACAATGCACTTTATATAAAGTGCAAATAATTCTGAGCATCATTTGGGCATTTCAATCGTTTCTGGATTCATTCTGAGCCATTTGTTCACAATAATATACTTAAACTCCTTATACTGATTACAATATTATTCATATATTTTTTATTCTAAAATATTGGATTATACATGCTAATTATGCATATAAAGTTCAAATAATGAAATTCTAAGCATCATTGAGCGTTTCAATCATTTTTGGATTCATTTTGAGTTATTTCATCACAATAATCTACATTTAAGCTCTTTATAATGTCTATAATATGATTCATATGTTATTTATTCATAAAGGTTGGATTATACAAGATAATCACGCTTATAAAGTGCAAATTATACAAATCTGAACATCTCTTTTGGGCATTTCAATCGTTTCTGGATTCATTCTGAGCCATTTGTACATAATAATATACTTTTAAACTCAATATACTGTTTAAAATATTATTATTATATTATTATTTTTATAAAAAGATTGGATTGTACATGATGATTACGCATTTAAAGTGCAAATAATGCAATTCTGAGCATCATTTGAGCATTACAATCGTTTCTGGATTCATTCTGAGTTATTTCATCACAATAATCTACATTTAAACTCTTCATAATGTCTGTAATACTGTTCATATATTATTAATAAAGATTGGATTGTACATGATAATTTCGCATATAAAGTGCTAATAATGCAATTCTGAGCATTTCAATCGTCTCTGGGTTCATTCTGAGTTATTTCATCACAATAATCTACATTTAAACTCTTTATAATGTCAACAATATGATACATATGTTATTTATTCATAAAGATTGAAATATACATGATAATTACACATATAAGTGCAAATAATGCAATTCTGAGCATCATTTGTGCATTTCAATCCTTTTTGGGATCATTCTGATTCATTTCTTCATAATTATATACTTTTAAACTCATTATATTGTTTAAAATATTATTTATTCAAAAGAATTGGATTATATATGATAATAACGCATATAAAATGCAAATAATGCAATTCTGAGAATCATTTGAGCATTTCAAATGTTTCTGTATAAAATTATGATTCATTTCAGTACAATAATCTATATTTAAACTCTTTATAATGTCAATAATATGATTCATATGTTAATTATTCAAAAATATTAGATTATACATGATAATTATGCATATAAAGTTCAAATAATGCAATTTTGAGCATCATTTGTGCATTTCAATCGTTTCTGTATTCATTCTGAGTTATTTCATCACAGTAATCAACAATTAAACTCTTTATTATGTTTATAATACGATTCATATATTATTTATTCATAAAGATTTGTTTTTACATGATAATTACGCATATAAAGTGCAAATAATACAATTCTGAGCATAATTTGAGCATTTAAATTGTCCATGGATTCATTTTGAGTTATTTCATCACAATAATCTACATTTGAACTCTTTATAATGTCAATAATATGATTCATATTTTATTTATTCATAAAAATTGGAATACACACACTACATTAAAAATAGGCGATGGCAATGTTGTAATTAAAAATAGGCAATGTCAATGTTGTAATAGTTGGGCCTTTTCTTTATTACCGGTTTTCCTAAAAAATCGGTACTAATAGTTCTCGAAAAAAATCAAAATAAACTGTTTAGTTTTAGTACCGATTTACCTAAAAAACTGGTATTAATAAACAATTTTTTTCCGCTAACTATTAGTATTAAAAATCGGTACTAAAGATATACAGATATCTCCCCTTCTCTCCATCCTGAATGAATTAATCTCGGATACTCCCGATAGGGAGTACTGCTCTTTGAACACTCTGTTTCATTTAGGACAACGAGTTGTACGTTAGATACATTGTGTTGTTTGAGAAAAATTCGACGGAATTTCCCCTTATGTTCCCACGGATACGTACGCACAAGCAATCGTGTGTTGGCATATTCAGGGAACATAAGGGGAAATGCTGCCGAATTTTTTTTATACAATACATTGCATCTAATGTACGCTCGCTAATGAGACAGAGTATCCTAAGAGTGGGCTAGGATGGTAATCGGCCCAAAAATCTAATGTGTTGTTGCATTGAACCTATAAACCCTAAATCCTGACTTTTGGATATATATTTCTATCTATACAGATGGATCGGAGGGAGAAGTACATGTTTGAGCATTCATGGATATCAAATGAGTTTGTGCAGAAGAACATCGGAAGTTGACTGGAAAGCCCATAATTCTATGTCCTTGTAAACATTGCCTTAACTTTGAGAGACAAGATAGTAAAGTGATTAGATCATATCTGATTCAACGTAGATGGATGACAACACCTAAATACCTTTGATGGGTTTTTCATGGAGAAAAGTTTGAAAAAAAATTTAGATATTGGAACGAGCATTAATGTATCTGATGATTTGGATTTGTACAAAATGATTGGGGGGATGATGTACGGGATAATGTAATTGTGGGTGATGATATAGAAAATATAAATTATCAACAACAATGTGATGATGGTAATAGAGAAAATGATTTGGATGAAACGATGAATGAATTACTCAGTGATTTTATTGATGATGTTCTTGATGTTTTTCAAAAGTTGGATGAAAACTCTCATGTATCCTTATATTCCGGTTGTGATCAAGATAAATTCTAAAAAATAAAAATGTTTTTAAGTTGTACAACCTGAAAGCTAAGAATAATTAGAGCGATAAGAGTTTCATTGTGCTCAGTCTTTTACGAGAAATGCTTTCAGAAGATAATACATTGCCAAATAATGAAATTAGAAATAATGAAAATTACAGCATGTCCGAATGATTGCATACTATTTCGAAATGAGTACGAAAATCTCCATAAATTTCCAAAGTGTAATGCATCCCGGTACAGACAAAGGGACGATGATTTGGATGATGAAGAAGATAGTTGTAAGAAGAAGCCAACTGCGAAAACATCGTGGTATCTGCCTGTAATCTAAAGTTTGAGCGTCTTTTCAGTAATTCAAAAGATACTAAACTGCTGAGGTGTCACCCTAGTGAACAACATAGACAGTCATTTCATGGATTTCGACACTGAGCCTAGGAATATGAAATTGGGATTATGCACGGACGGAATGAATCCTTATGGTCTCATGAGTACCAATCGAAGTGTTTGACCAGTTTTGTTGGTTATTTACAACCTTCCTCCCTGGTTATGCATGAAAAGAAAATATCTGATAATGCCGTTGCTCATTTCTGGTCCAAAACAACCCGACAACGATATAAATGTGTACTTGGCTCCGTTAAGGGTCTGATCGGAATGATTTTTCAAAGGAGTTCGATTCATTTTAATAGAATAGAGTTCAATAGAAATGATTTTCAAATGAAATCTGGTGATCAGAACAAATAGAAAAAGAATTGAAGAGAAATGAATTTTGTGATCAGATGCCAAATTAAAATAGAAAAGAAATGATTTGATATCTTTAATTTTGATTATTTTACCCTTATTATCTTTTAAATATGTCTGTTCTCCTTCTAACCTTGCCAACAAATACCGTGTTTTTATTAAAACTTTCAACTGGACATGTTAAAAAGTGAGAGTATAAATCAAACAGAAAATGGTAGAAACATATAATACAAAAAAAAAAAAATTATTAAACTATAAAGCCATCCTGTTCGAACTGTGTGGAGCCCTTAACAAACCAATTCTGTACTAGCAGGCACTCTTCATCCCAACTACAAATCAGTACTTCTCATGCACTTAACCTATGAAGACAATCCCAACTACAAATCCGTGATATATATTGGCACAAGACCTGACACATTATTTTTTTTGTTTTTTACCAGTAAATCCGTGAGCACTAATTCATTAATATAAATAGTTTAAAGTTACGTTCCTAACAAGTGGAAAAAATTGAAAAACATCACATAAAAACTGAAAAGTAATGATCTCTCTCAGTAAAAACTGTTGTAATATGCAAGCTTATCCTTGTCAAGTTAGATTCTCAACTCCAGTCCCTTTTCTTTACTGATTGTGATGTGCATCAGTGCTAATATATATGAGCTATATTAATAGAAATTAAGAGAAAGCTGATTACATATTTCATAGTCGCAATTGGAAAAAAAAAGTTTTCCAGAAAAATGTTTTTTTGAGCTTCAAAATCGAGGGTCTTGTTGCCACCAAAGTGGAAGAATTTTCAAATCAGACAAATGAAACCCAAATAAATCAAATCGAATGAGTAGATTGTCGACCAGAACAAGGAGACAAATCTATTTTCAATTAATAAAAGAGTTTGCATAATGAGATGTCTCTTCTTAAGAAAAAAAGGGCTTTTACGAGGGATGGAGAGAGGCGACTAGAGAGGACAGCTAGCATGAGGAATTGGAGGTGATTGAAGGCACAGAGCAATCCTGACCAAATAGCGAAAGAGAGGAGAGTACAAGGAAGAGAAGGAAGGGTGATTTGGTCAGAACGAACATAGATTATCCAAGCGCGTTGGTAGAAAAATGAAATCGTGGCAAATTTCTATGTTTTTGACGAGAATTGGGAAGAGCAATTTTTTCTCGCCGAATCACGCGGATTGAATTCCTTCCTCCCCATCGCATCCATTCCGATCCGAAGAATCAATAAAAATAGAATTCCATTTTTGATTCTCGTCGCCCCCTTCATTTCGATCAGACCCTAATAGACGACCATGATAGGTTGTGGAAGGACATAGTGAAGGTCTTTGATGCACATTCTAGAAGGTATTTCACCTTACGTGCAATGATATTATGCACAATTAATGACTTTTTCGCGTACGGAAACTTGTCGGGTTACAGGAATAAAAGAGAAAAGGCTTGCCGGGTTATCGAATTGTAGAAAAACCGTCTATTTGAAAGATCGTAGGTTCCTTAGCCGTCATCACCCATACCGCCGGACACTTTGTAGGAACAAATTTGATGGCAACACTGATATCCGCCGAGCACCTATACCAAAATCTAGAAGATAGACTTATGAACATGTGAAGGATCTTAAAATTCAGTTGGGCAAACCATTTGTGAATACTGGGACCTTGAATACTGGGCTTATTTGGATGTCAGGTATTGCTTGGATACGATGCACATCATCAAGAACATATGTGAAAATCTGGTTACTTTCATTTTGAATGCTCAAGGAAAAGTGAATATTGTTAATGTGAGAAAAGACATGGTAGAAATAGGGACTCAATTAGAACTAGCTGCAAAGTAAGATAATAGTAAGAAACATGATTAATTACCTAATGCGGTTTATACTTTAATAAAAAAAGAGAAACTCAACTTGTTAGAATGTTTGAGGTCTATTAGGGTTCCAACTGGTTATTCCTCAAATATATCACGAAGGTGTCGATTAAGGATATGAAATTGATTGGAATGAAGTCACACGATTATCACGTGTTGCTGACCCAGTTGCTTCCGGTTGCAATTAGGGCATGTTTTAAAGAAGAAGTTAGAAATTCTCTCCCTAAGTTGTGTTTCTTCTTCAATAAAATTTGCTCTAAAGTGATCAATCCTGAAAAACAGACTCAATTAGAAATCGATGCGGTTCAGACAATATGCGAGTTGGAGATGCACTCCCCCCCCCCCCCCCGTTCTTTGTTATAATGGTGTATTTGACCATTTATTTAGTAAGGGAGATAAAACAGTGTGGTCCGATATTTTTACGGTACATGCACCCTTTTGAAAGAGTAATGGGTCAATTGAAAAGGTTAGTCAGAAGCAGATCTCGGCCCGAAGGAAGTATAATTGAAAGATATGTGGCAGAAGAGGATATTGATTTCTATAATGATTATCTAGATAGAGTTCAACTTATTGGCTTACCCAAGAATAGGCACGAAGGTAGACTCTTAGGGAAAAGAATAATTGGTATGAAAGTAATTACAATGGACCTTGCAAAGAGAAAAAAACCATCTTAAAATTCTGCAACAAGTCACCGTTACGCCTCCTTATGTGAATGAACACATAGCCGAGTTGCAAGAGCAGAATCCTTAGAGATTAGAAAATTAGATCACCAAAAAACACAAGAAAAGTTTTGTAAAATGGTTCAGAAACAAGGTTTTACTGTCCCGACCATCAAATGAAACAGTGAAATGTCTTGCGAAAGGTCCCAACGCTAATTTGCACACCTATCAAGGTTACGGCCTGAATGGTTTCACTTGGTATACAAAGAAACATGATGGAAAAAGTATAGTAGAACACAACGGAGTTACAATAGTAGGCCATATCAAGTGATGGAACTTCATCAGAGTCGTATTATGGGTGGATTGAAGAAATTTGGAAACTTGATTATAATGTATTTAAAATACCCGTCTTTGATTGCAAATTGATCATCGAAAGCGACGTCAAAACTGATAAAAACAGATTTGTAACCGTTGATTTTAAAAAGTTGGGATATGATAATGACGCTTTTATACTTGCAAACAATTAACCAGTGCAAGTTTTTTATATTGCTGATCCAACTGACAAAGGACGACATGTGGTACTTCCCGAAAAAAGATGTATTGTTGGTGTTGAAGATGTTGCGGACGAAGAAGAATATGACCAATTTGACGAAATAGCGCCTTTCTACACAAGTATAATTAATTTGCGTTCTAAGAAATTTCATAATTTTCAAATCTATGGAATTCATGAACTAATTTGATATGTACGTATATATTATTTTTCACAGATAACAATGGAACACCGCAATCAATTGAAAAGTTAACAAGTAATTTGCGTTTCAATCATGAAGAATGCGTGTGGGTAGATCGAATGAAGTGACCAAAAAATAAAGAAAGTTAAAAAAATGAATTACAAATTAATTAATTAAATGAGTTATTGTAATATTTAATTATTATGATTTATAGTACTTTTTATTATTTTCATAGACCTTCGACCACTATTGTAAAATTTATTACGATTTTTCATAATTTTGTAATATAGGTTCTATTATAAATTAATTAAAACACATAAAGCAAAATAAACTAAAATAGAAAAAATATTATCTTTGGTACCGGTTTTTAGTTTAAAAATCAGTACGAAAGATATATCATTAAAAAAGAAAATATTTTTAAATAATATAACTATGATGTAGAATGGGTTCCATCAGAAACGGTAAAAAATTTCAAATTGATATTTAGTAACAGTTATTAGTTAAAAATCAGTACTAAAGATCATTATGTTTTTTTTCTTTTTTTGGGCTAGGGACAAAACCCTCGACTCTCTCTTCCAACATTAATTTCGCCTCTGTCTCTCTAAATTAAACCCTCGATCGACTCTCTCTCTCTCTCTCTCTCTCAATGTAAGTCTCTCTTTCTCGTTCTTCGTTTCTCTTCCTCTCATTCCCTCTCTCTTGTTCTTTGTTTCTCTTCCTTTTCTTTCCTTTCTCTCTAGTTCTTTGTTTCTCTTCTTCTCCTTCCCCCCTCTCTCTCCCTTCCGACAGCCAACAGCCGTGTCGTCGCTCTCTCTCTCCCTTCAGCAGCCGACAACGCCTCTCTCTCTCGTTCTCCATTTCTTTTCCTATTGCTCTCTCTCTCACTCACTTCCTATCTCCCTTTCACTCACTTTCTCTTTCTCTTTTAGCTGACAGCGCCTCTCTTCTTTCTCCCTTTAACAGTCGCCGACAGCCGACATCGATCTCCACTCTCCCTAAGAAGGTATCATCTCTCTCTCTTTCTCTCTATTTGCATTTGTGATTGATTTGGAATTGATAGTTAATGGATTTGATTGCAATTGTGATTATAAATTGATTTGGCTTAGAAATGAAATTGTGATTTGAAATTCAAGAAAGGGGAAAAAATGATTTGGAATTGAATTGTGATGGATTATAATTGTTTGTGTGCTTGTCATGGGTCAAAAAGTAGTAATGGAAATTGAAAGTACTATACAAATGCTATATATGACTTAAGAATTGAAGTTGAAATTACTATACAAAATAAAAGGTAGTAATGGAGAAAGCTAAAGGAAGTAACAAGAAAGGGAAAAAATCGATCGAACAAGTGTATGTTCGGCGAAAAGTGGAGAAGGAGAATGAAAAAGAGAAGGAGGTGAGCACCACGCCATGGTGGATGAAAAAAAAAACTACCCTCCTTCTATTAGAAGATCTGTTTCTGCTGTGAGGAACTATCCACGTAGTTGCGGATGGACTCCTGCGGATATATCCACCAGTTATGTGGAGAAGGTCTCAGAGGAGGTCCCAGAAAAGGAGGTCACAAAGGAGGGTTAGGGTTTAGGTTTAAATTAGGATTATGTTTATTTGAACTTGAATGTCATGAGATTGAACTTGTCTATGTTTAATTATGTTTAATGTTTAATGTTTAATGGGAATTTAAACTTGTCTATGTTAAATTATGTCAAAATTTATTTAAACTTGTCTATGTTTTATTATTAAAGTATGATGTTTTAATTAGGTAGTAATGGAGAAAGGTGAAGAAAGCAAAAAACAAGAAAAAAAATCGATCGAACGTGTTTATGTTCGACGTAATATTCGCATCAACCAAAATCCGACCAACCAAAACCAAGCCAACCAAAATCCGACAAACCAAAACCCATCCAACCAAAATCTGATTTTTCCTTACATCTAGATCAACGAAGAAGGTCGAATTGTCTTCGAGCTATTGATGGATAAGTTGGTGGCACCATACCTTGACTGGTAAAATGAAGATAATGATGAGAACAAGCGGGAAGATGAAGAATAGTTTATGTTTGGCTTAGTATTAGGGTTTCTGTTTAGCTTATGTTCATGAAAAACTTGTGGATTATGTTTATGTTTTTGTGGCTTGATTTGTTTGAATTTGAATGAAATGTGATTTAATAACTCATAATTGCTTGGTCTAAGCACACTAATCTCAATGGGACGTGTTTTAAGGGAGCAATTGGAACTAAGGGTTTGGTCTAAGCACACTAATCTCAATGATTTTGCAAGTTGAATGCTCAAACACAAGAGAGAATTGATTCTAACTGGTTAGAGTTCAAAGTGAGGGATTTTTCAAGGTTTCAAAAGTGTCAAACCAGTCCCAAATGGGCTGATATATATATAAGGCACCAACAGCTCCAAACCAGTAAAAAAATCAACCCTTGTGTTGTACGATCAATATAGCCATTGTACAATACCGTTGTCAATGTCAGAGCGTCGTGCAACGTTCTGTAGCATTGCACAACATTAGAACAAACAACCAAAGAAAAACTCGACAGTTCCGTTGGAGCTTGTCAGAACATTGTGCAACGTTAGGTAGCGTTACACAATGTTACATCAAATGAGGAAGAGAGAAGCTCTGACTGACTTAACAAAACTTGTCAGGACATCACACGACGCTGAATGACGTTACACAACGTGGGCGTTGCACAATGCTATTTATCGTTGTCCAATGCAACTCGCAGAATTGCATGAAAAATACGCTGCTTAGCATGAGACAGCACTGTCTGAGCAGGGAAGAGAACCTTGGCTCAAAGATGCATTGTGCAACACTGAATAACGTTTCACAACAGTGAAATGGAAACGTTGTGCAATGTTATGCACCGTTGCATAACGATCTGATAAAAGGCACAAGGAGGAAAGCCTGGTTCTCTCAACTTGATGCAGCGTTGCACAACGCTAGTGAGCCTTGTGTGACACTGCCTCAATCTTGTCAGAGATTTTTCAATTTCAGAACGAATTACTTTTGCGTTGTGTAATGCCATATGGCATTGTATGACGCTAGACAGAAAAACTGAGCATTTTACCAGCAAATTGATTGAGATTAGTTTAGAGTTAAATTATACCTAAACTAATGACTCTAGCTAGTCTAATAAAGTTTCTTGATGCTCCAAAACTTGTGCCACACTTGCTTCAAGTCATTCTTCAAGTAAATTCACTAAAAATCACTAAATTAAAACGTTAGTTGAAAAGTTTGATGTTGTTTTGCAAATCGGCAAATCCAGAATTAATTGTTTAAACCAACGATATATTTTCATTGTTACCTTACTAGTTAAATGGTGCCTTAAATATAATATATTTTTCAAGTTTATAATTGACAAAACTTATATATTTGAATCTTTGGTGTATTTTGTTTGCCAGGACTGACACACCTAATATAATTTTTCTTTTCATTCTGACACTGTGTTTAATAGTGATCGGATAGAATTGGTGAAAATTTAAAGAAAAAATAGTTTTTGCCAGCCCAAATACAAAAAAAAAATAAGCGTCATGTCTTCATTAATTATTGAATTCTAAAGGAGAAATTTGAATTATCTTTGATTGAATTTCTCATTTATGGAGAGTGATGATAAAGCTATAACTTAGTACCACTAAAATGAATAGATAGTATACAATTTAGAAAGTTCAAATTTGAGATGCCAAATCCATTTTTTATGCTGCATTTATTTGATTGAAAGCACTCATAGAAAAAAAGTGGAATGAACAAATTTAATCGAAAATTCCCTTATATGCTTGGTTAATTTGTTTTAAGTTTCATTAAAAATTTATTTCCTTACAAATTGTGCTCAACCCCACTAATTTTTTATGACAACCTCCTTGGTAGAGTCGGAATCATTTTGGAGGCAGCCTCGAAGGCACAAGAGCAACAATCAATAGTTTGTGGCCTGTGGGTGATTTCTAAAAAAATAGTATACTATTTTTTCACTTGTTCTAATTTTTAATTTGCATTTTACATTATGTGTGATTATGTGTGATGTGTCACTTACTTTAGAAAAACCTCTCTATTCGCATCTGTTGTTGCATACCATTTGTTATTTTTATTGACGCTAATACATTTTCTTTCTTTTCAATTTTGTGGTGCATGTCTCATTGTTGATCTCTATGTATTTATGTAAGGTTTTTTTATGTTAAAATAATGATGTATTTTATCCTAATGTAAAGGTTTACCGTATTAATATTTCTGTTTATGGTGTTCACAAAGTTTTAAAGGGTTTGATGTTAAAATGTGACATGACATGAGAATATGGTATTTGATGAGGATTAATTTTTGGTTTTGCCACTGTTGGATGAAGAACGAAATAAGACTGCACAAAAAAAAACTTCGTTCTCTTTCCTTCTTTCTTGCGTAGCTTACTGCAGATTGTATTAACTATTAAATGATAATATTAAATTAGGATATTATTAAATGATAGTTGCTCACAGGGAGTTTGGGGGGGGGAGCATGTCTTCATAGGATGTGCGTTTAGAGTGAAATCAGGCATCGGAACCAGTTTGGACACACTGCAGTTTCGCGTATGCAGCATGGTGCTGCGTGTTATATTGGTGTGTTTCTTCTACTTTTGCCCATTAATAACTCTGTGTGCCTATAATGCATGATGGTTCACAGTCAATGATTTTTTTTCTGTCTTCGATCGGAACAGTATCTTCTCTATTTCTTCTGCATTTTACAGGTTCTTCGGTTCTTTTGCTTTGCTTGATGGTTCTTCTTTTCGCTCTGGTCCTGCACAAGGTAATCTCTCTACTGTCTTGCATTTTTTCCTCTGAATCTTCAGCCAATGAATCTCCAGCTTTTGACCAAATGAAAACTAAACAAACTTCTGTACATGTTTTTTTAGTAATGTACAAAAGTTTATATATACTTTATCTGCAGAGTAAAGAAATACTTGAACATGAAATGATTTAGAAAAAATTTCACCATTAGATTGTGGTGATTTTTTTTTAGTAATGTACAAATGTTTGAAAAATTGGCAATTGATATCAGATTGTGGTGATTTTTTTTTTTTGACAAGTATATTTTTTTAAGCATGCCTTCTTCAGACAAGTTTTTTAAACTGTGTATGTATTCTTACATTGATGATTGCTCCGAAAAGGCAATTTTATTGAGTAGGAAACAAAGAAACTGTTTAATTTATTGAAAGGTGCATTGAATTTGTGGCTGTAGTCAAGGGTAGAATGGTAACATTTACCTGATGCAAAGGCAAGTGATCACCAACCTTATTGAAACGTTAAAATGATTTGGAACAAGGGAGGCAAGGGATCAGCAACCTTATTGAAATGTTTCATAAAAGTTGTATAACGTTACATAAAGAAATTTAGAGGTTAAACAAAATTACTGTTAGTTTATTGAAACGTTTACTGTTGTGTTTGAAACTAGCACATATAAGTTTAGAAACAACCTTATAAGTTTCATTGACAGCTTGGTGTTGTATTTGGAGTTTAACTGCTAATGTTACTCCCGCAATTTTTTTAATATGCATGTCAAATTATTTCTTAGGTTTAAAGGTATATAGAATAATCTAACTAATTTTGCAAAGGATGCTAAGCTATTTTGTCGATGTGGCTAAGGAAAATAAATGTATGCATATTTCGAATTGAATATTTAGAACGATACGATTCAGCTGAATCGGTACCAACCGAAAACTGAGATAAAAATGAATGGCGCAACAAGCGAAAATAGCACTAGTGGTACATCAACTAGTGGGGGCGTCGCGCGTTGCGTGACCTATCTTTCATAATATAATATTTATTACCAAATGATTAATATATATACAGTAAATTCACAAAACATAAAATATAGAAATAAATAAATTAACAGTCTTAAATTATCACCAAAGACACAACGCAAACTATAGGTGTGCTGTATGTATGAACGAAAGTTCAAAGTGCATGCTATAATTATATTATGTTGAAAGAACTTATGGTTCATTTCACAGTAATCGAGTTCTCTCTATTCTCTTATCAAACATCCAACTTATATCTATTATAACAGAAAGCATATATTTTCAAACAGAAAGCATGTATTTTCAATATTAAATGCACATCTCTAAACTAAAAGAGTACACACAGTGTATATATGCACACACACATATACACACACAGTAATCCAAAATAAAATAATGCCATGGATCTGTAAAATATAAAGGAGTCTTTATTCTCCTTGGACTGTTCTCACTATAACACAAAAAAGCACAACAAACCAAAGTTCAATTTGACAGTATTTGTAATAGGCAGACATGAATCAGAAGATGAAAATGAGTACATCGAAATTGAGAAAATTATATCAAATTACAGATTGGCCTATATAAATAAGAACTTGTATGATTTGTATACTCCCATTTACTCTTATTAATATGTCAGAAAATGGGCACCGAGATGTAACAAATTTTATGTTTAAATTGTATAAAAACAGAGTCTTTGTGATATGATTCACCTAGTCACCTAGCGACCATATTATGTAGGGTTGAAAAACTTTTGTAATGAGAAAAACCTCGCTCTTTTCAGAACTCAAGTGTGCAGCACTCTCCATCTCCTTCACTCAGTTTCTGAAAGGTGGTCCAGCAACAAATACAACAAACATGGGTAAGCAAAATATGTGAATATTTTTTTTTTTGCTTTTTTAACTTAAGGTGACTACCTAAGTACACATGACAAAATCTAATAGCGTATAAACAAATGCATTCATGAATATTTTGTCATAAATTAAAATGGTCAGAAAAAATTAGAGAAAAGATAGAATCATAAAATTTATATGAAATATTATATTATTCAAGAGAAGAAAAATAGTAAATCAACCTTATCTTCATTATAGTATTCAAGAAAAGGAACATTGTAATACCTGAAATTATTTTATTATTAAAATATAAAATAATCAAACTGTAAATCAACTTTGCAAAGTCAAAAAGAAAAATAATTAGGCTTATAAATTGATCTGTCATTTCATTTATAAGCAACAACTACTGAATTTATTGAATGTTTTAATTGCATTTTCTGACCCCAGTACCAAATCATACCACACCCAGAAAAATATAAAGTTGAAGGCAAATTTGCAAAACTAACCTACTAAGAAGGCCCAAATGTGATCCCTATCAAGTTGGCCTTATGAGGTCTTGGTCAATTATGCAATAGCTCATCTTGTTTCATCTCTATTAAATTTGGTGGCATTTCATTCGTGTTTCTTTCAGACATTTCCCGGCACAAATGACCCTTCACTATTAATCCATATCTAAAAGAAAAGTATATTATTCAACCAGAATCATGAATTTAGGAGACTAAATAGAATAACTATGAAATTAGGAGATTAAAACAGAATAAATGCCGAAACCAAATAAATACATTAGTGTAAGCATTGTTAAATACAGCTATGTTTGTAGCCATGAATTATAATTCAACCAAGGGAAGTTTCCTCCATTTTCTGACACTTTTTTATTTTGTAATTAGTAGCCCTCATACTATACTTAAAACTATATTTATTCTTTTTCATTTTTTCACTTAGACTTAGCTTGTATGTCCAGCTTTCGTATTTCTAGCAACTAACTTCGAATTTAATCCTCAATTAGTTTCCAAATACCTCTTTTGTGTAGTTGTATCCCAAACTTAAGACTTTGACTCTGAATCACAAAAATAAATTGCCTATCGGCTATCGATAAATCTGTTCTCTATTTTTCATAATCATTTTAACTTATGACCATGCAAGGCGAACTGAACGAAACAAAAAATGATAATTTGTGTAACAGAAATAAATCACCCATCCGTAAATTAGTACTCTTTTTTTAGACAAATTACCTGGCAGGCAAAGGTCCGATGACCAGAGCAGAGAGTAGCCACCAGAAAGGACAATGCTACCAGATGAGGCTCACAACGGCACCCAAATGGTTGAAATTTCTGGCCAACCAAGTTACTATATAAATGAATTAAGTCAGTAGATAATTAGGGAAGAAAAAAAAATAACTGGCCATCTGCAACATAAATGTTAAAATTTTGCTATCAATGGATAAATAGAAGGAAATATCAATACACACCTCATAAAATTCTTGAGACCAACAAACATAAGCCCCTTAAGCATCCAATGTTAACAAATAACCATATTGCACCAATCTCATTGTATGTTATTTGAGGAACAAAGTTTACAATTAATGTGACACACTGACACATTTGTTCTGAGATACCACTCTTTTTAAATTAAAAAGAATATGACCATTCAACAAACAAACAATGAGATATATTCATCTGAATGACTATTAGTGTTTATGGTCAACAGTAAGCAAAAGCTGAATCTTTAAATCAAACTCTGTTTGTTGTACTATGTGTAAATTAATTGAAGCTGAAAATTTTGTTTGAATCTTTAAATCAAACTATGTTTGTTGTACTATGTGTAAATTTTGTTTGTTGAATTTAGAATTCATTGAACCCTCTAATTTATTAAATTTAGAATTTTCAGTTACATTTGTTGAACCCTCAAAAACACAATAAAATTTTGTTTAGTTTATTAATTGAACTAAAAAAAATAAAATTAATATTCCATAAGACTTTGCACATTGTTATTTTTCATACTTGTGATGGCATATATAATTGAATATACAAAAAAAAAATGGTTTACTTAAAGTATCCTAAATGCTTCCAGCAGCACCTAGCAGGGGTCGGACAGTTCTTTTCCCACAGCTCCAAAAAAGCCTGTAATGAAGAGAAAAACGAAAGTGATGAGCACAAAATCAAAATTGAAAACTGACAACATGAATTCGCAAACTTGTTAACACAGAGACAAAATCAGAGAAAGAAAACAGAACTACAAAAGGGGGGTAAACTCGCCAAGAACAGAAGCAAAACAAAGAGGCAAAAAAAATAAAAGGAAATGAAGAGCAGACCAAATTTGAGTTAATTCCAGGGACCCACCTATATGTGATCATTTTCTGGTATTTGGGTCAATTTGTGAATGTTGTAACTTGCTCTAGTCAGAAGTTCCGAATAAAAAAATATTGGATATGGATTTTGACGAAGGGAAAAAAAAAAAAAGAAACCTCAGGAAACATCAAAAGAAGTTGAGAAACGCTTCAATGTGCTTAATGTCCTCCCTTTCTCTGTGGCCTCTTGAGTTAATTTTGATGCTTCACCAACACTCTATTTTATTTCTTGCTTAGCCTCCCATTGGCACTGATAGAAAAAAGAAAGGTGAGAGAGAGAAATCAATTAACTGAAAAGGTAATCGACGGCAGTACCTATGAAGGGTTTGTGTGCGAGAGAGAAAAATGAGTAAAATCGACACTCACCTGAAAGAGGAAGAGCGCATGATTCCATGTCTGCAGATCGGGCTGCAAGGCTAAGTCAGAGATCGCCGGGAGCAAGCGCTGAAAGAACGAAGCGGTTTCCTTCTCTTACTCCGCGGGAATGACGCTGGCTTGAGGAAGAGAATAGAGAACGCACGGCACGGGGGGGAGAGTACGATGGGAAAGGGAATATTCGCAGAAGAAAGCAACACCATACCATCTAAGCCGTGCGATCTCACCGAACGTAAATAAACAGCCAGGATCCGAAACTGTTCCAACAACTGTTTACCCACAGTTGTTGTTTCAGATCCGGGTCTAATTGATGGGATTAATATATTAAATAAATGAGATTCTCTGAGTCCAGATCCTGTGTAGCAATACAGTAGCCTCAATTCTCTTCAGAAAATACAAAAGTAAAATTTTCTCTTGGAATAAGTGAAAGTGACTTTGTCTATTTTAATTCTGAATTCTGAATGCCATAGGCCCATATTGCCATCGGTCTCTCTTTCTTAAGCAGCGCTGCCTGGGAATAGTCAAGTCCTAATTAGTAATTTTTCCACGGCCTTTATTATTTTATTTATATTTATTTCTCTTTATATAAAGTTTATTTAGAGCAGTGGCGTCTCAAAGGAATGAAGATAAAGGAGTATGAATTTTGTTGGTCTGACAACTTGCATTTTCATCATTAATCAGTTTTATTAAGCCGCGTGCAAAATTTTTTTGTATGATTTCAATAAAAATAAATTGTATTCGAATTTAAATTGTATACAGAATGAAATTTATTTGTAAAGAACTTTAATTATTCGCGAATCGAGAGCAAGAATTAATGTAGTACCTCGAGCAAAATTTCGCTGAATTTATTGACATGTCTCAATAATAAATAATTGAACTGCATTTTTTTTTGTGGATCATTTGAACAGGAAATTTATTGACATGTCTATCGGCATGGAATCCAGAAGATAGAGATCAAGTGACTCTCTGGTAAGCTTACCCTCTCTCTTTCTCTCTCTCACTAATAATAAGCAATCAAGAGGTTCTACTTCATCTTTACCTCCTCTTGAGCTCGTAAATGACATGTGCGAATCGAAATGTACAGCATACATAATTAGATTCAAATGTAATTAATGTCTATGAAAATAAGAGGTTGCTAGTCAACGATTGCAGCAAATTTTATATTATTGTTATTTTTTTGTGGGACAACAAATTCTATAAAAAGAGTACTAATGCGGTTTCGATAAAAGAATGTTAAGGATTCGAATTGTGTTGTTTTTTATTTCGAAGACATATATGGAGACAAATTACATTGTAAAAATACTATTATTGAGAGGATCTTATTGGCTGTTTGCAATTTTGAATCTAATCAAATACAACATTAATACAAACGAAGCGCCTGATGGATTGTGTCAGTATCTTTAATGTTGTCCATGAATGGAAGCATCACTTTCAAAGAGTTGGGATGGCAATTCTCAAGTAACAATTAATAAAAATCGGGAGGCTAAGACTAGAAACAAGAAAGAGGTGCGTATGGTCTGACTTCACAGGCTCACACAACACCACACAGCCCTTGGTGTCGCTGTCATGCATTAGGCGATAGGGGAGATTCTATTACTATTTACAACTATAATGCAATACATAAGATCTTTACTCAAGAAAAACATGAAACCATCAGCCGCATCATTAATTGGTCCCACGACAACAATTGCGGCAGTATTTATCTTTGAAATCCAACCGCTCAAAATCACCGTTCCTTTGGAACCCATGACTAGGTTTCCAATCGTGCGTGTCGACGATTTGGGTCAAATACGATTGTATTGAAATTTCGTATCGAATTGTATTGACACGAATTATTTTTTAATCGTGTCGTGCAAAATACTGAAAGGAATTAACACATCATGTCGTATCGTGTTGGCACATCGTATTAGTTGTGTTGGTTTATTTTTTATTTTTAAAATAAAAATATTAAAAAAAGTAAAAGTAAAGAAATTTTTTTTACCAAATGTAATAATTTATTATTTGGTTATGTTTAAATTTTTTATTAATACTTTTTATAAAAAATAATAATTAGATAAGAACAATATGAATCAAAGAATTGTAAATAATATTGTGTAGTATTATAAATTAGATTTAAATAATTAATTTTGTTTAAATAATTAAATTTGTGTTGATGTGTCGTGTCAGTTCGTGTTGCGTGTCTAATCGTGTCGTGTCAAATCGTGCCAATTTTTCAAAACTTCTAGCACGAAACGATTATGACACGATACGATCGTGCCAATTCTTTACTCGTGTCATGTCGTGTAATTTTAGAGAACACTATCCATGACTACTTATATTATTTTATATTTTTCTGCAAATTACAACATGATGAAGGCTTAAAACCTAGGAATCAAATAAATTTATAGACCTAGAGCTAACCTCACTAGTCTTTTGGAGTACAGCTTTAGGGTCGAACCCAAGGGACGGATTAATGAGTACCGGACTTTACTTCCTCACGAAAGCTAGACAATTATATTTTTATGGAGTTTTTGGTTGATTAAATCTAAAGGTGCAAGTAAATAAATATTTTTGGGTGTTTTAACAATATAAAAGTCGTCTTAGGTTCAGGTTTCACATCGGTTTGGACTCTAGAACACAGAACTTATCACTTTCGTGCATCAAACGGTGTTTTTCAAGCATATACCGCTCTGTTCGATCCGAACAGATGGTATAAGTGTGTGGTTTTGACTCTTTATGAAATTTTATGCTTTGTGCTAGGGTTTGTTGGTCAAACCTAGATACTCTAAACCTCAGCTTTCGCTTGTTGGACTAGACACTGATTCAATCACAACCTAACCTAATTAACTCGATTGGTTCACAACTTTTGGTATAGAATTCAATCAACTTAAACTTGTTTGTTGGAGTTCATAAGGATATCTAGAGGTCTTTTGGACTTGTCTAAAAGTTACACTTTTGGTGTCAACTAATCTCCCCTTTCGGATCTACGATTTATCCCAAATACTTTATTTGAACTAATCTTGTTTATCCTAACTTAGGCTTGACTAGATGCGGCCGTACAACTAGAAGGTGATTAGGAAATCACAAGCAATTCAAACAAGCAAATTAACATAATTCTCAACAAAACAAATCAACAAAACATATCATATCATATCAAGTCAAATCACAACACATCGAAACCTAAATTACTTCCCTACTCCTAAGACAACATAAATCTAACCTAACATGAAAGCAAAATAAGATACAAGCTCCATCAAATCAAAATATCAAGAGAATGGAAGAAATAAACCAAATATCGCTTCTAACTCAAGATACCGAACGTCCAGAGCCGTGGTTGGATTGATTCTGTCGCCGTCGCGCCTAGAATTGCTCCAAAGATGATGCCATGGTCGTGCTATGATGAAAGAGGTGGAATCCCACGCCTTTCGGCGTGAGAACGGTGGTGGAAAGGTGCCAAAACGTGGTGGGATATGGAATTTCGTGGTTGGTGGCTTCGATTCTCTTCTTTCTGGCCTAGGGGTGCATTTATAATGATCTCCACGCACATAGACAGGTAATTGGAGCACTAAGGAAAGAAAACTTGCCAAAAAATCCAATTTCCCCGCATAAAAACTTGCCATTTGAGCTCTGTCGGTACTATGCTCGGACCGAGTAAGGATCCACTCGGACCGAGCAGAAGATAGGAAATCCAGCAGTGGTTCACTCGGACCGAGTTACTGTTCACTCGGACCGAGCAGAAGCGTGAAATTCAGATTTTGGCCTCCGTTTATATTTTGAGCATAATTTCTTCATCCGGACTCCGATTGAGGCGATTCAAAAACCGTTGGAAAGCTTAGGATGAGCTCTTCAATGCTATTGATTTCATTTTGTCATTTTCTTCTCCTAAATCTTCAATTAGGCCCGAGCATTAGTCATTTGGTCCAAGCAAAGCTCCATTCGGTCCGAGCATGAGTCATTCGATCCGAATGGTGGCCTGAACATCGCCTTCAAGTGCTAGGAATGAGTCGTCTAGCTTATGCCAAGTGCCAAATCCATCTAAAGATTGAGAATCCACCAGAAATCATCAAGAAACCTGAAAATAAGAGAAAAGACGACGGTAGAGCCAATTCGTAGAAAATCATTGCAATTTATCAAATAATTTAATGGTTTGAGTGTTATTTGAGTGCTAAGTACGGTCCAAATACCTACAAATAATGGTGATATCACAACACATATCAATCTTACTACCGCCGCCTATTTCTCAAGACTGGCAGCTCAAAACTCAAAAGATACAGTTATAATTAGTGATAAAAAAAAGCACGGTGTAATCGAACGATACGGTACAGAGGTGGTTTGATACCACATCGTGCCATATTTTTAGGTGTGTCGTGTCCAACCGTGATGATATAAACACCACATGACACAACACGTGAATTGTTCGTACACGGCATGACACGACACGACAAGAGACACTACAAGCTTACAATGAGGGTTAAATATGATAAATTTTATGAAATAATAAAAACATTCTTATATTGTCTAATTTTAAGAAAATTTAATGATTTGAATATCAAATTTATCCATAAACATAAATCTATATTTATAACTATGTTTTATAAAATTCAAATACATTCAAGTATGACACAGCTTAAAAAAGACATGACACAACACGATAAAATGACACAAGACGTGACATGTCCTTAGACATGCTGTGACCACTCATACAATTTAGACACAACATGATACAACACGTGAAATATTTAAACACGACACGATGGATGATCCGAATACGACATATTTGACACGTCACAAGGCCGTAAGGCATGTATTTAAAACACTACTAATAATTTTGTAGGGGGACTAACTTGACACCATCTGTCAAGCATTTCGAAAATAATAATAATAATAATAATTTTGTAGGGTACATTTCGCATAAACTGTGTAGCAAAAAGAAATGCGATTTATTTCTAATGAGCAACATATAAAAAAACTATTATATATGTATACAAATAAATGTAATATATATAGGATTCAATCAAATCGATTTGACCAGAGTCTCGATTAAACTCCAACAGATTTTAATTTTGAAAGTTCAAATGATCGATCTAAACTTTTCAATATGATCGTTATATTAAAATTTTCTTGCATACCAAATTTTACATTTTTGTTTGAAATTTTTAAATATTTTTTTGGATTTAAAAAAATTATAGTGTTTTGAATGTTTTAGAACAAATTAGATTAATGATTTTCTAAAATTTTTAAAAAATAGTAAAAGGAAATGTAAAATTTGATGTTCAAGAAGATTCAATAGGGAGATCATATTGAATATGGTTTGGATCGGTCATTTGAACTTTTAAAATTGAGATCTTATGGAGTCAATCGGGTCTTTGGTCAAATAGCGATTTGATTGGAGCATTTTGTTCTCTCTCTTAAATACACTAGAGTCATTTTTGAAATTCAAAAATCAAACTGTCGATCTGAATCGTTCAAGTTGTTCTCCCTATTAAAAAAAAATCTTGGAGAATTTCAATATAAAATGAACACAAAACTGATACGGAACAGAGGAACGAAAATAAAACACCATTTCTATTTTATTACCTGGAATGGAACGAAAATGGAACATCACGGTTTCGTACTCGTTCTGCACGTTTGATAGCGTTAGTCCTGATGCCTTTGATAAAGCTGCTGAAAGCTGAATCATATATTGTATTTGAAATAAATGAAAAAAATTTCTTCCAATTAATTACTTCATTTATTGTGTGTGAAAACCACGGCATCCTTGCATTGTAGTAAGTGGGAATATTGTTTGATGAGGTCATTAACTGATCTGATGGATGAAACTCAATCAATACGGACATACGAGTAAATTAATCACACACTTTTTTTCTTCTTTTCGAAAATTATCACACACCCTTTGTTCATTAGATTCGGTTGCTTTTAATTTGCTTATTTTGCTCCCTAGACAGCCGCTATATATCTAGTTTGTCTTAAAAAAAAAAGTCAACAAAGACATCACAGAGAGAAATCCAAATGATATGCATACACATCGTGCTACTAAACGGAAACAGAATGGGTCGTTCAAGCCGCCTGTGGGTAACGTCGATGACAGAAACAGAATGGATCATTCCATTTTTCATTCCATTTTAGTAACGGTATTGTTGGTTAAATATTTTCTCTCGATTTGTCGATTTGTAAAACAACACCAAAATCCTAAAACGAACGTTTCCTTTTAGTGATTAATAGCTAGATTATTTGAAAAATGGATTAAAGCAAGTGTGACATAGGTTTTGGAGCTTCAAGAGATTGCTTTGGACTAGTTAGAGTCAATAGTTTAGGTATAATTAAACTCTGAACTAATCTCAATCAATTTGCTGGTAAAATGCTCAGTTTTTCTGTCAAGCGTTATGCAACGCTATTTGCCGTTACACAACGCGAAAGAAATTCATAATTAAATTGTAAAATTTATGACAAGATTGGAACAACGTTACCCAACGCTCAGTAGCGTTGTGCAACGCTAGTTCATTTGCTTTTAAACTTGTTAAATCTGTTAACTCCCCTTGTCAGAACGTTGTGCAATGTTATTCAGCATTGTACAACGGTGGTCTGGAACAGGCAACTTTTCACTGCAGTCAAGCAAGTTGGTATTTTTACATGCAAAACTGCAGGTTACGTTGTCCAACGCTAAATAGCGTTGAGCAACGTCAACGTTGTGTAACGCCTTACAGTGTTGCACAACGTTAGTCTGAGTCATGCACTTCAACATTGCTCAAACATCGCTTAGACATCGCTGAGCAGCGTTGTTGCATGCATCACCCATGTTCCATCCATACATCACGCAGGCTGTTGGCGTTTTTGCATACGAAAGTGCAGGTTACATTGGCCAACACTAAATAGCGTTGAGTAACACCCACGTTGTGTAACGTCAGTCAGGGTCACATGAAGTTCTGACAATGTTGTTTGAGTTGGTCAGATCTGTCTTCCTTCTTTTCAATCCTCCATTGTGCATTGCTTCTTAGCGTTACACAACGCTCTGACAAGTTCCAATGAAACTGTCGAGCATCTGCTTTGGACTTTTGCTAAAGCGTTGTGCAACGCTATAGGACATTACACAACGCTCTGACAACTCACAACGGCATTGTATGTGACCGTTTGATTTTTCAACGGCTAGTTTTGCATTGTACAACGCCATATAGCGTTGTATAATGGTAGAGTCTGTTTTGACTAGTTTTTGGAGCTGTTGGCGCCCTCTATATATATTAGGTCTCTTGAAACTGTTTAGACACTTTTGAAACCTCTGAAATTCCTCCTTTTTGAGTTCCAACCAGTTAGACTATTTTTTCTTGTGTTTGAGCATTAAAATAGCAAAATCATTGAGATTAGAGTGTGTCAACCAATCCACTAGTGTTATTCGCTAGATTTGTTGAGTGATTTGGTTAGAGTCTCAATCCTTTGAGTGTTTGTGCTTGTTTAATTGAGTTAGGCCAATCCACCTTGAGAGTTCTTGTAGCAAGGTGATTTGGTTCGAAGTTGTAGTCCCGTTCGTTGTGGAATTGAACGAAGCGCGCCCCATTTTGTGGTTGCGGAACTCCTGGAGACGTACGACTAAGGCTAGCTCTTCCTAGCAGGTCGGAACTCCGTAATATATCGCGTGTCACTTTTTTCTCTCCTCTCGTTACTTTTCTTGCTTTGTAAATTGCTTGTGACTTGTTTTGTGTTTAGACCAAATTTGAATTGAACCAAATATTGACCATACCGGTTTAAGAAATCGATTTTGAGCCTATTCACCCCCCTCTAGGCCTTTCTTTAGGGACAACAGGTACGAACCGAAATGATTCGTTATTCGTTCTGTTTCGACGGAATGTGGCAGAACGTTTATATTTGAACTGTATAATACACATGAATCACGAAATGCGTTCTGTTTACCGTTTCGTTTTTGAAACAGAATGAAATTTCATTTCATTATATGTTCCGTTTGGACGGAACGGAACAATTTTGTGTATTAACGGTATACCACGCCCAACCCTAGTCCTCCCTATATAGAGTAAATAAAAAATTGAATAATTTATTTCATATCAACCTGGATATAAAAATATCATATAAAGAAATAAATGTTTAAACTATACAAATCAACACCGGAAACTATAGTCCTTTTTCTTATAAAAAGTTTTTGTCTATATATAATTTAACTATAAAATTATATGGTAAATATTTTTTGGAGTAAAAATTAATTAATAGGGATAGTGCACTTTAGATGATCTATTTGAAAACCTTTATTCGCAACCACGCACACTGCACACACGTTAATGTCGTATCATAAAAATATTTATAATTCATAAATCATTATTTGCGTGTTGCTAAATCAGTTCCTTAGTAGAGTATTATAATTAATTAATCATATATGAGTTCATATCATAAAATAATTTATCAAATTAGGTTGGGTATGAAATAATTATATGTTAAAAAAATAGCACAATTATGTCTAAAAATTAGAATCATAAGTTTATCAACTCAGCATGTTCATTTACTAAATGCATTTTTAACATGTAAGACTAGATATTAGTCATAATTTTAGAATTAAAAGTAGAAATATTTGCAGGATACATGTGATCGAAGAGTGAAGTGGTCAAAGGAGGCAGGGTGGCGTAAGATATGACGTCACTCATTTAGCATGGCCATTTTCTGATTATTATTTTTTTTAAAAAGAGAAATTAATGGCGGCATGCATAATAAATTAATAATGCATTTGCAAATTAAACACTAAAACAAACACAATGAAATTGCAAATTAAGTGTAATGAATCGTAATTGAAATAGTCGCATATATATATTGATGTCGTCTCTACCGCCAACGCCAAGCAACTACCAACATATTTTAAGCTCGGTACTTGGTGCTGTGGCCTGTGCCTTGTCACTCCCTGTGGGATGGATTCATGAAAGAATCATATATCAGGATCCAGGACTCGTCAGCTCTCATATTATCACCTTCTCACGTGGCCTCATTATGAAAGAATCATAATTCATAGATTCCTTTATTATTTTTTATGTCTACTCAAAAGAATTGGGAGCAGACAACATTTTCCTAACTAGTTAACTTTGAAGTTGCTTGGAACCATGTAAGAATACTTTTAGTAGCAAATTAATAATTGCTATTTTGGATGGTAAAACTATTATGTCTTGTACAAGTATGTTTTTCTCTTCAGGGAATTGATCAGCACACCTCTTAATTTGATCCGGTCACTCTAATAATTTATATTTTGACTAAAATAATAACCTCATCAAAATTCATGCCCCGTATGTTCGCCTTTCCTTCTTTCCGTACTTGCAAACGTATTACTCTCTCGACCTCTTCTCGTAATCTGTCTGTCTCTCTCTTTATTATAGTTTTTTATTAATTGGCCTTAGATCCATTCACTAAGGCTCCGTTTGGATGACTTCTTTCCGGAATAAGGAATAAGGAATAACCACTTTTTACCAATAAATTTATTTCTAACCATCCAAACTCTTCATAAAAGTTACACACTTCCCAATAAATTTATCCCTTCCCAATAAATTTCTTCCCTTCTTACTTCTTCCTACCTTATTCTCAATGCATCCAAACGGAGCCTAAAATAAAAGCATGATTACAATAGAAGTAGTTGGACATCAAGGGAGTAAGGGAGGAAGACTGCTCAATGTGTAAAGGGTATTTTGGCCATATTAAAAATTTTAGAGTGATCATTCCATATTTTAGGGTGTGACAAAAAAGTTTTTAAGAAATGTGCATATATATATGTACAATAGGTAAAAAATAATGACCCGCCATACACAGACTATCAAGTAACAACCATACGTTGTGTACGTATATAATTTATGAAGAAGAAAGGGTACTCACGTCACGCAATTATTTTAATTATTTTGAATGTTTACTCATGCGGTATAAATAAGTACTAAAAAATGTTTAATTATTTTGATTATTTTAATTATTTTGAATGTTTACTCAATGGAACCAGCCAAGTAATAAATAAGTATAGAAAATGCTAACAAATTAATTCAAAGCTGGGAGCGATAGACACCGGACTACCAACTCTAACCTCTTCACAGTCATCTCTCACATGCAGGGACAGATTTACACAGAAGAAAGGACTGTCAATGTCACTCCAATTTTTTTTTTTTAAATAATATTACTGGAGATTGAGTATTTATAAGTATAAAATATAATTTTATTATCTTGAACATATATTTGAAGCCCATAAGCATTTAGTTAATTTTTCATTGTTGAATTCCATACATATTTTGTAGTTTAATCTTTTGACAAGTTTTTTTAAAGTATAAATTTATCTAAATTATACGTGATAATTTGAATACCATTAATTTAATGAGGCCATCGTAATTTTTTCTGGTTGCGTCACCGCTCACATCTAGGTCTCCAATTCAATCAAATCTTCTCTCTTCGCATATAAGTAGGGTGTCAAACTTGCGAAACGGAAGCTAAACAGGGTGTTTCGTTTTTGTTCTGTGAAGCTAAACAGGGTATTTCGTTTTTGTTTTGTTTTTGGTAACGTAAAAAAATACCATTATGTTTCTGTTTTATTTTGTAAAGCGGAATAATTTTTTGTTCATTTACTGTTCCGTTCCTCATTTTTCATTGATTTCAATTATTTTTCGATAAAACGGAATAATAACGTGAAGAAAAACTAGTTTCGTTTTTGAAAACGTAACTCATTTGCCATTCCGTTTCTGTTCCGTTTCAGAAACAGATAATTGACACCCCTGTACCACCAATATAACCACTTCATCTTCCAGATCAAATTCAAAGGAAGAGAATATTAAGGGGAACGATAGAGGCCACTGGCCCACTAGGCATTATATAGCGAGCTAGCACATTAATTTTCATCTCTAACACCCATGACCATGACCATGAGCACCAAGCTAGACTCCTCCCAAAAGCTACAAGCACCTCTCCTTTCTCACCCTGACTCCAACAGCAACGATGACCGGCCTCTGCCGGCCTCCTTCAATCCACCCGAACAAGGAAATGCTGCTGGCAACGGCAACGGTGATGCTGATCATGGAGCGAGCGCTGCTCTAGAGAGTGTTTTGAGTGACCAATCCATTCCGTGGGCTCGCCGTATGTGGCACGCGTCCTTGATCGAGATGCGGCTGCTGGTGCACCTCGCGGCACCGGCCGTGTTTGTGTACATGATCAACTATCTCATGTCCATGTCCACTCAGATATTCTCTGGACATCTCGGCACGTTAGAGCTAGCGGCCGCTTCTCTCGGCAATACTGGCATCCAAATCTTTGCTTACGGCCTTATGGTATGCACATATACTTCAAGTTTATAGTAATTAATACTAATAGCCATGACAAAAATTGAGGCGGTGCTGTTGTAAACTTGTAATCATCGGATACTCCTTTTTCATTACCGTACGTATTAAATAATCAATCATTAATACTAAGTATCCGCGTTGAGATCGATGAGATTGTTTTATGCTTATTTTTAGTTGAAAATTAGAAAATATTGGCTCCTAAATTTGACTAAATGGAGATTGGAGAGTACCATATACACTCCATTTATAGCTAGGCATGTACTCATTACCAGCAATTAATTTAATGGGAGTTCCTTTTTACTATCTCTGGAAGAAGATAAAATTTTAAATATGCAATTGATTTGGGATAAAACACATTTTTTGGTTAATTACATGAATCATGTATGGGATTTCTATATGCACCATAAAACAAGAAATCAATTGCATACGGATCTTATCCTGGAATAAGGTTGGAGAAGTTCCACGTTGGCGGCTGAGGGCACATGACTTTGGGTTGAATTTAAAATTCAGTATTTTATTTTTAGCGAAATATATATTAGGTCGAACGGGAAATTTTAGAAACGAAACTTTGTATGATTGGAACAAAGGTCAATGTGTGCACCTACCATCAACATCATTACATCAATACATCATATACATAATACAATTATTAAATTGTATGTATTTAAAAAATTTCAAATAAACTGACAGTTAGGGATGGGAAGTGCTGTGGAGACCCTATGTGGGCAAGCGTACGGTGCACAGAAATACAGCATGCTAGGCATATACCTACAACGGTCGACGGTTCTCCTAACAGCAACCGGCATTCCGTTGGCAGTGATCTATGCCTTCTCCAAACCCTTACTAATCCTCCTCGGCGAGTCCCCCGAAATCGCAAGTGCGGCCGCTATTTTTGTGTACGGCCTCATCCCCCAAATCTTTGCCTATGCCGTGAACTTCCCGATCCAAAAATTCATGCAGGCTCAGAGCATCATGGCGCCGAGCGCGTACATATCAGCAGCCACACTAGTGGTGCATTTGGTGCTGAGTTGGGTTGTAGTGTACAAATTGGGGCTCGGTTTGCTCGGAGCATCGCTGATGCTGAGTGTAAGTTGGTGGATCATAGTGTCGGCGCAGTTTTTGTACATTGTGTGGAGCCCCCGGTGCCGGCTCACGTGGACCGGGTTCAGCTGGCAGGCATTTTCGGGTCTGCCGGAGTTTTTCAAGCTATCTCTGGCCTCGGCAGTGATGCTGTGCTTAGAGACATGGTACTTCCAGATCCTTGTGCTCATTGCAGGGCTGTTGCCGAACCCTGAGTTGGCACTGGATTCGCTTTCTGTCTGGTAATTAATTAGCACATCTCACAAGTCACAAGTCACAAGTTTTAATTAATTACCACACCTGTCTGTTATTAATTTACTGGTTTGTCATGCAGCATGACAATTTCTGGTTGGGTGTTCATGATTTCCGTGGGATTCAATGCAGCTGCTAGGTAAATTATTTAATTAATGCTGTTTTGACATTTAATTACTTGCATTGCATGGCCACAAATTGGCACGGAGCTGAATGAATGAATGAATGCAGCGTGAGAGTGAGCAACGAGCTGGGCGCCGGAAACCCGAAAGCAGCATCGTTCTCGGTGGTGGTGGTGACGGCGATGTCTTTTGTGATAGCGGTGCTTCTGGCCGTCATTATCTTCTGCTTCCGCAACTACATCAGCTACATTTTCACCGAGGGACAACAGGTCTCCGATGCCGTCGCCGCCATGACTCCGCTTCTCGCCGCCACTCTCATCCTCAACGGCATCCAGCCCGTTCTATCAGGTCCATCCATCTGCATTCATTTTTTTTTTATTTCTAAAATGAAATGCAATCAGATTCCATCTACATTAATCTAGAAGAATATAAATATATTAATAAACAGCAAGTTGACAAAAAAGATATAGTATACTGTACAATGTTGTAGAACATGTTCATGCTCATGCAACATAAAATCTATAATTCTACCTGGGAACTTTATACAGCAAAAAACAAAAAGATGTTTGACTGATTAAGATACGACAAAAATCATGAAAGAGAAGTGGTAGGTTGTTAGGGCGTTATCATCATTTATCAATAAGGCTCCGTATACATATTTCCAAAAAAAAAAAAAAAAAGTTCCGTGTATTGCCTGTTATTAGTACTGTTATTATTTAATAAGAAAACAATAACCACATTTATTGCCACGTTTCCGGTTGTTGGGACTTGGGATTTAAGGAGATTTTATTATTCACTTTACTTGTATTTCTTCACTTTTGGGTCCTTCAACTGAGATAATAATTATATATTTTGGGTCCACCTCAACAAATTCTGACATACACAGGAGGTAGGTTTAGAAAACAACAGAGTGAGTCTCTTATCAAATTAATATATATAGCTTTATTTATTTTTCTCATAAAAAGAACTTCTATAGTCTGAGAAAAGATAAACAAATGTGGAAATAGCAAAAAGAGCGATCAAGTGACTGTTAATGCGCATACCAAAATAACTAAAAAGAATATAAATCTGTGCTATATATATATGGTTAAATTATTCATATCAGCTATAAATTTAGTAACTTTTTTTTTAAAATTGATTTAGCAACTTTTTCATCTTTTTGCCAAACACACAAATTCATTATTAAGCAAAAATGTTTTCTTTTTTATCTTTTTACTCGAAACTGAAGGGGTGGCGGTTGGTTGTGGATGGCAAGCATTTGTTGCATATGTAAATGTCGGTTGCTACTATATTGTGGGGATCCCTCTTGGATGCCTCCTCGGTTTCTACTTCAAGTTCGGCGCATCGGTATGTAATAATATACACAGCCTCGCTTTCTCTCTCTATTTTTTTTTTTTTTTTTTTGGGAATGATTCCATATTGGGTTAGAATTCAATTGACAACATGCTATTTTGAAAAAAAAAAGAAAATGTTCATAGAAATTTTTTATAAATTAGCTGTGTATTAGATTCATATAATTTGGTATCATTTAATTTGTTGGGCTGTAAACCTGCATAAAGTTTTACGTCTTTTTATGTATGTATATGATGCGGATCTAATACAGATCACATTTAAGTGCTGGATTTTAAAATTATGTTTTGTATAACGGTTCTCAAAGCCGTCAAATTAATTCATTTAACCTGCTTTCTAGCAATTAACCATTTAATTAATTTGTTAACTGTGTGTTAATGCTAAGTAATGTCATTTAACCTGCTTTATTTTAAGTTTAATGAATAGGAAAAAATATTTATCGCTTATATGAAAAGAACTTCTCATTAGTGAAATAAAATGTAAGAAATTATTGAACCTCAAACCAGTTAATTATCAACACATGTCATGCTGATGATTTTATGTCTAATTCATGTCCTTAGTTAAATTTAAACTGGTTTTTATTTATTTTTCGCGAGTCTTGTCATGTAAGACGTGTGCAGTTTAATTAACTAACTTCGTATATGTGCAACAGGGAATATGGTTGGGTATGATTGGAGGAACTTTCATGCAGACTCTAATTCTCCTTTGGGTCACTGTACGGACAAACTGGAACAAGGAGGTATCTACTAGATTAATTGTTTTATTTATGCCGAAATCAACAAATTTGGGTTTCTTTCAAAATTAATTACATACATATTATTTGCATCTAAAAAACAATGCTCTTCAATATCGATATAAAAAATTATAAATGTAAAGAGTTGATACAATTTGTTCAAGTACAGAGTTCCATAAAGTACCATTTAACAAAAATAAAATACAAAATATATTGTAATACTTTGTCAATTAGTTTATTTGCTTGGTTGCTTGATATCGTAGGTGGAGGAAGCTCAGAAAAGGTTGAACAAATGGGAAGGAAAAAAAGCGCCTCTTTTGGAAAATTAAATCAAAATTCCATCAGACTCTGGAAATTTTCATTATATTTTGGAGTTTAGTGGTCGGTTCCATTCATAATTTTGAAGCCTCCAGCACAATAATGAAGTAACGTAGTATGTATACTAGTCGAACAACATATAAATTCAGCCCCCTTTTGTAATCTCTCCAGTAACTTTCTTCTTACATTGATTTGATTATAGTAGTTATTATTCTTTTTAACCAATTGAGCAAAATACGAAATTGGGACACAGTTGGAAAGCAACAAGTGAATTTCGGGAAAAATACTTTCTGGAATCAAGGAATAAATTCGCTTTTAAGTAGACAGTAGCTAAAATTTTCGGCGCCTCAGAATTTAAACATTATTCAGCAAATTCTGATAATAGTATACCGATTGAGGCTGAAAAAAAAGAAATATCCAGTATCCCAAAACATCCACATTACAAAGAGCTGATAGGGTGTAATATGATAATACCAATTACATTCGCAATTTATTTTTAATTTGATCAAGTGCGACAACTCGCCAATTTCTGTTCCCTCAGCCCCACACCAAAAAAGGAAAAGAGGAAAAATGCTATCAGAGCGGCCTAAAGCGGCTTCTCCGTTGAGTGTGTTTTTTCGTAATCATTTGGTTTATCTAGTACCAGACATCATAAAGCATTTTCAAGCAATCATTTTCGATAGACGAATAATCCTGAGTAAGATCCAGATTGGAGATTCCATTTTTCTTTAGAACCTTAGTCAGATGCAATATCCTTTTATCAGATTCATGGCATATTATCTCAGCTGAGTTCAGATTTTGGCATTGGAAACTCAAATTGATTGATGCTCCAAGCGATTTCATTTCATTTAATTCACCAGGATTCTATAAGAAAATATGTATATGAAAACTAGTCAGTTATACAGAGAGCGGACAAAAAAAGAGCAACTATTTGCCCAAACACTGAGATCGCAAAAACTCTACAAACAGTTGGTCAGGAATGGTACCGTAAAGTATGGCTCAGCAAAAGACCAAGAAATGTTACCTGAAAGCAGATCAGAGTAAGCTTTTCAAGCATTGGTGAGTGTTGAAGAAAGAATGGGACGGCATCAGGATAACTGGCAACCCAATTTCCACCAAGTATCAAGCTCTTCAGATTTGGGACATCTAGTTCAAACTGGTGATTCAATAAAGATAAATAGAAGTTTCTAGTTAGAACACACACCTAAAACAAATCTCCACACCATTCCAGTTGAGGCACTACACAATTATGTACCAATTGGAAACTGGCTAAGTTTCATGTTTTTTTTTTTGTTTTTGTTTTTCTGGTGGTTGATTGAGGACTTACCCCTTCCAGATTTAAAAAAAAGAAAAAGAAAATTAAAAGAGTAGAATAAAGGAGATCACACATATTGCTTCCCACCCCCAACCCTAAACTCATGACTGAAGGACAGCAACTTTTTCACAGTTTCAGAAACATGACAGAGATAGAACATGTAGTTTTCATATACATTTTGAACAGATTTGCTTCATTGGCAAGTAAAGTACAAACTTTTTTTGCAATAACTAATTAATTAAACATATATATATATATATATATATATATATATATATAGAGAGAGAGAGAGAGAGAGAGAGAGAGAGAGAGAGAAAACAAACCATTTGATTAAGCTTCTCATGGTGAGTTAACGTTCCACATCCCTGATTAAAATGCAAGTGAACGAGGTTAGGTGTAGAAATACAGAACTTGTTCTCCCTCTTAGTCCGTATGGTACAATTTTCCATGACCAATTTAGTCAACATCATAGAATGAAGTCTAAAAAAGGTTATTCCACAAGAATGTAAATTCAAATGTTCAAGCATTGGGCAGCCTGAAATTATCTTCTTGAGAAAAGCTGAATTGATGTCCGTCTGTTGTAGGCTCAATATTTTTAGTTGGCTTAAAGTAATAATACTTGGTGTAATTAATTTCACACTAGGAAAACAGAATAAAGCCAGTTCCTGTAATGAGTGGGTAGTTAAAACAGGTCTGGGCAAAATCACATTTCCACCCCGAATTATAATGTGAAGAACGCGAACATGATTATTAACTGCATGAGTGATCCATCTTGTGGTTGTTGCGAGATGAATTGGGGAAGTAGTGAACAAAAAGGTTTTAAAAAATTGAAAATCCTGTTTTGGGCAGTAAGGCAGTGCGGCATTGACGTAAGTGATGAAGCGGTCAAGGCCGAACATGGCAAATTCATCCGTGTAAAATGAAAGGCGTTGCAGCGAGGCCCATACATGCCGCCACCTACGCGACAATATACTGGTACGGCCTGCTAGTTTGAGTGGGAGAAAGGAGAGGATGTGATGCAAGACATGGTCTAGCAATAGACTTATCCTGTCTTTTTGGGGTCTGGTACTGGTACGGGTACTGGTACGGATTGGTCTGGGCTGGGTCTGGGTCTGGGTCTGGGTCTGGGTCTGGGTGGCGTTGCCCTTTTTTTGTGTCATGCTGAATGCCAAAAAGAGAAGACCAGGAAATAATAAGTACAACGAAATTGAAATTCATGAAATTGATGAGATAAGATAAGACGTGCAATTACAGCAATTCCGGCAGACCTGAAATTGAAATTGAAATTGAAATTGATGCGATGCGACTGAGACGGGCAGCCGGCGTCGGCGAGACGGCGACGGAGAGAAGAAGAGAAAGAAGAGAAAAGCAACTCTACACGTCTAGGTCCAGCTAGGCGTCCCACCCAGATCATTAATTTAATATTATTAATTTCCCAATTTGCCCTTTTGTGTCTTCCGGATACCATTTATACGTCATTCTTGATTCTTCATCGACATTTATATTTTGCCATTACTCTATACAATATATAATTCAACTCTACATTTATTTAATGATTTTCTAATTGTCATCTGTATAGTATCTCTATCCAAATAACATATCTATAAATATCAATAAATAATGAGATTCATTGTATATTTTGCCATTACTCTACTGATTTGTTCTTTTAATGATTTCAAATTAACAACTCTAAATGAATCACTAAATATTCATTGAATTACGCCTGCAGAATTCTAAATTGTTTAATGGCTAATGTACTAGATCGTGCATCTAAGATCCACTCGTTTATTGAAATTCAAATTTTAAATGCTCAATTTCAATCGTTCAAGTTGTTCTTCATATTGAAATTTTCTTAGAAACCAAAATTTACATTTTTTCTGATTCTTTTGCTATGATTATAATATTTAAAAATCATTTCATCACTGCCATCTGCAGTTTTGCTTTTCCTGCCATCGTTATATATAAAGTAAACATATACAGCAAACAAGGTGAACATAAAGACGATCTAAATGAACACTTACAAACAAATAAGTGTTGCCATCACTTGTTCAGAATTTTACATGCATATTCAACTTATTTTCATTTAACTATTTGTCTGTATGTGTTCACTTAGATTGCCTATATGGTCACCTTGTTTGTTGTATATGTTCACTTTATATTTAGCGATGACAATGATGGCAAAATTGCAGATGGCAGTAATCAATTTCCTTTAAAAATACTATAGGGGCCGTTTGGATCGCTTAGGAATAGGATGAATTTTCTATTCCTATGCATAAAATATTGGGAAGTGTGTAATTTTGTCAAGAGTTTGGATTGTTTATAACAAATTTATATATAGGAATAAGAAATTTTCCAAATTCCCACTTGATCCAAACGGCCCCATAATTTGATAATTTTGGACCTTCAATTTGAGAACTTCTAACTTGCCATCAATGCTATAATTTGTGTCAAGAATGAGTTACTACCATAATTTCTATTTTAATGCAGATTTTGGACAAAAACATGACTTTGATGAATCAATAATGATGTAGAGCTCGTTGTAAACTTTTCAACGGTTCTTGAATAACCTCAATCAGTGTCTGGATGAAGGAGATATGAATAAGATATTGACAGGACGCAGTGCTGAAATTTTTATAATGGACCGTTCCAAATCAGAATGGTCCGCCCCAACTAAAGTTGTTAGAAACAACAGTATTGTCCATACCGGTGAACATAGACCTTAAAGAATGGAACGTTTTCATGGAGTTGGCAACCAATAGGAGCGCATGGAAGTTAGCAAATTCATGTACCAGAGCCATAACGTAGGAACCTACGGGTAGAAACGATGTCATAAGTTTGTAGGTCACTTTATTAGATTACGGTTGAGGTGTAGATTTCTACTCTTGCTATTATTATTGTATTTATTATTATTAATATTTCTATTATTGTTATTATTGCTATCATTATTATTAGTATCTATTTTTATGTTTTGTTTTGTTGTTGAATGTGTTCTCTTGTTGGATTTTTTTTCTAGCCTATCTCAATTTGTTTGGGACAAAAGATTTTCGTTGTTGTTGTCTTAACCCTCCCCACCACCACAAAAGAAAAAAAAAGTTTTTAGCTTGACGTAGCGAATGTAGGATAGTAATACGCGGAAAGAATTGTGCTCTATTTTATCTACCACAGACAAAAAATCCTAAAGCATGATGGAGAAAGGTATTTTCTGTGTGTAGTTTCAATATGTTAGGCTAAATTCTATGTGTCTTAAGGTTAGGATGTAGTTTAATTTCGTATTTGCTATGGTTTGATGATATACGATTATGATATGTGATGCTTCTGTGTTAAGATATTATTATTATGCTTGGTTATGATTATGACTTGTTTACTTAAGAATGAACTGCAGTATTTTTAGGATAATAAACTAAAATAAGTTGTAAAATAAACTTAGTACTTGAGGTAATCCATTCACTCGAAAGAGGGGTTAACTAATCGACCGATAGGTGTAGTTTCTACGATCGAAAACACTTACATACCTCTGGAACATCAACATATATTCCTTAATCAATTAATCTCCGACACGAAAGTTTAGGATTAGTTGATTTCGTAGTAAAAGTCAAGTTCCATACCAAATTCAAACTGAAATCGCGACAGCTGAGACTAGGATTTAGATTTGGTTAACAAGTAGCTTTCGCATAATCTAATTTAAAATTATCAGACCAAAACAGAGAATCTAGAGCAATTTACGGCGTGACAATCTATAAATTTCGGTCTGTTTCGTGCGAAAGTATGAAACAATAGTGTTCTAGAGCCAAATTAAATGAATTCCAACCCTTAGAACATTTTCTTGCATCTGTTTAAGTCCAGAAACATAAAAAAATCAACCCAAAAATATTTTAATTATTTATTTCCTTTATTGCAATATTTATTTAATATCGTTCTTTACATAAAAATATTTCAAAAATTATTTTGTCCAGCTTTTGAGAAAACTTAAGTTCGGTAATCATTTTTACTGTCACTGCGTATCGACCCTTAGCTTTTTTCCAACGATTAGTAAGAATAGAACAAAGATTATAAATTTATTTGACCTAGGTTTTAATTCCTTTATCACCGACGATGGTGGTGTGAGTTGACCTGAACCATTGAGGATGAGATGCATCCAGCGACCCTGAACATAAACATCCAACCTACGCTCTATCGTATTTATCAAATGTTGAGGGCTAGATCCTAGCATGGAACTGATTATTAGGTAATGTAGCGACGTAAAACCTTTCTATAGGATGATTAAATTATAAATACGAATTAATTTGTAATGCCGAATTTTCATTATCTCCTTGAAGAACCACACAAGAAATGATAGAAGATGGCTTGGGTCCCATTAACAATTATTCAAATAGTAAATGAATTAGGTTTGATTTTACGAGAATTGAATAGAGATTTATATATAACATGTCATAGCGCGATTATAAACGTATAATTCTGATCGAAATGAAAAAAAAATTTGAATTGAAATGACATAAATCTAATAAAAATGACAAAAAAAAAAGCAATTAGGTGGGAATTAGCCTATAACCCGTGTTTGGCTCCCGTTATAGACTCTATAGTAGAATTTTGACTCCGTTATAGGCTATAGCGCAGATCAGAATCCCGCTATAAGATGAGAGAGTATATATAGCACGGTTCTGATCACGCTATACCATGAATCTGGTTAAAAAATAAAAGTTTTTTTGGTTCTTATTAATTTTTTATTATTAAATTGTTTATATTAAAAAAATCGGTCCCTATTCTATGTTACAATTAAACACAAACACACAAACAGTACCGGATAGCTTCTAATTAATTTTTCTAAAAAAAAACACAAACCCAAACCCAAGATTTTGATGTGTTTCGGTGTTCATTGAATGATTGGTCATGCGTGATAAGTAAAAATACTATTTTCAAAATGAATATGTAGACTATTGACGTGCACAACAAAAGGACGTAAATATGGAACTTGATTTCAATTTTCAAACCATTTAGGTTATTTAGAAATTTTACTAAAATGTTAGTTAATTTACTATTAAATAAAGTATTTGATAATCATTGAAAAATTAATTTCTCAGTTATTAATTTACTGCAGTTCTCCCAATTCTGATTATTTTCTCCCCGCACAGTAAGAACCAAGGAAGAAAAATAAGTCCACTCCTCCTTGTAGGATGATTATTATTATTTTTTAAATTTCACATGTCTATAGCCTGCGTTTGAATCATTGGAAGAAAGAAGAAGAAGAAGAAAAAAATTTATAAACAATTCAAACTCTTCACAAAGTTACACACTTCCCAATACTTCTTCCCACTTCTTCCCTTCTTCCCACACCTATCCAAACGCACATGTGCTTTGATGGCGTAAATATAGCTAGGTTCTCCAATAGTGCGTGTCATGTTGTGCCGTGTTAAACACGATCGTGTTGGAATCTTGTGTCGTGTCGTGTCGTGTTGGCATGTCGTGTTAGTCGTGTCAAATTATTTTATTATTTAAAAAAATATATAAAAAAAATTAAAAGTAAAGAAAAATTTTTACTAAACCATAATAGGTTTAATATTTATTATTTGATTAAGTTTAAATTTTTTATTAATATTTTTAATAAAAAATAATAATTAGATAAGAACAATATGAGTCAAAGATGTAAATAATATAATGTAGTATTATAAATTGAATTTATATTATTAATTTTGTTTAAATAATCAATATTAATAATTACATTTATGTTGATGTGTCGTGCCAGTTCGTGTTTGTATTCGTGTTCGTGTTGCGTGTCTAATCGTGTCGTGTCAAATCATGTCAATTTTTCAAAACTTCTAATATATACGACACGACACACGTATCGTGTCAATTCCATACTCGTGTCGTGTCGTGCCAGTACGATCGTATCGTGTCATTTTGAATAACACTAAATATAACACGGCTACAACAATCTCCATTGTGGTGATCCAAACCAAATTTTGCATTTTTTTACTGTAGAAAAATTTTCTTTTGTCAACGAGCAGAATACTGCAACAATCTCCATTGTGGTGATCCAAACCAAATTTTGCATTTTAAAAATTTCTATTAGTATGCATACATGCATTTTTTTACTGTAGAATTTTTTTTTGGTCAACGAGCAGAATAGATGGATTGTCAACGATCTGTCCATCTTAATTTGTCAACTTAAATAGTCAAAACTTCCAAAAGTTTTGCTATCCATTATTATGTTATTCATAAAATTGATCGAAGCACATGAAAAAAAAAAAGAATTATATAATCATACCACAGAGATATATATAAACCAGACAATATAAGCAATCTGTGGGTGGGCCTGTGTCAAAGTAGCGCCGAAATAAGCTGGCAACCACGTGTCAAAGAAACTCTCATTTTGCACACTGCATGAGGTGTGTAGCCTTCAACACGTGTTCAACATGCAAGGCCTCTAGCTGCGAGCCTCTCTTATTTCTTTTTTTTTTTAATACAATATTGGTGTCGTTGCAGACGGTTCGTCTTTTCTTCGGAGAGACCATGCATAATGCATTCCTTCCGTGAGCTGCACATATAGATATTACAGACTTACAGTTGAGCTGACCAAAACTTAATAATCTGAAAAATACAATTATTCATTCTTACTACGCATTAGTTAGAAATTGAGAGCTTAAAAATACAATTATTCATTCTTACATATTCTATAATTATGATCACGATCTATTTAAAAATAAGAATAAGACTCTAGTCCAATGCATCAGCGTTTCAAATCATTCAATATGATATTTTTCATAAAGTCTTTAGTATAAAACTCAATTTTATATTTCTTTGATTATTTTTACTATTTTTTTAGCCTTTTAGAAAATCATTTATCTAATTTTTTTAGCGGTTCGGATCAGCCGTTAGAAATTTTAAAATGTCGACTTTTCGGATTGTGTTGGATGTCCTATATGTTTGATATTCTAGCATTACTAGTAATATAAACTGAAATTTTATACTATATTTTGATATAAAGATTACATTGGACGGATTGGCCATTTGAATCGATCATTTAAACTCTAAAATAAAAAAAAAGTTTATTGGACGGAATTACACGATTTTGTTTGATCATTTAAACTTTAAAATTAAAAAACAAATATATTAAACGGATCCCTCCGTCTAATGTATTAACTTTAACCTTGGTCAAATATTTAAAATAAAATAAAATAGAATAAGCATCAGGTAATTCTAATTTTAAATTAAAATATAAACTATCCAGAAATGTCGCTATTTTCAAACAAATTTATTTGTGTGACAATTATCAACATTCTCTTTATTTCTAATATTTACGAATATATTAACTTTAGACTTATTATATTAAAAGCTTGCAAAATCCATTATTACACTTAGCAAATAGCTGCCATATCTCCAGGTCATTAGTATTATAGTATATAATTCAGAAACTAAGACACTAAGTACATCATCACATACCCAACTCTGGCCGAAGATAATTATATATAGCTTTTGTAAATTTATAACACAACTGTCGTCATAACAATCAAGTCATATTAGATAACAGTATAACACACACAAACACAACCCTGTACGCTCTAGGGTCTCGATTACACATGCTCAGGACACACACACACACAGACTTGCAACCTCCAATCTCTCTATCCTTTAGTTAACATCGATCACACATGAAATTTCCCTATACACCAATTAGTTCGCTGCCTTAACCTCAGTTAGGTGCCCAGAAGTTGATGCACTCTCTTCCTTCTTCTTCCCTGAATCAACACGTTTATCTTCAACCTTTTTTCTTCCTTTCTCTTGCGGCTGCTTAACCTTCACACCCCTTATCATCTATGTTACAGAGAATATATATATAGAAGTAAATCATTTTTTTTTGTTTATAATATTAGCTCATGCAAGAACAAAGACAATGAGGTCTACAAAATTAACACACAATTAATAAGGTTACTGGCCCGGTCTAAATGTAACATTTATTTTGAAATCACATCTTCCATAGAGGGGACTTGTTAGTTAATTTAATTACAGTTGGGAGCAGCAAAAGGATCGAGTTGCAAAGGTGTCATTGACTGATGCATGCATGTAAGAGTTATTAAAACTAAAGCTCAAAGAATAATTACATATTTTCCAGACTTCACATCAGAATAGATCACAATGAAATCGCCTTCCTCTAGCCCGTTTGAACGAACAAAATCCCCTGCAAAACTATTTCTTTTAGTTCATTGGATAAATAAGAAATTGCATAACGCACAGAAGAGATAAGAGAAAAAGTAGTCTTTTTAATGATTAAAGCTCACCGGTGTTCTCTAAAAGATACATCCTGCTCTTGTTGTTTGGCCAAAACCTGCAGTAAAATTTTGTTTCTTTGTCCTTTAGTAATATATAACTTGGTAAAATTATAAATTTTAAAAGGCAATGAGAATTTGACAAGTCAATATATTATAAGCATAATTAATGTTGTAGCGCTCCTACTGTTTCCCGCTTAAATGTAGGGAAAGAATCAGTGATTCAGTTCTCCTACAAATGCAATAAAATAGTTCCCTTCAAGCAGTAGGTTCTAGGAAAAAAACTTTAAATATAAGTAACCCCAGAAAAAATAAATGCAAGTCATTCATACCTCCAGATCAGTCAACAAGCAAAACATTGTGCAATTTCAGTAATTTTTGCTGTGTAATTAGAAATAGAATTCTCTATTTTTCCATCGTCATCATTTTTATTGATTTACTCTTATCGACACACCAGAGAACCATGGAGTGCAAAGAACTCCATAGCAGTTGTTAAAAAGTTTCTCTTTGCATAATTTGATAACTAGATGTAAAGTATTTAGAGAGAAGGAGAAATGCCTATGCCAGCCAAATTGGGCTCTGTCAAATTCTTCCCAGTTTGATCATGAGGGGATTTTTGTTTTCCTTTGATAATGAGCTTATGATAAATAATAATGGCTTCAGAATGAGTTTTAACGTACAGTCCCATCAGATAATACAGTCCGTGTATATATAGTTATGACTTATCATAATCATTACTACTCTGTGAATTGAATCTGGTCAAATATTTCCTTTCATTGCCTTCTTCGAATATAGTGGTACAAAATACTATGCAATTTTTGAAGCATTAAGACGTGAAAACATGAAAGGTTTGTTACAAAATATACATCTGATCAGGTTTGGGTCAGTTAGATCCTAATTGGCAGAGTAGTCATGGTATGGTTTGTACAGATAACAAATTTGACAGGGCCTCACATGTCAATTCATTTGCTAGCTCAACATGTAATAATCTCTCAAGGCCTTTATATGCATGAAACTTTTCTACAAGGTGCTTTTTGTGGCATCTATTGAATTGTGCATTTGAGATCTTAAAAGGAAATGCTTTCTTGCATGGGTACCAATAAAGTTGCATCTGTCTGCCAAAAATCAAACCATCCTTCAGTGTCTTTCCTAATTTATTTTCAAATAATAGTATGATAGGGTGTTCATAGTTTCATCCTGCACATATATTCTAGTTGCATGTTAAAACTTGAAAGTACTGAAACATGCATAATGATATGATGGACTCATCTAAACCATTACCATCTTTCTTCAATTCATGCCAATACTTATTTATCTCTAGACTTATAAGTATTACATATGTACATCTCTAGACTTGCTGCTATGATATTTTTTTGTTGCTGAAACCTACATCCAGAAAAGTGTCTCAGAAAAATGTAGGTTTAGAATTGACCTGTATCGCATGTTCCAAATACGTGATGTCCCTATATCCTCCATTGGGAGGGTGATACCATCCCTAGAGTCCAACTCCGGCAAATGTACCTCGGCTTCCTTCTGTTTCACAATTCAGAGAATAAAAGCCCTATAATACTCTGATTTCATTTTTTTTACACTACATCATGAAACATTAAGATGCAATTATTCTATTTAATCACCTTTGGTAGTACTATTCGTCCGAGGCTACCAACATCACTTTGCTTCAACACCTTCTGAAGAAGAAACCTCAGGTTCTTGTCTTGAGACTTCAAAACCTGTTTAATGCATATAAAACTTATAGCCAAATTCAATGAAAATACAGGAAAAATTGTTAATTTTTTCCAATTTGAAAAAGAATAAAAAAAAGGAAGCAAATAATAGAAAGAACCTTCTACTAAATATATAAGAATTTAAAGAGAATATTATATAACATGTACTATAAGATTCTGACTTTTATATGTCCCAATTGGCCATCCCAGATAGGGACCAAATAACATAGAAGTTGACGGGACTAAATAGTGACGGTTTCAAGCTTATTGTTATATTTAGAGTTATATATCAAGGGTGCATGGTTCATTGGCTCTCGTGACAAACGAAAGCACATATATATAATAAAACCCACTTATATGAGCTACCTTTTAGCATGCATGTAGCAAACAATCATGGAACCCACCTACACCCACTGACAACATCCTAGGATGGCTTCATAAGATGTGGGAATTTAGAAGACATGTACTGATGTACAACTTGACTAAAATTAAAATTCCATGCAACTTGCCTTTGTGGGGTTATCATACGTACGTTTAAAAAGGAGAAACAAATCAATAGAAAATTTTAAAACAATTATATCCCATTAATCGAATGAAATCAATCAAAAGCAGCAAGATCAGATTATAATGCACATGCATGCATGCACCTGTCGCCTCTCCGAAGTAGAAACTCCTGGCCGCAACATACTGCGTACATGTTGACCCGATCCTTGCATGGTTTGCTTTGTTTGTGAAGCACAGCTGGAACCACCAGGCAGCAAAGTTAGATCCATCATTCCAGTCCCTTGCTGATGATTCATGGCCAGAGAAGACCAAAAGGCCCAGTGTCTATTACCGCTGCTCCCTTGTCCGACAAACCCACATTGCACCGGGTTGTCACTCTGCCCCAATGCCCGGCTCTGTTGAAGCGACAAGATCCTTCTTTGCCGAGCCATTCTTTTCTTCCGTGCTTCTTTTGTGGCCGATTCCATGCTGGAAACGCCCTGCCCTTGTTGATACAAGGGGCTGACCGGGGCAGCATTGTATTGAGTTGCCTGTAGCCCGGCCTGATAGGTCATGGGATAGTTTTGAAACGCCGTGTTGTAGCTCTGATCCCATGACATGTTAGGGTCAGTTGCATGCAACTCTGAAACCGGCGAAAAGAGCTGGCTGTTCCCTGTTGCACTAGTGTTGGCGGAGCAACTCGGTGGGAAATTATACGAGTTGGTTGGTTGAAACCAGGAATTGCACCCGGATGTGGTGTGTCCCATGTCAAAGTCCATGTTAAGGACGTTAGGGTTAGAATTTTGGACGGAGTCAACAGGGACAGCCTGATTAAAGGCTGGAGTATGGTTTAACCTGGCATCTGAATTTGCATTTGCATGCGGCTGGTCGGCTTCTTGAAGCCGCGCTTTCTTCCTTTGGAGGTGGTGGTTTTGCACCCATGAAAGAATGAGCTTCACCAGTTGCATACGGCCACGTCGGTCAGCCCCGAGCCTACGCGCCGCACACTCTATGGTTGATTTTTTAAGACGTATCGAGCGGAGATCTTCAGGAGAGATGGCATCTTTGTTGTTCTTCAACCATTCGAGAAAAAACTGAGCCAGATCATCGCCTCCCTCTTCCTTCGGACCGCCTTCTAATGCACTGTTGTTGTTTGTTTCGTCAATTCCCGGGCATGGAAGATCAAAATTGAAAGGCTGGTCGGTGCATGCACCGGATACATCCACCGTCAGAGGGAACAGCTCAGAAGAGTCCCATGGCGCAGACAAATCAAACTCATCAACGCCGCCGGTATCAAGCAAATTCAAGTAAACTTGTGTGTCGGTATCAGCAACCGGATCAGGAATGGACGGCTGCAGGGGTTGCATGGTAGTCTCAGAAGAGCAGCCGGGGAGAGATCTTGGGCCGGCGTCGGAAGCGCGAAGGAAAGGCCAGGTGGAAGAAGGAGTGGAGGAAGAGGAAGAAGAAGAGGAAGGGGTGCTTGTGGTTGTGGGGAGGCTTTTGGGGGGTTGCAATTGGGAAGCAGCTGAGGTCGGGGAAGGCGACGAGAGGCAGCGAAAGTCGGGGAGATCAGACGCGAATGCCTCGTCGCAGAAGATCAAATCGTCGCCATCCAAGCCGGATATGGCGTCAAATCCGGGCGTTGGATTGTGAGCGTCGCCATGCATATGCACCTGGTCTCGGTGGGGTTGGGTCAGGGTTAGGATTTGATTGGGAGGGTTGGAGGCTAGTGCTTCTGCCTCTTCGGTGTCCATTGCGAAGAGAGAGAGAGAGAGAGAGAGACTGTGTGTGAGAGAGAAAAGTAGGAGGTTTGTTTGGCGGTTTGGGGTTGGCTTCACTTTGCGGTGGAAGAGAGAGAGACTTAGACTCGTTTCGTCTGGTTTCTTATTAAAATGAAGTGAAAAAGACAACGCACGAAGTCATTAAATTTGTGTCCCGAAAAGCGGATCGGGTTTGATGGGGAAATTGAACCCGACACAGTTGCATTGCATGATATGATATTTTATTCCCAGCCGTTAGATTTGCCACGTTAGATGATGGACAGGATTGGGCCTCCTATATGGCTATATATATTAACAAACAAAAACGCCGTACTGTTTGACTCTCTCCGTTCCCCAAGAACAAGAAGTATGCTAATTGTACTTGCTATAAGCAGGCCATCAATAAAAATTATATATATATAGGCCAAATTAGAGTCGTCCGATCTGCAATCTAATGATCCAGATTTAGGCGCTGGAGGAGAGATCAAATCAAGTTTACACCGTTTGCTGTCCGTTTACTCCTCCGTTCACTCTGACGCGAAAATCCATTTTCTCCAAAGAGGCTTCTCTCTCTCGAGTCTCGACTCCCGTTGCATCTCCCGCTCACGCTCACAGCACTAAAAAGGGTGAGAGTGATGAGCTAGTTGATGTATAAACTATTGCACGCGGCGCGAACTGGAGAATCAAATTCGGCGGGGTCGAGGTCGATGAAGCAAGGTAAATATCCATCCCTTCTGGGAGTCCTCATATACCGTTATATCCAGCATCAGGGGAACTGGGCAAGACTCTTGTGAATCACAATTATACCCACTCTGATTTTTTTTAAAATGTTCAGAATGATAGTAAAATGTTTGCAAACAATTGCCAGGATACTTGAAATCTTCGGTCATGCGACAAGCATCAACCCTTATGTACCTCACAATATAAATCAAATTAGTGACTCTCGACAGGTAAATGCCAGTGCATTGTGGTTGACACAATGTCGAAGACTAGACGTGCAACGGGCAATTGATGACCACTGAAAATTGAAGAACAACGGTTTTTCCAAATCAACCAGCAAGTGGCCTTCGTCTTCCACATGCCATTGCAATTTACCACATGACACTGTAAAACTTAATTAATTACCATGATGCAGGAATTTAAGCTCCTACAGCATAATTGATTGAAATTTTCAATTGGAACCCCCAAAACTAAATATTGCAAAAATCTACAAGCTTGCCCAAATTTTGCAACAAAGCAATTGAAAATAGACGAAAGCACTTGCACAACTGTTGATTTGGACACTATGTCTTCTTCTTCTTGGCCTCAAACGCACCAGCCCCAACCAAAAAAAACTAGACCTCAACCGCACCATATATGCATGTTCACTGCTGGCCTAGTTGGCAATTGTTGATGACACACCTCCATTTTACTTAATTATGCTCACCATTTTTCAATTTCTGCAATTTACATTAAAAACAATGCACATGTTATTTAGTTTTGCAAACTGATTTGAGTCTCGAAGATGCAAATATAAATTTCATGGTACACAATGTAGTATCCATGGTTCGAAAAATCGGCCGATTCCGATTCGAATCGGTTGAATATGGACACGTACGGACTATCACATATCAGCTACAAAAGTGTTTGAGAGGGCCAAGGCTTGTTTGTAGGTTCGATGTAGTTATTATTACCTGATCATTCTAGTTCATTTTTCAGTCTCCGTTAGTCAACCTTGTTTATCCAAACAGATACAGATATTTAAAATTAGCGTGAGCTCCTTTTCTATGTCATCGGATAAGGTCTAAAATTGAAGGAATAGGCGGTTAATGCCTGATCTCTAAAAATTCTATTGCATCTCTCTCTCCATATTACAAATTACAAAGAAAAGAAATAGCAAAGAGGTCCCTGACTTGAGGAGAAATAAAATTGGCATCCAAAATAGAGTAGTGATGTATAGACAAAGCAGAATTGTGAAGCACATGTAAGATGCACCGCACCTATCACTGAGAAGTTGCGCTCTGAAACTAATGAAGAAAGGATGGTGTACAGATTCAGAAAAAAGGATTTGTAGGAATTCCAGAAAAGGTTATAGCGAGAGAGAAATAGGTCTGGTTGGGCTTTGACTGAGAGGAAGTGACGGAGAAACAGAAAGGGGAAGAAAGGAGGAATGTCGATGGAGGTGGGGTCCTTGGCCGAAGAAATAAAGGTAATAGATCACCAATTTGCCTTTTGACTCACTTTGTACACACCACCCCATCCGCTAGCAGAGATAATAAAAAAAGTTGCAAAATAAAACAAAGATGGATTGAAATATTCGTTGTCAGTATTTCTATGATGGAGCTGAAATATACAAATGAAAATATCTATGACTGAGTTGAGACTTTTGATCCTAGTGGGGAGACAGCAATTCCACATTCCATGCCATATTCCATCTCCATCAGGCATTAACCATCTAAGCAGTACGCCCGCCAGCATGTTCAATGCCTATTTGGTAGCACTTTATTTGGTGGGCCCCATGAGGAACCCTCTCACCAATTTGCTACTCGATGCATGCATATTGATGAAATTTCAGAGAGAAGATCAGTTTTATCAAAGGAAATTGACTGGACAATAGACATGATCCCCTGCATAGAACATACAAATAGATAATTTTAGAACAATTCCATTAAAAATAGAAACGAATTGATAATGGAAAAATATATCCCAAAAAAAAAAGATAGAGCTACCTTTCAAATTATAGCTGAAGGTACGAAAGAAGAGTACGATTTCCAATCATCAATGGGGAGATCTAAGATAGAAGAGGAAAAGGAATTGATCTAACCAAACGAAAGAAGAGTACGATTTCCAATCCAACATGAAGAGAGATCGAAGATAAAATTACTATGAATGTGTGACAGTGATTAACATTTTTGTCATTTCCCATACTTTATATACTTTCCGATCAGTGGATTTGTTAGAAGAATTTGCGTATTTCGCGATGGTTGGTTCAAAGGGTTTCGGCTAGTCTTGATTTTTCATAGGAGGTGACAAAAAGGATATGCGCAAGAGAGAGGTGACAAAAAGTCGTGGACGGGTGATTGGTGAAGCCGGCAAAGGAGAGCGAGAGGGAAAGCAAGAGAAATCAAAGACTCTGCCGCCATAGAAGCAAAAAAAAAAAATTCGCTGAAATTAATCTAAGGATGATATGGCGTGTCGAATGAAAATGCAAAAACCGAATCCGACTCGTACGGGTTTTTATTTATAATACTGATACTGATACTGATACTGATATAGCACGGATGACCTTCGTGCTACGGATTCATTCTTGAATTTTATGCTTCAAACAACCGATTCAAACCGTTCATTATCTTCTTCATATTGAAATCTCATTAGAAATCAAATTTTACATTTTTTTTACTATTTTTCTCAGATTTTTTGAAAATACTTAATCTAATAAATTCTGGATCCTTCAATAACAGTGATTTTAAAAAATCTGAGAAAAATAGTAAAAAAATTTTAAAAAATATAAAATTTGGTTTCTAATAAGATTTCAATATGTAGAAGATAATGAACGGTTTGGATCGGTTGTTTGAAATATGAAATGCAAAAACAAATCTATAGCATGAATGTCATCCGTACTATGCATAGCATTATAGCAATCATATATATATATATATATATTGTTGGTTAAACATTTTCTCTCGATTTGCCGATTTGCAAAACAACACCGAAACCTTTGAACTAACATTTCTCTTTAGTGTTTTATAGCTAAATTTATTGAAGAATGGATTAAAGCAAGTGTGGCACTTAGTTTGGAGCTTCAAGAGATTGCTTTGGTCTAGTTAGAGTCAATAATTAAGGTTTAATTAATCTCTAAACTAATCTCAATCAATTTGCTGGTAAAATGCTCAGTTTTTCTGTCCAGCGTCATACAACGCCAATGGCCGTTACACAACGCTGAGTTAATTCGATTTTAAATTGCAAAATCTCTGACAAGGTTGGAACAGCGTTACACAACGCTCAGTAGCGTTGTGCAACGCTAGTTCATTTGTTTTTACACCAGTTAAATCCTTTTTCCCCTTGTCAGAACGTTGTGCAACGCTAAGTAACGTTACACAACCTTTCCACCCCTACGTTGTGTAACGCCACTCAGCGTTGTACAACGCAGTATGCAGCAGGCGTCTCTGCATTGCTCAGACATCGATCTGCATCGATGCTGCATGCATGATGCCATGTTCCATACATTGTTGCGTTGTGTAACGCTCTAAAATTCGCTCAGACTTCGCTTTTCCGCTCTGGTCGCGTAGAGCAACGCTGACTAGCGTTGTGCAACGGCGACGTTGTGTAACGCCAGTCAGCGTCGTATGACGTTCTGACAATATTGTTTGAGTTTGTCAGTTCTGCCTTGTTCTCCTCTTGACTTCGTTGTGCAACGCTACCTAGCGTTACATAACGCTCTGACAAGTTCCAACGGAACTATCGAGGTTCTGCTTTGGATTCTGCTAAAGCGTTGTGCAACGCTATACAGCGTTACACATCGCTCTGACAACTCATAACGTTATTGTCTGTGACCGTTTGATTTTTCAACGGCTATTTCAGCGTTGTACAACGCCATATAGCGTTGTATAACGCCAGAGTCTGTTTTGACTGGTCTTTGGAGCTGTTGGCGCCCTCTATAAATATGGGGCCTCTTGGAACTGTTTAGACACTTTTGAAACCCTTGAAACTCCTCCCTTTTGAGCTCCAACCAGTTAGACATTATACTCTCTTGTGTTTGAGCATTATTTTAGCAAAATCATTGAGATTAGAGTGTGCTAAACCAATCCACTAGTGTTAATTGCTAGATTAGTTGAGTGATTTGGTTAGAGCCTCAATCCTTTGTGTGTTTGAGATTGTTTAATCGAGTTAGGCCAATCCACCTTGAGAGTGTTTGTAACAAGGTGATTTGGTTCGAAGTTGTAGTCCCGTTCGTGTGGAATTGAACGGAGCGCGCCCATTTCGAGGTTGCGAAACTCCCGGAGACGTACGACTAAGGCTAGCTCTTCCTAGCGGGTCGGAACTCCGTAATACATCGCGTGTTCAATTTCTCTCTCTCTTTCTCTATTTATTATCTTGCTACTTGAATTGCTTGTGCTTTGATTGTTTGTATTAGACCAAGTTTGAATTGAACCAAATATTGACCATACCGGTTTAGAAATTCGTTTTTGTGCCTATTCACCCCCCTCTAGGCCTAATTTTAGGGACAACAAAGTGGTATCAGAGCAGGGGTTATCTTTTGACCATCTTGTTAGGTAGATAACCTCGATTCATGGCCTCTAGGGTGATAGAAAAACCGGATAAATTTGATTCCACTTGCAAGAACTTCCGTTATTGGAAGAGATGTATGGTTGTATACCTTAACTTGATTGATCTTTGGGAGGTTGTTGATAAGCCATACACACCAATTGTTTGATAGTGAAGGTAGAGAAACCCATGCCTCTAAGACCATTAGGACCAAAAATGATAATGCCGTTAATGTCTTGCTAAATTCGGTACATGAGTCCATAGCGGCCATTTTTGGTAGCTCTACTAGTGCACATGAAATGTGGGTCTCTCTCTTGAACCGTTATGAGGGAAATTCTCTAATCAAAAGCTCTCGACAATTCGAGTTAGAGTCTAGATTGGATAATTTTCGCATAAGGGAAGGTGAATGCATCGAGGAAATGTATACTCGGTTTATACAATTGCTCGATGAATTCACTAACATAGGAGAGACCCTTTCTAATAGTCGTGTTATAGGAAGATTGCTTAGGGCTTTGGTGGGAAGACCTCAATTCGACACTCTCATCTCGACTCTTGAGACACAACAAAGGTCCCACAACAACCTCACACCGGAGATCATCTACACTCACTACCGGTGCGTGGAGGAGAAGCTCAAGCAACTTGGAGAGTTGAAGTATGAGCCCAAGACCGTGGCATTAGCGGCAAATGACAACAAGGCATCTCCCTCCAAGAACCGCCACAATGACAACCACCAAGGGAGACACCGCCACTCAAGTGACAAGGCCAAAGGCATCATCGACCTTGATGAGGACAAGCAAGGAGCCGTTCTCTCAAAGATGTTTCGAGCCATCATGATATTTAAGGGAAAGTTCAACAAAGAAAGGCTTGAGAATGACGAAAGAGCTCTTTGCTTCGTGTGCCAAAAAGAAGGTCATACCATGTACTCTTGCTTCAAGCTCTTCCCTCACTTGAAGAAGGACAAGGAAGACGGTGGCAAGAGAAGAGGTGATGGCCGGTTCAAGTCCAAGAAGGGACACTACAAGAGCAAGAAGAAGGGTGAGAGAGCCATGCAAGCCACTTGGGACAACGATTCCGATTCGAGCTCATCCTCTCAATCCGATTCGGAATCCGAGTGCGACTTTGACAACCTTGCTCTTGTGGCTCAAGTGAATGATGTGGTGATGCCGGTGGATGACGACCTAGATGACTTGGTGAAGGAGGTCTTCAACGAGTTCAACCGAGGCAAAATCTATGTGCATCCATTGAGCAAAGCTAGCCTTGATGAAGCATCATCCTCTACATCGACTCTCACACAAGCTCCAACGACTATTCAAGAGGAACCATTCACAATTGCCATTGAAGTGCCCAAGGTCACAAATGAGGTACTTCTAAACTCATTCTCTAGTAGTGATAGCGATTGTGATAGTGAGAATGACTTGAGCTTGAATGATGATGCAAACTTGCAATTTGATAGGTTGAATGATTATCTTGATGAGTCTCTTAAGACTATTGCTAGTCAAAAAGAGCAAATTAGTCTTTTGACGACTAAGGTGCATGATCTTGAATCTTTGGTGACAAGGTATAAGGGTATGATTGAAAGTTTTGAAAAACCAAATGTTTGTGAAAAATGTCAAACTCCTTTGAGTGAGACAAATGTTTTGAAAAATGAAAGGGCTTCAAGTTCGTCTAGTGCTTCTCATAGCACCAAGATGAATCTTGATAAAATGTTTGTGGGACAAAAACCCAATGACAAAACGGGTCTTGGCTTCAAAAAGAGGAATCAATCCTTTTCTAGACCAAGAACCATGTCAAGCCCAACACAAAATGAGAGACTTTATCACAAGAGCACCAATGTTAGGAACACACACGGGGAAGGGCAAAAGAATTTTGTTGGCTCTCAAAATGGTGCTCAAAAGAATTTTGGTAGGAATAGAAATGGGTCTCAAAGACCTCAAAAGAACTTCCAAAACAATCGGGGCCCAAACAACTTGTATTTCAAGGGACCCGATGGGTGTTTTCATCCTTTTCAAAACAATGGTGGGAATAGAAATAGAACACACACTAGACCTCAAACCAATGGGGAAAATCGAAAAGTCTCTCAACAAAACAAAAGGAATTTTCAAAAACCAATTTTGAGAAACTTTCAATCATACACTTTTTCTAAGGATCCAAAGATTAGGGCCATGGAGCTTAGGCGTCATTTTCAAACCCATTTTGTTAGAGAAAATTCACAAGTGAACAAGCCAACTTGTGCTTGTTGCAACTATTGTGGTAAGAATGGCCATGTCACACTAGAATGCAAAGTTAGGAAAGCAAATTATACATCCGGTTCAATTAACATGATTTGGGTTCCTAAAGTCACTTCCACATCCGTTTTAATTGGTGGAAGTGCTTCAAGTGTGGCTTAGTTAGCCATCTTCTTTCCCTAAGGTTTTTCTTGTCAAATCTTAAGGGGGAGAGATTACAAGAATATATTAGTTGTTTGTTTCTAACTAATATGCATTCTTGTAGGTTTGTTTGTTATCATCATTCAAGAGAAGTGCTTGGATCATAGATAGTGGTTGTTCACATCACATGACGGGTGATGAATCTTGTTTCAAGACACTTGAACCTTTTGATGGTGGTGAGGTTACTTTTGGTAATAATCTTAGGAAGAGCTCTATTATTGGTATAGGCTCGGTTGGAAACCAAAATTTAACGGTTTTTAATGTTTACCTTGTGGATGGTCTCAACTACAACCTTTTAAGTGTGAGCCAATTATGTGATGCGGGATATTATTTGAAATTTGATCACTCCTCTTGTTTTGTGCATCAAATTTCGGATAATTCTCTTATTTACACGGGACAAAGGAAAAAGGATGTCTATTACTTAAACTTTGATCACTTCACAAATGGTGAACAATGCTTTAGTGCCATAGCTACCGGTTCATGGTTATGGCATAGAAGACTTGGTCATGTTTCCCTAGACTCCATTAAGAAACTTGTGAAATTGAAACTTGTCCGTGGTCTTCCATCACATAAACTTGACTTAAATGGGTTGTGTGAATCTTGCATGAAAGGCAAGCAAACCAAGTCTAGTTTCAAAACCAAAGAGATCATCTCAACCACTCAACCTTTGCAATTGCTTTATATGGATTTGTTTGGACCAATCAATGTCTTGAGTATAAGTAAGAAAAGGTATGTCTTTGTGGTGGTAGATGACTATAGTCGCTTTACTTGGGTTTTCTTTCTTGCTCACAAGGAAGAAGCATTTGACCATTTTGTTAAATTTAGCAATCGGGTTGAAAACGAAAAAGGGTTGAAAATCTCTAGAATTCGTAGTGACCATGGAAGGGAATTTGAAAATGCTAAATTTGATGAATTGTGCATAGAAAAAGGATATAAACAAGAGTTTTCCGCTCCACGCACCCCTCAACAAAACGGTGTAGTGGAGAGGAAGAACCGAACCTTGCAAGAATTAGCACGCACCATGCTATATGAATTTGCCGTACCCAAATTCCTTTGGGCCGAAGCGGTAAATACGGCATGTCATGTAGTAAATCGTGCATGCATTCGTTCTCAACTCAAGAAAACTCCTTTTGAATTATGGTTCGGTCATACTCCTAATATATCCTATTTCCGTGTATTTGGCTCCAAATGTTTTGTCCTTGATGAGTCTCCTAAAGTAACCAAGTTTGATGCCAAGTCTTTGCCCGGTATTTTTGTTGGTTACTCAACCACAAGCAAAGCGTATAGAGTCTATTTGCCAAACTCAAAGGTAGTTATTGAGTCCATTAATGTCAAATTTGATGAAAAAGTCCTTGAGGAATCCAAGGAAGGTAATTCTATTGTAGGTACACAAATGGAAGAAACTACACAAGAAATTGAGTCACAACCTCAAGCACAACCACCGGTGATTATTGAGGAGCCTTTGAACCGGGTTGATGACATTTTGATAGGGGGAGAGACTCATGAGTAGGGCATCTTAGACACAACTCAAAATGAAATGCCTCATGATGATCCTCAACCTCAACCGTCTCCTCAACCGGTTCATGAGCCTCCCGAAGTGCTTAGAGAAGTTTCCTCTCATCCTCTTACTAATGTCATAGGTGACCCTAGGGAAGGTGTTAGGACTAGGTCTAGTTTGCACCAAACTATTGGTCATTGTGCCTTTGTTTCTCAACTTGAACCAAAATCCTTCAAAGAGGCCAATGTTGACCCAAATTGGATTGTTGCCATGCAAGAAGAGTTGAACCAATTTGAGAGAAATAAAGTTTGGGAACTTGTACCATTACCAAAAGGTAAGCAAGTTATTGATACCAAATGGGTTTTTAGAAACAAGCTAAGTGAGGATGGTATTGTGGTTAGAAACAAAGCCCGTTTGGTTGCACAAGGTTTCAAGCAACAAGAAGGTATTGATTTTGAGGAGACCTTTGCACCGGTTGCTCGTCTTGAATCCATTAGAATGCTCTTGGCTTTTGCCGCTAACAAAGGCTTTACCCTATTCCAAATGGATGTCAAGAGTGCTTTTCTAAATGGTTGGATAGATGAGGAAGTTTTTGTCCAACAACCACCCGGTTTTGTTGACATTTTCAAACCGGACCATGTGTATAAGCTTCACAAAGCTTTGTATGGTTTGAAGCAAGCTCCTAGAGCTTGGTATGGTAGACTTTGTACCTTTCTTCTAGACAATGGCTTTAGTAGAGGCAAAATGGATACAACTCTTTTCACTAAGAAAAGAGATGACCATTTGCTACTTGTGCAAATTTATGTGGATGATATTATCTTTGGCTCTACTAATGCAACTTTTGCCCAAGAGTTTTCTTCTTTGATGAGTAGTGAATTTGAGATGAGCATGATGGGAGAACTCACTTTCTTCTTGGGGCTTCAAATCAAACAACTCAAGGATGGTATATTTGTGAACCAAGTCAAATACGCCAAGGAGTTAGTAAAGAAATTCGGTGTTGAAGATAGCAAGAGCTTAGACACACCCATGGGTAAAAGTGCGAATATCGATGCGGATGAGAAAGGCAAGCCTATGGACATAACTCTCTATCGGGGCATGATCGGTAGCCTACTCTATCTCACGGCTAGTAGGCCGGATATTATGTATGCCGTATGTCTATGTGCTAGGTACCAAGCCAATCCTAAGGAGTCTCACCACAAAGCGGTAAAACGTATCTTGCGATACGTCAAGGGTACTCAAAACCTAGTTCTTTGGTATGGTAGACAAACCGAACTAGACTTGTTAGGTTATACCGATGCCGATTTTGCCGGTGACCGTATGGACCGCAAAAGTACTAGTGGAACTTGCCAATTTCTTGGTGGTTCACTTGTATCTTGGTCTAGCCGCAAGCAAACTTCGGTTGCTCTCTCCACCGCGGAGGCGGAATATGTAGCGGCCGGTAGTTGTTGTACCCAACTTCTTTGGATGATGCAAACGCTTAGGGATTTTGAGTTAGATTTCCAAAAGGTACCAATCTTGTGTGACAATACTAGTGCCATCCTTATTTCCAAAAATCCGGTATTGCATTCTAGAACCAAGCACATAGAGATACGACATCATTTTATCCGAGATCATGTTGAGAAAGGTGATGTGGAATTGGTCTACATCGACACAAAAGAGCAAATCGCCGATATCTTCACCAAACCTCTTCCAACACAACAACATCTTGAACTTAGGTTCAAACTTGGTATGCTTGAACTCAAAGATTAAATTTATGCATGTCATGGTGTTGTCTTTTGGAGCTTATCTCAGTTTAAATTGGTTTTGAAAACCTTGAAAAATAAGTTTTTAACTTTTTTTGTCTCAATTTTCTGAATTTTCTGGTTTTCTGAACTCTGGCGTTACACAACGCCATCCAGCGTCGTGCAACGCAAGAGTAACGTTAGTTTAAAATGAATTTTGAATTCTGTCGAGTTAAACGTTGTACAACGCTGCATACCGTTGCACAACGCTGGTTTGATTTTCTCTTGTAACGTTGCACAACGCTGCCTATCGTTGTACAACGCTGGCTTTGTATTTTCATTTTCCTTCGCTGATTTTTAAAAATCTGTCGAGTTCAACGTTATACAACGCTGATCACCGTTGTACAACGCCAGTCTGTTTCTTTTTACTGAACGTTGTACAACGCTGTCCACCGTTGTAAGACGTTGGTTTGTTTCTTTATTTTATTTCTTTTTATTATTTATTTATTTGGCTTTAGTGTTGTACAACGCCCTTTAACGTTGCACAACGCTGGGTGGTAGCGTTACCCATCGCTACTCAGCGTCGTACAACGGAGCAGTCAGTTTCTGCTCATTTTTCGCTGTTTTGACTCCTGCGTTGTACAACGCCCTTTGGCGTTAAGTAACGGTGGACGCGTTTTTTTTTAACTGTTGCGACCCCACCTCTTCTTCTTCTTCTTCCTTTTTTTTTCTCTCAAATCCGAGCCCCTTCTATTTTCTCTCTCTTTCTCTCCAACTCACACCCCTTCATCTCTCTCTCTCAATACTCTCTCAACTCTCTCTCTCCACTCCAACCAATACCACCAAAATACTCCTCTCTCTCTCCTCTCCACTCTCATACCCTCAATTCTCTCTATCTCTCTCTCTATCCCTCAATCCACCGAAACCCTAGCCACCGCCATCACCGTCAATTCCGGCGATCCGACCGTCGGATTTTCGATCGGCTTCGGTTCTGTGCTCTCCAAGGCCATCTCATCCTCTCCGGCTCTTCAATTTAAAGGTTTAGCCTCATCCTTTCTCTCTCATTTTTCAATGGCACCGAAAACCGCAACCAACAAACGGTCTAAGCGCAACCCCAAGGGCGCTTCCTCCTCCAACCCACCGGTTCAAACCGATCAAACCGATCAACCGATCCCAATGGATATACCCCCGGTACCCGTGGATTGGACCCTCTCATCCTCCAACAATTATCTCTTCAAGGACTCGGTCTCGTACATGCACTTTTGCCAATACCGCGATGTCAATCGCGAGTGTTCCGAGTGCTTCTACTTCGAGCACCCGTATGGGGTCTACCACTTGAATCCAAGAGAATTAACTTGGATCAAAGAAAGGATCGAATATTGGAACATGGCGGGTCTTCTCACACATTCTCAACCATACAACCCGTCATTGATCAAGCTCTTCTATGCCAATCTCACAATGACGTGGACCGAGGGCCACCCAACCGCCAACTCTTATGTCCTCGGTCGCCACATCTCCATCACCGAGCAAACATTGGCCAATCTCCTTAGCCTCGACAATGACAACTTGGAGATTTACATCCATGCCACTTGGCCACGTGAGTTGCCTCCTTATGATGAATTTCACCGATTCTTTTATTGTTGGAGGAACTACACCGCTCGTCAATTCACCGCCACCGAGCTCCCGGCTTTGCACCGCCTTCTCTTCCTCTTCATCAACAATATCATCACTCCGAAGGCAACAATCAAAACAAATGTGGAGCAATTCGCCGTGTTTCTCCTTCGGTCTCTCCTTGAGATGAATCAAAAGGTGAATCTCCCTTATATCATGCTTGCTCATATGGCACGGGTCGATACCTCTTCTCGCTTCTCATTTCCATATGCCCACATCATTCAATCTATTCTCATCGAAAACGGCATCCCTCATGACACACCCCTTTGGGGCGAACCCGTGCCCGAGAATGCCATTGCCACCCCCGAAAACCTCATGGCATATCTCAATGTTACCGGATGGATGGCTCAAGATGATGACTCCATTGTGCCCGGTCCTTTCCACCGCAACAACTACCTCTTCCGGCCCAATGCCACTATAAACCAATATGAATAGATAGGCAATGAACCATTGCATGTGCCCGGCGGACGGGTGAAGGGTCAAGGCGCACCGCAAGACTTCCATGCTTACCTTGATGCCAAATTCGCCGCCTTGACCACTCACATTGACACACGCGGTTCAACACAATTGAAGAAAACTTGACCGCTTACCAAGCCAAGACCGATGCCTCGATCACTCATCTCAAGGATGAGATGATCAATCTTTGGGGAAGGATGGAGCTCCATCTCAAAAGAGGATCCGGTAGTGGTGCGGGGGATGATGATGAGGAGTGATTCTAGCCGAAACCCTCTCCAAGCCTTAGCCCTCTCTTTTATCTTTATTTGCTTGGATTTTCGTAGTTTATTTGCCATTCGTATCTTTTGTGTGATCTTTCGGTGTTTTTGAGTGTCTTAATTATGCTAAATGGATTTGTTTTGTTTTATGGATGATGAATGAATGATGTTTTGTTTTTAATGAATTATGTTATGTATTAATGTATTATGTTTTGTGCTAAATGGTGTTGTTTTAGCCCTTTTCCTTTATTATGCATGCATGGTATACAATTGTTAGTCTAAGCCCTCATTAAACATTGTTAGATACCCCTAATCAAATGAACTTAGTGGCCAAATTCTTTTCGAAAGGGGGAGGATTCTTATGGTTTGTCATCAAGGGCATTTTGGGTATTCTTTTCCCTAATTGCAAAAAGGGGGAGAATTAGGTAATTTGGGTTATTCCGCCTTGTTGTATCAAGTCCCAAATATACCTTAGGTGTTGTTTTGCAACTCGGCAAAAGGGGGAGATTGTCTGTTAAACATTTTCTCTCGATTTGCCGATTTGCAAAACAACACCGAAACCTTTGAACTAACATTTCTCTTTAGTGTTTTATAGCTAAATTTATTGAAGAATGGATTAAAGCAAGTGTGGCACTTAGTTTGGAGCTTCAAGAGATTGCTTTGGTCTAGTTAGAGTCAATAATTAAGGTTTAATTAATCTCTAAACTAATCTCAATCAATTTGCTGGTAAAATGCTCAGTTTTTCTGTCCAGCGTCATACAACGCCAGTGGCCGTTACACAACGCTGAGTTAATTCGATTTTAAATTGCAAAATCTCTGACAAGGTTGGAACAGCGTTACACAACGCTCAGTAGCGTTGTGCAACGCTAGTTCATTTGTTTTTACACCAGTTAAATCCTTTTTCCCCTTGTCAGAACGTTGTGCAACGCTAAGTAACGTTACACAACCTTTCCACCCCTACGTTGTGTAACGCCACTCAGCGTTGTACAACGCAGTATGCAGCAGGCGTCTCTGCATTGCTCAGACATCGATCTGCATCGATGCTGCATGCATGATGCCATGTTCCATACATTGTTGCGTTGTGTAACGCTCTAAAATTCGCTCAGACTTCGCTTTTCCGCTCTGGTCGCGTAGAGCAACGCTGACTAGCGTTGTGCAACGGCGACGTTGTGTAACGCCAGTCAGCGTCGTATGACGTTCTGACAATATTGTTTGAGTTTGTCAGTTCTGCCTTGTTCTCCTCTTGACTTCGTTGTGCAACGCTACCTAGCGTTACACAACGCTCTGACAAGTTCCAACGGAACTGTCGAGGTTCTGCTTTGGATTCTGCTAAAGCGTTGTGCAACGCTATACAGCGTTACACATCGCTCTGACAACTCATAACGTTATTGTCTGTGACCGTTTGATTTTTCAACGGCTATTTCAGCGTTGTACAACGCCATATAGCGTTGTATAACGCTAGAGTCTGTTTTGACTGGTCTTTGGAGCTGTTGGCGCCCTCTATAAATATGGGGCCTCTTGGAACTGTTTAGACACTTTTGAAAACCTTGAAACTCCTCCCTTTTGAGCTCCAACCAGTTAGACATTATACTCTCTTGTGTTTGAGCATTATTTTAGCAAAATCATTGAGATTAGAGTGTGCTAAACCAATCCACTAGTGTTAATTGCTAGATTAGTTGAGTGATTTGGTTAGAGCCTCAATCCTTTGTGTGTTTGAGATTGTTTAATCGAGTTAGGCCAATCCACCTTGAGAGTGTTTGTAACAAGGTGATTTGGTTCGAAGTTGTAGTCCCGTTCGTGTGGAATTGAACGGAGCGCGCCCATTTCGAGGTTGCGAAACTCCCGGAGACGTACGACTAAGGCTAGCTCTTCCTAGCGGGTCGGAACTCCGTAATACATCGCGTGTTCAATTTCTCTCTCTCTTTCTCTATTTATTATCTTGCTACTTGAATTGCTTGTGCTTTGATTGTTTGTATTAGACCAAGTTTGAATTGAACCAAATATTGACCATACCGGTTTAGAAATTCGTTTTTGTGCCTATTCACCCCCCTCTAGGCCTAATTTTAGGGACAACATATATATATATATATATATATATATATATATATCTACTATATTAAAAGCACCAATGGAAGGATGTAACATCTCAGGATACAACCTTGGTCTGAACGATATATACCGTTGATTGTTAGATCAATGGATCAGATGATTTCTCCGAACTATTGATCGTTAGATGAAGGGATCAGATGATGTCTCCGAGTGAAGGTTTATTTGTTCTTTCGTTTGATCGGGAGGTATTCGAGCACGAGCGCTGGTAGTTCATTCCGACTACGGTTCGACTCTTCGTTTAAACATTTTTTTTCACTGTCAAATGTTACAAGTTTCGAACTATTTCTGTCCCCTTCGCATCTTTACATGTTGCCCCTTAGCTTCTTCTCCTTCAAATCAGTGTTTCAAACTTCTATTTTGAAATTCGAATGAAAATTTGAGGGAGAGCCGCAGAGACAAAAGAGAGAAAAGGCATTGACAAATGGCTGCAGACGCCGACCGTCTCTCTCTACCACTCCCTCCGCCTCTCCTTCTCCCTTTTCTTCCAATAAAGCCACCCTCGCTCTAAGTACGTGTCTCCTACCCGAATCCGGTTCGCTGAATCTGAGAAATAGGGTTAGGGTTTCGAAGAGAGAGAGAGAGAGAGAGAAATGGCGCAAACCGTAGAGAAATGGTATAAGCGGATGCCTATCATCACTCGATCTTACGTAACTATTGTTGTTGTTACCGCTATTGGTTGCTCTCTTTGAGGTATTGCTTATTTTCCTAATTCTTTTCTTTGATCAATTTTTTTTTTATTGGATTGGGTGAATTGATTGAATTTGGTGGTTTTGGCCAGGTCTATGTAGGATTGTAAAGATATGATCACTCAAGTCTAAATTAGTGAGATTCACATTTGAGGATTATGAGTCGAGTCTAAATCAGTCGAGTCTAAAGCACTGTTGAATATGAATTTTTTTTTTTACTTGTAAGGAAGAATAATAAGGAAGATTATAGGTCTTGATTCTGACAGAAAGAAAGAAGAGAAGAGGCTGAAAAAAAGAAGCGAATGTATCCTTTTTCATATTTGTGTATTTCTCAATTGACAGAATACTTCTTACTATTGTACCCATTAAGTTCTTGATAAAATCTAATTTTTATGGTTTTGTGATTTCTCCCACAAGTGATTCCAATAGAATCTTTGCAAGAATTAAACTTGATTGCAAGTGCAAGTAAATGTAGCGTGCTAATTATAACATTCTCATATCAAAATATGAATGAAACAGATATTTTAGTCTGATAGAACTTGATGTTTTATTTCTTCATTGGGTGTTTTGCAGATACTCTGAAGGCATCAGTAGCAAATATTTCTTTATCTTTTCTTGTGCTAGTATGTATCATTCATGCATACTGAACGATCCTCTCCAGTCATATCTTACTATTCTTTCTTTCCAGTAGCCCACTGTACCATCTTCTCCAGTCACCTTCTTGTGCTGATATGTATTTTCTATTTGTTGTTCTTGGAAGTTCATTGTGAAAAAATAATGCATTATTTACATTTTCGCTAGCATCAGTTCTTGTACTCTCTGCTTTTTTTCCCTACTTTGTTAAACCTGATATATCTATCTCTAAAATGCAAGGTTATTTCTTATACTGTTTATGTTTATAGTAAAGGCGAAAGTATATTATGCTATGGTCATCAGATATACATATCAGTGTGCATCTACAGTAAAAATTTTCGATCAAATTTTTTTGATCGTTTAGGAGATCGATTGGTATTGTTTCTGTCGAAAAAATCAATTTTGCTGATTGCATCAGAAAATCAAAGTTTTCATGTCAGATCTGCATTTAAAAGTATGATTTATTTTTTTTAATGGATTTCTATTTGAGGAACCTTCCCTATTCAAAATTGTACTTGTTCAGAGATTGCTATTGCTAAGTTTTTATATATACTTTAATAGAAGTGGCAATGGCAAAATTTCAGAGTTGTTTGGCTTGATAATTTTGTAGGGTAAAAGAGACCAAGACAAAAGAAACTATTCCTACTAGAGCACGTTAGAAACTCCAAGAATTCACATTCAGAGTATAAGTTTGTTTATGCTTTTTATTACTGGTATCCTCTTGTTTATGCTTTTGCAGGCATTCAGGATATTGCTTTCGCTTTTGCTATCTTTTGTTGCTAAACATTTAGTTATACATTTGTTTTTTCATATCATATCGTGTTGGCCATGGATTCCTCTTTATGGCTAATAGCAATTTCTCCAGCGTCATTTTTTTTCATTTTCTTATCAGGTTGGTTCTTCCTAATTTTGATGCAGTGTAAAAACTGGTACTTTTACAGTATAAGAGAATTCAAGTTCTTTATTTGAGTTTGGTCTAATCAAAATATCAAATTCTTACTGTGAACTGTGGTGGTTAACAAACTGAAAGTTCCAAAATTATTATTAACATTAAATTTGAACATTATCATGTACTTACAATAGAATAAAAAAATAAGTGTAAATTATAATTTATATATAATTTTATACTCGGGAAGTTAATTCGGTTGCTTGTCTGTACAGGATCTGTCCTTTAGGGGCCTACATAGATCACCAGGTTAGCTTTAAGAAAGAGCAGTGTGAATGGTGGAGCAGAGAAGGAAGAAGAGGAAATGAAGGTACATCATTTTCTTCTATATATGTTTTTTAATTTAAATTGTGCAAGATCGACTTCTGTTTAAATAGTGTTTTTTAAATGCTCTCAGTATTTGGACGGAAGATAATGCGATAAAGAAGTTCGCAAGAGTGTGTCAAGAGAATGAGCTTTTAATACTTCTGAAAGTCAGTTACTGAAAAATTAGAAGTATGTCCTTGAGCAATTCAACGTGTAGATGTATATGCATGAAATAGGAAATATTTTGATAAGCAACACTCTTTTTGTTTTTATTGCTTTCTTATTTATGTAGTTAACTTAAATGAATGTCATGTACTGTTACAACCTAAAATAAAATGGATGTACTTTGTAAACAAAAATGATGTTTGTCATGATGTTATCTCCAAGCGTGTCGTTGTCTTTAGTTTGTCAGTGCCTCCATTGTGCATACTACATTGCAACATTGTTAAATTAAATGTATTTAATGACTTATATTTCATACACGGCTTTGTGATGATTAAATGTAGACCTAATTCGCACAAATTTCCACTGATATCACCATTATTTGTTGGTATTTGGATCGTACTTAGCACTCAAATAACACTCAAACCATTAAATTATTTTATAAATTGCAATGATTTTGTAGGAATTGGCTCTGCCGTCGTCTTTTCTCTTATTTTCAGGTTTCTTGATGATTTCTTGTGGATTATCAATTTTGGATGAATTTGGCACTTGGCATAAGCTAGACGACTCATTTCTAGCACTTGAAGGTGATGTCCAAGCCACTATTCGGATCGAATGACTCATGCTCGGACAGAATGGGGCTTTGTTCGGACCAAAAGCTCAATCGTTGCATAAAATGGAGGATTTAGGAGAAGAAAATGATCAAATGAAATCAATAAAATTGAAGAGCTCATCCTAAGATTTTCGACGGTTTTTGAATCGCCTCAATTGGAGTTCGGATGAAGAAATTATGCTCAAAATACTAACGGAGGCCAAAATCAGAATTTCACGCTTCTGCTCGGTCCGAGTACGAGTGAACAGTAACTAGGTCCGAACAGCCACTGCTGGATTTTCTATCTTCTGCTTAGTCCGAGCAGACCACCGACAGAGCTCAAATGACAAGTTTTTATGCGGAAAAATTGATTTTTTTGCAAGTTTTCTTTCCTTGGTGCTCCAATTACCTTTCTATGTGCGTGGAGATCAATATAAATGCGCTCATAGCCCATAAAGAAAGGACCCAAGCCTCCTTCCATACCGCAAATTCCACTTTTCATAGGCGTTTTTTTCTCATCCACCATTGGAGATCATCAAAGTTTGGTTCTTTGAAGCGACGATAGCAAGGAGACAAGTTTACTGACCATCTTGCAACACCCCACTACCTTGGAGATCGAAGATTCAAGCATAAAGGAGTATTCGGTTATATTCTTCTATGTCTTTGTCGTTTGATTTCATGGGCTTATTTCTTCAGAAATTATAAGTGTCATCGGCAAATATATCATCCCAGTCATCGCTAAATACAAAGTGAACATATACAACAAATAAGGTGAACATATAAATGATCTAAATGAACACTTACAAACAAATAATTGTTATCATCACTTGTTTATGCATATTCAACTTATTTTTATTGAACTTATTTGTTTGTATGTGTTCACTTAGATAGTCTATATGTTCACTTTGTTTGTGTATATGTTCACTTTATATTTAGCGATGGTAGGGATGACAAAACTGCAGATGGCAGTAATCAGTTTCCTTATTTCTTGTTATTTCTATGCTATTTGTTGTGTGTTTTGATTCGATGTTAGGCTAAATTTATGTAGTCTTAGGGGTAAGGTAGTAACTTAGGTTTGGATGTTGTGATTTGACTTGATATGATATGATATATTCTGTTGATTTATTTTGTTGAGAATTATGTTAATTGCTTATTTGAATTGCTTGGTTAAATCAGCTGGGTCTTACCTTACTTTCCCTAAGCTCCCCTTCTTCATTTAGCTCCGTTTGGATGGCTTTTTTCCGGAATAAGGAATAAGGAATAATCACTTTTTACCAATAAATTTATTTCTAACCATCCAAACTCTTCACAAAAGTTACACACTTCCCAATAAATTTCTTTCCTTCTTCCTTCTTTCTTCTTCCTACCTTATTCTCAACGCATCCAAACGGAGCCTTAGGTTTTGGAGCACAGCCTAAGGGGAATCAAGCCCAAACTATCTATGGATCCGCAGAGTCCATTATCAGTCCAGATCAGTATTTAAATCTATTTGTCAAAAGATCGAACTAACCAATACTACTTATTAATAGATCTTAATTCTTCTTATGATTTCATTAATTTGATAAATGAAATGATAGCATTGGATTGCAAGGGAAGAAAAAAATTTGCATATATACCCATGGTTCCATTCAGCTTGGATGAAGGGACCAATCCTTAGCGTTGCATACATCTCGTGTCGTCGAATAAACTTGATAAATCTCACCAAATCATAACTTCCTTGGAAATTATACTGCAATCGAATTGAAACGTATATATGTAAAGCTCACAAACTTCACAACTTTTTTTATTTAACTTACAAATGTAGCGTTGATTGGCAAAATATTAATTATTACTGATTCTCAGCAAAATAGGAAGATATGTATCTTTTCATTGATTATGTGATCCTAGTGCATATATTTGTGGTGATGTAACTGCCTTCTAAGGACTCGATCAGTTTGTCTCCTCAAGCAGGTGCTCGTGCACCGATCGAGTACATATGGTATGATATGATATGTGTCTATTATTAACTTATAAACTCCTTTGACTTTCATTCATATATATATATATATATATATATATATATATATTGGCTAAAGTATACTTCAGCATATAGATAGCCCGTATGCTGGAGTCGTTTCTCACAATGTAAAGAGCATACAGTCGATCCGAAACTTTCAAATTGTTCTCCATATTGAAATCTCCTAGGAAACTAAAATTTATATTTTTTCGAATTTTTTTACTATATATTATGCTATTTAAAAAAAAACATTGTAAATGAGTTGTAAAGGAGTATTTCTGGCCCTTCAATTTGAAAATAACATAATATATAGCAAAAAAAATCGAAAAAATGTAAAATTTGATCTTGAATGATATTTTTACAGGGAAAACAACTTGAACGGTTTGGATCGACTGTTTGAATTTTAGATTTTCAGAAACGACTCTAGCATACGGGTTTGATCCGTATGCTGGAGTATACTTTAGCCAATCTATATATATATATATATATATATATATATATATATAGAGAGAGAGAGAGAGAGAGAGAGAGAGAGAGAGAATGACTAACGCGCCATCGATGGCACGTGCCATCAATTTTCTATCGACTCGTTTTTCGAAATTCAAAAGTCAAACGGTCGATCCAAACCGTTCAAGTTGATCAAAATATTGAAATATCTTTGGAGACCAAAGTTTACATTTTTTCGAATTTTTTTACTATTTATTATGATATTTTCAAATTAGAGGGCCTGAAATACTCTAATCATAATGTTTTTAAAAATATCATAATAAATAGCAAAAAAATTCAAAAAAATATAAAATTTGGTCTCCAAAGATATTTCAATATGGAGAACAACTTGAACGGTTTGGATTGACCATTTGAATTTCGGATTTTGAAAAATGACTTGATGGCACGGGACCCTCCGTGCCATCGATGGCACGTTAGCCATTCTCTATATATATATTGGTAATTGGTACGCAAAGAGCGCGTTGAGACGAGTCAATTAGTCATGAATCATGACGGAGCAAATCTAAGAGGGATTTGGTAGAGACGAGAAAAATGAAAGGAGTTTGCAAGGAGGGTAGTTTGGGGATTGTTGATAAAGAAGTGGATTGGTTGATAAAAGACTCCTCGTCGGAGACTGAGAGGATATTTAGGGAAAGAAGGCAAATAAAAATTTGAGACTTGAGAGGGTTGCATGCGTAAAAAAGCATTGTGGGGTTGTTGGGAGTTGCAAATTGCAATGCAAATATGCAAATATGCAAATATGCAATGCAAGCTAAGGAAGGAACACAACACACACTCCCTCTCTCACTCGCTCGCTAAAGTAGAAAGTAGAAAGTTGAAAGTAGAAAGAAGAAGATTTGTGCGCTCGCTCTCTCTCCGTCGCTAGGGTTTGTGGGTTTGTGGGTTCAGGTAAATTCATTCTCTCTCCATCTCTCTCGCCTCCAATTTCATCAATGTCGCTCCAATTTTCATTTTTTTTTTATTTTATTTTTTAGACGCGCCGAAACTGCTTTGCCTCCACCTTTCAAAAACGATAGAGCACACACTAAGCCTTTTATTTAACATAATAATAATAAATGTTTACGTGCTTATTATGGGAGGAGTTCTTTTGTCAAAAATTATGCCAGTTTATGAATTTGATATTGAAATTGAAATTGGGCTCTAAGATGCTTCTTATGATTATGATATGATGCTTCCTTAATCATTCTTTCTTTCTTTCTTTCTTTCTAGCAGAATAAGCACAAGAAAACATGGAATGGGACACCCTAGCTTCAACTCAACAACCTCCTCAGACCAATGGGGCCTGGGGCCTCAACTCTCAATGGACCCACCAGTCTCGGACTCGGAGTAGATCTCCCGGCCATAGTACAAGCAGGTCAACAAATCTTTTCATGCTTTTATGTTTTATCTCCAATGCTATCAACTAATTTATCATCTCAACCATTAATCAACTTGTTACATTACATGATAATTACTCCTAGGAGTGTTAGCAGAAATTCTACAAGCCCTGCACGTCATTTCAGCCAAAATCGTCACACAGGGTCAAATTGGAACAAACACTCTCCATCTCCTCCATACCGTCCAACAAATGAAACTAGGTTTTTTTTTGTACCTATGGGTGTTTTTGCAAATTGCAGCATTACATTTTTTCTATTTTCATTAAAGCTGGTGCTTTATCATGTATATATATATTATTCATAGCCACTTTCGAAGATATAGAGAACCCTGCCGCAATCTTAGGAAGGGATCATGGACCAACAGTAAGGAACAAGCTTCTAGAAGCCCTAAACGCTCAACTTCAAATTTTGGAAGAGAACCTTCCAGACCTGATTGGTACTAATTAAAAGTTATTTATCAGATTCATAACAGGTTCATAACAGTTTCGTACTTGGATTCCTATTCCACAACAAGAACCAAATGTGAATGCACTAAAAGTTAAAGTGGATTACCTTCCATGATCCACATGTGGATCCAGTAATTTTTTGGATATTTCTTCCGTGCCCGCATGAGAATTCATTCATGGGGATTAGGATCAGGTTGTCTGGTTAGTGATATAATCCATTAACAGCCCTATCCACTGTCTACCTTTTGAGAGCCATTGGGTGCATTGAAATCTGGTAAAAAGCAAATTCTCCAGTTTGCTTTCTTATTTTGGGTCTAACTATTAAACATCATCAGTGTTGTGTAATTCAGGGACAAAGGAGGTGAGTTCAGTGCTTGGAGACAGACAGACAGACCATCCTGTTTCCGCTGATTCTCATATAAAACAAAACTAGTATACTAAGTTGTTTTGGTTCCACCAATTCTCAATTAAAGAAAACTGAGACTTAAGTGTATTCTGTGCGGATGTTTTGTTTGAAAAAGAGTCAAGATCAATACTAGATGTCCAATTCAATGCTTTGGTATCCTATTTATTTATTAATTGTTTTAAAGCAGGATTGAAAGGAATCCTGGTGAAGAGAAATGCAGCCATTCACTGAATGCTAATCTCAGAAAGTATGTCTTGTTTCTATTTAGTTACAAATGTTTAATATGGTATGTTGAACTTCTGAACAGCTTTCACTTTATTTCAATTTATAGATATACCACGAGTCAAGGAACAAGCACTGTCTGTACCACCAACACACAAGTGGAAAATGAGAATCAACTGGGCTTGCCATCTCCGCGCATCAAGTTCCCTGATCTAAATGATGAAGTCAGACATAACGGATGTGGCCCATGTTCTCCAGTGATGACTGGATCCAGATTGAAGTCTTTGTCACCGTTGTCTCATGCGGCACAGGAGGTAAATAAGAGTGGCAATGGAAAGGAATCTGATGGATGGGGCCCTAACTCTTGTCATGTAGACCGTTCCAGATCGAGGTCTCTGTCACCTTGGTCTCGTGCTGCAGTCCAAACTAAACAGAATTCTGAGAGTCAGGATACTGAAGGGTGGGGCAAGGCTCTTGATCGAACTGGCCTTGATGCATGGAATCAGAAGTCTGATGAAATTTTACTTAATCGTGGCTCCAACAGGTATCTATTTGTCTTCTCATTATATATAATATTCGTGACATGTATTTGTCTCTAATTCGAAGCTTGTTTTTTGGTCTATAAGAGCACAAACTCATAAAAACTTAAAACTAAAATTAAGAAAAATCATCTTTTGTGATATGGTGCTGGCCGTTACCATACCTGCCATATTATCGTGAACTTATAGACCAAAAAATGTTCTGAGATGGATAACTGTGTAACTATTTTGTTCGTGGATTGGAAAAAATAATATGCAGATGGAGAGGTGGGCAAAGTCCATCTAGATCAAGGAATAGAAGCATTTCAACTGAAGGCAGATGGAAAAGAGCTGGACAGGACGGTAACTGCTCACCAGGACACAAACAGAGGAAAAGTAGATGGCATTTAGACAGGTCAAGAAACAGTGAGCATAGTATCTCCCCAGAAAATAGATCGAGAAGAACTTGTTGGAGCCAAGGTAGATCAAGTGGGAGAGGTAGGACCTGTGGCAGGTCACCAGGGAGAGGCAGTACTGGTCCACCTGTGAGATGTCTTAATAGGTACATGATTTTATGCGAAAACACTCTGAGAACTTGTAACTTTTCAGTGCAGTAGATAGTTAGTAATGCAGTTTATTTGAAAATTTTATGGTGAGTTTTGACTGATTTTCTGGTAAGGAATCGATAATGGTGAATAACGCACCTTCATGAAATTTGTTGCTTTTTACTTGAATGTTAGATCTTTTTTGAGTTTGTTAACATTTATCTCTAGTCTGACACCCATTTCTCCATTGAATTTCGTAAAAGATTCAACAGGAGTCGAGGAATGAGCCCTACTAGTGCCAACAAAAGAAAAGATGAAAGGGAGAAACAATCAGGCTTTTCATCTCCCCGACCAAACCACTCTGATCTAAATGAAAAGACTGGATCTGACAGGTGGAATCAGACCTCTCCAAATGTTGATGATTCTAGATCTATTTCTCCATGTCAATGGTCTCAGGTGGCACAGGAATCAACAAAGAATGCTAACCAAAAGGAATCTGATGGGTGGGGTACAAACTCTTCCCCAGTCAAAAAATTAAGATCAAGGTCTCTGTCCCCTTGGTCTCAAGCCGCACGTGATATCAACAAGAACTACAACAATAAGGAGACTGATGGGTGGGGGAAGGATCTTAATCAAATCGGGCCTGATGCATGGAGTCAACCTAGGTCTAATATCTCACCTGATGGAGCCTTCAAAAGGTATAAATATTATTATTTCACTTTGGTAAGCTGAATATTTGTGGCAGTGGTAACAGTGGTAAACTGATAATGGTAGTTTACATTGTGGCTCTTCTCTCTGGGTTTTTTTTCCTTTTTATTTTGTTTTTACTGAGTTCCTTCTGACAGTGATATGAGTTCATATCCGCTGGGCCCTCCAAATTTTGGAATGGTCAGGATATTCACCATCGTTTATCTCTGTCTAACAGATGGTACTTTCTTGTGCTTTGTATTATTGAGGAACTTCCAAAAATTAATGATCCTGGGTAAATCTCGAGGTGTTTTTTGTTAACTCAAGAAGTTTTAAATCAATTGGTTTTAGCTAGGTTTCAAGTTCATTTTTCAGAGTTAGTATACTTGTCGTTATCCTGATTAGTGCTTATTAATGTTATGTCATTAATAACAATTAATATGCAGAAGAGGTGGATGGGGACTAAAGGACCGAAGCCTTTCTCCAGAACCCAATTTGAGAAGAACTGGACAGGACTTAGACAGGACAAGAGGCAGATATGACAGTTATTCACCCAACAATAGACAGAGAAGATCTGGATGGGACAGAGGAAGAAGCCCTACTGATTCAGCTAAGAGATGCCAAAACAAGTATGAGGTTTCTCTAGTCCTTTCAGTAATTAGTGTTCTCTCTGCTTTTATAGCTGATCCTCACTAAGCTTCATACTTCATCTCGATATAGGAGGGAGAGGCGAAGACCTTTGAACAGCTGGATTGGCAGGTGTAGAGAAGGATCACCTTATTTGCAAAGGAGCCCCAGTCGAGTACCTCGAACGGACCGAGATAGAGAGAGAAGGAATGGCATAGAGGGTAGAGATGACAAGGAAACAAATGGTGGAGCTAATGCTGCTGAGGTGCCATCATGGGAAGGTCTAAAGTGGCATGACTGGTCGGTAAATGCTCTCAGAAGTTCTGTTCAAGATCCGAATTTGATTTTCAATTCAGGTGATTCGACTGATACCCAACACAGGCACGGTCAAAATGCTACTTGTACTGCAGCATCTTACCCAGAACTGGTGCAAACTAGCAATGAATGGAAAGTATCTGGAGCAGCTGAAATTGAAAATTCAGTGACTGGTACCACCAATCTACATTTATCATATGATCCTTGGAACAATGATGCAGTTATTCCAAGTTCAGATGCTATGGGCACCCTTTCGGTCAATCCTGAGGCATCTCAATGTCTCTCGAGTCAAAAGAATTCAGCCAAGGTTTCTAGTGTTGAGGCAAGCAAGAGTATGCTATGTGGTCATCAAACTAATGCTACTACATCCATTTTGACAAGTCACCTCTTCCCATCAGCTCCTTGGAGCAATCCAACCAGTATATCTCAAGAAAACCCTTGTTCAACATGGGGTCTCTCGGCTGCCCCATTCAAGTACCCTACACTTGAACCAAAAATCAACATTGCTGCCGCCTCCAGTTCCTCGAATTGCAGTGGAATGAAATCAAATTTCATGCCTATTGCTAGTGGGCCCCCGCAAATGTCTATGTCGAATTTGAATACCCCAACAATGTTTATTAGGGTTGACAGTGCTGCAAGGCCTTCTGAAATGTTTGCTTCTTTTCTTGCGAGTCTCCCAATGTTGACAAGTAGTGGAAGTACTAACGCAGCAATAGCTCATTTAGCTCCCTTGTGTTCCGCAGCTGTCTCAGATGTACCTTGCGAGCCTTACCCGCCAAAGAGTGGTGCCATCATCAGCTCGGCACCAAGTGTTAATCTGGAGGCAAGATTTTCAGGGCCAAGTACTGATGTAGCACGGGAATTTACATCCTTCACCTCCCCAGATACTAAACTAGGGGTCTCTCAGGCCAGAGGAACAGGTGCTAAGACTGACTCGTGTGCTGTCAATCCAGTAGGCCCTGCTCCTGCAGTATCCAAGGCAGGGCCATCAGAAACAATTCAATATCCTGTGGCAGGTTTTTCAACTAATGCAGTCACACAAGCCATATCATGCACACGTACTGAAGTGGGGACCTCTCAGACCAGAGGATCAGACACTGAGGCTGAGTCATCTGCTGTCAATCCAGTGGGCCCTACACAGGTGGTTCCGAAGGTGGGATTGCCACAAAGAAATAAAAATACTGTTGTGGCTGGGTATTCAGATTCAAATAATGATGCAGTTATGCAACCTACATCTTGTACAGATACAAAGGTGGGAACCTATCAGGCTAGAGGAACAGATGCTCAAGCTGAATTTTCTACTTTCAGTCCAGTGAGTCCTACACCTGTGGTTCCCAAGGTGGGAAAGCCACAACCAGATCGAAATTCCACCGTAGAACCGGGCACAGGAGCTAAAATAGAAGAGGCTATTTTCAAATTTAAATTGGCAGTGGCAGATTTTGCAAAGCCAAAGCTGAGACCATTCTGGCTAAAGAGGTACTTGACCAATAAAACATACCTGAAGTTACTGGACGAATTTGTGGAGAATGTCACTAGGTCCCTTGAAACCCGTGCCCCTAAAGCTTATGAGTATAGGGGCGAGTTCATAAAAGAAGAAAATGACAGTCTGAGCAAATTTCTTCAGGTCAGTATGTCATTTTAATGTTTTTCTGTCTTTTGACTGGTAAGTACTTCCTTTCCTTTTACTCCAGGTTCATTTTTTAAGCTGCTAGTTGGTGCATCATTAAATATGTTACTCATTTTGCAGAAATGCTTAGGGACGTTTGTGAGCGAGGGGGTAATAAAGAATATGAGGTACCTAAGTTGTATGTATTGTTGAGTCTTTGTTTAAGCTTTTAATGAAATTGGTACTGATAAATCTTTCAATATATATTTTTTTTCCAGAGATGAAGAAAAGGTAGATAAGCCGTTGGTTTTCCCTTGACAGTATTATATCGAAAGGTGATGCAGTATATTGTAAATGAAGCTTTGCATTCTGCAGATAGCAGCAAACCGTCATGAATATTCAGTTTTTGCATTTGAAGAAAGTTGAAGAACTGTGACAGGTCTGGTCTAGTCCTGTGCGTTATGTATATAGTAACTCTTAATGACCTACCTTCCTTGCATCCCTTTTTAAGTTCTAAGGATAGAAATGAAATTCCTCTGTACCCTGAGACAGCAATCTCTCATTATTATGGAGTTACCTCTGCCTTTTGATACTAAGTTTCAAATTTCAATCGTAAGATTTATCAAGAACCAATAATTTGTTTAGTGCCTTTTAAGGATTGATAGAGAGGCTTCAAAATTCACTTGTTACTTGTTAGCACACAATCTCAATGGATTCAATGACGGAGTACATAAAACATTGAGAGAAGTGGAAGGCCACGCACACTGTTTATATTATCTATAGAAAAGAATGACGAACACGAACCCATCTAGATTGTTCGATTCATACGAAAACCAATTTCCAGAGTCGACAAGGCGCTGTATTTTATTGATGTCTCCATGTGTCTAAACTCTATTTATTTATTTTTTCGGAAAACCACCCTCGCAGGAATGTTTATTCCACCTAGAGCATTAGAATTTTATATATATATAGCCTCCGTTTGGATGCGTTGAGAAGAAGTAGGAAGAAGAAAGAAGAGAAGAAATAAAATTATAAACAATCCAAATTCTTCATAAAGTTACACACTTTCCAATACTTCTTCATACTTCTTTTCTTCTTCCCACATCTATCCAAACGGAGCCATAGATAAAAAAAAATGGCACTTTGTTATTATTATTTTTTAAAATTATATATTCTATGATTCTATCCTTTATAGATAAAAAAAAAATAGTAATTTTCTTTCTAAAGCCTGCATACCCCTTACAGCAATAGATTTAAGTGTTGTTATTATTATGATTAAAGTGTAGCCTCTGTGCGCTGACTGTCCTTTATTCATTTATTTAATTTGTTGCTGTTGTGTAGACTCTTCCGTGTCTTTCCTTTATTAAACTATATAACTTCATTGTCAATGTACTGGAAAGTGGACACCTTAAAATATCCAAAAAATTGACAAGTTCATCCAAAAAATTGCTGAGTTCCTTTTTATGATTCAACTTTTGTCGGCATCTATTTTTTTACCAAATTTTATTGTACAAATGAAATCATTGTATGTAACTTCTGTGGCAATATATATTAATTCGTAAACCCTATGACATATGTCTAAGTGTATAGAAATCAAAGAAATGCTTTTTGCCATTTTAAAAACAAAATATAAATATTGTAATTACCATGTCATGAGAAGTTTATCATTGGCATCCATACAAAATTGTTAAGTGCACACTACACTATTTTGAAAATTATAATAATAGAATTTAGAAGGGGTCTAAAACAATATGCCTACTAAACAATAGAAAGTTTTCGAAATCCATGGGGGAGCCACGTCTCTCTGTGTCGCTCACAGTATACAAAATTTCTGAAATATTTAATATTTAAAAAATTTAAGTAATGCACGGACCATCTCGAGTTAATTTGTAGTGTTTTTAAAACATAAAATGAATTAATTTAATCAAATGAAACAGTGGGTGTTCTTAACTCTTTGTTTTTCTTTTTCTTTCCTTGTTTCTATTTTATTACCTTATAAAACCCCAACCAAACAAGCCACATAGACAGACTGCATTTGATCAAATACCCATATATCATCTCTCTCTCACACAAAAAAAAAAAAGGGTTGTACTCTGCTCTTTAGCCATGAGCAAGATTTCTGGCATTCAAGGACAAGTCCTCCAAGTAACAGGTAATTTCAAAGTTTTATTATTGACATAATTATTTATTTGACCTGAATCTGAGAGGTTTAAGCTTGGTTCAGTTTGAAGATACACTCGCGCGCGCACCACACACATACCAAACTTATAAGTGAAAACATCTTTTAATTAACTCCCTATTTATATAGTTCTTGAGGCTTTTGTAAGATTAGAAAAGGAAAGTAACTGCTGAAACCATCAGTGAATCATTTTAATCTCATCATTCGCATAGCACTGTACAACCTAATTTAAATAACAAAAAGGAAAACGAAGCTTTTAACGAAACAGACCACAAGTAAGCTTTCTGATCTACACAGATCAATAATTGTTGATGTTATTCAAGATAATCGTCTCTACTGTTAGTTACTTCAAGAAAGCTAGTTGTCAGTATCTTGGTAATTTCACGGGACTGCAATTAATGTTTTATAGTTCAGAATATTGGAGTAATATATATACTGGCCTTTCCGCACATGTATATAAGCAAATTTTCAATGATGAATATGAGCAAGAACGGTCTAAATATGAGAACAACATTTTGAGAGATGAAAACAAACTTTAAACTTGAAGCTGAGCTATTACAGCTGTATTGTTGTACAGAATTAATAATAATCAAGCTTTAAATTGGTATTGTTTTCCCGTCTCAGTTGTATCTGGCAAAAAGTTGAGAGATACGGAGATGTTCACGGAGCAGGATCCTTATGTCTGCCTGGAGTACGCCAACTCGAGGCTTCGCACCCGTACCTGCAAAGGCATCAATCCTTCCTTTTTCCACCAACTTCATAACCTATTTTGTCTTTAACCCGACTTAGTTGTACCAGTTATCACATCGAATGCGATAACTGGAGAGCAATTCAAAAGGTATTTTTGTGAAATTGAACTGTCTTTATGAAATGATTCGTACAGATGGAGGAAGGAACCCAGTGTTTGGAGAGAAGTTTCAGATTCCACTAGTTGAGGGCTTAACAGACTTGAATATAGTTGTCTGGAATAGCAACACTCTCAGACAGGACGATTTTATTGGGAGTGGAAGGTACAATTAAATTAATATCTCTTTCCAAACGAAGGTTTTCCATTGATTAATGCTCTTATTTTGAAGTGGAAGCAACACAGCACTTCATCCAGCATGATTTTCTCTGTATTAATTCTTCAGAGTACAACTTGAGAAAGTGCTTTTACAAGGTTACGATGATTCCTCTTGGCCCATCCAAACGCGAAATCTCAAGTATTCCTTCCCTTCCTGCACATCTAATATTTTGCTTTTACATTTGAAGAATATAATACTAAATTACTAATTAAATTTATGGTGTTTGGACTTTCGAATAAATGCAGGCCAGCGGGACAAGTGCAGCTTGTCATGCAGAGTTCTGGTACATCGGTAAGAAGTTATGCCACCATGATTTCATTCGCCTAACAATTAAATGCATGCTTAATTTAGTTCTATATTATGGTAATGATATGCTTTCTTATCATTCTTTAAAGCAGAAGAAACAAAAGGCTTCAGCAAGCGCCCCACACGCAGCTCCGCCGGCCTCTCCATATGGACCGCCGCCTCCTCCCTTGGGGTATCCTCCTGTCGCTGTGAATATATACCCTGGTGCAGGTCACCCGCCTCCAGGGGCCCCGTACCAGCCATATGGACAGCCTTACGCACCGCCGCCAGCTGGGTATTACTACCCGCCACCAGCAGGTATTAATTCGATTGTATTCGCAAATATTATAACACCTGATCTCACACGCGTCTTATTAATTAATTACAATCTTCTTTGCAGGATCGTATCCAGGAAATTATCCTCCGCACTGTTAATTGTGAAACTTTTAAATCAAGATTAAAATAGTTGTTGAAATTTATATTCTATATAGAAGACCGGCCACAAAATCTATCAATGTTTGTCTGCTTAAGTGCTTATACACGCCGGCTGCAGGGTCCTGTTCCTGTAGATGACTTTACTATTTCATTCTGATGGCGTTGTGTTTGATATGGATATATATATATGCTTCTGAAGGAAATGTGAGTTTTATTTTGCTCAATCCATTGTAATTTCTGCTATTTTATTTATTTTATTTTTACTCAATCCATGTTTGTGATTATTACACAATTAATTGAACAAATGTCAAAAAGTTTAATGTGATAAATAATTTGACGTATGGTCATATTTTTTGGCTCACTTCGTTCAAGTTGAAAACGATCGAAAGACGCTTACTCTTGAGAATTTCAAACAGATCGAGTAGCTATTTTCTTAAGCAGATTTCCCCTGACAAAGCAATTTCTCATATATTTTGTTTATAAAATTAAACAACAGCTGTATTTTTCCTTTCACACAAACAAGTATATATAATTTTTTTTGCTACAGCAACCTAAAAAAATATAAAATATAACTCTTATTTATGATTAGTCATGTGTCTCAGCCAGGTCTCTCCTGCCCATCTCAAAATGACAATATCTTGCCAACTTTATAAAAAGGTGGATTCGACTAGTAATTTACTCGGTGCCTTGACTACCTAATAATATATAATCATATGTACAATTTCAATTTAATCATCTAATTTGTAATAGAAACTTGAATGAACTTAATTATATTATTTAGTATTTGTTTGATATTTTACAAAATTCTTAATCTAAACAACTCTGGACCCTTCAATAACTATGATTTTTAGAAATCCCAAAAAAATAGTAAATAAAATCAGAAAAATGTAAAATTTGGTCTCCAATGAGATTTCAATATGGAGAACACATTGAACGGTTCGGATCGACTGTTAGAATCTCAAAAATTGAAATTTGATCGTAGCTGACGATTGCATCCGTCAGTCGTGGCTGATTTTAGCCCATCTCTTAGTTTTATCGTATAAAAAAATTTCTACTCTCACGAAAGAGAAAAACACAAGTTACCGTCGATGGCATGCCGCCTTATACCCAAACCACCAAATATATATATATATATTGGTACGACTGATAAAATCATGTGTCATGAGCGCTCAATTCGCAACCAATTTTATCAGTGCAAACTTGCAGTCAGGATGGATCCAAAGTTTTTTTTTTTTAAATCTGGGACAGAAGGCTTGGTTGTTGTTTGTTGTTGTTGTTATGGATCCAATCGCTCCGGATTTCTGTTTATGTTTCAGTTCGATACATGTGCATGAAATGATAATGCTACAATTTTCTTTCTCCTAATTTCCTTTTATTTAAACAGCCATAGTAATATTTCACGGGCTCAAGTCATTGAAATTAAAATTATTCAACTACCTTTATTTGAGCATCCAGTAGATTCGTTTTCCTAACAAGTAACAATAGTGGTCGAACAATGACAGATGACAATCTCAAACTACTTCCTTGGTTTATTCTTGACAGCCAATATCAAGTTTTCTCAAAAAGGAAAAAAAAAAAAGATAGTAAAAACTACTTCTCTGGACAGATCCCTAGTGATAAACTAATTTTAATATTCAAGACCAATTCCATCCAATGGGCAGAATTAATTGGGTAGGAGCCGAATCATATGTGATCAACAAATTTGACGGAATTAACACCACTCGCCAATTCACCATTCCCCAATGAGCATGCGCTCAAACTATGTGTGGAACAAAATATACGAAAAATATATAGAATGATAATCCAGTCAACTATGGCTAATTTTTAATAACTCGCTTCTTTATGACCAATAAACATACCACAATATACAATGGCGAAGCTAGGATTTCGTTTCAGCAGGGTCCGTAAATTTTTTTTGTTGAAATTATATGTATAATGTAACGTCTAATATAGACATAATATAATAATAATTCTTAAATAAACAACTCTAAAATAATGTTAGATAAAAAAATCACCAGAAATCAAATATATATTATAATAACAGTAGAAAATCTAAAATAATATGTTTAATATACAAGATAATAATTCAAAAGTCAAGACAACAAAAAAGTACAATAATTTTCTATGAATTTTCATTTTTTTTTTCATAATTTTGCATAATAAGTTCTTTAGAAATCTCATTGAGCACTTATTTTTTTATTTTTAGTGGTAATTTTTATATAATATCCGAGTTTTATTTTTGATCATTTGTGGCAGCTTTTTGTTTATAATGTCCTAAAATTCACAAAATATTATATACATGAATCAGGTAATGTGCGAGATTCGCACTAGTATATATATGCTACAAATAATTTTTCACCCAAATATTCCATTCTATTCTAAGTTTTGTCTTAATAAAATTTATTGGGTAGGAGGAAAGAAGACGATTAGCTAGGAACAAATGCTACCTGAGTTACTATGCGATTTTTTAGGTGTCGTTATGCAATTCAAATAAAACACGACATATTCAGCTGGGTCCTTCAAATTTTTGAGATGGGTCCCTAATTTCTTGTGTGTGTTTTTTTAATTACAAACAAATATAATATCAAATAATTTTTTTTTTGAGGTGGGTCCATGGACCCACCAAAACCCATGTAGCTTCGCCCCTGACAATATATACATATATATACATATATATATATATAGGTGATAAAATACACTCTGGTGTACGGATCGTCCTCGTACACCAGAGTCGTTTTTGAAATCCAAAAATTAAACGGTCGATCCGAACCGTTCAACTTGTTCTCCATATTGAAAAACTCTCGGAGACCAAATTTTATATTTTTTCGAATTGTTTTGCTATATATTATGATATTTTCAAATTGGAGGGCCTGAAATACTCCAATTGTAGTGTTTTTTGAAAATATCATAATATATAGCAAAAAAATTCGAAAAATGGTAAAATTTGGTCTCCGAGAGTTTTTCAATATGGAGAATAACTTGAACGGTTCGGATCGACTGTTTGATTTTTGGATTTTATAAACGACTCTGGTGTACGGGAGACGATCCATACACCAGAGTGTATTTTATCAATCCACTATATATATATATATATATATATATATATATATATATATATATATATATATATATAGAGTTTAGCTACGGTGAGTCGCGACTCACGGACCCTCCGGTGAGTCGTGATCAAAACTCCTAGATCTAGATCAAAATGACCGATCTAAACCGTCCAATATGATCTCCCTATTGAAATCTCCATGTAGACCGAATTTTTTATTTTTTCAAAATTTTTAAGTATTTTTTTGAAATTTTAGAAAATCGTTAATCTAATTGGTTCTGAACCATTCAAAAACATCAGTTTTTAAAAATCCGAAAAAAATACTTAAAAATTTCGAAAAAATAAAAAATTTGGTTTGCACGGAGATTTCAATAGGGAGATCATATTGGATGGTTTGAATCGGTCATTTTGATCTAAATTTAGGAGTTTTGGTCGCGACTCACCGTAGCTAAACTCTCTCTCTCTCTCTCTCTCTCTCTATATATATATATATATATATATATATATATATATATATATATATATATTTAAAGACAATACCCAGATTATTCGACCCAAAAAACTCATGGACGATTTTGCTCACTCCCCAACCCTTCATGATTTATTTTAATAAACCACAAATACCTTTTCATAAGAAAATCTCTATCAAAGATCTACAATCTCGTCACACAAACATACTTCAATCAATGACATAATAAAAGTTACAAAGATGTTTAACTTATCAACAGAATAAAAAAAAATCATAATTTTACTGAAAAAACCTGAGTAGTATTCAATGAATTGTTTGTTAAAAAACTGAGTATACTAAACTAGAACAATTAGCTATGTTATGTTAAACAATTAACTAGAACAATTCCTACATTAACTTAGAACAATTGATAGTATTAAATAGAACAATTAAATTAATTAACTAGAACAATTAACTAAAACGATGTTGCTTGACACTAGCACACGTGGCATAAACCCTTTCTCTCTGGCGCCGAAAGAGAAGCCGACAAAACTATATATAATGTATATATAATCCCAAAACTCTTTCTCTTAGCGCAGTTATATTTGATCAGCGCCGCGCCCATTATATGCATCGCTTCCTCCCTCTACCTCCTCAGACAGCTGGTCAACTTCAGGTATATCGTTCCCTACTGAGATTTCGGAGATCATTATTATTGAGAAAGTTATTTTAGCATTAAGTGATTTAGCCGGAATAAAGCATTGCTAAAACTTTAGTGGTGATAATATCTCACAAACTATTATTTTCATCATTTGTTTTATGAATCATCATTAATTACGAATATAATAGCACATATTAAATAAAGTATTAATTTGTACCGTTCTAAATTCTTAGTATAATCAAAATAGCATAGGACGAGACCCTTATGGATTGGCTACTTTATTCTCATTTTATTTGTATTAGGTTTGATATGAAACAAAAATTAAGAACTTTATTAATGTATATGGACCAAGGAGTCAAGGACCAATAGTAATTTCATGTCATTAGGATTTAAAATTATTATTATAAGAAATGAATCCAAAATTAACGATAATTGTTGCTAGTAAACATGATATGATCTATAATAAGCACGATATATAACAAGTGGGGTTGTATTGATAAACCATGATTTCAAAAGCTCGTTTCTTTTCTAAACTCATCGGATATCATAGAACCTAATAATAGAGGCTCCGTTTGGATGAGGCGTGGGATTAAGGGAATAAGAAAATAAAAGAATAAATTTATTATAAACAATCTCTGAAAACCGCTGTTTTTTTTTTTCTCTCCAAGTAGGAAGTATAAAAAGATAAAAATCACATCAGGCGCGATTGCTTAATATATTAACTTTTAGTACAGAAGATGCAAATAGATGAGCTAAGTTCAACACGAGTTTTTCTTTACCAAAAAAAAAAAATCACAAAGGAAATAAAAAAGAAACAGAAAGTCGAAGGAGTTAAGTAGAACACCCGAAAAATAATACTTTTCTGGGCAGCACTGCCGATAAAAAATAATTGCAGAAAAGAAAAGTATGAAGACAGTGGTGTAATGATAATAAAGAAGATTATAGGGTTCTCTTTGTAAAGGTCTAATTCTTCATTACTGATAACTGATTATACTCATTATCATTAGTAGAGAGCAAAAGGGGGAAGAAGAAAGAAAAAAAAAAAAAAAAGGAAGGGGGCAAAAAGCAACAATGGAGCTTGGTTCTGTAATTCTTCTCCTGTTTCTCTTCTCTTCTGCAATCAACGCGACAAAACGAGATGTTTCATTTGGCGAAGATTATGTCAGGCCAAGAGCTCGCAAAGCTCTCGCCATTCCATGGCAATCCAACAAGGACACCTCCAATGGTCCCCACCAAGTGAGTACTTCTTTCTCTAAAATTGGGTACTAATTTGGGTTGTCTCGAGTTTCTAACTGAATCACTCTTCGTTTGGTAAAGAAATTCTTTACCTTTGGGCTGAATTGGGAATGCTTTATTTTATGCCATTTGGGGAAGTGGGTTTTTCTTTTTCAGATATGGACAATCTTCTACTTTAATCAGAGCTTGCAAACTAAATTAGGTTATCTAATGTGATGCAAGTAGGTTTCCTTTTACAGTTTTGGGTGCTTTAGCTATGTTGGGTATATTTATGAATCTAGCAAATTTGGTTAATTTCAAGTGGAAACATTGGGTAATCCCTTTCTCACATTCTCTTTTACGTTATTTGTTATTATAAATAATAGGTTCATATTTCACTAGCTGGAGAAAACCAAATGCGTGTAACCTGGATTACAGACTCCTCCAGTTACCCTTCCACTGTCCAATACGGCACCACACCAGGCACATATCCCTACACCTCCACCGGCGACACCACCTCCTATAGCTACCTCCTGTATACCTCTGGTACCATACACCATGCCACTATCGGTCCCCTGGTACCCAACACCACCTACTACTACCGTCTCAGCAACCAAGGACCCGAATTCAAATTCAAATCGCCACAAAATGAATTCCCAATAACTTTTGCAGTGGTCGGTGATTTGGGTCAGACGGATTGGACCACATCAACCCTGGCCCACATTAAGAAATGTGACTATGATGTGCTTTTGCTGCCTGGTGACCTGTCATATGCTGATTATCAACAACGTTTATGGGACACTTTTGGAGACCTGGTTCAGCCCCTGGCTAGTGAGAGGCCGTGGATGGTTACTGAAGGAAATCATGAGAAGGAAAGGATTTGGGTTTTGGAATCCGGATTCCAGGCTTATAACTCTAGGTGGAAAATGCCATATGAGGAAAGTGGGTCAAGTTCAAATTTGTATTACTCGTTTGATGTGGCGGGTGTGCATGTTGTCATGCTAGGCTCATACACGGACTATGATGAGGGGTCTGATCAGTATGCCTGGCTCAAGGTTAGTGGTACTGTAATGCTGCCTGGTGCTCAGTACTGGCTTGTTACACAGTATATCATTATTTGCATATTTTGTTTTATTCAGTTTCTGTTATATTTGATTCAATGATTGTATAACTTATTCAACTTTTAAAGAAAGGTTTATAAATTATATGATCATAGGATTTATTTAACCACATATTTCATTCAGGAGTTGAAATCTTTTATCAGAGAGACTTCACATTCTTTACCTGTAATTGTACTGGTCCAATTGTACCTGTAATTTCATCCAGTTGGCTAAAGGAAAAAAAAGTGTCTGAGACCCATTAGGAGGTGGCAGGGGGTGAGGAGGAATAGGAAAGTAACCGTTGGGGTAACGATTCTAATGATTGGTATTGCACCAGTATCTGGTTTCCATACTGCATAGGGGCACTGAACCCATTCTACTATCTACAATTCATTGAAATGATAACTCACAAGGCTTAATATTTAATGATTTGTTATTTGAAAATGATTAGAGTGATCTGGCAAGGGTGGACCGGGATAAGACACCATGGCTCATAGTTGTATTGCATGCGCCATGGTATAACAGCAATTGGGCCCACCATGGAGAAGGGGATGCCATGATGGCATCCATGGAGCCTCTTCTCTATGGTGCTGGTGTGGATCTCGTACTGGCAGGCCATGTCCATGCATATGAGCGATCAGTATGCTCCCCATCCCTTTTCTTTAGTTGTTTGATTGTGTACTACCTTACTTCTTTTTCCTTTGTTTTCCTCGTTCATTTGTTTGTAATAGTTATATTACATAAGCTGGAAATATATAAAGCCTACTATAACTAATTGTCATAAGTCAGCTTTGTGATTAAACATGACAACTGGCTTGTTTTTTTCTTTATCTGTTGTTCTTGGTTTCTGCCAAACATGGAACACAAGGCCAGAACTAAGTGTGGACTCCAAAGTGTGCTTGGCATACTCCAATTTTTCAAAAAGATCCTTATAAGTTTTAAAATTATATACTAATTCTTTCAAAATTTTAAAATTTCTTATTTGGCACACCCTAAAAACTCAAAAAGATTCATACCATAAGTTTTCGCCCCCTTTATTTGAAAATCCTGGTTCCGCCCCTATTGGAACAGGATAAAAAATGAAATTGGAAACATTAAAGAACTAAAATGTGAACAAAGAGTAATGTTATGCACAGATTGCAAACATGACATTGGATTTCTCTTAACCATTTCCATTTCAGAAACGTGTCTACAAGGGTAAAGTCGACTCTTGTGGTCCCATGCACATAACAATTGGTGATGGAGGTAATAGGGAAGGCTTGGCCAGAAGGTATAATTTAAAACTTTGGAACCAAACTCTTCTTTTTTATCTTTTGGAGATATGTATAGATAATAATAATGTTTAATATTTGAATGATTATTATAATTACAGATAACATCAAATGCTTATTAAATATTCCCTAATCGCAATTATTCACTCTACATTTTTTTTATATAATGCAAGTTAAAAGTGTATGTTAGTTGCAAATATGGTACAAAAAAAGGGCATTGTTTGTGAAATATTATGAAAATTCTCCTGATATTTCAATTTGGATAATGTTTGATTGTAATATTTTCAAATATTTCATGATGCTGGTAATATAGATATCATAACCCAAAGCCTAGTTGGTCTGTTTTTCGAGAGGCAAGCTTTGGCCATGGAGAATTGCAAATAGTGAACTCGACTCATGCTTTTTGGAGCTGGCATAGAAATGGTGATGATGAATTGGTGACATCAGATGATGTATGGATCACATCTTTAGTCGGGTCAGGTTGCATCATGAAACCATCCCATGAACTTAGGAAAATTCTCATGTCTCCATAGAGTCTATACCAGTGTGTGGGGGGTTTTAAAAGTATTTCCATATAGTGTATATGTAATATTGTCCTTCATTGTATAATACAAATTAAAGAAAACTTTCATACAGGAACTGGCACAATGAGCATCTTAGTGAGTACCAATTATATGCTGATATATAAATAATGAATGTCATCGTGTCCTTTATATTGCACACAAGAGTTAATCTGTAGCCTCATAACTGCTATAATGGATGTTCATCTTGGTGGGAATTATATTGTTGATAAGTGAACATAATGTCTCCAGCACTGTTTTATGGGAATAAGAAAAATATTTGTTAATCTATATTTTTAACACTTCTCCTATAGTTTTCCTTTTAACTTTGCAGGAAGAAAACAAACAAATAGTTAGGATGCTGCACAATAGAACAGACTTGTAGAGCTTACACATGAGAATTTTCAATTTTCTATGACAACTTAAAACGAAACTATTAGTCCACATGGCTTTCCGCTAAAATTTTCTGATTGCTAAGAAAAAAGCATTCCACTGCTACTCCAAAGAGGTAATAAATCAGGAATTCAGTTGAGAGTCGAGGCTGCGACAAATCAGAAATTAGACCAGTGGCTAGTTATTGTTTATCTGATCTTATATTGAGAATTTCTCCACAGTAAATTTGACAAGACCGCATTTAAATTTCAATAAATTGGAGAGCTGATCTTATCTTAAATTAATAATAAATAAAAAAAACAACAATTGTGAAGTCTCAAGGGGAATTCTCGTATTCCATTATAAAATAAACAACACTAGTTGTGCGTTTTAGGCAATTTCTCCTAACTTGAAGGGGGTACTTCACTTCGGTATATGAGTTGTAGGAGCTTTTACATGAATCCTGCTATCTTTGAGTTTTGCTCTATTTTTAGAGTTTAAGTCTTTTCTTTTTGTTTAGGTACTTTTCCTTTGAGTCGAACAATTTAGTGCTATTTAATTGTAGATGCTGTCCAATTGTACCTGTTGTCCCTCATTGTTCACATTTAATTTTTAATCATATTTTTTCTATTTATTCATTATTAAAAATTCCTTTACTATTTTTAAAATTTTGAAGTGTCTTTTAATTGAGTTTTTTATTATGGTATATCAGATAGAAATGTTTTTTTATAATTTTATGAACATTTTGATATTTTATGGAAATTCTTGTGATTTTCCAAATATTTTGAATATATATTTTTAAAGTGGTGGCTTGCTCTAAATTGTCTGATTGGTCCATGTCAGCAGCAAGGGAGATGCACACGGGTGCCCGCACGGATATTATCCGATCCGATCCGATCCGCATCATTTGCTAAACGGATATCCGAATTCTAAGTGCTATTAAATAAAATAGCTTTAGTTGGGAATTGAAGTATTGAACCCACGTTGTTTGGATATCAACCCAACACCTCAACCACCAAACCAATTAACAATCATAAATACCTCAATTTGAAAGGTGTTTTTGATAAAGTTGGTTGGTGTATCCATCAATTTTGAAAATTGTGATACAGATTAATATAAGTTATAGGCAAAATCAGCTATATTCTTTAATATTAGTCATATACCCCTCAAATCATTGTTACTATTGCCATTTACCCTTTTGGCTAATTTAAATAATATAATAATTCTGAAAAACTAATTTACAAAATTTAAGACAAAATTGCCCCTGACCTTTCCCCTCCCTTCTTTCCCTTTTGATAGATTAATCTCCCGCCTAAATTTAGAATCGTATATAATATGGAAAATTACAAACTCGATAGGGAAAGAAATAAAGGCCAAATCAATAGTTAGAAACGACACAATCATTTCTCTTGATATTCGCATCTAAGGCATTTTCCCAGGACTCAATTAAGAACTCAATAAAGCACGTATCCATGCCAAATTAAATGGGTACTGGAATTGAAATTTATTAAACTTGCAAAGCACGTAGATGCAGCTTCAAGCATGGAATGTAGAAGTACACAACTGAAGTCGGTCAAATCCGGTACTGATATGAACCCAGGTTGTACCAGTCACCATGATCCTTTATTGTTTCATTATTTTTTTTCCTGATCTTTTTTTTAATAAATTTTCTTGGTAACTCGGGTGAGAATAATTAAACGAAAAATTTTAATGATACTTAATTGAGAAAGAAACACCCATGGGTAAGGCTTTCATTAAAACAAAATATACCAGACTACCAGTACAACATCCGAACTACTCAAATTAAAAATAGAAAACAAGCCTCATTCTAACTGAGCCAATCACAACCCCAGTGAATAGAGTTACCTCACATAAAGAAGTACTACCTGAACCAAAAAAGTGACATAAAAAGAGAATCTGAACATCAAAATAAAACAAGGAACCATGACTGCCTACTACTATCTAATTGAGGTACTCATAGCCTAGCTAATCAGAATCTAGTAGTCTTCTTCTTGGAGAATTCTAAAGATGTTTGGGGGACATGCCCTCTTCTTTAATCGACTATTACCATCATTTGCCCTCCTACAAGAATTATTATAATATTAGTCAATGTAATTAATTAATAGCATGATAATTCGAATGGAAAAATTAACAAACCTCTTAGATTTCCTCCTCTCTGTTTGAGGAGCACATTCACTTTCTTGTGATGGAACAGCATTTTTGCAAGTGGTCCTGTGATGATCATACTGCCCGCAACGACTACACTTATGAGGCTTCTTCCTTGGTTCATCCGAAGACTTAATGCGATTTTTGCGAGGTCTTCCTGGTGGGCGTTTTAATGTTGGTGGGAGCATCTTGTAACCTAAATCAACCTTCGCCCATTCATTCTTACTCGTCATCGGAGCTATGCCTATGGCATACGCCATCTTAAATTGATCCACAGTAAAATATGAATGAACATATTTTTCCCATTTAGGATTTCTCAGCGAAACTATGAATGCCGCTGCATGTGCACACAGAATACCTCTGACTTGCCATGCCCTACAACTACATGTTTGCTCATCTAAATTAACTACCCATCTTAATCCTCCTTTTTGGACTTCAGCACAAGAATCCACACTTCTTTGCACATCATATAAATGCAAACTCTAGAATACAAAATAAAAATTTGTTAGTCTAACTAATACATTGTGCAGATTGTTTGTTTAATTTTAGCATCAACAAACAAATGTTGAGCAGCAACTAAATATTAAGTTAGTTCATACAAATTAATTGCAACGTTCAGATTTATTAAGTTGATTGGCAAGCAACTAAATTCAAGCTCTGACAAACTTATCAATTCAATATATATAAGCTAGTTCAGCAAAAAAATATGTTTTTCAGGTTGCCGACTAAATCTAAAATTTTCATTCATAAGCTAAAATAATGTAAACCATAAAATATTAGTAAATAACAAAACAAAATATGATAGCAAAAATAAATTTGATGTACCCGACAAATGCGCTTAATGTCGTCAGCAACCTTTGGTACTAGCTGGCCTTTCCATTTGTTTGATATTCTTCTTCTATTGTCAAACTTTATCATTATTTTTTTTCTTATTGAATCAAGCAAATCTATGACAAGCTTATGGCGTTCTTCAGATATCCAAGAGTTGAATGTTTCTGCAATATTATTGGTGAGATAATCACATTTTGATGTTGTTCCAAATTTACTTCTACTCCATATATTGTTGTGCTCACTGTTAAGGTATTGGATTCCTTCAGGACATTATGTGTTCATTTCATTCATTAGACTATCAAAACGTGTAGGGGAGTATGTCCGAGCTGCGCCCCAAAGTCCGAACTTAAAAAGATCTCCATGAAAGTGCTTCTTGAAGTTACTAAAGAGATGCCTCATGCATTCCCTATGCTCAGCTAGCGGGTAAACTTTTGATAATGCCTTTTGTAATCCTTTTTGCATATCTGAAGAGATGACAAGACCTTCTGGCATTTTTATTGCATTGTGCAATGCCATCAGAAACCATTCCCAAGAACTCTCACTTTCACCCTCCATAACGGCAAAAGCAACAGGAAACATATGATTATTTCCATCAATGGATATGGCAGCTGCTGTTAGGAAGTGTGTAATTTTCGATTTTTATGCTAATTACAAGTTAATTAAGCCATCGAAACAACACACACAACGAATCGTGCACAAAAGCCAAGTTAACACAAAGAGATTAAGGTGGAAATTATACCTCCCGCGAAATCGTATTCGCGGGGCTCGATCCTACGGCATGGGAATCGATGGGGTGCTCTCCTTCGCCTCCTAATCGCGCCTCGAGTCCACCTAGAGATTAACCAAGGTCTAAATCGATTCGTGCTAGCGATTCGATTAGAACAAAGCTAATCCAAGGTATTCTCTCTTCTTCTTTAATTAACAATTTAATTAGTGGAGAGAATATTGCTCAACTCATGAGCTAATGGAGAGAGAGAGGAGATGAGAGGCGCCGGCCAAGAGAGGGAGAAAGAGGGGGCGGCTAGGGTTAGGGAAGAGAGAAGCCTCAAATTTGCATCTATACATCTCTATATATAGTGCATCATCCCTACCTACCACCAACCATCTATTTACAAGATTGCCACTCCCACCTACCACTAGGGCCGGCCAGAAAATGGGCTCTAATGGGCCTCTAAACTCACTCAAACAAGCCTCTAATTCATTTAATTAAAAGCTACTCCAAATGCTCTTTAATCGGGCTATATATTTAATGCATATATAATGGCCCAATAAATTAATATAACTATTTATATTAAATTGAGTTGAACTAAAATAATTATTAACCAATTAATAATTATTCTAGGATTAGCTAATACATTAATTTATTTCAATATGATCCATTTGACTTAATTAATTATAACGGTATATAATTAATTAATCAACTTATCATATTTCCGCAATACGAGCTATTGCGAATAAATAAATAATGCACTGTCTTGGTCAAAACTCTATTTTGTGTGACCCTTTGAGGATTTATGCTAAGTTGGACATGGAATTAAATCGCTATTTAATTCCAATAATCATAAGCGGTATCTAGCAACACGTTACGATTCCCAATTCGCATAAATAGTGTACTGCTACAGTATTTAAATCCTGCATAAGAGAATAAAAATGTTTCTCTATTTTGATTCTTATGTCACACGATATCATCGTATAATCCAAGATAGGAATGTGTCATTCTTGCAGATTATACGTTTCTTGATCTAGAGATAATTGTATAAAGTTGCATGCAAACAATCTATCTCCATCAAGGGGCCCAAACAGATATCGTCACTCACTAAGTGAATTAATGAGGGACATACGGTTTTCTTGATGATTAGCTTTTCCCAGCACAATTCAAGAGAACATAAATAAAGTCCGTATAGCAGCCCTTATCGGGAATCAGCGGTAGACGATATTTATTGAACCTATCCTCATGTGGAAAAGATAAACATCTCAAACTTAGAACCAAAATCATAACGAAATAAACAATGACACATAACACAATCCATATGTTTATTTCGATGGGTCAAGTCCTGTGCTATGTTCCATAACATACACATATGCAATTAAGTTGGTAACTCTTTACCTATGATTAGTAGAACTTAATCATCACTTAACTTGCATACTAATCTTATATGATAATTAATGTTCCTTGTTAATTATCAAGATTATGGACCGTTTAGATTTATTATTGTCATTCTAAAGAATGATCAACAGAGATCTACTATTCAGATCCTCAACCTGAATGATCTGTCAATAATAAACCTAGGAACAGATGATGAAATATCATCCAAAACATAAACTAATAATTAAGTCATTAAATTATTGACTTCTAGGACATAACTCCAACAATCTCCCACTTGGCCTAGAGTCAATCAGTAGTGACTTCTAGCCAACGAAGAATTGAGAACGATGTCATATATCTACATATATACATGTCTCGGACCTCAATATAAATAATACGCTTAAAGCTAGTTACTCATACGTCCACCACGTATGGATGCATAACTGCATCTCGTATACTGCTCAAGGTAGAGGTCATGCTAGAGTGTTCGCTGTGTTCGCGAACCTATCTAAATTTGTTCGACCCTATATATATATACTACTATATATATATTCTTGATCATCATCATATGATATCAAGTGATATCGTTATAGATCATATTTGAATCTCCAATGTAACATTGGGTTCTTTAGGAGTAAGTTATGGTTCGAGATGCATAGAACCATAGTAACTCAACTAAGAACTTGATCCGAAATAAACTTCTTTTATTGCTTCACAAGTTGCTATGTATTTTGCTTTGGTGACGGAAACGGTTGTAATATTCCATTTAGAACACTTTCTAAACTTACAACACCACCTCTTAAGCAAAATATGTAGCTCAATCGTGATTATATCAATCTTTTGAAAAATTTTTATTGGTGTAACAACTTACACTAGATTTCTTTCATCTCAAGAGATGAAATTTTATATCACTCTTTCTCATAAGGTACTCGAGGATATCCTTGATTATCGTCCAAATGTGTCTCTCTTGTATCCATTTGACAACTGTTTGTCATATCCTTTGGATACTACACATTGGGGCATATGCATAAATATGGCGTACGAAATGAAACTCATAATGAAAGAATGCTTGAACTATTTCATGCACTTTCTTGAATTGAGTTGCAATAGACCGAGTTAAACACTCAAGTCATGCCATGTGACGTATAGTTAGACATCCTTTCTTGGAGTGTAACTTTCGTGTTTCTAGAACACTTCGTCAATATATGCATATTTGCTCAAACCTAACATCCATCATAATCTATCTTTATAGATTTTGTTTCCTTGGATTAGGTGATTTCGCCCAAGTTCTCATTTGAGAAAGCATTCTCCAAAGAGATCTCGACAATATTCATTTTCTTAATGTTATTCCCAATTTAATGAATTGTTAACTTGAACAATACAAGTAATACAATTATGCTCTCACTGAATATCTTGTTTATACAAGATACTTTTTGACGAAGTTCAACTCCTTAACTTCCTTGTCAAAACTTTTATTCCAATCTCCACAACACTTGCTTTAATGCATTAATGGATCATTGAAGCATGCGTATGTTTTTAGCAATACATTAAATAAAACCTCGATTTGTGTCAAATGCACAACATCTTCCTTCATTCATACGAAGAAGGCGGTTTTATGTGTTTTTCCATATATCGACATATATGAAATACAACTATTGCTATAATGATCTTTATTGACTTATACATAGCCACAAGCAAGAAGTTGTGCTTTGTACGTAGTCAACTAGCCATCGACTTAGACATAGCCACAAGCGAGAAGCCGCGTTTTGTACATAGTCGATTTGTTATCCATGTCGATCTTTCCTTTTGAAGATCTAAACGTTCTTGATGGATTGCTCCTTCATGAACATCAACCAAGGTCTATACCTTGTTGTTATACATGGATTTTATTTAAAGATCATATGAATTCGAACCATATATGTGGAATCGGATCGTTCCATCGTTTTCTTATTTATCAACGGATTCTCATATGCTAAGTTTGAGAATGTCGTGAAGCCCATGCACCAAACGGCTTAGGCAATCAACTCTCGTTGATCTTTTGTAGGATTGATACTTGAGGTTCATTAACTACTTCCACAATGATTTGTCGAACGAGTTCTTGACTCCTCATATATTCCATGAGTTTCTCAAACATCATCAACTCGTGAGATGGTTGAGTCATCATTAGAAGGAGCATACTATTAAACTTCTTTCAAAAACAACTTGTGAATGAAGTTTCGCTCAACTCCCACTAAGTACCATGTATGGAGTGACAAGTTTCCCATAAGAGTACTTCTTGTAGTGACGCATAAACTATTTTAATGCTCACTTTACTCCCACTACTTCTTCTTGAGAATTTCAATTCATCAAGACTACATTATGATTAGCAACAACTACTTTGTTCTTATCATATTCGTGGAAGTAGTGCTTTTTTGATATAAAGCATCCTACAAATATATAGTGTCTTATTTGGTTTAAGCTTATAAGTCCACAATACTTGAAATAAGCTTCTCAACACCAAATCTCGAGAAGTATTATACTTAGAGATCAAAATCTCCTAAGATATCTTCTTCAATAGACTTCGATGGAACATTATTCAGTGTGAACAATATTGTCCTCAAACATAATTCCCTAATACGAGTCGAATAAGTCAATTTGATTTATTACCGATCGAACTATACGAAATATTGTTCGATACCTCCACTCTTGGACACATTATTCCATAATGTTCCTCATGGAGTGAGTTATGAAACTATTTTCATACTCTTAAGATAATATTTCAAATCATGTGACTTAACTATTTACCATGATTAATTGTAAGACTTCCATTTTTCTCGAAAGGTCTTTTAAACTTTACACTTGAACTCCTTTGAACTAGTCAAAAGGTTCATACTTATACCTTATCAAATAGATATGTTAATATCTACAATGATCGTTGGTTAAGTAGTAAAGTATCAATAACCTTTCATCGCACAAGTACTTATTGGTCTTTATACATCGATATGTAAAAGTCCTAATCAAGTCACTTGTCCTTAAACCTTTGTAGGTTAAAGGCGCTTTTGTCATTTAACAAACATGATTCGCATATCAATCGATTTGAAATCGAATTGAATTTACGAGCTCTACGTTACGGAGACTCTCGTAATGCGATTCTCGTTTATGTATGTGACTAAGCGGTTATATATAACATTAAAGTCAAATACTTTATGTCAAGTCTTACGTATCCTATTTGTCATTCAAAACTTGCTTATCTATTTCAAGCAAATTCAATCAAGATGCATGAAATCATATAAACAATATTCAGAATAAAAGAACTTGTCTTTTATTAAACATAATCATCCATTTCATCAAATATGAATTGGAGATATTTTTGAGAGGTTTTAGAATTAAGGTATGCAACCTTCAATTCCTAAACAAACTCTTAATAAAGATAACTCTACGTATTCAATGGTAATGACTTAGACGAACAAGTCATTTCCCATACGGAGTTTACTTTACATCTCTCGAACATTCTCTTATTCTTCATTGCTAACACATTTCGTTAAATGCGAGCATATGAACTAGTATCAAGTTACTAGTGTAAATTAGAGATAGTAAGATATTTGAACGACAAATACACTTTAGGATTAGAATATTTCTAATCGTCACAATCATGGTATTTCGGACAACCTTTCAAATGCCTCCCGTAAACGGCAAATGAAATATCTCATGTGACGTATGGTCATAAATGAGAGTCTCGAAATTTCAACTCATACCTTGGTGAAGTATTTCTTGAATACTTAACCAATTACCTTTTTCACCAACAAGTGTGCGAAGAAGGTAACATTATATCCTTTATAATTTCAAAGAGATCGTATGACAATATCAATAATCCTTGATATCGGAGATCAATATCTCTAGTTATCAATTAGCTACTTAAATCTTTCGATTTGTAAGCCAATGAAACGTTCATGTATAAAAGAAGAATCTCTTTGTCAACTCATACTCTTTATACTCGATCATAAATGATAGAGTTAATATCTACTTTCTCCAAGAACGCTTTCTTGAGTAAGTGGATGAGAGCGTACGAGTTAAATCTAGTTCATATGAATTCTCTAATTCAAAGGTCTTAGAACTTTCAAATGAGGATATTAGCCACACGCTTTATTGAATAACTTTTCGCCAAAAGTCAATCAATCACCGTGTTGCTACGTTTTGAGAAAAGTTTTTGGGAATTGACACACTCAAATTTCTCTTCACTAAGATCGTGTCTTAGGAATCAGTATTACTTCTTTAAGTAAATACCTTTTAGAAACGAGTTTGTTAATTTTTTCAAGATTGATCGCAACAAAAATTAACAATTTTAACATCTATAACAAAATCAATTTAAGGTCAATTAGTTTATGCAATTGTTTTATTTATAACAAATAAAACTCCCACTACATTCATTTAATGTCCCAAATGTAGTTGGTTTTTCCAAGATCCCGGTTTTCATTAAGTAGAGCCTGCTATGGCACGTCACCCTACTTAATTAGACAAGGTAGGTTCTCCAACCAATCATATCGTTCTATATGATTCTTGGTTTGTGAATATCTAAGTATATTTACAAACTTCGCCCCGATGTCCAAACTCTAGTTGGGTCCATCGAAAAGTAACCTCTCACTATTTGCTCCTTGCAAATCTTAGCTATTTGCACCCCGACTACCGAATTGGCAATCATGACGTCCGCTTGGGCGGACCGCGCCATGAGTGACAATCGGCGTGAAGGGGATAGAGAGAAGGAGGGCGATTTCACTTAATCGAGTTTTAGTTGGGACTATCAATCATATGACACTTGTTTGGTGGTCGTGTAAGCATACACCCATACCTAGCCTATGACAATTCATAGCAATCACAAGCAATCACATATAAGCATCTCATAGTTGTGGGTTTGTATGGCTCCCGCTTGCATTAGTTTCGCCACATCGTCCATGGAGCAAAACTAATCTAATCCTTGTCCCTTCCCACTAAATTCTATAAGGATCTAAATCCTATATAAAATAAAGGTACAAAATACATGTGAAAACATCCTATTCCCATCCTAACCTTAGGGGCATGCAAGCCTCACAAGTTACATCAAAAATTAATCAACAAATTAATTAATTAATGGCACCAAAGGCCGCATTACAAACATTCACACATGCATTCAAATACAACCACAAGGCATTGAGTCTTGAGCCATACTAAACCCACTATCCACCTACAAAACAAAGTTAGCACATACAAGCACTTTGTTTCCAATTAACGATTTTCAAGCATCTTTGCGATTTGTTTGTCATAAGTAAATTCCGTGTACAAATTCTCAATTTTAAACAACAAAACTTGTTTAAATTCATTTAGAAAGTTCTTTCAACATCCCATAACTGAAAGGAGATCAAACAAGGAGTTTTCTAATTGTTTTCAACTAATTTGAATACTTAGAAAAATAGTAATTTATTAAAAAACGTAACTAATGGAATCCAATAAAAACAAAGGTTTTAGGTCTCCAAAAATTCTCAAATAAATTACTTAAGCTCCTTATCATAATTGTGATTACCAGTAAAAATTTCAAGAAGAGATCTTAAACCATCTGGGAGAATCAAAAATGACAAATCTCTTACAAGTGCACGAAACACCGTTATGAGATTTTCAGCTTATCCTCTCAACCATTTGGTCTGTAAGACCACCTTCTATCCAGTTTTTATATATACAATATACACAGAAAAACTAGTTTAGACTACATGCTAGCTATCCATGAAAAGAAAACTACCAAGTTCAGTTCAGAAGGTTCGAGTTACATACTAAACAATCAACAAATTCTGTACTGGAACAGACTGTCAATCGAAATGTTTTAACCTAGTTGAAGGTCTAAACTTCCACGAAAAATTATGAAATTAATTTTCCTGGAATCCTAACTAAAAATAGAACAACTCTATTTAAACAGAATTTTTAAAGGAGTTCTCAGTTGGTACAGTTTATTAGAACAATCGATTTGCTCTACAAACTGGATCTGACGAGATCTTCCTTTTCATACTTGAAAACCCACAAATTAATCCAAGTCATGCAACAATTTATACATGCTCAGAAAGAGCTTCAAGTCCTCTTTAAATCTAGCCATAGAACACTGGTACTTATATTCAAAATATAAATCTTTCAAGCCATTCAAACAGGACAGTGCGAGCAGAAACCGGTTCTGCGTACTGTCGCCGTTTTATTCACAGTAAATCCATACTAATTCAGAAAAATGTGAATCCAACGCCAAAAGAATCACAATCCACAGATCTACAACTTTCATGTAGATAGAAAAAACTTCCAGAGAACTTATCAAAGCGCAAAACGCGAAACAACACAGAAAATACCATTTCCAGACAGCAAACAAACGCATCATCTCTACTAATCCGTTAATTAGCCAATTTCTCTTAATTAAGTGTCAAAATAGCTTAAGTACGACCATGTGCTCTGATATCACTGTTAGGAAGTGTGTAATTTTCGATTTTTATGCTAATTACAAGTTAATTAAGCCATCGAAACAACACACACAACGAATCGTGCACAAAAGCCAAGTTAACACAAAGAGATTAAGGTGGAAATTATACCTCCCGCGAAATCGTATTCGCGGGGCTCGATCCTACGGCATGGGAATCGATGGGGTGCTCTCCTTCGCCTCCTAATCGCGCCTCGAGTCCACCTAGAGATTAACCAAGGTCTAAATCGATTCGTGCTAGCGATTCGATTAGAACAAAGCTAATCCAAGGTATTCTCTCTTCTTCTTTAATTAACAATTTAATTAGTGGAGAGAATATTACTCAACTCATGAGCTAATAGAGAGAGAGAGGAGATGAGAGGCGCCGGCCAAGAGAGGGAGAAAGAGGGGGCGGCTAGGGTTAGGGAAGAGAGAAGCCTCAAATTTGCATCTATACATCTCTATATATAGTGCATCATCCCTACCTACCACCAACCATCTATTTACAAGATTGCCACTCCCACCTACCACTAGGGCCGGCCAGAAAATGGGCTCTAATGGGCCTCTAAACTCACTCAAACAAGCCTCTAATTCATTTAATTAAAAGCTACTCCAAATGCTCTTTAATCGGGCTATATATTTAATGCATATATAATGGCCCAATAAATTAATATAACTATTTATATTAAATTGAGTTGAACTAAAATAATTATTAACCAATTAATAATTATTCTAGGATTAGCTAATACATTAATTTATTTCAATATGATCCATTTGACTTAATTAATTATAACGGTATATAATTAATTAATCAACTTATCATATTTCCGCAATACGAGCTATTGCGAATAAATAAATAATGCACTGTCTTGGTCAAAACTCTATTTTGTGTGACCCTTTGAGGATTTATGCTAAGTTGGACATGGAATTAAATCGCTATTTAATTCCAATAATCATAAGCGGTATCTAGCAACACGTTACGATTCCCAATTCGCATAAATAGTGTACTGCTACAGTATTTAAATCCTGCATAAGAGAATAAAAATGTTTCTCTATTTTGATTCTTATGTCACACGATATCATCGTATAATCCAAGATAGGAATGTGTCATTCTTGCAGATTATACGTTTCTTGATCTAGAGATAATTGTATAAAGTTGCATGCAAACAATCTATCTCCATCAAGGGGCCCAAACAGATATCGTCACTCACTAAGTGAATTAATGAGGGACATACGGTTTTCTTGATGATTAGCTTTTCCCAGCACAATTCAAGAGAACATAAATAAAGTCCGTATAGCAGCCCTTATCGGGAATCAGCGGTAGACGATATTTATTGAACCTATCCTCATGTGGAAAAGATAAACATCTCAAACTTAGAACCAAAATCATAACGAAATAAACAATGACACATAACACAATCCATATGTTTATTTCGATGGGTCAAGTCCTGTGCTATGTTCCATAACATACACATATGCAATTAAGTTGGTAACTCTTTACCTATGATTAGTAGAACTTAATCATCACTTAACTTGCATACTAATCTTATATGATAATTAATGTTCCTTGTTAATTATCAAGATTATGGACCGTTTAGATTTATTATTGTCATTCTAAAGAATGATCAACAGAGATCTACTATTCAGATCCTCAACCTGAATGATCTGTCAATAATAAACCTAGGAACAGATGATGAAATATCATCCAAAACATAAACTAATAATTAAGTCATTAAATTATTGACTTCTAGGACATAACTCCAACAGCTGCAACTACACCTTTCTGTTTTCCTTTCAAGTGGCATGCATCAATAGCAATGTAAGGCCTGCATCCTGTATGAAAGCCGATTATGCAAGCACCAAGAGCAACAAAAAAATGTTGAAAATATTGGTTTCCTTCTACAATTTTTGTTCCAAATTCAACAACACTATCAGGGTTTCTTTTCATTAATTCCTCTTTTAAAGCTCCAATTTGGATAAAAGAGTCATTCCACTTCCCAAATATCTCCTCTATTGCCAGTTGTTTTCCTTCCCAGACCCTATGATAAGGTAATCGAACACCATACTTTTTCTCAAGCTTTTCTTTCAATTCATTTGCTGATATATCCACTTCATTTTTAATATCATCAGTAATCCGATCAGCTACCCATCCACTTGTTGCATGTTTGTTTTTACCAATAATCCCACAATAGTCATGATTTGGTTGCACAGTCTTCACAACAAAAGTTAGGTCATCTTGTGCTACTGATGCATGTATCCTCCAACTACAATTAAGATCTGCGCATCTTGCAGTCACTCGCGTTTGATCACTTTTAATCACTTGATACTCAAATTTGTTCAGCACTGCATAGTGACTAAGAGCTCTCCTAAAAGCTGTGACATGAGGAAACTTGGCATTCGCATCCATCTTAGGGTCATCCTTATCATATGAATAAAACTCACCCTCAATTATACTATCAGTTTCATCCTCATCGTCATCTTCGACATCACTATGACGACTATGGTAACTCTCCTCACTGTGACAGTAATCTGATTCCTCTTCATAATTTTCAAATTCTGTGTTTTGATTCTCTAAATTTTCCCCCAAATTCCATTCTTCTGGACTATCTATATCTATTTGCTCTTTAGTCACATAAATAATTGCTTTTCTCTTCTCAACATATTTTGTAAGTATTATTCTGTAACTCTCATTATCCTCAACTTGAACAAAAGATTGAGTGCTGGCTTGTTCATCTAAAAAATACATCCACAATTTCGGATTCTCATCCCAACAATATAGACTATTCACTTCTCCTAATAACTCTTCAAAATTAAAACTTAGTTGATCCAAATAAATGGTCTTTTGTCGACCAAAACAATATTTTCTCTTGATTCCATTCCTTATTGGTTTAAAAAATCCGTCATACTTCACAATTAATCTGAAGCGGGATTCATTTCTGCTGAAAGAAAAAAATAAAATCACTACCATAAGTTATAATTAACTGATATTATTTAAAAGCAAACTAGAAAAAAAATGGTTTGTATTTACCTTGAACCATTGTGAATTATTCCTTTTCCCTTTCTAATTGCCTTTAATTTCTGATGAGGCAACGAAATTTCAGTTTGATAATCAGATTGGTGAACAGTTAATGATGAGAAGTAGTCATCAGTCAATGCTTGTATTTCCATGATCCTACAAATAGTGGTGTAAGTCAACATCTTAAATACAAGCATACACATCGACTTATCAGAAAGAACAAAAAAATATTTTGCAAATAGGTTCAATATAAGCAAGCATTAACTTATTAAGGTTTGTGATATTATTAAAGCACATACTGGACGTCTCTAATTAAATCAAGGTTTTACAATTCCTACTGACAAGGAAGTTGTATCTCACGAAAGAGTAGGTATAAATCAAGAACCAAATTGCGTGGGAGAACCCCTCTGTGTTTAGCCTCTATGTATTATAGTTAAATGTATCTAGATAGTAGTAGTTAGGTGAATGTTTCTAGGATTCTCTATATAAATGTAACGATAGAAGTAAACCATACAAAAAAATAATTCAATAAAACAAAAGACTTTCTCTTTTCATATTACTTGTCTCAGATTCTGGTAAAACCTACTAGAATATCAATCTCAAGAAATCGTGTCAGATATACCCACTAATCCATATAATATCAAAATCATGATAACTAACTCTTACCGGTGGTTATGAAAAGAAACACTTTTCTTTGCTTTGTCGCCGTTCAACTTCGTCTGCAAGAACGCATCAAAGAGACGAGATGCTAATATCAAGAGAAATGATTGTGTCGTTTCTAACTATTGATTTGGCCTTTATTTCTTTCCCTATCGAGTTTGTAATTTTCCATATTCTATACGATTCTAAATTTAGGCGGGAGATTAATCTATCAGAAGGGAAAGAAGGGAGGGGAAAGGTCAGGGGCAATTTTGTCTTAAATTTTGTAAATTAGATTTTCAGAATTATTATATTATTTAAATTAGCCAAAAGGGTAAATGGCAATAGTAACCATGATTTGAGGGGTATATGACTAATATTAAAGAATAGAAGGGCATATGGCTAATTAGAGAAGATTTGAAGGGCATATGGCTGATTTTGCTTTATAAATTATAAGTTATAAATGATGATTAATAATATTAATAATAATTAAATTTATACATATTATATAGTATGTTGATATGATTTTGGATTAAATGATTGAATAAATGAATTCTAAAGACTACTTACATAATTAGCGTACAATTTATATTCTCAAAACATAACTCATTGCATGACGTAATATATTCCTCTATGTTTCGGCTCCTCTCATACGCTGCAAGCTTTTATATGCACTATGAATTTTACAAAATGTGCTAAAGAAATGAATAAAAAATAATCAATCACAATGCAATCCGTATCCGACAAAATATATTCGTATTCAACTCCGTATCCGGTAATATCCGAACCGTATTCGTATCCGCTTAATATCCGAACCGTATCTGTATCCGAACGCATCCGTATTCGTATCTGTATCCGAAAAAAAAATATGGATGCAGATATAAAAAGAACAACATCCGCTCCGTATCCAATCCGTTTTCATCCCCGGTTGGAGTTGAATTCGCACTCAATCGTTGGGTCCTACAGATCAATTTAACCCCTACTTTCCATATATTTGTTGTTTTTATATGTTTATAAACTTTGATATTACTTGCTTTTCTGACTCCACTGCAGTTGTGGGCTTGTGAGTTGTGGCAAGGTTTTTATTTATTTATTTGACATTTAGACACTATTTCATTTCTACTTGTGCAGAAAGAAAGGACTGGACTAAATGGTAATTAATTTATGCAACCATACCCACCTAAGATATATAAATGCATTGATGCTCAAAAATAAATGCATGCAATATCAAATAAGATTTAGGAGACTGTGTTTGACTTCTTTTATAAATAAATAAAATTGAGGAAGCAAGTCAGCAACAGCAACAGCAACAAGGACATGCGACTCTCGAAGTTGGAATCCAAGAATGGCGACAACTGAACTGACGCATATATGCAACAATTCAGGTGTTAAATAATTAATTTACAAAGATAGGGACAAAGCGCGCGTCCTACATTGAGGAATGAGGACTTTATTTGTATTGTAAGCATTAATTGGCATGTCCTTCCTCTTCCTGCCATTCACTTCTTATCTATTTTTATTTTTATTTTTATGTTATTTGTTGCAGTAAGGCTCATCTCCAATTTTTGGAAACAGCTTCCTGCACCTCCAAGTCTTATGAAGGATGATAACTGGTACAGTGAACACTATATGCTGATGTTTAATTAGAAAATAACCCACAGAACTTACACCTGCGAATTTTCTATAACAAATTAAACCTAACCATAAGTCCATCAGGTATTTTTGCTAAAATTTCTGATTTCGAAAAGAAAACAAAAAAAAACAAAAAGACTGAAGCTTTCTACCTGCCACTTCCAAAAAAAAAAAAAGGGATTAATTAGGAATTGAATTGAGAGTCAAGGCTGAGACAAATCAGAAAATTTCTCTTCCTTGCACCTCCTCTGATCTAAAATCATGGACTCAAAAACACCCAAAATCAAATCCAAGCGTTCAGCATCTTCCCCAAATTTCTTCAATGCAAAAACAATACTCTCAATTGTAGAGAGGCATCCAGATTTTGGTTCGTGGCGCACCTCGCTGTACAAACTCTCCTTTACAGAATCCAATTTGATATGTGGAAGTAACTTGAGCCATGGATTTTCATGGTACATTCTCTGAGCCTTGGCCCATGTACCATCTAACACTATTAAATTTTTGACCTGAAAATCAACTGAATCCAATGCAAGTGATTTCTCATTTGGGAAGAGCAGAACGGAGTTAGGAGGAACAATGATGTCGTACTCGAGAATTTGATATATTTGGGTGGAATTGCTCTTCTTCTTGGTGTGCAATTTGTTGACCCGAAAGCCATTAGTGATGAGGGATTTGCCGATTGTGGTTTTGGGTACCCAATTCAAATTGGGCTTAGCAGTGCGCTCTAGTGTTACAGTAAGTGAAGTTGGAGAGCATGTGACCTTGTATTTATTCATCTCTTTGGTTACTATACCATTTCCACCTTCACCTTCATCGCCTCCTCGGTTCAGATTGAAGAAACCTTTACCAGGTTTTGGGTTTTCTCTGCTTTTAGCAATCTGAGGCCTTTCTTTTTGTCCATCAGTAACAGTGGAAGTTGGCAACCGGGCCGGTTCAGAACCCGGCAGCTGAGGGTTTAAGGGGTGAATTTGAAGGCGGGCATGGAGATTGACATCGGAGATATGGGTGACAGAGATGTTGTCGAAGCCGAGCTTGGCGACGCGAGTGGAGTTGAGAGGATGCTTTACCTCATGCGAGTGTTGGAGAACAGTAATGGAGATGGAGGTGTGTAGAGGTGGAGAGGAGAAGCGGGAGCAGAGACAGAGCTTAACGGGTTTGGTGCATGTCGCGCAGACGGGTCGCCTGGTTCTGGTTGGAGGAGGAGGAGGAGGAGAGGGAGACGGAGACGGAGACGGAGGTGGGTCGCCATGGCCATGGCTGCCCATCTCTCCTCAATCTGTCTAGTCTCTACTGGAACAAAACAAAACAAAACAAAACAAAACAGAAAGGGGGAGTTGCTTTCCCCACGGCACCAAATTGCAATACACGGCAAAATGTTCTATTAAGACAAAATTGCCCTTCGTTATTTTGTGTAACACAATCCTTTGGTGAAAATCCCAGAAAAATTTATATTTTGTCCTTTTCAGACACAACGATGAAGAGTTATTTTCTTTCTAATTTTAACATAATGGAATATTTGTTTTAGCGATACTTTTTCCCGGGTTTTTTTATATTCTGCTCTATATTTTATAGCCGCCACCACAAATAAAAATAGAACCGTATCATTTGCGCTTAACTGCTTATCAAAGTTAAAATTGGAAGAGAGAACTATCACAATTACAGAAAATTTGCACATCATAAATTTTCTGTCAGGTAATGAGAATTTTTTCCCTTACTATTTTCTATACTCCATTTTATGTTGAAGGTTTCTATTCCATATTAATTAGAATAAAAGGGAAAAAAAGACAAATGTAACAAGCATTTTTGGATTTGCTTCGCACAAAACATAATACTTGCGTAACCATTATCGATGATTTTGCTCAAAGTGACTATCATCAAGCATTTAGTTTATGAGTGCCTCCTCTTTGCTCAAAGCTGCTACTTTTATCCAATCGTGACTAACAAAAATATGCTCCAATGTTGTGAAATTCTCTCTAACATTATCTGCGCAGATAAAAAGAAAGAGCAAATTAAAATTGATAATTAGTAGTATTGACTACTAATAATAGTTAAAGCAAACACGATTCTAATTTCTCAAAGATCAGAGTCTTGTAAACAATAAGAATGATCAGTTTTCGAATAGCGATTGCAAGGCGATAGACTCGACAGTCGACAAGCTCCAATTAGCGAGAGAAAGGGAAGAGAGAGTGACGACATATCAGCTGGTGGACAACACCTCACCTCGCGGTCACCGTCACCACCACGCGTCGTCAGCCACCATTTCTCCACCTTCCGGCCGTGCTCAGCCTCCTACTCTTTTCCATTATTTTTCTCTGTTCTTATCAATTTTTGCTGAAGTAGAAAGTGGGACCAGTAAAGAGATAGAGAGGGGTTGGCTCAAATAGAAGGAATGGAGAGACGAGGTTGCATTTCTGGGTTGCGAGTAGCTAGGGGCGAGATGACCAGAGGTGTTACAAGGGGTAGGATTACAGGAGACGGATTCAACGAGGTGGAGATATCGTCCTAGCGGAGGAAGGGAAGGGGGTCGAGGATTGAGACGGGGCGGTGTTCTTAGAGCCTGTTAGAGAGAGAAGCAAGGAATCGAAGAGGGAGAGGGCAATTTGCGTCGGAAGTCGGAACTGAGAAGGAAGAAGAGAAGATGGAGAGACGGAGAACTGTTCGGGGGAGAGGAAATAGTATGACTGGTCGACTGGAATGGATAGACGTGGGAACGAGGGTTCAAGGAGGGTTATTTCGTCATTTATAAAATTTTGCCGTGTATTACAATTTGGTGCCGTGGGGAAAGCAACGCCCACAGAAAGGGTTTTCCTTTCTTTTCTCTCTGTTCTGGACTTGTAGCTGTAGCTAGGGTTTTGGTTTTGGGTACTACCGTACTAGTGTGGAGATTCGTGCATCTTTTTGCGTTTTGATTGTGAATTTGTGATGGATCGGATCTCATGATTCATGGTTCATAGGTAAGTAAGTCTGATGTTGTCATGTTGTGGATCAAAATGCCGAAATTTTGGATAATAATATTAAAATAATATAATCCAATAAAATTAATATCAATATAATCAGTTTAATATAAATAGTATCGTAAGATCGGAATCCTGGAATTCGAACGTTAGATCGGATTCTGGGATTCCGATCTAACTTTTACTATATATATAAGGGGTTTCCGATCTAATTTCGCTGCCTTTCGCTCTCGGACGCACTTCTTCGACGAGAGAACAGTAAGTTTTTTTTTCTTTTTTATTTATTAATTTAATTATTTATTTATTTAGGTTATTAGTTTTTAATTTAGTTAATTAAATAAAAAATAGAAAAATATTCAAAAAATATTCAAAAAATCTGAAAAAATCAGAAAAAATTTATATGTAATTTATTAATTATATTGGATATTTTTTTTATCTTTTTATTTGTTTATTCACTACTTAATTAATTTAAAAAAATAGATAATAAATTGTAAAATTATTTTAAAAATACGGAAAAATAAGAAAAATTCATATGAAAATTTATGTGTAATTAATTTATTTTTTTATTTTTTTTTTGCTTTTAATAATTCAGATTTTGATAATTAAATATGGGAAAAGTACGAAACTATAAACCGTTGGATTCGAAAAGTTTGGCGCTAGAAAAATATGAAATACGCTCTGAAAAATTCTAACAAAAATAGTGATCTGTTAATTGGCGAACCTATTTTCCTAAACTTAAATTTCAAAATTTTTAGGCGTATCATTTGTTCAAAACAAAAATGACAAAGGATCAAGATAGTCACACTTTCAACTAAAAAAACAGTTCTAGATTCAACTTAGTATTACGAATATTACAATTATTACATTATCACATCACATAAAAGTACAATTCAACTAAATATTACATTATCACCACAAAAATTATAATTATTTTCTTCCTACTCTTGCAAAATTAGTTATTCTTGCGCCAAGACGTAAAATTCCACCACGTATTCCGGTTTGTGCTCTGCTACTCGATGCTCCTTGACTGTCCCTTGTAATTGATGTCCCCTGACTTGTGACATACCTAGCAGAACTTGAGCGTGGATCCACGCTAATGGAATTTCGGCGTGGTTCATTTCCTCCTATACCAAGACTAATACGACTCTGAGTTCGTGGATCTACGCTAACAGAACTTCGGCCAGGTTGAACTGGCTCCCTGGAAAAAAGAACTTTCACATCGGTTACCTGTTGAAGGCGGAGCTCTATTCCTTGTACTTGTTCGTCTATGCGTGTTGGCACGCCTACCAGATTGAAGTTCCTCCAAAGAGATAGGTGGTTGTGAGTTGTTGTCCTCTGTGGTTCTTCTTTTTTTATTTTTATTATTTCGCATTGCATCCATCCACATCCAATCACGGTCCTTCTTTCGCCGCCCCCGATTAATCATATTCTTATCAGGGAACACCACAGGTCCATCGTAGCGAGGCCAGTTCTCTTCGTCTTCATAGCAGTGGAAGTCACTTGATAACCATATTTTAACCATGTTCTCTGTACTATATAGTGGGTCTATAAATTCATCTACTTCCCATCTATATGTACCGCATATGGCAACAACATGAGCACATGGTATTCCGGTCAGTTGAGGTTTTTGACATTTGCACGTCACACGCCTGGTTGGTAGTTGAGGATCTTCTGGTTGATAATTGCGGTTGATGAAAACTTTGTACTTCCACGTTCTTCCAGGGAAATCTTTCTCGTTGGTCACCTGTACTTCGAACTCTCCACGTTCAATATCAATGGTTACCACAGTCATCAGCGCTGTAAATATTAAAATATATAAAAAAAACATGTAAATATAAATGAAGGTTAATTTTTAGTAAAGTATACAACGGTAATCCTTACCCGCTTTAAGAGTATGCTTCATAACTTTTAATTGCACCTCTTTTGGCCACCGTTCTCCATCTGCCTATCTTCCCAATACTATTTGCTTCCTTTCATTAAACCACTGCACAGTCTTGTACCAAGTGCCTTCTATGAGTCCAACAACTGGGAGTCTTCTCTCAACCTTGTACCGGCTATTTAGACTTTCAGATCCGTTACTAGTCATAAGACCCCAACGTGCACCAGTGTCAAAAGTTTGTGCCCACCTCTCTGGTCTCATTCGCTCATTGGTATCTGTCTCGTTTTTTTTACCACACTTCTTAAGATAATCGATAACTTCAGGGTTTGTCACTCGGAGTTCATCCCACATTTTCATGAATGGCCGTTTCTTTTTCTTGTTAGCCAACTTATTTCTAAATTTGTGTGGTATACCTTTGTCTTTACCAGAAACCTTGTACACATTTTCACATAAATGTTGCATACAATACCGATGTACGGCCAATGCAGGCTCCGCACTTTCTTGCCATCCGTACTGTGGTCTTTTAAACATGTTCCTTATTCCCCAATGACGGTCTGAGACAACACAAAATTTTTTTGGTCCCACCACTTGTTCCCTTAGAAATTTCATTAACCAACCCCAGCAAGTTTCATCCTCCGTTCTCACTAAAGCAAATGCTAACGGAACAAGCCGTTGCTCAGGATCGTAACCGCAAGCCGCTAAGAATTTACCCTTGTAGCGACCTGATAAGAAAGAGGCATCAATGCTAATCACGGGCCTAATATACGGAACCACCGCGATACAAGGCCCGAATGCCCATGCTGCTGCTTCGAACATAGCTCTGTTCGGATCACCTACGCTTTTAAACAACCACTTTATCTGCGTGCCGGGTGTCGTCCTCTGTATAGCCAATAAAAGACTCGATAGTTTGTTGTACGAATCCTCCCATGAACCAAAAAGATGTTCGATTGCTCTTTCTCGCCCCCGCCAAATCTTGTTATAAGTGGGCACCACATTCGGGTATTCTTTCTCCAATAGAGATTTAACGTCGGGTAAGGAAATACCGACATCTCTCTTTACTGCATTTGTAATACAGTTGGCAATAACCTCAGCCGTTAAATTATCATGTGTGAAGTCTTCGGCCCTCCTCACGCATGTATGCTCGTGTTCATTCGTTATTATCTTCCAAAATTTGCCTTCTCTCTCTGTACGGGCATACATACGCCACTTACAACGATATTCCTTACAGTTCAATATTAATTTTTTCGGAGAACTAGCAGTGGTTTTATATTGTACATTTAAACGTAATGAGTATTTTTGACACTCTCCTATGAGTTGCTCTTTCGAGAAAAAAATTGTCCCTTCTACTAATGGCCCTGATCCATGAGGTTGAGACGGTTGAGGTACGAAATTTCTATACTCAGAAATATCTAGAAATTCCTCTACGGGATGGTATGTTTCGGTCCTTCCTGTAAGGTAATACTGGTGATTGGGGTTCACGTTTGATTGGGGTCCACCATCGATTCCCTCTGACTCAAATAAGTCCACTTCTTCATCACTAAAGTCCTCACCTGTTGCATAGTCTGACTGAAAACCGGGACCTCGGTCGTATAAATCATCGAGTCGACGTGTTTCTTCTTCGTTTTCTTCGTTTACTTGAACGACATCTTCTTCTTCTTGTGGCCGGCCGTGCCTACTACTACTACTACCACCATGTTCTTGCCTACTACTACCACCATGTTCCCAAGTGCCTTGACCGGTGTAAGACTCGTAGTATGTACCTTCTTCTTCCTGAAGTGTACTATCACGAGGATCTATACTGTTAGGGTCCCAAAGATCCCAATCTAATGTAATGGTTTCATTCTCTTCTTCTTGATTGGTTGCATTTGATTGTTGGTGTTCTTCTTCCTCATAATTTTGTTGTTCATTATAATTATAATTATAATAACCACCTAATTATAATAAAAAAAATGTGTTATAATCACATACAAAAATTGTAGTTAAATAATAACGTAGTTAATATTGTAGTAATCACATACAAAAATTGTTGATCAATATTAAATAATAACGATATTAAATATTACTTATTAAAAGCCATTTCTAGAAATTGTTCTTATTTATGTTTTTATGCATAGTTAATATTACTAAAATATGATTTTCAATATGATTTTAATTATTATTTATAAATCGCATTTTCATAGTTATTATTATTCTATAGTTAATATGATTTTAATATGATTTAAATTATTATTCTATAATTATTATTTTCATAGTTAATATTAATATAAATATATATATTTAAGCACATAATTCTATTATTCAAAATTAAATGTCACATAATTAAATTCAAAATTAAATTTACCTTGTGCCGGAAGTAAATCGACATGCATTTCTAGACCATCAAGTCGCCTTGCCTCAAAGCACTCGTGTTGAACGTATCGCCATTCATTTTGAGAGTTGACCGGCAAAATAATTTGTTAAACAAATAATTACGTTGAAACGCGAAACAATTCTCAAATTGAACTCACCTTGATAAATTCTCAATGAGGACAAAATTATTTGTTTAATAGATTCATAATCAGTTTGTGGAAAAACATCAAAACGAAAATTATTTGCTGGATTAAAGGGAGATTGATTGACAAAAACACTAATTGAATACATTTCTATATGACTAAGAATTAATTGGAAAAGATAGATGATATTAAGATTGTGATAACGACCAACTATTTATAGTGATAAGATCGGAATTTGAGATTCCGATATTAGCAAACAGATTTAAAACTTCACGTCAATTCCCAATCAAATCAAATTATTTCGCTGCTGTTGGTTGAACTTATTGCTTAGATCGGAATCCTGGATTCCGATCTAAGCTTAGATCGGGTTCTCAGATTCCGATCTAAGCTTAGATCGGAATCCAGAAATCCGATCTAAGCTTAGATCGGAATCTAGAATTCCGATCTAAGCATGTCAGGAATCCACCGCCCAATCAAATCAGTTTTTGGTCTTTTTCCCTTTTTACTGTTATTTATTTTATTAATTTAATAATATTTATTATAAATATTTTAATTATATTAATTAATAAATTAAAATTTAAATATATATATTATATTTTTTGTAATTAAAATTGATTTTAATTTTATCATATTCATTAATTAAAATAATTCATTACCTAAAATAAATCATTTTTTTCAAATATAATTACTTACATTAAATTAGTTAAATTAAATTAAATTAAATTATTCCATCCTTTTCAAATATAATTACTTAAATTAAATTAGTCAAATGAAATTAAATTTAATTAGTTAAATTAAATTAAATTATTACATATTCAATAGCTACATATTTAAATTAAATTAAATTAAATTAAATTAGATCGGAATTAAATTAAATTAGTACCAAACTAAATTCAGTGTGTTCATTTATATTATGGTTTTTTATGTACATTTTTCCTTTTTTATTATTTTACTGTGCTAAATTATATTATGATTTTCATGTATTTTTCCCTTTCTTTTATTTTAGTGTGCTAATCTATATTATGGTTACAAAATTCAATTCTTCTTCTAATGGTGAACATATACATAAAACAAAGTGAACATATAAACGATCTAAGTGAACACATACAAACAAATAAGTTCTATAAAACTAAGTTAGTAAGTGTTCACTTAGATCGTCTATATGTTCAGCTTATTTACGGTATATGTTCACTTTGTATTTACCGATGGCTGGGATGGTATATTTGCCGATGATGACACTTATAATTCCTGTATTTTTATATTATGAATTAAATGAAATAAATCTAATATTTAATTATAAGTTTATATTATAATTATTGCCATAAATAAATTATTACATAAAGTATTATGTACTTATTATGTACAACATTTAACATAATTGAAAATTTTTAATATTAAAAATAAAACCATCCATATAAAATTAATATCAAAACTTTAAATATTAAAATATTTTTCATAATATAGAATTGTATTATATTAATTTAATATTAAAATTTTATAATATATTAATTTAATATTAAAATTTTATATATTTAATTAATGTTTATAAATAGAAGTAAAATAAAATATATTAATTTAATATTTTATCTTCAAAATATATTACTAAAATTTCATAATATATTAATTTAATATTAAAATTTTATATATTTAATTAATTTTTATAATAGAAGTACAATAAAACCATGAAAAACGACAAAATTGAGCAGTTACAGCACTGTTCGGAATCCCAGAATCCGATCTAACGTTAGATCGGAATCCCAGAATCCGATCTAACGTTCGGAATCCAAGATTCCGATCTTACGATACTATTTATATTAAACTGATTATATTGATATTAATTTTATTGGATTATATTATTTTAATATTATTATCCAAAATTTCGGATCAAAATGTAACCTTTTGCTTGGTCATGGCCCATGGGCCTAAGGCATATCCAAACTTCCAAGCTTGGGATTAAGTTCATTTTCTTCTTTTCCTTCTCAAACTTCTTTTAATCATCATTTCATATTATTTCCTCATTTTCCTTCCTTCTTAATCCAATCCAATCCGCTTACCAGATTGCAACCGGTGGTAACCACATACCACCAAAGTTTCATTAACAAGCATTTAAAGTTGTTGTACCATTCTATTATGCTTGTCAAATCCTTGTATTATGTGAACTGGGCTGTTCTAGATGCTTTGTAATGCACGATTTCATCATTTTTCATGTACCACACCAACAGATCATAAAATAGGCATGAATCAATTCTGGGATGAAACAAGCTAGCACTTTTTTGGTGGCCTTTCCTATTTTCTTTGTCCTCATTTCAGCTTCATTAAATAGACCTTTTGTTCATCAAAATCAAAATATTCAGCCTGTAATTTGATTCTCTCTAATTATAATAGTTTTTTCTCTTCTACTCATCAATAAGGCTTCAAATTTTGTAACTGCTTGTATATCAAGAGAATTATCCAATTTCTAATCACTACTAGAATTTCGTTTATCTGTGTCGGACCACCGACATATTAGAGTCGCTAAATCAAGTAGCGACGCAGAAAGAAAAAAGTGGGCGGGAGGGCTTTTCCTCGGTGTCGGTGGACCGACACAGATAAGTTAGAAGGGATTTACGGGACTTAAATCTAAAAACCTCTCCCCCTTATCTTGCTCTCTCTCCGTACCCACTCTACCCCCTTGTTGCCGTCGCCCCTCTCTCTCTTTCGGCCACCTCCCTCTATACAGCGCCGGAGCACCGGCTCCGCCCTCGAACCCGGCCACACCCCTTCACCTCACTCCTCTCTTTCTCTTTTACTCGGCCCCTTCACCTCTTCCTCTCTTCTTTCCTTCTCGGCTGACTCGCCCCCTCGCCATGGCCCATGGGAGCTCTGCCAATCCCTTCCTCCACTGGTTCAGCCCCAAATCGGTCCACCTCCCTTGTAACTCTAAACCTTCGTGGCCTCAACCTCTCCATTCATATACTGCTTGCAACTCCAATAGCCACCTCTAAACCCTGACCTCATCCGAATCTGAAATCCGCTCCAAAATTTGATCCGATAGGCTTCAGGCCAGCCAGCAAGTATCAACTCACTCCTTGACCATTCTCATCTCCATCTTGTTGTCCTTGGTAAGTCTTGTCTAATCTCTTGTGAGGATGTAATTTAATTGAGGGTTTGTGATCTGAATGATCTGAGTATCTGTGTAACTTGTGAAATTTATGAAATCTGATTGATCTGTGTATGTCTATGTCCGTAATCTTAATTTTTGATTGATTATATGTTGTGTGTTGATACTTGTCTAATCTCTTTGCTTTTTTATCCACATGTTATATCTAGGGCCAAACTCTACAGGAACAAAGTATGTTTCTTTTATTTTTATCCACTTGTTAGTTCTATCCACACATTGGTTCTATTTACATGTTAATATCTTGTTTATAAGTATGTTTCTTTTATTTAACAGAGAAGTCTACAGGCACAACGTAAAAGATATAGAGAGGTTTGCATGCTAAGTTAAGTACTTCCTATTTGGCAAATAGTGTCAATTTCTATTATATATGAACATTGTTATAAGAGAAACTGGTTGAATAATGGCAGTCCTAAAATAAATATCACAAATGCATCAAGTATCACTATTTTTGTTTGTTAAAAGACTTGTCATATGCAAACTTGTCATATATTAATTTGCTCTTGCAAGCTGCTTCAGGAATTTCACTGGTGTACATGTGGGAGGATGACAATCATGGATTTGTTGCATTCCGATTAATAAAGAAAGGTTATTATCTGAATTTTATAAAGAAAAGTTATTTTCTAATCCACTTAATTTATGTATCCAAAGTATCTATACTCTAGACATTTCTTTCTATTTAAATTCATTATACCAAAAGATCTAATGGTGTGATAAAATTTGATGAACATGAAGATATAAACTTAACACCAGCAGGAGGATATACCATGCAATTTAAAAACCTTAAGAAAAAGAAAGAAGCTACGAAAGCCAGCCCATACAGCTTCTTACCGAGCCGGTACGCACCCCCGAAAGGAACCCTCGCAACAAGCCTTCCTTCTTTTCAAAGGTATGCAGATGACTTGCGTAACTATTCCCAAAATAAAAGCATGAAGTTTAGAATTTTGTAGTCAATGTCCGATGCATATTTGAAATTTTTGTCAGTATTACTTCCATGGTCTTATGATATATATATTTTGTTGATTTATGTGAAAAAACCAAAACTTGATATATGTTTGTGAAATTTTGTTTGTAATACTTTAATATTATAATTGTAGAAGGAAAATATCTGAATGTTCACTTGATTTTGACTCAGAAAAGGTGATTCCAATGTAATAATTCCATGCATTATGTCTTCACAACTTTAGAAAAGGACTTAGAAATCATGTTCTATTGCTTATTAAATTGAATTTTTCTTAGTTTAGGTAGCAGATGTGGTTCTTTTGGATGTTGATGATGTAGAAACACCAGAAAATTCATGAGAAGTGAGATATTTTCAATTATTTTACAATACGCTGTCTTTTATTATATCCTTATGTCAGGTACACTTAATATAAACAAATTATTTGCATTGCAGGAAAGGGAGTAAGATTACTATTTTTTAAGGTAAATTATATATATGCTAGTAGTTCTTTCTTAATTATGCATTTTCTATTTCCATTTCAGATTTGTTACCTCGTGAGCAGGAAAGATCCAGAAGCTATCGAGCTTGATTATTAAGATCTGAAATGCCTCGAACCGTGTCAATATCTATCATCCCTAGTTATGAACTTAATAACTTTTATATTGGGTAAGTGATTTTTTATAGAACTAAACTTGTTCGGTCAATAGTCAAATATAATGTAGTGTATACTCTTTTTAGAATTGCATGGTTTATTTTTTTAAGTCTTTTTGGTATATTTTAGAATATGCAAGTTTTGTAAGTCATGCAATCTTACTATGTACTACTTTTTTAGGGTTAAAAATTATTGGTGAATTGAATAAGTGCATGTCAAGTAAGAGAAGGATTTGTAATCGAGTTAATGTAAGAGAAAAGCTGGAATTCCTTTTAACAGTTGTAGTGGTATTAGTGCTTCTCCATTTCATTTTCAGTTTCTAAGATGACTTCCTTTTAAATTTTCATTTTTTTTTAATTCTGGTTTGTATCAAAACATATGCATGTTTGTTATTTTTATTGGATGTTGATTTGCAATTCAATTGATAATAGATATTTGTGTGATTTTTGTTTAATTCAATGTGAATAATATGTATGGTTGAGAAATCCAAATAGCTGTGAATAATTAAAATTATATGAATTAAATCATGGTGGACCTTGCTAAATCTGACAATATATCATTTGGATCGCTGATCAAAGACGTCAATATACCGACTATTATAAATTATGGGCTCCGCTAAATTCTGACAATATATTATTTGTGTCGCTGATCAAAGGTGTGAGTATACCGACAAATATAGTTTGTGGGCCCCAATAAATTCTGACAATATATTATCTGGATCGCTTAATAAAGGTGTCGGTATACCGACATAGTAACGTCAATATAATCAGGAATTCTCATGCAGAAGAATATAAGTTGCATTGGTATGCGGATGCAGTTTATCGTTTATCTTGCATGCATTAGTTGATGAAACAAAAAAACACATGCATCAAGAACTACCATGTAAAAGAGTACGAGTTTCATTGGCTTGTTGATGCAGTTTCTTGTTAATTCTGCATGTGTAAGCCGATGCTATGATAATTAAATTCATCGGAACGACTAATGCAAAAGGTAAAAAGTTGCATTAGCATGATGATGCAGTAGATAATTTATTTTTCATCCGAACATTGATGCATTTGAGGATCTGTTTTTAGCATCAGTCATCTAATGAAACTGAGTGAGTCGATGCATTTGATATCATCACCATCGCCACTTTCTGCATCACCTTTGTTGCATCGATAAGCTGATGCAGATCACTTAATTCATCGGTTTTGCGGATGTAGAAAGGCGATGCAGATAGTGTCTTTTCCTGTAGTGAACCTCTAAATAGAGACGCGCTTATTGTTTGATTAAGCGATCAGAGAACATGGTATGCGTCGTTATCCCGACACAGATATAGGGACGCGTTAAGTAATCCGCGTCCTCGCGACACAGATATTTATTATTAGCGGCTAGAGTATCGGAGTCGCTTGGGTAGTGTCTTTAGGTGGACGCAGATAGCTTTTCGTGTCGGAATAGGGACGCCTTTTTGCGAAGCAAATAATTGACATTCTAGTAGTGAATCTTCCGTGCATATCTTCATGTCTAAACAGAGTAGCAAATAAAAACTCTAACAGCAGCGCTGAAGATCCTTTGTCATGATTTGGACTTCCACCATACACAATTAACACATTTTGTGACTTTATACATCTTAAACAAAAATAACCAATATCATGGTAAGTTGAATGCACTATACTATAAATTTTAGCTTTACTACTAGAAACTAGAAAGAGCTATTGTGAGCTGCTTCAACCGCAGCAATAGTGCTCAGATTGACACCATACTTATCATCATAATCATCATCATCATCATCATCATCATCATAATCATCAAACATAGATGTATCTGCACCCCATATTGACTCTGGAGGTGGCAAAGGCGGGAGATTGGCAATCGATGAACTGCTGAGCATATGAGCAACGGCTTCCATATTTGGTCTATTTGATGGATTCGCCTGCAAGCATAGCAGTGCTACGTGGATGCACCTTCTTACCTCTTCTATGCATTCTTCCTCTAATGTTGGGTCCTTTAATTCTTCCACTTTACCTTCACTCCAGTACTTCCATACCTTCCATTTTTTTTAATGTCAAAATAATTGTACCCACAGCCACACTTGGTTACCTATACTAAATAATGACCAAGAAGAGAAAACATCCAGCTATTTTGTTTATGCAATATTGTACTTACAAAATTTGTGAGGCCTGTCATGTATCTACTACCAGGAAACGAGCTATTTTTTCTGCCGGTTACAATCTCTAGAACAAGGATACCAAAGCTATATGCGTCTGACTTGACTGAGAATGTGCCCCGGATACTATATTCTGGTGCAATATATCCACTGCATAAAAACAAATCAATCAAGATAATCACTGTCAAATGTAGACAAAATTAAATTTACTTGTCTTACTAAAGTTGCAAGTAGGCTAACATACAATGTACCAGCAACATTAGCAGTGACAGTGTGAGTTTTGTCCCTATCAAAAAGCCTTGCAAGACCAAAATCCGAAATCTTTGGGTTCATATCCCTATCAAGCAAAATATTGCTGGCTTTTAAATCTCGATGCACGATTTTCAGTGGAGATTCCTCATGGAGGTAAAACAGACCACGGCAGATGCCCTTTATGATCTTGAACCGGTTAGTCCAATTAAGCCACCCGGATTTGACATCATCAGTTGCTACAGTAAGAAGGAGAGAAGCAGTTTATATATAATTATTCAGAGTTAGATATCTTTCGTATATAATTTATTGAAAAGCCTACTAATGGAGTCCGCACAAAGTTTGACATCCTAATGCTGCCATAAGATTCCAAAAATTTAGCAAACGTAAATAAATAAATATATAACATTAAAACTAAGACTGTGCAGTCTCAGAACCTGGGAAGTTGGACAAAAAAGTTTACCAAAGAGGGTCTTATCAAGGCTTCCGTTAGGTAGATATTCATAACAAAGCATTCTCTCATCCTCGGATACACAACAACCCAACAACTGCACTAAATTGTTGTGCCGAAGTCTGACAAGTAGGTCGACCTCATTCTTGAACTCGGCTGCTCCCTGGGTTGAACTCTTTGAAAGCCTTTTAACTGCTACTTCTTGGCCATTTGGAAGAGTTCCCTGATAATTTTATCTCATCAATTATTCGGCTTCAATTTAGCAAGGCTTTCATTTCTTCTAAACAGAGAAAAATTAAAAATTTTCTGTAGAGTGAAATACTTTATAGACTGCTCCAAACCCGCCTTGTCCAAGGTTATTTTTATCGGAGAAATCATCAGTAGCAATGCTTAGGGCAGTCAAGTCGTAAATAAAAAATTCTAAGCTCGTAATTTCTTGTAATTCATTTATTAACGGTGAAGTACCTGCACAAATCAACCCACAATTGAGGATTTTCTATAAACAATTTAAGGCCACATTTATCAAAATGAGTTGATTCCGGTAATTTGTTGATTTTCTTGATAGTTCGGTTTTGATTGTTTAATCTTGAGATATCATTTGTGAACTTTGAAATCGAAATTTATTTCAGCTGTTTGACATATATACTTTTTGTACCATCCACTTGAGACCACTTTCTTTGGAACCAAATGAAAATTGCAGTTATGATAAGAAAAGCAGCAACACAAGTAACAACGGCAGCAATTAGAGTGGTGGGTGATTTCTTCCCTCCTGTAACTGTTGGACTGGTGTTTGATTTATTCCCACCTGTAACAGCACCCAAAATTACGTATCAAGGGATTGATTTCTCATAATTCCCTCGTAATATGAATCAGTAAGTATATGCGAGTCTTCTGGTTGTAATATAAGTAAGGACTTGTGATTTCAATTTTTGGCTGTTTCAGTTTCCCTGTCTTAAATTGCCTTACTGAACCCAGGCACATTCTTACTGTACCAAGTGGCATCATTAACCATCCCCCCCCCCCCCCCCCCAAACACACACACACCACTCCCTCCCTCAATAACGTCCATTCAGTGAGTTACTCAAACACTCTTATTTGAGTTAATTATCTAATAAGCTGTTTACAGAAAAAATTGGTTTCATATGAATGTTTTGGTCTTACTGCAAGAGTTAGTTAAATCAATTTATGCACAGCATGTCCTTAACTACTAAATTATTATTCTGCCAATATTTTATACTAACTTTAATTAATTTGGTCCGGTTAAAACCTAATAAACAAACCCAACCAATCCAAACCTTGCAAAACTCGAGCACAAAAGCAGGTGAAACATACCAGGTGAATCAGTTGGCATGAAAGCATAGATCTCATATCTTAAGAAACATGAATACCCGTGTAGCCGCAACCCTGGTTTGATAGTGGTGCCATACACTTCTAATAGATATGCAACAAATGCATTTAAGCATCGGCTACACTCTGTGGAATTCAAGTCCCTAGTACACTGCAAGAGCCAATATAGTTTGTCGGTTGCTGTGATGTTTTCTTCCCCCGAAGCTAACAAATTTTGTGATGTACTTGCATCCGTAATTAGCCGACCAAACAATGTTTTGATCGTATTGTTAAGGAGCTCAGTATTAGAGAAGTTGCTGTCATTTGGTACAGCCCACAGGACAGTACTGTCTGCCACTGAGAAGTAACTATCGTTCGAGTATCGAATTAAGCACGAATCTGGATTCACACCCCTGTATGTTGGAATTATTAAATGGGTATACATATACTATCCCAAAATTTAACTGTATCGTTGAAGTAGTCGCTGTTATTTAGTGCTTTGGTGCCAATGTTGCCGAGGACATTGTTGAGGTTGGATTGGAAGTCACCATCACTGACATTTAAAGAGCAGATTGAGTACTGCCAGAACTGAGCATTAGCTGGTCTCCGAGCAAATTCTAAGAATAATATGACTGCAAAGATTTTGGGAAAGTGGAAAACCATTTCAAGGGTATTGTATTGATGAATTGTTGTCAAAGAGAGAGCCACAAGGAGCTAGGTTAAACTTTTTAAAATTGAGGATTATAGAGATGACTGCAACTAATAAAGAGCAATGAGTCAATGGCAAACTAGTCGGATCATCTCCAACCAATGGCCAAGGCATGATGCAGAGTACTCTTCTCAAATAATTTATTATGCTACCCAGCGAGCGGAGTGTCAAAATATAGAAAAATGTGGCGGCCCTTAAACTAATCCACTAGATAATTTATTTTATATTTTCATTATAATATTGGTTCCTTGTAATTTTTTTATTTCCTTTTCCTAAAATTTCTTTTCATCTTGATGTTAGCGTTGCTATTATTAATTATAATATTATCATCATCATAGTTATTGCTATTATTTTATTTTATTTTATTTTTATTTTTGCAAAAAAAAAAAAACGAGATCAAATTTATAACTCAGATACTCTCCTTAATTAATTGCATATATCTTTGACCTAGCTCACTAATATTTGAAACAAATTCCAAAAGTTACAGATCAAATGAATCATTAGCTTCCTATGTTAGAACGCGAAACCTAATTAATAATTAATTCTAATTGACAGGCGAGCACAATGGTTGGACTGCCTAAATGTCATTGTCAGCCATTGCTGCAGAGGAACCATGCGCTCTTTATGTTGTTGTAATGACTATGTTGTAAAAATGACTTGACAAATCCGTTCGTTCTAAATTCTAATTAATCCTTATAAAATTAATAATTCAGACTGCAATTACGCTTAACCCTTTGACCTTGTCCACAATGCCGGGTCTACTTTCACTACAGGATGACTGGTTCAATTTTGGGTTCATTATGAGATTTGAGTCCCGAAATTGACGTTTAAATTTAATCTTTATTCTCCTTTTATAATAGAACACGTGTATCCCAGATTGGAGGTTTTTTTTTCCGAAAATTAAAAGGTATGGAGTTTAAATTCAAAAAGGAATTTACAACAAGTTGATTTCAAAACAAAATCAAGTCATTAATTTGATCAACGTCGCCGGTTAAATATTTACTTTCTTCCATGCTCTGGGTCTAGTGACAAAGAGCAAAACATCTTAAGTGAAATGTCATATATTCGAAATCCGGATGGAGAGTTTTTTATAGACATTTAATTTAAAAATAAGTTAGGAGGTTTGACCTCCAGTTTATCTTAAAAAATATTATTTACTTTCTTTCCAAAATTTTAAATTTTACGAGTTCATTCGATTAGCATAAGAAAAATAAAAAAAATAATGTTCAAAACGAATGCATTTGAATAAATGATTTTTCAACCTTTTTATTAAACAACTTGAAAAATGCAAACTTAAAAGGAAAAAATAAAGTGGCTTAAAAAAAAGATTATCAAATGTTTTGTTTTATTTAATGCGTAACTAAACAACTTAATGAGCACAATTAAAATAATGGTATACTGTAGATTATTCATTTGTAGCAATGACTACGCATTCCAGTTGCCTCATGCCAAAATTAGTTCCTGCTAATTTATATTTTTAACCGTCAGAAAGTTAAATTTGTTTTTGTTTTTTTTAAAAAAAAATTATAGAACTTACAAGTAGAACCTCAACTGGAATGCGTCGACCGAATCATACTAAAATAAATTGATTTTAAGGACTGAAATAAAAAAGTATAATCAGACCTGGCAGCCTTGTAAGTTTAATCAAAAGTAAGGTCAGTTACACTATAATGGAAATAAATCAGTTAGAAAAATATATAATAAAAGAATTCAATTCATTGATATATATATTTTTTTCTTTTTGGCTTGTTCTGGGAGCAAGAAAGGGAAGTTTCAATATTCAGACGCTTTTACCAAATCGGCTTGACCTTTTCTAATGAAAATAATGAAACGTGCCCAAATCAATGGACTAATAGTTGAAATAGTCCCCACACAAGGCCTTCCTAGTTTCTCTTCTAGACCTTCTGTTACAAACTAACGATTAAAACAAGTGCAAGTGCAACACGTACCAGGTGTTGCCGTTTGGATCAAGTGGGAATTTAAAAAATTTCCTATTCCTAAGCATAAATTTATTATAAATAATGCAAATTCTTCACAAAATTACACACTTCCCAATACTTTATGCCTGGAATAGTAAATTCCTCATATTCCTAAGCGATCCAAACAGCCCGTAGTGTCGCACCTCTAGACCCCGAAGAATTAACAGCATGCCGTGTATATACTTCTTTTTTTTTCATATAATACACGCAAAATTAGTAAATCGTTGTATAGATTAGATTAATTATCAATAACATAATCAATTTATTGTCACGCAAGTATCATCATCATTTATTATTTTCAAACAAAACCTACTCGGATGCAGACATTTTGAAAAATACATTAATTATATATAAGAATAAAATTCTCAGCTAATTTTTTAATAAGAATAAAATTTTGCATAGCAAATTGATAAAACATTCACTAAATTAAATGTCTACATCTCTCATCAGTCTAGCTGAATACACAACATATTGTTCAAAGATAAATATACATAAAATTACACATTCACCCCTCACCATTCCTACCCCTACTAAATATGTACACATACACTACCACCGCCTAATTGATGCTTGGATTCACTCCATCTCCATCTTGAACCTAAAACAAGGAAGCCCCTATACATGGGGTTAGAGAAAGCCAAGGGACGTACCCATCTTTTGATTGAGCTGAAGGGGGTAGCACCAGCTAATAGGATAAAAGAAACTCCTTTTATATTTTATTATTTTTACAAACCTAACAGTAGTCATCCCGGAGGTAATCTGGGGGAAGAGAGGCGCATTTTTCATTCATGTGTGGATACGGCTGCATCGTGTTATAATCTGGCAATTCCATCCTGTATTTCCCCAATATTTGACAATATGGCATTTTTACACTATCATTCTTGTTGCACCAATCAGGTAGCCGGGTCATGTTGTTCTCGAAAAAATTCAGGGAGTATGCATCTTTTATCTGATATAGATTTAAAACAACAACCATTATCAGTGGCAAATTCAACTGAGTAGGCTCTATTCAGAATGTTTAATGAAGCATTTTTTGAGGATATAGAATGCACTTACGGTAAACTCAGTTGCTTGCATGGAGCTAGCAATTGGGTCAAAAAGTCCAGCCACTTTGTACATCTCGAGAATGAACACTACACATGAAGTGGATTTGCCGTCGCTATAGACCCAATCATCCTTTTCAGGAATAGTGAGCAGCTTCTCAAAAGATATTCCCCTTCTCTCTGACTCAACTATTACATCTGGCAAATCAAGACCCTGCCACATCAAAAAGAATTAATTTTGTGTTTCCACAATAAACATTTTTCCCAAATGAGTAAAATCTTTTTTTCTGAACCCCTTCCCATATATATACAGAATTTCCAAACCTCCCATCCACTCCCCAATAATATATTAAGAAAGAAAATGTACAACTTGTTCAGCCATTTCAAACAGTTGGAGTGGGCTAAATACTTTACATTTATTGCAAGGATATGCAAGCACCATTGAACAATAATGTTTCTAAATATGCTTTCATTGTCATAATATAAATGTTAGTTATGGAAAGGATATCATACCGTGGTATTAAGTCTCTTATTAAGGGCTTCATTCCACATATTGGCAGCATATGCTGGCTGAATGTGACTCCACATAGTCATAACTGAAGCAACCTACAAAAAATAATAATAAATTAGTATCATCAATCCAATAACAAAAAGATAATGCCAATTCCATACATGTTCCCAACAAAAATCAGCATATCATGCATGTCCTTCAAAACATGAAATCTCATATAACCCCTTGAAATCCTTAAAATATGCTCTTACCTCTTAAGTTCCCAGTTTACCCTTCTCTTCCTGACATGATTATGTTTGGTAAGAAAATATCTTGGAGATAAGTCAAAAATCCATAGTGAGAGGTGGTAATAACTTTATTCCTCCTTGAGTCCCAGGCAAGGGGGTATGGAGATAAACAACAACATTATGGTGCATCTTATAAAGTAAATAAGAAAAAAAATGTCCAAAGAATAATTTTCATGCTTAGAAATCAACTATGGAACATTTTCAAGAAAAATATCTACATTAGTTCTCATATTGTAAAAAAAATTGACATGCATAAATGTAAAATTGTCCAAATATAAATCAACTTACTACATGAGCATCTAATGGAGGAGGGTAATTATCACTTAAAGTATCAATCCAGCTGAAAATCATGTTATGATATCCATATGGGTACCCTGACATGCTTTTTGCATACTCCCAGGCGGCAGTCTCATTGAACTTTTTTCGCATGTCAGGGTGGAGAGGTAATAGAGCAATATGTGGGTCCGAGTCATCTTGTGTTTGTTCAAATTGCCACCATTCTTCCCATGGCATCACCACAATAATATCCTCACCCTGTGATAGAAGTTGTAAGAGAAGCAAATCAGCTGTGTTCATGTATGTGTGCATATGTGGGTGTCTACATATTTTCTCTCCCCCACATCAAAAATAAAATATATAAAGCCTAGACAACATATATAACCTCTGATCAACATACCCAACATGCATTGATGTGATTATTTAAGTTCTACACTCATATTTAGAGGATGCTTCTGAACAATAAAAAAAAAAAAGAGCATGCTTCTCAGCATACTTAATTGCATTTGGACCCCAACAAACCCAACCAGAATCAAATCAATAAGTACTACGACAATATTTTACCAGCAGATGCACACACAAGAAATAAACCTGACCTCTTCATTCTCATGGCCTGATTCACCAACCCACAGCTTTCCATCAGAATCCTTGAGACAAACTGCAGTGTGGCCCGCATAAGCACCTGTGACCCACTTCTCAAGTGTCTCAAAGCCACCCCACCGTCCTTTGATCTTTGAAATAGCCAAGAAGTCGCCAGAGTGGATGTCGTCAGGGTTCAACTCTGAGACCCATGGTTCTGGCCTGTCCTCAAATGTGGCCCCCATGTGCTTTTTCAAGAAGGCAAGGTTTGAGCTCTCGCCCCAGCCTGAGTTGCTGAACAGCGGAAAGACATCCCACATTGCTTTTAGTGTGCCAAGCATGCCTGATTGCATAAGGAATATGGAGACACCGTTGTGCTTGACCTACAAAAAAGGAAAAAGGAAGCTATGTGCTTTAAAATGAACTATAAAAAGATCAATTTTTTATTGGTTTAAAATGAAGAGGAATGTGACTTACAAATTCGTACTCTTTCTGGTTGACCCACTGTTTAAAATTAAGAGTGTGCTCCCGAGAGATGAAGTAGTAATCCCAGGTAATTTGGTAGGGAGTTGCAAAGACGTACAAATCCATGCAAGTCCAGCTATGTGCTTTGTTGACCTACACAGGTACAGGTACAGTTAAGTAACCCCTTAGTATGGATTGAATTAAAATTGGGGGAGAAATAAGAAGAGTAATTGAACCCAAAATGAAATGCAGCAACCTTGATGTGAAGCGTGCCACCTCCGAACTTGGTCTGGCTTTGGTTGTGGAACTCGAGCCAGGCCTGGTTCTGGGAGAAGCAAGCGCCTTTCCATTGAAGCTTGTTTTCAGCGGAAGCAACGGAGCCAACGAAGGAAGGCAGGAGGTCGACAGCGCTGTGGAGGGATTGAAGGAGGGGGAGAGAGATGGCGGGGGGCAGGAAAGGAAGCAAATCGAGAGGTCGAAAGGGGGCCTTGTTGTTGTTGTTGAGAAAGAAGAGGAGAGAGAGGAGGAAGAGGAAGAGGAACACAAGTTTCTTCATGGAAGACAAGTAAATTGTAATAATTATTAAGAATTGAATGCAGCACTAGATCCGTCTATACATATATCCTTAATTGCATAATGGTGCTCCCATAAACTTCAAATTTGTTTCCACTCAGGAATAGCTAAGCTTCACGCATCTTTGGAGGGCCCACATATCACATCTGGATATGGGCCTACTAGTACCGGGCCCTCCTTCCTTGTTAGGCATCTATCAACTCGTTTTTCGATATCCAACATTCAAATCGTTCAAGTTGATCACTGTATTAAAATATTTTAGAGACTTCGATTGTTTTTTGCTAACAATTATGATATCATTTTTAATTCGCTCTTCGTAGGAAAAAAGAAAATCACAAAAATAACTGCGGGCTGTTTATTTCTGCAAATTTCCTTGATTGTGATGCGGTGGATATATATACTAACAATTAGTTTAGCTAGAGTGTATATTTCATTGGACTATGATTGCCTTTACAATAGTGTTGATGAAACAAACTATTTAATCAGTTAGTTTACAATAGTACAACTAAATAATGAACTAATTGTTGACTTCATATACATAATACAGGACCTTGGACCCCAAATTGGAGGGAAAAAACTGTTGGAACCCAAAAGGATCCATTAAGGAAGTTTTTAAGTTTTTCTCTTATTTGAGTTTTAGATCATCGCACACTGAAAATGAGATCTATATATACCTAATCTATAGTATTAATTAAAACTGTGACCTCATTTTTTATAATTAAAAATTGTTCTCAATTTTTGTATTTTCTACAATTAAAAATATTTTTCACTTTTTTTATTAAATATATTAAAAATAGTCATACCAATCATTATTTAATTTAAAAATAAATATATTAAAAAATCTAAGATAGTTAATGCCTAATTGTTATTTGGCCTCTTCAACCATTGCTTTTAAATTCCTATGCAATAAATTTTATAAAATTGAAACAATATCATATAATATAACTTTTAATATAATCAAATATTACAAATGATAATCAATATTAAAATTTGAAAAAAAAATTTGTATAATGAAACTCGATGACGCAATACGAGAATTTATCCGAGGGTATCTCGGGGTATTTCATTCGAGATACCTCGTGGCAAGTCACCCAAGGTCATTCGGATCGCTTAATCCGAACATTACATGGGTATTTCACCCGCAGGACCTTAGGAGTTTTCCTTTCATCCGAGATACCTCGGGGTGCATGATGCGGGTAATCACTCAAGGTCACTCGAATTGTTCAATCCGAACAAGACACGAGTCATTCTTCCGAAGTATGTTGGGGCGCTACATATCTTCCGAAGTATCTTGGGATTCCGAGTATAACGCGAACTCAACCCGAGATAGTACCTCACCAAAGGATATCTCTCATCCGAGGGTACTTCACCCGAGACCTCACCCTCACCCGAGGGTATCTCACCAAGACCTCTCAAGAGGATACCTAGGGATGTTGCATCCGAGCACGACGCGAACTGAATCTCATCCGAACCTAACTCTGAATCTGACGAGGACTATCTTTAGCTTAGGACAGTACTATATTTGTAATTTTATATTTTCTTTCTCTTTCTGCAAATTTCCTTTTTTTAGGGTACTATTTTCTGAAAATATACTGACTTGTTGTCCAAGGCGCCGCCTACTATATAAAGGGGTGCTTGTCATTGTAAAAGACAGTTGATTAACTAATGAAATTCTCTTTGGGCTCTTTGAGTTCCTCTTTGCTATTTAGCATTTTTTTGTGATTTCTAATTTCACTAAACCATTTATCGTCGGCCTCCTCTGGCGGACCGGTGGTTTGGGACGAGCGCCGTCGTCAAGTAGTATCAGAGCACAGGTTCCGACAATCCACCTTCGCGCTTGCGTGAAGCTGTATCCCCAACATCCGCCGCCGTCGTCGATCGCTGCGATCTAATAACTCCAACCACCCTCACCTTCCATCTTTTCGCCGGAATCCATGGCCAATCCTAACATCATCGCTCTTCTCGAACGAATGCAGAAAAGTCAAGAAACCCTACTTCAGCGTATGGATGATAACGCCGCCGCGCGCCATACAGAATTGATTACGACACTCATGGGACGATTAAACCCTAATGACGAAAGAGGTGGGGGCCGCAACCCCAATCCCAACCCCAACAATCCTGAAAATAGAGACCGAAACAACACCCGAGATCATAACTGGAAAGGAGGTCTCCGAGTTGAGATCCCTGACTTCTCTGGGAGGCTCAAACCCGAGGAATTCCTCGATTGGACACACAATGTAGAAGAAATTTTCGAGTTAAAAGAAATTCCCTTTGAGAAGCGTGTGCCCTTAGTTATCATTCAATTTCGAGAGCAAGCAGCTACTTGGTGGCAAAATTTTAAGTATTTCCGCTATCTCGGCAACCTTCCACCTCTCAATGACTGGGACGAACTCAAACGCGAGATGATCCGGGAATTCCTACCGCTTAACTATCGATAGGCACTATTTAGACAGTTTCAGTCACTCAGACAGGGACCGAGGAATGTAGACGAGTATACCCACGAATTCTATCAGTTGGAGTCTTGCAATCTATTTAACGAGACTGAGGATCAACGAGTTGCTCGATTCCTCCATGGACTTCGTGACTCGATCCGAGACACATTTGTTGTGCAAACCTTCTATGACCTCCCCGAGGCCCAAGCCAAGGCGAAGGCAGTAGAACAACAACAAGCTCGAAAACCTAGATTGCCTCCGAGGATTGTACCAACCGCGAGCCGAATCCAATCCGTGGCTACAAAGTCCTTCGCTCCGCCATCCAATCCGAGCACAATCCATCATGAATCTCGCGGCTCGACATATACCTCAACTGCGATGTCAGTGCATACATTCCACAAATCTTTCGAGGTTCAACTCGAGGTTCACCCCGAGGTCCAACCCGAGGTGAAAGCCGTAAAGGAACAAGGAATCCGAGCTCAAAACTTGGTTCCTAACAATGTGCCAACACTGAGCCGATCTCAAACTATGGTCACGAGACTTATATGCATACCAATTCGAGCCCACACTACGACCTCGAAGCACATTAACCAACTAAGAGACACACCAAGCATCAACCCGTCTACCTCTTATCGCACACCGACCTCGACTAACTTGAGCAACACCGCAGATATTCGCGAGGTTGTCTGCAAGGTTAATCTAGGCGAAGAGAAGATCCACGAAGCTGACTTTGGAATTGAAGAAAAGGTCCGCAAAGCTGGCCCCGACCTTAGTGAAGATAGTCTGATCAATCACGAGGTCATGTGTGAGGTTACGCTGGATAAAGATAAGGTCCACAAGGTTGACCTCGACACTGTTGAAGAAAGTCTAGTCACTCGCAAGACTATCTGCGAAGTTTCCTCAGATGAAGAGGTCCTTGAGGTTGATCTCAACTTGGGTCTAGTCATAATAAGCAAGAAGGATGCTTCCCGAAGTGATCTCACCTTCGAGCCCTTATCCTATCCTTGCGTTACCTCAACCTCAACCTCGAAGACATACAACATGGCCTTGAGGTCAGACTATAATGATCCGTTCTTGCAGCTGAGCCCAAAAGCAGTAAAGTGTGATATCTCGAAAATGCTACGAACTCAGGTGACATCGCTGCCAGCTCAAGTGATTTCGTTGTGAGGTCCTCTCGACCCTCCTCCAGCATATTATGAGCTCATCACCCGAGAATTTTTCAAGACTGACACTTTGCACGCTACTCGCAACACCACTTTAAAATCAGAGTACAGTGATTTATTTTTACAGCTGAACTCAAAAGTACTTAAGCGAGATCTCTTGAACAAACTGCGAGATCAAGTGACCGCGCTTGAGGTATGTGACACTCCGAGGGATGAATCCGAGTGCAGCCGCACGAATAATCGCTCCTCGCGACTTGATCCTCCCTTTGTGATACTCCAGCACATCACCCGAGGTCCTCTTGAGCGAGCTTATGTGATCTCTAGAACATTCTGCAAGCACATCACCCGAGGTTTTCTCGACCCACCTCCAACTGAAGACACGAGCTCTAACCTGAAAGGCGCTTCTACGTATCATTGTCCCCTCCAGGATATCCAAGCTCAAGAGCGCCCGAACACAAAGATCCTCGAGCTCGAGTGGGTCTTCGCGAGTAAAGATCATGACCCGAGGTGTGATTACAACAAGTTTACTCGTAGCAAGTCTCGACGAAACCCGAGCCTAGAGAAGTTCAATAAGGATGCCTACAGATTCGAGCTTTTCAGAGTCATGTACATCTCGAGCGTGTTCGTTGTTCGTCATTTCCATAAACGATTCAAAGAAAATGCAAGCTTGAGGTCAAGCTTTGCTCAACCCCGGAAGCTTGACGCAATACGAGAATTTATCCGAGGGTATCTCGGAGTATTTCATTCGAGATACCTCGTGGCAAGTCACCCAAGGTCATTCAGATCGCTTAATCTGAACATTACGTGGTTATTTCACACGCAGGACCTTAGGAGTTTTCCATTCATCCGAGATACCTCGGGGTGCATGATGCGGGTAATCACTCAAGGTCACTCGAATTGTTCAATCCGAACAAGACACGAGTCATTCTTCCGAAGTATGTTGGGGCGCTACATATCTTCCGAAGTATTTTGGGATTCCGAGTATAACGCGAACTCAACTCGAGAGGGTACCTCACCAAAGGATATCTCTCACCCGAGAGTACTTCACCCGAGACCTCACCCTCACCCTCACCCGAGGCCGAGGGTATCTCACCAAGACCTCTCCCGAGGATACCTAGGGATGTTGCATTCGAGCACGATGCGAACTGAATGTCATCTGAACCTAACTCAGAATCTGACGAGGACTTTCTTTAGCTTAGGACAGTACTATATTTGTAATTTTATATTTTCTTTCTTTTTCTGTAAATTTCCTTTTTTTTAGGGTACTATTTCTGAAAATATACTGACTTGTTGTCCAAGGCGCCGCCTCCTATATAAAGAGGTGCTTGTCATTGTAAAAGACAGTTGATTAATTAATGAAATTCTCTTTGGACTCTTTGAGTTCCTCTTTGCTATTTAGCATTTTTTTTGTGATTTCTAATTCCACTAAACCATTTATCGCCGGTCTCCTCTGGCGAACCGGTGGTTTGGGACGAGCGCCGTCGTTGATTTGTTATAACTAATTCGATAATTGAATATCAGTAAGAATATTCCTCTCGAGTGAAGCTAGTTGTATCCTCTAGTACACATTAAATTGATAAAAGTTCTGTGCAACTTTCACCGTTCATCCAATAATTAAGCTAAAAAATAATGTATCATTTCAAATTGTACGACTTTTCAGAGAAACATTAATTCGAATGTAAACGAGCCAATTTGCAAGCGAAGTCGTGCAAGGAAAAAGGCTTCTTTATTATTAATTTATCATTAATGATTTGCAATGAGTCATCCTTATACGGACACGCCATTACTTCTTTTATTTAGGGTTTGATATATATGTATGGACTAGATTTGAAAAAACGGAGTGACTCTCAGACAATGTTTTAAAACCGATCCGCAGATCAAACCGTCGAAGTTAAAAGTTCGATGACTCAACCGGTTTAACCTAGGGTTGTATACGAGCCGAGTTCGAGCGAGTTGGAGTCAACTCAAACTCAACTCGGCTATAACTCGAGTTAGCTCGACTCGAGTTGAAAATATTGTCGAATTTTTTAAGTTAGCTCAAACTCAACTCGTCTCTAACTCGAGTTGGCTCACGAGTCACGAGTCAACTTGACATGAGTATGTCTACTTCAAAATTTTTTTTTAATTTATATATTATTTCAAAATTAAAAGTAATTACTATATACAATAATATAAAAAATAAAATTTATTATCAATTTTATTCTTTTCCATTGATTTGAAGCAAAATACATCTTGAAACTCAATATTAACACTCATAGATCACGTTGATAACCTTCAAAAAATTTAAATTTATTACGTTACGAGTCAACTCACGAGTAAACGAGCTGAGTTGAGCCTAACTCAAACTCAAGTCGTTGATTAACCGAGTTGGTTCAACTCGAATTTTTTTAGCTCGATTTATAACTGAGCTTTTCACGAGTCGAGTTCGAGTAACTCATGAGTTACGAACTTTTTCCTCACCCCTAATTTAACCGATCGAGAAGGACAACATCATACTATATAGTTTATATAAATTAAATATTCACTTATTTATAGCAAAAGTCCACTGGCCTAGTGGTAATACATGTCTTTGTTATCCTTAAAATCTCAAATTTGATCCCCACACTTCCCAAATTTTTAGAATTTCATTAAACCACGTAAAAAATATTTAAAAGCTATAAACTAGACAGTTTAAAAAATATCTTGTAAGTGTATCTATGAGATATAATAAATGAGTTACTAATAAGTATAATTGTTCTGATAATTATAATAAGGAGTATCTTAAAAGTATATCTATCAAATATTACAAGAGTAACTAATAAGCCTTTGTTTAGTTATAATAATGGGGCCGTTTGGATCGTTTAGGAATAAGAGGAATAGCCTCTTTCTAGTCGAAAATTTATTCCTAATCATTTAAATTCTTCACAAAGTTACATACTTTCCAATGTTTTCCGCATAAAAATAGACTATTCTTCTTATTCCTAAACGATCCAAACGGCCATAAGTAACTTATAAGTGTCTATTATATATGTTATAAGAGAATAACGAATAAACATAATTGTTCAATTAATTAATTATAGTAAGAAAGTAATTTATATGTGTAACTATTCATTTTGTTCAGCTTGTATGTTCAATTTGTTTAACATTTTTGTAATTTTTATAAGCTTGAAGGAGAAGAAATCACGTTGAGGGACAAAGTTGAGGGTGAAGGAGTCAGAGCGAGGGAAGAGTGACAGAAGCAAGGAGATGGAGGCGGAGTGCGAAGGAGAGGAAGGGAGAGAGAGAGAGAGAAAGAGCAGTTTCGATTATTATTATAATTATAATTATTGCATTTATCAGCTTCTAATTCAAAGTTATGGCTGAAAACGATAGCCGTTTAGATGATTTCCGTCACCGTTTTTCACGTTATGCAACCCTCTATTCAAAGTGTTGACGTTTTTCTCAATATTTTGCGACAACCCAACTCGTTGTTACTTGATCCACTTCCAAATTCAGTAACTAAATAAAATCAGCCTTTTGGGCCAATTCAAACCGCCAACCTTTTTCTCCAACAGGCATTTGTAGAACTTATGACCCAGACTTAATTTTGAAAACTATAATTTCTTTTAAAACAATATTTTAAAAGTCAAAACTATGACTGTAGTTGAAAAGAAATATAATAAAAATCCACCGCACTGGCACCAAAACAGAATAAAGTATAAAAGATTTGGTGAACTAAAATCATTCATCTTTTACTCTAGTGATTCGTTCAGTTAAAATTAAATGACCCTGTCCCTAGCATCGGATTCTAAGATGATAAGCTCCGTTTGGATGGCTTCTTCCGGAATAAGGAATAAGGAATAACCACTTTTTACCAATAAATTTATTTCTAACCATCCAAACTCTTCACAAAAGTTACACACTTCCCAATAAATTTATCCCTTTCCAATAAATTTCTTCCCTTCTTCCTTCTTCCTACCTTATTCTCAACGCATCCAAACGGAGCCATAGATATTACTAGGGGTGTCAAACGTTGAAACGGAAGACGGAACAGACCTGTTCCGTTTTCGTTCCGTTTCAGTCGACGGAACAGAAATTGATTCCGTTTAACGTTATGTTTCGTCAAACGTAACAAAATTCCATTCCGTTTAACGTTCCGTCCTTTATTTACCATTGATTTCAGCGGAATTTCGTTTTCCGTTTCAAAAACGTTTATAAATTTCAATTCCGTTTCCGTTTCGTTTTCAGAAACGAAACTGAAATCTCTTCCATTTAACGTTCTGTTTGAACGGAACGAAACAGAACACCCATACGGAACGGAATTTTGACAGAAATTAGGGATGTCGATATGAAGTCTTTTGGGCCTCTAATAAATAATATTAGGGATGTTGACAGAAATTTCAATTACTAGAGGAAGCATTTTGGGCCTCCAATAAATAATATTTACCAACTATATGCAATTTTCGGTTTGTAAAATGAAATTAGGGATGTCGATATGAAATGAACATTGGAAGTATTACTCATTTATTATAATTAAATGTTAGCCAAGGAACGCTGCTCATATATATATATATATATATATATATATATATATATATATATATATATATATATATATATATATATATATATATATATATATATATATATATATGCAACTTTCGGTTTTGTTCGGTTCGGTTGGGACTCCTATATATATTGGATCTGGGTGCTTAGTTTTCTTACTCGAAACAAGAACGTATGGGATATATACTTAAAAAAGTCAAAAATGTTATTGCATTAATTATCATTGCTGCTTGATTCTCGGAATTAAGTTAAATGCTAGGACATTTTAAGCATCTTTCTGTAATGACAAATCTTATTAGTATATTTGTGATGAGTGGAAAGATGAATCAAATTATGCGTGATGGATGTTTCCACTTCTAGAATTGAAGGCTTGAGTAATTATGTTCTCCGCTTATGAAATGAAATGGCAAATATATAATTTAATTAAACATCGGGATGCGACTTTTCTAAAAGACATACTATATTTCTAATGTTTTTACTTTTGAAAGGTGCAATGCGTGTGCAGGGCAGAACTAGGGACAGTATTGCATGCATGATTCATTGGATGTATATATGTTGTAATTAGCTTATCTACTCTTGTATTCCTGCTCAAGAAAAATTAATACATGCTCTGGATTGTTCGCTAAATGGTGATGTTCAAATTTTAAATTTCAAATTACTTTGTTCTCTATCTCAAACTAAAGGTTGAGAGGAAAATAGAGAGGAGAAGGGAGGACATGACCGATATTCCGAAGTTCATCATCAAGACAAGATAAGCAGTTCGGTTCTGTAATGTTTTTTTCGGTGTAGTCTTTTGCAAGAATTCCATTCTACCATTCACAAGTGAAAACAATGGTTGGAGATAACATTTGATTTTGGTTTATTTTTATATTTAAGGTCGTTAAATTATTTACAATATTCTCTGATGCTGCGGTGCTCAAGTACGCGTGAATCTTTAATCAAAATTGCAAAGTGAGGTGAGGATCAACAGATTACAGACGAGATGCATGGTACGATTTTGGTTGACAAGCCAAGGCAACTGCGCACTACACTCCTTTCGGATCCAGAATATATATATAATATTGCAAAGCAGGTGAGAGCGAGAATCAAGCATCAATTAATAATTAGCCAAAATAAAAATGACTTGTTTGCACAGGGACTACTTATTTTAGAATCAGAAATGGATCAATTGAACCTATTTTCTTCTTCTGGAGTTAATTGCTGAAATTAATTGAACCTATTTTCTTCATATATATATCACCCTCAAATAAACAGGCAAACATTATTCTGCGGATAAAATATAATTGAGGGATTAGATCTAACATGAACCCAAATAATCCTAAATTCCGTGTTTAAGTTATACGATATGAAAACAACATAATATTATGACAACTGATGGCATCATCAGTCTCTTTTGTTATTAAAACATTTTGAAATACTTTTTCTTCACACTTTCAATAGTGGATATTGTGGAGGCATTAATTTACAAATGGTAATATATTCTGTACATTTTTTTTTATTAAAGATAATTCTATATTGTCATGCACTATCGGGTCCCTTATATAACATACTCCAACTACCCCAAACACATAAGTTTGTGTAAAGAATTTCTTTCGTCTCCTGGCTATTACCATGCCTTCTATAGAACTATTTTTCATCGTCCTTTTTACCAAACTTGGCATAACCCTCAGTTCTATCCATGGAAACAACTACTACACACCAGAATTCTCAAATTGTACTTGTAATCACACCAACAATATAAACTTTCAATTCGATCTCAATCAGCTCTTCTCATCTCTCAAGTCAAGTGCTGAAAGCTCAAATGGCTTTGCCAAGTCGTCCGTCAATGCTGGTACAAGAAACCAGATCAATGGCCTGATAATGTGTTATAATGATGCTGCTCAAGGCAATTGTTCGGCCTGTCTCAACTTCTCCACTGAAAGTGCAATCAAACTCTGCCCTGATTCCAGGAGTGCAACAGTTTTTGAACTGTTGAATTCACTGAGGCTGGAGGCAATCAATTCAACCCTGCTGTTTGCTTATGGCAACATGACAGACCCAGGAATAAATCATTCGGTTTATGGGCTAGTGGAGTGCACAAAGGACTTGTCACAGTACGACTGTGGGTCATGCATCAAATCTGCTCTTGAAAATTTGAGCGGCTGCTCAAGGAGCACCAGAGCTAGAGGTGCCAGGATCTCATTTATGAGCTGCTATATTAGATATGAGTTGTACCCTCTTCCCTTGCTTACTTTCAAACCGCTTGCGCCTGGACCGTTGCCGCCTTTTAATGAAGGTTTGAGTGGAACTACTAACTAGAGAAAACAGATATGTGATTTATTTTATCCATTTAAAAACACTTACTGATCTTGCATATATAATTATATTTACTAATCTTAAGCAGGATCAAAGACTAAACATGTTGGAGTTGCTGCAATTTGTGCCCCTGGCTCTTTCTTGTTTATTGTGGCGGCTGTTGCCTGCCTTGGAAGAGTGCGGAAGACAAAAAACATTATGACAAGTAAGTGTACCATGTCTACATGCTGGTCTATTAGATACTGGAAATATATGTTCATAAACCATGAACATGAACGGCATTGATAATATAAAGATAAATATTTTATTCACATCAGTTGGATACTTGGTAAAACGAAATAAGCTTCGGACAATACTCAAAATCATAAACTTAGTTGTTCATTTTTTTCCTTCTTATATAAAGTTCCTTCTGTTTTGATATTCTAAATAATAGCAGGAGACAATGTTGCATCCATCACTGGTTCCAAAGAAGTGGAGGAAACTGGTTTGGAGAGTACTGGTGTTCATGGTGATTGTCAAGTGTTTCTGCTGTCTGAAATCAAATCTGCCACAGACAACTTCTCTGAGAAGAATAAGCTCGGGGAAGGTGGTTTTGGACCTGTTTACAAGGTATGAGTGCTTCTTATTCGTTTGAAATTGAAATAATAATGCTTTAATTTGTATAACAAATAAATAATTGAGCAGGGAGTGCTGCCTAATGGAGAAGGAATAGCAGTGAAAAGACTGGCAGGATGGTCAAAGCAAGGGCTCGTTGAATTAAAAAATGAGGTGGTCTTGCTTGCAAAACTCAATCACAAGAATTTGGTTAAATTACTTGGTTATTGTGTGGAAGAAAAAGAAAAATTGCTTTGCTACGAGTATTTGTGCAATGAGAGTCTTGATAAGCATCTATCCGGTACGTGCATTCTCTCCAACTTAATTAAGGGAGGTTATGTTTGTATAGCAACTAAACTTTTGTTTGTTAGAAAAAAGCTAATATGGTACTTGCAAAGGAACCAGAATCTTTTTCTTGATCAATAAAGAAGCTAAATAAATTTATTCCCTGTTATTTTGTGCCTCATTCCCTCAAGTGATGGACAATGAATCTGCAGAGTATTGGAGATTCGGACTTTTGATAGAAAAAAGACCTTTTTAAATTAGAGCTCCCTGAAGAGAATATTTATCTATTTGTTTAGAATCTAAGTAGATATCTAAACACTGTAGGAACTGATGAAACTAAGAGAGAACAACTCAGCTGGCAGATACGATACAAGATATTACAAGGGATAAGCAGCGGATTACAGCACCTCCATTCAGAATCTGGATTAAGAATTGTACATAGGGATCTGAAACCTAGCAACATACTGCTCGATGAAAATATGACCCCAAAAATCTCCGATTTCGGTCTTGCAAGGCTCTACAACGATGACCAAACTCATAAAGAGACATCTATCATTGCAGGGACCTGGTAAGGCATCATTTTCATATTTATTATAATTCAAACATTACAGTTTTGTACATCCTTTGCTTAGATATCGTTTTACACAGACTTGTACATATAAATTGCTCACTTTTTGCATGGAACATAAACAGTGGATACATGGCACCAGAATATGCCATGCACGGGATGTATTCAGCAAAATTAGATGTATATAGCTTCGGTGTTTTACTTCTGGAAATTGTAACTGGGAAAAAGAACAGTTCGTTCTGTCAAAACCAGCTTGCTGCCAACCTAATAAGCTATGTAAGCAATTTACAAGTACAAATTAGTTTCCATCATTTGCTTGATTGATCAGATCAATAGTTAAGACAATGTACTGCTTCATAAAGGATGACATAGGATATATTATTGACTAATTGCAAACAAAACAGGCAATCGTAGTCTGCTGTTTCAACCTAAAAAGTAAGAGTAAAGAATTAATAGTTGCCTCTCAACATATATGATATATAGGCAAGGCAACATTGGGCAAAAGGGGAAGTGGAGGCACTGAAGGACCCCGCATTAAAGGACACGTGCCTTGAACAAATGTCGAGATGCATCCACATCGGACTACTCTGTGTGCAAGAGGATCCGATCAATCGACCAGACATGGGTGTTGTCAACCTTATGCTCACTTACAACTCAATTACTGTTCCATCTCTATCCAGGTTGCACATCAGAACCACTTTCTTACCAAGTGAGAAGATCAGAACAGAACCGAAGATAGGGACAATTGATGACATCCTAAACTCCTAAGGTGCCGTTTGGATGGTATGAGAATAAGAAAGAATAGCTCCTTCCTAAGCATCCAAACAAGTTAGGAATAAGAAGAAGAATAATTTTTTTCTAGGAATAACTTCTTCCAACAATTATATACACATAATTTCAACAAAATTAGCTAAATACTAATAGCTAAATGAAATTTTGTGTGCTCTTTAATTAGTACTTTATTTAATATTAAAATAATAATTTTTAATAATTTATTTAAATTAATGTTAATTTGCTTATTCCTAATTCACCATCCAAATAACATTTCTTATTTCCAAAATAACACTCTTCCCACTCTTCCCAAAGTTACATACTTTACAATATTTTCTTCCTAAAATTCTTTTTTTTTTTTATTCCCATATCATCCAAACAGCCCTAGTACATAACTATTCTAGATTTTCTCAAGTATTCTTTATTTTGTTTCCCAATATTTTAATCTTTCAAATTTTTAACGTTCTACGTTTTCTTGTTGCAGATAAAGCGAAGCATTTTTTTACATAGAAGTCGGCTCCAATGTTATTGTGACTTATTTCTGTTGTTTTTCTCCGGTTTTTTCCCCCTCCAGTTTCGGTTCCTTTTTTTTTTAGATTTCTTTTTAGGTTTGTAGTTAGTTACGGTTGAGATCGAGCCGCAGCAGGGCTTTTAAGTTTTTGACAAATCTAATGTTTTTCAGGAGTCCTTGAAAATTGAAATTGTCAAGCAATATCCAGAATGGTCTGTCCCGACTCGAGCATTAACGAATTATCGCAAAACCATATTACATTGATTCCACAAACAAATTTGAAATAACAGACATTTTCTTATTTTAGATAAAAATGTCGCATCTTAATTATGGTGCTTGGTAGGCGTTAACTAGTGAAGACAATCAAATCAAGCAGAAAACAAAACAAAAGAGAGTACGTAAACATGGATCGTGAAACATATCATAATGCTCATTAATTTATTAAATTTTATTTAAGTTATGAGTCTATAACTCTATCTGCATGTTAAAACCCAATAAAAACAAAAGAAGTGAGGAAACTGTGTAGCCATTTGAGTCCAATAAAAACAAAAGAAGTGGGGAATAACATTACGAATCCTGTTCCCAGCATTGTCAGAGAATTGAATGCCATTTATTTTAAACTCAAAACAACGCAAATGAGTAAAGAACTTAGTTTTTTTTTAATTAAATGAACAAAAAAAATCAATTATATTGAAAAAGAAAAATAAACAAGAGTGGAAAAATCTTACAAAAACGGCTAGGTCCAAAACTGAAACCAAAAAAAAAAAAGGGGGCTCAACTTTTAGCTTGCACATATGCTTTCAAGGAATTTCATTCTAACACATTTCTTTTTTCTTTTTTTTTGAAAGAAAGCACCCCAAAAGACGACCATACATCAAATAAAATGAGCAGATTAGTAAAAAATTTCCCCCTTATATCTTTGGTTTACATTGACTCATAGATAGAAAATATCAAGTAAAATACAGCTTACTTACCAGAGAAGAACAAGTTATGTACAGCATATGTACAAATTATGTACAGAATTGAAGTGAAGATTCACCAAAATGGACACCACCTTCAAAAAAGTATATAAATAGATAACATGAGAACTGAGGAAACAATTTACTATGTAGCTCTCAAAATTACCACTTTCTTTTGCAAGCGAAAGAGACAGAGCAAACATAATGTACATTGGAGATGTTACCACATGAAGCCATCTTGGAATCAGTGCAAGGTAAAACAAATTCTAATTCTAAAAGTATTGCATGCACTTCCATGTTCTAAATATTTGTTATCTTTTGGTAGTTCAAGGTTGGGTTGACATTCGAGACGAAGGGAATGAGAAGATGGTTGTTCATAGTAATGCGGAATCAGTAATCCAAAATGTACTTACCCAACATAGCTCTGGCATAAGTTCTCAGGAGACGTTGCTTGTAAGATGAGATTCTGAACCTGCTTTTCCACTGACAAACCATGCTCTGTATCACGACCAGTCTCCCCAGTTACTGCATTGCCACTGGAATGCTCAGTCCCTGACAATGTTGGCCCTGGGCCAGCAGAAGGGGAGGACGGCGAGGATACCGAGGAAAAGTCACGCCCTGTGAGTTTGTTGCTCATCCTTTCCATGACTGCCACTGCACGAACGTTTAGTACTTCGTTGGCATCCCCTAGTTGATTCACAGCCTGTATATTTATATTAAACAGGATGAATTATTCTAATTAATAATTACTCCTTTTCGGTTTTAAGGAAGATACTGAATTAACAGCCAAAAAAGCATTATATTAGCCTATTCGCCAATAAGCAACTGCTCCGAATGCACCTATCTTTATCTGTATTTAATTATGCATTCTATCTGCTGGTTATCTGTTGATTGAGACTCTATTGAGGTCAATTGATACAAAGACATGATTTAGACTGATACCATATATATACTAACTTGTGAAGTCCAACACCCATATTTACTTGACAAAATCTTTCCATTTTCACTGGAATCAATCCAGCACAATACTGCAATAAAATTTTCATGTTAGCTCAATTGTGATTTGTGCAAGAAGAAAAAACCTACCTGAAGTAATTCCCTTTCACGAGCTCCACGAGGAGGATGGGCAAGGTCTTTGCTTTCTGTGTTAGGATCTTCTGTATTCACAATGGGATGAACATATGTGTTTCCTGTAGTTGAAACTTGAGGAACCTCATTGAAATTGAACAGACGCCAATTGATCAGAGGATCATGCACAAAAGCCTGAAAATCAAAACAAGGGAGAACTTCACTAAATGCTTCATACAGAGTCTCAGTTTAAATTATTCGCATGTCAATTTCAAACTTCAGTTAAGTTTGTTTATGTGGGTTCATTTGGAATGCAGAAAATTGCTCAAATTAGAGAAATGCAAATGAAAGATCAACATCCCTGATGTAAGGAAATATCAGGTTCAGGAAATAAATGATAAGATGTTAACAATGGTACCTCCATCATCGCCATGACACTATCTTTGTTTGTACGAAGTACTTGCATTACATTCTCACAAGTCGATCTGAAGTTGCCTTCTATACCACTTACCTCCATTGCATTAACTAGCATGCGCGTCAATCTGAACGGGACCTGAGAATGTACTTGCTTTAGCCCATGGTCTCTCTCTCTCTCTCTAAAAAGCTCTTTGTAAAGATATGCAATACTACTTCAAATTGGCATATAACAAAAGAAAGGTTTCAAAAATGAAAACAAAAACCTTATTTGCAAATAAAAGCTTGAATTTCATACTAGTAACTAAACCTCCCTTGTTATGGCGCTAATAGACAGCACCTAAGAAGGATATATTCACTTAAAAATTGTCAATTTATACCAACTCACATTAGGATTTTCCTATTGACGCACAATTTGTGTGAAAAAACCAAGATGAAAATGTTAAAGGAACTTGAATTATTTTATTTTATTTTTTTTGGCTTTGACTTAAGACCATCTTTTAATAGTTGAGTTATTTGAGCAACATAACATGAACAATGGCTGGTGCTGTTTTAGAAATGCTATCCATTTCTATTGTAATAGAAACAAATAATGAAAACTTTATAAGTTTTCAAGCCCTTATTTCTATAACCCACTAACCCTAACCTTACTACCTAGAGTACTCTCTTACTAATAATCTGTTGTAATTAACCGGTTAACTTTACTAAGAAAATATGCTTACTTAGTGGTGACGGTCACAATGTTAAATACCAGCTCAAATAAAGATAAATTGTAATTTTCTTCCTAATGTTCAGAAACTAGTACCTTTTCAGGAAATTTCTCTCTATTCATTGAGGCCTCGAAGCAATCTCCAAAGTCAATATGCAATATTTTTCCACTGGAAAGCAAAGAAAAAGTTCAACTATAAGAAAAACCTTCTTTAGAAAAATTTACTGTACTTGTTTGTATTTACCTGTATCGGTGCAGCATAAGATTGCTTGGATGCCGGTCTCCCAAACCTAGAAGATAACCCACCTAAAATTATAGGACAAATAGCCTTAACAAGTCATTATCAGGTCTTAATAAATTCATTTCTTACTCACAACAAATGAAAATTACACATAGATAGATAAAATAATGTACTAACCATACTCATAACAGCTAAACTCCTTGTGTAATTTGTGCGCCTTTCAAGCCAGACTTCAGATGTGCGGCTCTTGAGCCACAATACCTACCATATTAATGTAATATGTCAAGAGGACTACATTATAGTAGATATTTTATAGAGTTTTACCCATTTTTGTAGAAGAAGGGTTAGTACAATAATGTAAAAGACATGATTCAACTGTTTACCTTATTGAGGTCGTTACCATCAGTATTTTGTAAAGCATGCTCAAAGACTTCAACTTTTGCAATCAGGGGTAAGTGATCGTAATCAGGTGCAAATGCCAACATAAGTCTGTGTTCTTGGTTCAGAAAAATCTATAATGAAAAAATAAATGATAGACTGTGTAAAATTAAAAGAAAAAAAAAAGGTAGCAGACTTCAGAAAAAGAACTAAAGAAGGAACCTTTCTAGCATCTCTGTATTCCCTGATGAGCTGATGCAATGTGTCGCAGTTTGGGACCCACCCAATCAAGCCGCTATTGGGTGACAAAGGAATGACTGCGTACCTTTGGATTGAAAGATCTTTCTCTGCCGTGTTTCTAGAATTCACCAGAAGGGTGTTTACCAATCCAAATAGCTACACAGAAGAAAAAGCAAAAAAAAGAAAGAAGAAAAAAAGAGAGCGAAGTATTTATGTTATCTATCATAAAAAAGAAATACTGTATAATAGATCATGGTGTACAACAACTGTACCAGCTATAATCACATTCCGCAGAAGTTGTGTACAACTGGTTCAAATAACTGATGCTAAACCCAATCTTGTAATGCATATCAGAACTAATGAAAAAAAAAAAATACACCTATCCTTTTTAATACCATGGAGTACTAGACTAGTATAACGTACCAGAACCTCAATCACTTTCCAATCCAAACCAGTACATCCCACCAACTTATCTGTATTAAAATTTGCTTATTCATTTCTGTCAAAATAATTGGTACAATACATTTTTTTCATTTGCACTGATTTGCAAGTATGTCATGCATTTTGAAGAATACTATCTGCCCTGACTTGCCAGTATCACATGCATTTTAGCAGATTAAGAAGCCACTTTACAGTAAGAAGCTTGGATCATCAGTTTTTCTCAATGATGAATTATGTAAAAAAAAAAGTTCCTTTTTTTTTGTGTGTGTATATGTAAGTGTGTGAGAGAGAGAGAGAGAGAGAGACCTGCATGACACGTTCGTCTTGGCGAAGATCCTCATGACCTTTGAGCAAGAAGGCATAGTCTTTGCCATCGCTGCCATGAATTGTCAGCTTTCTCGGTCTCTGCTTTGATGTTATCACTACCAGCTGCGGTGCAAAACTGGCTATTGTCACCACTGGTGCATCTGATACCAAAAATTCAATTCCAAGATTAAATTTTCCAATAGATCCTTTGATGTTCACAGCCTGCACTCATATGGGTCAGGTTGAACCAGAATATTTCTATTATAATTTATAACACTAAATACGGCAGGGAAGGAAAGACATAACTAGCACACCTGTGGGCAAAGAAATCATTTTATATCTACATTCTGTCATATACTTACTTTTGAACGGTTTAGGGGCTTTACACTTATTTTAAAGAAACTAAAATATTACATAAAATGCATCAAGTCAGGCCATTTCCAATGATCAGACATCCACCTGACTATCTAGTGGGTCGAGAGACTGTGCATCAGAACCTACTGCTGAAAGAAGGGCTGATCTTAACCAAATCAGGTTCACCCAGCTATAACTGAGTTGAGGGAACAGCACAACAGATAGCAAAAATAAACTTGTCTACAAATGCCATTTTGAATTATGTAAAAAGAACAAAATACTAATTCTATACTTACCAGCACAGTAAGTTCCAGGTACAGCGAGTTCAAGGTTACGGCATTTTAGTAACTCAGGTGAAACAAACTGCCAATGATGAAAACAAACAAAATCAGAAAGTAAATCACTGCTTTTCCTCTTTACCAGGAAACGAGATAAAAGGAAGCATGCTAATTTCTTTAATAGAAATTTGTAGAACTAGCCTGCAAATCTAGTGTAGTCAGGCTTGGAAGCTGCTTATCTATCCTTCTGAACACATGATAGTATAAATCCCATGCCTGAAGAGTGTTGGGAAGGATCATAAAACAAAGCAATAAAAATTCAAATTGAAAAGCTACTTGATAATATACATGCTTATTCAAATGGAGAAAGAGAAGAACCTGAGTTAGCTCAGCATCCTTTCCGGTAGTTCTGTATTTTATGCAGCATTCTCGAGCTTCCACCAATTCACGGCCGTATGCCTACATTTCATAGTAGAAATTCAAGTCAGAATTAGAAACCTTAAGGACATCAAGAAAGCACATATTAAAGTGAGCGACAGAAGTTATCTTCTTTTTTTTCTACTGGTGAAAACATACCAAACTAATTATTAGTCAAATTGGTAGGAGTCCAATCCATAAACTACCAGAATTATTATATGGCACATCAAGGGCAAGATGTTCCTTAAATAGGTGAGGTTGTAACCAAAATGGCCCTTTTGCAGTGTGTTATAAGTGTTTTCTCAAGCAAGTACCTGAATGAAAGCATCTTCTTTAACAGTCTCAGCTCCTTTCTCCAGCATGGCATGAAGTGGTTCAAGCACAGCAAGCATCCCTTCTATGTTATGCTCCCCAAAATAGAGCCGGCTGGCCTCCTCAAAAGCCTCATACCACATCTCATGCCAGAGTATTGCCACTCTAATCAACTCCTTCGAAACCAGCTGAGCCTGCAGTCATTTAACCAAGATTTAAGTTACAGATGATGGTGATTAAATTTTGACTGTAACCTAGAAAAATAGCATGTTATTCAATCTGAACCATATAACATGACAAATCAGCTTTAGTTCTATGCATTAAGCTGGCAAAGATGAAGAAAAAGAACAAGCAAAATGAAAAAAATAACAAACCTGATCAACCAGACGACCACTATGCTGTCGGATTTTGTCAACCACCTCCTGTGCAGCACGTTGCCTCAACACACTTATTGATTTGCATGCTACCAATAGGGGGTACATCAGGGCCTGCCAAGCAGACAAGAATTTATAAAACTGGAATGGAATTGACACTGGTTAGCTCAACTGAACCAGTGAAGTTGTTTCTATCCTCAAAACACCAAGTTGGTATACCTAATGTTTCCAGAACCAACTGGTAATGAATTACTCAACTCCAATTTCATTTACCCCTCCAGTACAAGATGAGAAATTCTTTTTCATAACAGATCCCCATTAACTTTTCCATGAAAAAATATGGTAGCTCAATCTAACCGATTCATCATCAAGTCATCAAGAACAGTGAATTTAGCCCTCGATGTGTTGGATTATTTAAAGAATTACATATCAAATGAATTTAAAAGGACTTGCATAGACAAACCTGAGGATGGCCTCTTCCAATGCGTACTAGCAATGACTGGATCAGTTCTCTCACAACCTTATTATTTGAGTGAATTCTGGCAATTATCTGCGGCAACACAACTAACCACATCTCAATTCTGACAAGTGAAAATCCCTTTTCTAGCGCAACCTGGACCTCCGTTGTGGCACCATGGTTAAACCACAGAGTAAGAAGCCGTAGAATATCCTAAAAGAAAATGATAAAATAAGTAGCAGGATTCATAATGATCAAGTATGTTTAATTCAAGTAAAAGAAAATATTTTCATATGTATGACTTTAACTATATTTGACCAAATGGATCCCAAGCTTTAGCTAATGCTTAATCTGTTGGCTGTTGTGTTTACTGTGTATTTACAAATGTTGCAGAATAACCTCAATTAATCACTAATCCAAATCTAATGTCAAGTTGGTTTATATTAACAACTAACTCTCTGCATATTTTTACTAAAAATATCTCTTAATGACTCCACAATTCTTCATTGATAGCCGCTGTCTTATATTGTCAGTTTTCTATTGTTTTAGAATATTTGACACCTGTAAGCTATCGTCAACTCCCTTGGAAGTAGATGCACAAGCAATGGAGTAGAAGTAGCCCGTGACGGCAGCTACGACATACTTTCCCACAATCTCACTGCGGCCTTTGTTAGTGTAGTGAGACATCACAGCTGTGTTGAACAATGCCCATCTGTGCCATGCCTTCCCCCAGTCCTTTGCACAAATTGTGGCATTCTTAAATGACTGCAGAATTTCTGCATATTGGTACGCAGGCACCATTTCCAAGAAAAATATATAAGCGAAGGTGCACCCTTACTAGCATTTAAAACTTACACCAAATGACAACTTAATAAACTGTAACACTGGCCCGAACTCACTATGTATCAGGCCAGCAGATAAGACAACACCAGCTTGTCCCTCACTATCATGCAGTATGTACTGGTGCTGTTCTTACAAGCTCCACTAAAAGGAAAAGCAATGGACTAAAAGTCTTACTGAAAAACATACATAGGGCAGGACAGGTCTTTTCAAAAATACTTTATTACCTCGAATTGATTCATCATCTAGTCCAGGAGAGAGTGCCCTTTTCCATGTACCAAGTCTCAAATAAACTTTTGCAAGAAGTGGGATACGGTCACGCGAAGATACAGCTAAGGTACTTGGTTGAATGCCAGAATAACCATTTGTACTACTGGCAAGCTGCATTGCTAACTCCTACAAAAAATAATAATAAGAAAACAGCTTATCTATGGGGCAGCCTTATCAATCTGCGGATTTTACAGCTGGAATTTCAATGATCATGACAGCTACCAGTATATAAGACCCCCACTACTGGAAAATATCATGCCATTTACAGCATTTGCGCAGCACAAGAATTGCTATTGTTTTCAATTTAATTCAAGCAAACTCAATGTTGTATCAATTGTTTTCTATTCAAAAGATAAAATCAGGATTATGTCCTGAATAACAAGATACAAAATCCAAACAAGACCACTAGTAATGGGTTTAAATCTGCATCTACAATATGTTAAGTCTTATGGTTCAGAGTAGCATCCCTTCGTGCTTGAACTCAATATTCCACAATTGAATTTCAAGTCTTATACCTGTAACCTAGAAAATGATTCGCGTCGTGTCGTGTCATCACCTAGAGACCACTGGTATTTCAAGTATGCAGCCACGACTTGAGGATGACCATGTCTTAGAGAGATTTCAGGAACTGATTCAGGGTCATACTGCAGAGAAACAAGTGAGATGGGTGTCATTTATCATATATAAGGACTTCATAATACTGTTGTTGCAACACCAACAATGCCAACAGGAATGGTCTAGGGCCATCATCCAACCCAAAAAGCACATGCTAGGAAACAAAACCAAGTAAACAAAAGAAAAAAACAAAACCTAGCAAACAAAAACCCAACAATCGACATTACAACATCATAACTTCCGTGCGTAACAGATGATATGATGATAACAGTTCAATATGCAAGGCTGCGAAACTAACACTCTGAAATAGCACTTAAAAATCTTACTGCCGATGTAAATTATTCGATGTCATTGATCTACATATAATAGTATAATTAAAGGCGTCAATAAAACCATGTATAAATAGTTGCCCTATCTAGAGGACTAGTCTGAAAACATTGGTTTTATAGATAGTAATCCTATCTATAGAACTAGCATGAAAACAAAAGCACAAGTGGTCACACAAATACCGCCTCAGATAAGCTAGAAGAGAGGAACATAGATGTAACGTACTTCTAGATAATTTTTAAATGAGTTCTGGCAACCATCTGGTGCTTCAAAGGTACCAAATAATCAGAAGCACAGAATTATGGAAACACAGAACCTGAGCAAGCTAACTAATACGAAGGCAAGTGCACATTAACATCCTCCATCATTCTTTTATTTATGATTTCTTATTTTTTTGGTGTTGGAGAATGGGGAAAAGGGGAGGGGAGAGGGAGAGAAGAAACCTGTAAGAGTTTGATAAGAGTAGATCTGGCCTGGCTGATGCGACCACTTTTCCGGCAAAGATGTGCAAATTTAAGCCAAGTCTCAATATCTTCAGTAGGAGGAAGCACTAGCTCTCTTACAGCAAGTATAGCTTGCCACACCTAATATAGCCAATATATATATATAATTATATATATATTACAACCAAAGTTGATAGATCTGTGAGACACTATAAGGCATTACAGCACATAGAAAAAGGATCTGAATCCAAATATAACCCATAATTATGAGCCAGGTATTGCTGAGCCTCAAGACCTAATCTAGTGATAAATCATTCAAATAATATAAAAGCAAATTTCAACAATGCAAGAGCAACAACCTCAACATTTCGTTTTGCACCCTTGATACGCTCATTCCACATATTCCGAATAAGCTCCCTTCGTCCGTCAGCTATCTGATTACCCACTGGCAGAGTGCAGTAATCAATCACCTGTATTTACACAAGAAGAATAATGGTTGTGAGACAACCCACGAAGAGTGGAGTGACCAAACATGAAAGTGGTTATATAGGAAAAAAAAAACTATAAGGACATATGTACAGAAATGACAACTATATCATCTCCTACCACCACCACCACACCACCAACAACAACTAAGCCTTTTTTGTCCCAAACGAGTATATCATCTCCCAGACTCCCCCAGTTGACAAATTATGAAAGGCAACAGAAAGAGGGGAAAAGAAAATCTGGCATAGGATACCTCTTCTAGCTCTGACAATTGCTGAACTCTGACCATGTTACTATATGCCCGCTCATAGCTCTCAAGAACCTGAGCACACAGACAGATACACCAAGATTAGTGATTTTTAAAATTTTATTTATTATTTTTACTTGTGACAGAGTCCATCATTCTCTTAAGGTTATTAACTAAAGATGATAAAAGGACGGGGGGTTGGAAATACCAATGCCGCAAGTTCAGTTGCCAAGCATTTCCTTGCTCTGTCTACATACTCTCGAGCTTCATCATACTGGAACCACAAACAAGAAAAGCTGTCACTTTCTTTAAGAGGAAGGATTTTTTCCCCCCTTTGCGGGGAATAACAATCAGTGGTTCTAAAATTGAAGAAAGGTAGAGTCTATAACATTACTCACCTTTTCATATATAAGTAGGTGATCCTTGCAATCAGAATGGTAGACTACAGTTAATGCAGCTCAAGATATTTTTCTTGAGTGCTTGATCCAAACAGTTTCTAAAGTTCTTTATTCATATGTTCTATCTATGCAAAAAACCAAATAAAAAACGCAGAAGGTTTAAGAAAATCCAGACCTTCTCACGACGCACCAAGAGAACAGCTCTAAAGAAGGCGCCATTACTATTACCATCACCACTGGAAGCTGAGTTTCCCAACACACGCAGTCTGCTTTCATCTCCCCCGTTATCCAGCCGGGAAACATATTCTGACATCTGGTCCCACTCTCCCATGCTCCAAGCTGCGTTTGCAGCCTAACTCACAGAACAAGATAGAAAATAAGAATGCATTCAATACCATGCATAAACATGTACACCTTGCATCTAGACAATGCATGATCAAAGACAAACACATGCACATCCTTCTACACACTATGAATATATGTCTATACAGCAAAATAAGAATAAAGAATTATCTAAACAGAATTACAAACCATGGGGGCCATTTCAAGACGAGCAGCAGACTCAGCAGCTGTCCATTGCTCTCTACAAAGTGCATTCAATTCTTCATACCTGGCTAATGCCGCAAGACATCTCATCCTCCCTGTTATGAATAAAAAGAGAAAGAAAATTATATCTTTTGTTGGTCCTTATAAAGGTCCCAGTGTAAAAAAAGAAGAAAAATGAACAAAGTAATAGAAGTAAAACACTACTAAATTCCTCTAGTGATTGTTAAACCACCCCCCCCCCCCCCCCAAAAAAAAAAAAAAGACGTGCTTTTTCCTTTTCAATTCACTGACAGCCATTTATTAGCTTACTAAACTTGTGCACATGTCAGCAATTATATACTTCTGGCCAACCATTTTGAGACCCCCTTGTCACATTAACTCAGAATCCAAAACCAGAACCCCATGCTCTCCTGACGAGATAAACAGGAGAATTACAATATTGGATGTGACTAACAGAAGGAAAAGACCTACAGACTGCAATATATTAGAACTTGATCTGACTTAACATTAGGGCTCAGTAAATTAGAAATTTAACAATAACAAACAACAAACAAAATGTTTATAATAGACTAAAAATATGTTAAATAAAACCTAGCAACAAAATAGTACAGCTAATATCTGTATTGTAGCAAGTGCTAGAAATGGCAATATGTATTGTTGCAAATAATACACACCTAATGTGGCATCTAAGTTTTGGTTTGGGCTAGAGGCCTGAGATGACTTTGCAGTGTATGCATGAAGTGCCTCATCCCACCTCTGCAACTTCTCATACCTTTTCCAAGAGAAGTTCAATAAAGGAGAACATTCAATATTTCAGAAAAGTAAGAACAAATAAGGAGATGGCACAATTACTCCACAACAAAGATATAATACAGCATCATGCAGGCACACAATGTAAGTTTTCGATATTATAGTGCCACAATTCTCACCAATCATGGTAAAACCAGTACAGACCAACACCATACATCACAGATGAGGTGCGTAGTTACTTCAATTTTTATTCTTTAGTTTTTCCTTGAACCAATCTTCGATACAAAATGATGATATTTGCAAAAACAGTAAAACAAAGAGTATAGACATGCATACCAAGATTCCTTCAGCTGGACATCCAAATGTTCCTGAGAGTAGGTCAAAATCCCCATTGCTGCCTGCAAACAACAAATTTTAAATTGGAGTCTGCAAGACCTCAAATTAACATGCAGCTCATATTAAAGTGTAACTGCATCCAACCTCATTGTTGTCTCGTCTTGGTAAAGATTTGATTCTACCAGTATAAGTCTCAAACCAATTTGGCAAACAAAGCAATATAGTACCAGATTATCCCAAATAAGAAGTCAATAAACCGCTGAAATTAGTCAGAAGTTCCTCAACTGGCCTCAGTCCGGTACTGACAGGTTTTATCATATCAAATCCCTTATAACTATGATTTTGACAACTTAAAAGTGAAAGAATGACCTCATGCTGATGCAACTGGTTGTTTATGTGGATAAGGGATTCAACAACTGTAACTGGGTTTGCTCCTGTCTTTTTCGAACAAGCCGCCTGGAACTCCATTTCTTTGTAATGTAGAGCTTTTGCATAGGCACGACACTGCGTGATAGAATCACAATAAGAGGAGACAGAGAGGGAGATAGAGAGAGAGAGAGAGAGAGAGAGAGAGAGAGCAAATATGAGGAGGAGCTTTTTGGAGTTTCTTAAATTTCAACATTATCTTCAAATATGCTAGAGTTCTCTGTTTCCTTTTCTGTCAGGAACTTTGCAAAAAGTCAATATAATTGTATCCGACTGGGTCCTAAAAAACGATATCATAATGATCACAACAAACAAAAGAAGCAAGCCTTCAAGTCAACAAATTGGAGCCTAAGGACTAAATATATGCAAGAGAAACAATAACATACCTTCTCAGCAAGTGCACCTAACAATCTAGTGTCAATTGGAAGTGGCTTGTCATCATGTTCCATAAACTCCGCCTAATGACAAATGGAGTTAAATTTGAACAATTAACATGTGAAAGAAAATAAAACCTTGCAGGTGGCCAAATATATAACAACTGAAAAATGTCAACCAGACAAGTTCGACTCCACATCTGCCTTACTGTCACATACTCATTTCACTCTATGAACAAAATTTGATGTCTAAGATGTTTCACATACCTGCACAAGACAGGAAACCTCAAACGTACAGAATGAATATTGATCACAACCCCATACAACCAGACAGCACTCACAAATGCACACAGAAATAAAATAAATAAAAATTGGAAACCCAATCTGACAAAACACATTGATAGCAGATACCATATATTAGGAGAGATCAGAGAAAAGAAGTAATTTACCAGGTTTAGTAAGGTGGCGAGAATCTCTGGGGGAATATTCTGAGAAGAGAATGCAGTCTTGAGATTCCTGACAAGAAGCTCTTGTGATGCCTCATTCATCTGCGCCCAGCAGCTAGCAAAGCCTGCAGCAAACAACTCACGACCCACCGATGGCTACATAATCATTATTTATGGTTAGATAAAAAATTTCATGCATTGAACTTTTGAGGGAACAATCAACGAAACCCAACAGAAAACAAAACATGATGGTATCTATTGAACATGTCCTGTGCATTAACTAGTCAAATTGGAAAACTCTTTGTTGATCTTCAAAACATGAAGGCACAGTACCTACACCTGACCAGTTCATGGCCTGAGTGGCACGAAAATTTCAGTGTAAGTTCTTCCTAGTTTCTAAGCCACAAAATGAAGAATAGGACAACAATTAAACGACAGTGTATTCATAAAATGTGAAAGACAATCAGCACAAAAAGTTAGTAACAAACAATGGCAAATTAAAATTGGATCTGGCAATAACCATAACAAACAGTAATAAGACTAGTACTATACTGCAAGACTGCAGTCTTTGCTACTGGCTTATAAAACAATAAAAAGTCCATCACTGTAAGTATGCCAAACCAAACAGCACCTGAAGTTGCGCGAGCCTAGCACAGGTACGAAGAGCAGGTGAAGGGGATTCCTTAAGGAGCTCTATACTAAAATGACGCATCCACTCAGCCCAATCTTCTTTGGTACTCCTCTGTGATGCCTCTCCAGCTATTCTTAACCTTGCATCATTCACCTATAAAATATAAAAATTTGTCAGGTCTAGTGTATGCACAACTGTCTAACTGCTTTGCACATTTATCTTTATCCGCTGTACAAGCAAGGCAGCAACTATTTTTTTCAGTTTTCTGCTGAGACCTCATTTTGACATTTCCCATTCTTATTATATGTTGACAACTCATAATTCACCAAAGGCTTGATATCAAGCTAGGATAGAGTAGTAGCAGTCTAAATCTTATTTAAAATCTGCTTATACCAGTTAGTAATCCTAGAAAAAACATTAAACAAGCCACTAAAGAGAGTTCCTGGGTGATACATTTATGAGTTCAGCAACATAACAACAATACACACTATTAAAGTAAGTTCCTGGTGATACATTGATGAGTTCAGGGAATCAGCATAACAACAATACATAGTACTCAAAGAGCACAAAAAGAACTAGCTATTGCACGCAAACCAGTTATGCTAAGGTTATCCTTCTGAGATCTGTTTAAATATTAAGCAGATGCTTGGTCTTCTGGGTACACGTTTATTACAACTAAGCATCATGAAGAATTAAGTAGATGCTTTGTCTTCTGGATACACAATATTATAACTAAGCATCATGAATTGTTTGTATGTAAAGCAACCATTCAAAAAAAGGTGAACATAAATGTAGATATACCTGGTGGCTCCGGACCTGCCTTTGCATCTCATCGCCTTCTTCATATGTTCCATTATCAAAATCATTAAGTGGGTCGCTAATGACCTCAGGCAGAACATTCTGTGTGTACTTTTGGGTACATGAATCATCTAAAAGGAGCAGTGGGTCACGACTTCTCAATCTGGCTTCTATCTTATCCCATTCTCTATGCTACAATATGATTTGGTAAAAAAAACAATAATAAGGTTAAAGAGAAGAAATGTGATTTAAAATTCAATTGGTTTGCACTGTCCCATTTACCCAAAATTTACTTACAGTGGCAAGATTAACCATTGTATTACAAACACGATTCATACATGTTCATCAAATGAAGAAATATTAGATAAAATATCAATTACGTGTACTTCAACTGAAATGATGACACAAAAATTAAGTACCCGAATATGATGCTTCAAAATAATCTTGTTGATTGATGATAAAAAGATAGAGAAATCCTCTCCGAGTGCATAAGCAAGGCAACTGAGGGCATCCAGTGCATCTTTACGTAACTCATCATTGTTCCTGATAAAAACCAAGAAACAGAAAATTTGACTCGATGCCCTTATCAATTCTCTTACAAATTGTGTGTGCAAGTGCGTGTGTTTCGCGCATGTGTTTCTAAGAGTGAGAGAGAGAGAGACATCAGATACTTCAGCATACCAGCCAGTTTGCTAAAGCTTAAAGGAATTAATGTTTTGCTGCTATTACAATTTTTATTAGATTAAGCCCATTTGCAGTTTATATAACCACACGCAAAAGGGGTGTTTGGTGGTATCACGAACAAGCCAGTTCATGAAGCACAAAATTTGAGATCGAATGCGTAGCATGAGATGCATCCATACTATGCATAGCATTCTAGCAATCCTTTATTATTATAATTATAATATTAATTATTATTATTATTTTAATGATTATTATCATTCTGTTAATTGTTATAAAAAATAAAGGGTTAATTAGGTTTATGCCACTGCGAAAAGTTGAAATTAGTAAAATGCCATCACTAAATGACAAATTAGTTTTATGCCACTGTGAAAAGGTAAAAATTAGATTTTTGCCACCGAAAAATTGATTTACCAATTTTACCCTTTAAAAAAAATATTTCTATACCATTGATCGATTGATACAATTATTATACTCTTCTAAACTACAAATATCCTTTCTCCTTCAACGCCTGTGTCCTAGGTTTGGACCTCTCGATTTCTTTGAAATTTCACGTCTTGTATTTAAATGAAGAAAATTAATGAATAGTACAAATTAAGCACGAAGAGACGTGAAAAGTTTAAAGGATGGATAGCATATCAATTGTAAAATTCTTTTTATCATCAAGTGTCGACGTGAAAAGTTTTTTATTTTATATGTTATACCCTGTTAAGGAGGGAAGAACGAACATAGACATAGTCAATAGGCAGTTTTTATAATATTTTATATTGACATAACATGAATCATATGATTTTGAATTTTGAATTTTGAATTTATTACTTTTTTTAGTACAAAGATGTGAGGTTGTTAATTGTCATATACGGTGTTCCGTGTTATTTTTTTCCTTTCACCATTAGAGACCAAAATTAAGGAGGGAAGAAGAGGAAAATGAATAATTTAATTAGGGTAATTTGGGAATTTTCTAAAATAATGACAGATTTGGTGATGGTATTTATGGAATTTATTATGTTTTTAGAAAAAATAATGGCATAAAACTAATTTAAGCAAATTTATAGTGGCATAAATCTAATTGGTAATTTAGCAATGGCATTTCTCAAATTAACTGCTTTTGCAGTGGCATAAATCTAATTATTCCAAATAAATTATTATTATATTCTTCCATCCAAACAACACCCACTTATTCATCAATGAACAAGCTATTCATCTTTGTTCACTCCACTTCCAAACACACCGGAGTACAAGAAACAAAAAACAAAAAAAATTAGGAACTTACTAAAACAAGTTCACGAGTATGGTATGAGTACCAATCTGAATAGCATAAATGGAAATTCAAGATCAAGAGTTAATGATAACCATGTTGATGATAATACTTACCCGTCCAAGACTAGATTCAGATGATGCACCAAAGAAGAAACATGACCGCTGACCTGAATTAAAGAAAAGGCAAACATCGAAATTGTAGCTTCAACTTCAAACTACATAAAAAACCTTGTTCCTGCCATCTGAAATGACATCTTTGAATGATTTCTACATTTTTTTTCTCAATCTAACAATTTCCATAAGCAATTCTAAAATTCACTCATTTCCAGAACACAGCTAGTAAAGTCAAGAACATAGCAGATTGTTGGTTACTTAGTGCACGTGTGGCAGCATTAGTACAAAACATGCCAAACCATAGAATTACCTTATTGCAAAGATTTGGAATTTATTAATAAGTACAATCTTTAGTGTATTTCTCCATGCTTGCAATCACTAGCCAGTGACATGAGATTTAAAGAATTGGGAAGCATGGACCAGGAAGAATGGCAAACCTGAACTCTAGGAATGAGCTTCGTGAGGGTGTGAATAGCATGCCTTCTAATTTCAGTAGAAGCTTCCACTCTGAATAAGCGGATCAGTGCAGGAAATACCAAATGCATGTGTACATCCAGCGTCCCTGTGAAAAAAACATCAGAATATAACACTCTTGAAGAATATAAAACTGTCGAGTTATTTATTATTATGTTATCTCTAGACATGTAGGGTTCTATTTATAAAAAATGCAGATAAGTTTAATAAAAAAGGAAGCCTCTGATAACAATCCGTCATTTTTAGAGCTATCGTTGAGGAAGCGCTTAAACTAATTCTCCATCGCTCTTTCGCTCGCTTGCTCACGTGGCATCCCCTTCCGCAATCTTGGACCATTCTCTAACACTTTGATTTTGGACAGCTCCTCCTCATCACATCCATACAAGCATGCCACGCCAAGACCAAACTACCCACCCCCACCCATACTCCTACACTGCGCAAAGACCCAAACCCCTTCCGTAACCCCTCAACCCCTCCCCCCTTCCGTACTATTTTTATATTTTGTATTTTTTTAGTTTTATTTTAAAAAGAAATAAATGAATATGAGGATGTGTATATTCATTTTTTTATGTGTTTGTGTTTTCTTCCGGCAATTTTATTTCAATAGATACTGAAAACCGTGATTGTGTGAATGCAGACAGTTTGTAATTTATTTGTTTATTTTTGTCCTCACGCTGTATTTGAGGAAGGGAAAAAAAATTCAATTGTTAAGATGGTACACTTGTGATTAGTCTAGATTTGAAGGAGATGTTGGAGAGTGGTGAAGATTTTTAATGCCAAATTGGAGGAGATCATCTAGAAAAACTGTTGTATCTGTATCTGTACCAGAATCATCACAGATGACACAAAGAATAAAGCTGGCTCCTAATGATATCAAGTTTGATGGGACAAGACACCGACAAGAATAATAGGAAATATTATAATTGTGAGGATAAAAGGCATCTCAGCTTCAACTGTCCTCAATCCCACAAATCTGGTGGTGGCCAAGGAGGCAGAGAATAGAAGGGTGGACATGATGGTCAAAAAGGCCCAGAACATGGAGGCGTGGGAGTTGTTAATCGAGTTGTGGCAGAGGAGTCTCATACTACTAATGAGACGACAAGAGTTGGCTTGAAATAACCTGGGGAACTACATCAGTTCAAGCTTCAATTGAGAGGTCTAAAGACGAGGAATGAGTTTCCAAAGAACTTGATGACACTATCTTTTCTGGTGACTTTGCAGGTTATGCTCATGTAAAGCAAGTTACTCAGGCATGTCACAAGAGCATCTAGTGAGTTTGTAGTATATTATCCTAGCAAGGAACTGCATCCTGACACTGTTCAAACTGTTGATGATACTTCCCAATAGATTAGAAGCACTGTTCAGTGTTCATCCTGAAACTGTTCAAACTGTTGATGGTCCAGACCAAATGGTTCATATGGTAATTAATGTATATGGATAATAGGACATACCACCAAAAACTTCAAGAGTGTGGAGGATATCAGGGACATGAGAGTAGTCGTTGCAGCGCTCTGCATCGTTCAAGACTTGAATGCAGCACGGCAATATGTCCAGCATGTATGTTCTGAAGTCATCATTCAACGCCAAGCAAAGTTGCTCAACCAGGTGGAGTACCTAGAGAGAGAGAGAGAGAGATGGGGTACATATATGACATAACTAAGAGAGGTTTCAATCAAGTGTCATACAAAATCATGGAGCCAGAACAGAAACCAAACAAACAAACAACAAAGAGCAATTGGTAGGAATAGAAGAACAAATGTAGAGTAATAAAATCCCATTGGAAGCCTCTAATTAACATAACCCACTTTGATTGGCTCAGTCTATTAGGTCAGTAGGTACAAATTGTTACAATAGTGAGCATCAAACTAAACCATACCAACCCAACTCAGATGTAAAGCAAACTTGAATTATTTCACAGATCCACCAAAATAGAATAAGTAATAGGGAAAACAGGGAAAGGGGTAGTCATTATGGTATTTGGTAGCTCGTTGATTTTCCTATCATAAGTAGAAAACATTTTCAATTTTCATGTGTATTTGTGATACTTGAATAAGTTGCTGGTGATATGTAAGGAAATGGGAATGCACATACAGGAGAGCCTTGGAAGGGTCGGCTGACAGCTGGTAAGCTAAAAGAAGCAGTCCATAGATCCGAAACAAGTTGAAGTAGCTCAGGCAAGTACTTTCTTATGTGCTGCACACACCAAGAATAAAACAATCATAAATGAACTGCCATTTCTAGGATATACAAAGATGTGATTGCCCAAAATCACGTAGAAGTTCTACAAAGTAATAACTAGTAAACGAACTTGCTCAAGACTAGACAGGGATTTAAAAAATAATAATAAGAAAAATTAACATTAGCCCAGTATTCACCAACAAAAGTTTACATTACAACAAAGGTAGAAAATACCCAGAAATAAATGCAGTTGCATTACAGACTAAGCAGTCCAAGCAACAACAACAACTAAGCCTTTTGTCCCAAACAATTTGGGGTAGGATAGAAAGAAACCCAACAGTTGGGGTAAGCAGTCCAAGCAGAAGACACAAATAAAAATGAAAGGAAAAAAATTTAAAATAAAATAAAATAATAAACTCCAACCTGACGCACAATAGAAACCAAGGTACCAAGCTTCCAAGTTATAAACTCTTTCAAGCCCCCGTCTTCACAGATTCTTACAGCCCTAAAAAGCTCAGGAAGAACCTACATAGATAAATAGTGAATGTCAATTTCACGACAGAATTTTAAGCACCAAGGAGGAGAGGAGGGGAGGGGGGGCACAGTAGGTAGAGAAAGAGATCAACCTTTGGCAAGTAGGGAACACAGCCAAGACCCATTGACTATCAAGGAAGAAATGATGAACAAAAAGAGTATTAGAAACTAATATACATATGAAGATACAAAATTAGAATGGAATGCAGATGAAAGCAAAAAATATATATATAAAAATAAATAAATAGTACCTTGAAAATGAAAACGAGGGAACCTACCACCATCTGATGGTAGCTTGAGAGAGAAGAATCCCGAAGAATTCTCATCAAAGAGGTTATAGCAACCTAAGTTTGCAAATCTACAATTAAAACCAGGAAAAAACTAGATGTACAAGATAAATGATTATATGAACATTTTAAGGATGACACATGAAATTTAAACAGAATACCAGATTTAAACAAAATACCAATCTCAAGGATGACACATGAAATTTGCGTGCTCTACTCATATAATTATGATAAATATATATGTGAGACTTAATATTGTGTTATTGTACATTTTAAGCTCAAACTTCCAATACCGGCACTGAGTACATATGATAGTTTGTGATTTTTCAGGTATCCCATGAACTGAGCAGAGCAGATTTGCAAGAGATATCAACAACTCAAAAAAAAAAAAAAAAAGAAAGAAACTTTCATAAGAATGAACAAAAGAGAGTCAAAATACTGTGGAATAGTAGTCTTCAGAAGCAGCTGCAAAAGAAGGCCAGAGTTCCGTTGGCATCTCTTCCATAGACACAATATGTTGCCCACCTGTCTCAGCCGATGGACGGTTGCCTGCTTCATGGGGCCCCGGTAACAAGCTTTGATTCCTTTTGTTTGTGTGTGGATCCAAAGCACCCATTATCCCTAAAACCTACAACAAGAAGAATATGCATTATTGGAAGACTTGAGAAGTCTCCAAGAATATAAAGAAAGCACAAAATCTATAGAATTATGAAAATGGTCATTATAATTGGTATTTTTGTTCCTCAAAAGACAAACAAACATCCTGCAAACAGTTATGACTTATTTCCCATCTAGAAATTTAGAGAAGATCTCACACCAACAAACAACAGTAATCGGTACTACCATTTCTCACTTTTCAGACCTTTGATGAACATAGCAACTTCATAGCTATCTTGACCAAGGAACAAATCTGATGGGACTTCTGTGTAGTTAATTTTGTAAGTAGAAATTTACCTTAAGCACTTCCCGTCTAGTTGTCCATGCCAATTCACCGTGCAATAGCTTCAGCAATAAGCCAAGAAGCATAGGGTACTCATTGTATGGAGTTATGACATAACTGCATGCAATTAATCAATCTCAAAATGATAACAGCTGACAAAAATGATTGTAAAGCGTAAGTTCCTAAATCTTCAAATACTAATGGCTTGTCATGGAAACACACAATACCCGGTACTTTGTACAACTTGACCAAGGGTAGAAACAGCAACTTCACGTTTATAAACAGCAGCACCATCTAAAAGAGCCTCCACAATCAAAGGCATCAACTCAGGTAGATATTTCCCCATCACAAATCCACCCTATTTAAAATCAGGAGAAACATAAAAGAAAATAGACGTTAGAACTTACAATCTCGATTAGTAATGCCAATATTGTAGATAAAAGGTCTATGCTATGTTTTAATGTTCTTTTACTAACATCAAAAATATCATAAGATATATATAAAAAAAATTCCAATTAAAAGCATACTTTACTTAGTAAAACATACCACTTTTGCAAGTTCCCCCACAGTGGCAAGTGCACCAGTAACTACAGCATTATTATCGCGCAATCTAGAAACGAGTGCCTGGCACAGAGCAATTTCATCAAGAGACCTGAATAACAAATAGAAACAAACAGAGATGTGAACAACTAAACAATACAACATCTGTAGAGTTACCTTGTGAACAGGAGCTATGTAAGGAAGTATCAATCGGCCACAATTTCGTATGAGACAACCCAGCAGCTTAGCACTTTCCTCCCTGCACTTGCTATCCATGCTGCAATTCAAAGAAAATAAGAAAGAGTGAGTAAATATAACAAAGACGAAGGAGGACAGGATATTCATAGATAGCTATCAGATCAAAGAGCACCTCTTAAATGGGTAAACCAAGGGTTTGCCACAATCAAGTAATAGAAAGAATAACACTGTTATATGCTCATCCATGCCAGGCATATATGCTTTCAGGTACTGGTTAGAAATCCCTTTTTGTATTTATTTTGTCTATGGATGGGGATGTGAAAAATAAACCATCCACTGCAATTACAAGTTTCAATATAAGAAGAGAGTTGATAAGACCAGCTAGGCACTGGCAGAACAACAGGCACAGACAAACAAGCTCAAATGATCTATTCTTACGGGAAGTACTGTTTTACAACCAAATAAAATCTGAAGGCTCTCTAAAAGTTCTAAGTGAACAAACCTTTGGTCGAGATACGTCAACAATTGTATGAGGTGACGGCGAAGAGCAGGAAGAACATATGCAGGATTCTTTTCTGACAATCTGCCAGCAACTGATATAGCTAAAACACGCACATCATATTCCTACAAAAAACAAAGCAAAGCATTATTATACAGTAATAGTACAGGAATAATTAAAGAGTAGCCAAATCAGATATCAATTTAAGCCTTGATGCATTATGTCAACTAGCAGATATGATTGTGGTATTTTACACAAGCAGTTCTACCAAATATGTTGAGCCAGGGAAAGGCTAACTTGCCTAGATAAATTTTTCACCAACTCCCACCCTCTCTCTATCTCTCTCTTTCTCCCATGAAAAGAATAAAAATAAATAAATTACCTCATCATTCAAGGCAACAAATATTGAAGTCAATATGTCAGCCTGGGCCAAGAAGTCGTCAAAAGTGGGATTTTCATCAAGCGATTCAAATACTGACTTTCTTACTCCTACATTCAAATCGGCCACTGCTGCTATTAGCAATTTCTGTACAATCTGCATGGTGATGTAACAAGAACTTGCATTAAAAGAGAGTTGAAACCATTCTTCCAAGTTACTTTCAAATTCCTATCTAATGAGATTACAGGTAAAGTCAAAGCTTTATTATTACTCTAAAAACTTAAAAAGCAACAAAATAAATATTATATATATATCATATGCACTCTGTACTGAAGTCAATTTGGCAGTGTTGGAATTGACTTTAGACAATGGGATAGCTCTTTGGGTTGCTATGGAAATAAAGTGCATGACATCCTACATTTCTTATGATTGCAATTACCAAAGAGTTTTCTGGCCGATCCACATATAAAACCCACTAAAATAAAGGACATGCCAAATTAAAAAAGGTGACTACAGTACACTGGAAATTCTCGATATAAATTTATTTTTTAACTGGTTGGTGCAAATTGTTTCGACCAACATTTAAGAAATCTACAAATGATTATAGTTATAATTGTAGTAGAAAAAGGGAAGTTAGTAGGGACTGGGGCATGAAGTTAAATTATCAAAATCTAACATGTAGTTCCATAGCAATAGTCTATGGCCAAGTATTGATTAAATAATTGCTGAAACTTTTGAGTACTAATTGCAAAAAGACGAGAAGGAAATACAAATATTTTGCACAAGACTTCAATATCTTACTTGCTGTTGCAAGCCTAATACTTTTACCAATGTTGATAATGTAATAAGATGCAACTCCCAGAAAATAAAAAAAATAACAGAAACCAACCTCTTCGACAAGGCGACGTTTCTTCCTACTGCCAATCCGACTGGATCTACTCGTATATTGTGAAGATAGAGAATTCGCAACCAACCGGCAACAACAAATTGCTGCATCCTTCCGTGTGGCACTGTCTTCATCTTCCAAATATACAACCACACACTCTCTACAGAATTCTAGAAGTTCATAACCCTAAAAGCATAACAAACTAGCTTAGTTCAACAAAATGCAGTCAGCCTGGCAAAATGTCATTCTTTTGCCGTCTTATGGTATTAAGTTTGTTGTCACTTAATGCACAAAATAACCCTCAGTTAAAGAGCAATCAACCATCCTATATTTGAATAAGACGTAGGAACATAGATTGACAAGCTAAGCTCGTCACATAAAATCCATTTATATGATCTTCATATTTAACTGCAACAAATCTCAAAAATTCAACTAAAGAATATTGTGTTCATATATCTCAATAAAACTCCTCGCAAGTGATAGATATAGGCCTCCGTACAAATTCTTGACAGTTAATTCAGCTTTCTTAAACCTTGTTTCCCGTTCTGTAATTCACATACTAAGTAGATGTTATCTGCAAATAAGTTCCGGATTTAGATATGTACAGAACCATAGCAACTGAAGCTCAGTATTGTACAAATTGCTGTGCCCAATACAGTAAGGTAATCCCTCATTCTTTCAAAATAGATATGTTACAGTTTAGCCAGCTATATATTGCGGTACAGATACGAATATGGAGTACAAACCTATATAGCATAGTGAAACTTGGGGAAGGAAAGATAACCTTGAAGTTAAAATGAGCCAAGGTGCGCAAAGCAAGTTGCACAAGCGCTGCATTATTTACATCTGGTGAAGACTGAGGTGCATTGACTACTGCACCAGCTCTGGTACTGCCAGCCGAACTGAGCCTTGAAGGTGGATAAGGGGCCTTCGAGAGTACATACGAGATGGAATCCAATAGCCGCTCTTGTATAGTCGGTAGTAAAGAAGGGATACTGAAGCACATGAACAATATAGCATCAGGATTATATGATCCTGGCAATCTGTGATCCTACCTGAGGTCAACCAGACTGTAAATATTCGCCCAATGGATTAGTGGGTTGGTTTCAGGTTCCTACAATTACCTTCTTTTACGCCGGGTTCAGGTTAAACAGTCAAACCCGACCGGATCTGTGGATTTTTTATTTTGTCAAAGACAATACCTCATAGTAAGTCAGAGGGGGCAATTTAGGATAATAAAAAAGAGTTGTCAATGGGACTTAATCCCAGGCACTTGTGTTCATAGCTCAACACTTTACCATCTGGACAAGTTCAATTTATTATAAAAGGCAAAGCAATAAATAACTTTGAACTAAATTTTAAGCTAAAACAGATTGGACTGGGTTGACCCATGATCTAACACGATGTGCATGGGTTGTAAAAACTTGGCCAGCTGCCAACCTATTTTGCATCATTATTAAACAACAACAACAACAACAACAACAACAACTAAGCCTTTTGTCCCAAACAAGTTGGGGTAGGCTAGAAAGAAACCCAATAAGAGAACACATCGAAAAAAAAAAAAATAAATAAAAAAAAAAAAAATAAAAAAAAAATAAAAAAAAAAAAAAATAAATAAAAATAAAAAAAATAAAAAAATAAATAAATAAAAAAAAAAATAAAATAAAAAAATAAAATAAAAATAAAAAAAAAAAAATAAAAAATAAAAAATACTAATAGTAAGACTAGCCATACTAATAATAATACCTCTAATAATAATAGTAATAGTAGAAACCTAGACCTCGACCGTGACCTGATAGAGGGACCTACAAACCTATGACATCGCTCCTACCCCTAAGTTCCTACGTCATGGCTCCGGTACATGAATTGCTAACTTCCAAGCGCTCCTATCGATCGCCAACTCCTTGGAGACGTTCCATTCTTTAAGGTCTCTTTTCACCGCTTCTTCCCATGTCAATCTTGGTCTCCCTCTCCCCCTCCGGGTGTTCTCGAAATGATTAAGAATTCCGATACGTACCGGTGCCTCTGGAGGTCTGCGTTGGATATGTCCAAACCATCTCAAACGATGTTGGATCAACTTCTCCTCTATTGGTGCGACCCCAACCATATCTCGTATGTCATCATTTCTAATCCGATCTTTCCTCGTGTGACCGCAGATCCACCTCAACATACGCATCTCAGCTACACTCATCTTCTGGACATGTCGTCTTTTAGTAGCCCAACATTCTGCGCCATACAACATCGCAGGTCTAATCGCTGTCCTGTAGAACTTGCCTTTTAGCTTCTGCGGGACTTTCTTATCGCATAGGACGCCTGATGCTTGTCGCCATTTCACCCACCCCGCTCTTATCCTGTGACTAACATCTTCATCTATCTCGCCATCGCTCTGCAGCATCGACCCTAAATATCGAAAAGTATCTTTCGTAGGTACTACCTGCCCGTCTAGACAGACATCTCCGTCCACTGGTCGTATCCCACTAAACTCGCACCCCATATACTCCGTCTTAGTTCTACTAAGCCTAAACCCTTTGGACTCTAGAGTTCGTCTCCACAATTCCAATTTCCTATCGACCTCCGTCCTACTCTCATCGACTAACACCACATCGTCCGCAAAGAGCATACACCAAGGAATCTCTCCCTGTATATCCTTCGTGATCTCATCCATCACTAAGGCAAAAATATACGGGCTCAAAGCTGATCCCTGATGTAGTCCTATTTTAATAGGAAAGTCACTAGTTACACTATCACATGTCCTGATGCAAGTAACGGCACCATCATACATGTCTTGGATGAGGGTAACATACTTTGTGGGGACTTTCTTCTTTTCTAGTGCCCACCACATAACTTTCCTTGGCACTTTGTCGTATGCTTTCTCCAAATCAATGAAAACCATATGTAGATCCTTCTTTCGCTCCCGATATCTCTCCATCAATTGCCTTATTAGGAAGATGGCCTCCATGGTTGACCTCCCAGGCATAAAACCAAATTGGTTTTTCGAAACGTTTGTCATCCGTCTCAAACGATGTTCTATCACTCTCTCCCAAAGCTTCATTGTATGACTCATAAGCTTAATTCCTCTATAGTTTGTACAGCTTTGAGCATCCCCTTTATTCTTGAAGATTGGTACTAGAGTGCTTCTCCTCCACGCATCTGGCATCCTATTTGATCGGAAAATGCTATTGAATAGTTTGGTTAACCAAACTACAGCCACATCTCCGAGGCACCTCCATACTTCGATTGGTATGTTATCAGGTCCTAGAGCCTTACCTACTTTCATTCGTTTTAAGGCTTCTTTCACCTCGGACTCTTGAATTCTCCTAACAAAACGTCTATTGGAGTCATCAAAGGAGTCGTTCAACACAATTCCTAAGTCGTCATCCTCTCCATTGAATAACTTGTTGAAGTAATCCCTCCACCTATTATTGATCTCGTCGTCCCTCACTAAAAGCCTATCAGTCTCGTCCTTGATGCACTTCACTTGGTTTAAGTCTCTCGTCTTCCTATCTCGAAGCTTGGCTATCTTATACACGTCCTTCTCACCCTCCTTCGTACTCAGCTTCTGGTATAGATCCTCATAAGCCCGACCTCTTGCTTCGCTCACAGCTTTCTTTGCATTCTTCTTGGCCAATTTGTACTTCTGCGCATTGTCGTCGGTCTTGTCATGGTGCAAGCGTTTGTAGCATTCTTTCTTTTCTTTAATAGCTTTCTGCACTTCGTCGTTCCACCACCACGTATCTTTGGGTTCGCGGTTGCTTCCTCTAGTAACTCCAAGCACTTCCGTAGCTACCTTTTGAATGCTAGCTGACATATCTTCCCACATCTTGTTTGCTTCTTCATCTGCTTTCCACGGACCTTCTTCAATCATTCTGCCCCTAAAAGTATGAGACACGTCTCCTTTGAGCTTCCACCACTTCGTCTTCACAACTCGAGCACCTCTACCTACTCTAGAACGCAGCGAAAAGCGAAAATCAGCCACCACAAGTTTGTGTTGTGAGACGACACATTCCCCAGGTATAACCTTGCAATCCATGCAGGCTCGTCTGTCCTCTCTCCTAGCAAGAACAAAATCAATCTGAGAAAAGTGTTGGGCACTACTAAAGGTAACTAAGTGGGATTGTCTTTTTCTAAAGAAGGTATTAGCTATCATGAGGTCGTAAGCTATGGCCAAGTTCAAGAAGTCCTCACCTTCTTGGTTCCTATCGCCATACCCAAAACCCCCATGCACCCTCTCAAACCCTCCACTAGTTTCACCTACATGTCCATTGAAGTCTCCTCCGATGAAGAGCTTTTCAGTGGTTGGCACACTTCTAATCATACCATCTAAATCTTCCCAGAATTGGATTTTGATGGATTCACTTAGTCCTACTTGTGGTGCATAAGCACTAATGACGTTCAAAACTAAGTCCCCCAAAACTAGCTTCACTAGAATGATCCTATCCCCTTGTCTCCGCACGTCGACAACTCCACTCTTAAGGCTCTTGTCGATTAAGATACCTACTCCATTCCTGCCCCGTTCTTTTCCAGTGTACCACAGCTTGAAACCGGTGTTCTCCACTTCCTTTGCTTTTTGGCCCGTCCACTTTGTCTCTTGTACGCACAAGATGTTCACACGCCTCCTGATCGCCGTATCCACTAACTCTCTTAACTTTCCTGTTAGAGACCCTACATTCCAACTACCTAAACGAATCCTACTCTCACTGACTATCTTCCTTGCCCCCCGCACCCGTCGTGAAAAGTGCGAAGACCCTTGCTTACTTGCCACTACATCCGGGCGCTGATGTAGCGCGCCACTAAGGGAGTGACGATCCGGCCCTTGCTCACTTATCACCTTATCCGGGTTCCGATAAGGCGCGCCACTAAAGGGGTGGTGACCCGGCCCTTGCTCATTTATCATCTCATCCGGGTTCCGATAAGACGCGTCGCTAAGAGGGTTACGCCCCAACGAAAAGTAATTGGGTTTCATTTCCATAGAGATGACTGGGATTTTTACGTTGGCTCGCCTAGCCTATCACAACCCTCCTCCTTTTACCCGGGCTTGGGACCGGGCTATACTAAACAATGCAACCAAAGCTTAGTATAGGCGGAGTTTGCATCATTATTAAACGCTAGTAATAAATAACCCTAAAACTACATTTTAAGCTAAATAACTCTAGCATCATTATGATCAGACGTGATGCGTACAGGTCAAGAAATCTTGGTCAATAGTCAACCTATTTTTGCTTTAATAACAACAACATATCCTGGACTGACCAGAATTTTTGCACCCCTTATGACAAAGCCAGCCAAAACTGAGTATTCACCTGTCTAAATCATTTTTTTTCTTCAACTCTTGTTCTTTGTGTTTGTTCAGGCATTTTGTAGTGTACTCAGAGCTAAGACACCAAATTTCATCATAACATTCAACAAACAATAAGCTGCAACAATCCTGACCAGCGCAATACCAAACTTGCACCCTTGCAGTCACTTCAGTACCAGTATGGACAGATACAGTGCCCAATAAAAAGGGTGTTTTAATGGACGCAACAAAATGGTACCTGAGTGAAATCTGCTCAAGAGCTACAACAAGAACATCGGAGAGGCCAGCACCAAACATGCAATCTAGTAGACCACGGACATGAGGCTCCATTGCAGGGCCCATTGCTTTCGCAAAATTCCCAACACATGCGATGGCCTCTTGCGATGGCCGCCCTCTTCGGGGGGCAATCTACAAATATGAGTGATGAATTAGCCATGAAAATGGTCATATCCCATTGGAAAACTATAATGAACTTGGTTTCATGCTATAATTGTATACACTATACAGTCCTAGACTACAATTGAACAAGAATAGCAAAACCAAATTTGAAACAGACAAAACAGCCAGAGCAAGAAAGCAAGAAAAAACAGAGAGAGAAAGAGAGAGAGACGGACAGCTTCACGGAGATAATTGGTAATAGTGGGCAAGTAAGGTACGAGCTCACCACCAAGAGCACCAGCCATCTCTCCAAGAGCAGTAAAGCCACTTGCTCGTTCATCCCGGGTTCGCAAGACCGCAAGTATATGGTCCATGCAAATCTGTTATTTGACAATCAGACTAATTCTATTGCAGTTGAACAAAACATCACACAATCTAATTCCAAATTCTGATAAGAAAGCATCGAGAATTATGGTTTACAACATTAGCAGTGGAGGGGCATAATTAATCAAATCCTGTTATAAACAGTGACCAAAACAGAGGTTGCTAAGGTTGCACAGTTAAGAGCATTTTTAATATTCTTTTGAATAAGTTATCTGGGAAGTTCAAGAATTAAATATACATTAGGTTACATGAGCTCTCGAGCGTCCTCATGTACGCAATAATAACACGAAATGCAAAAATGAATAATATATACATTAACATCGGACCATTGTTAAATAAAACTTTGAGCAGATAAGAACTTAAAGTGGAACACCACGATGATGGCCAGACAGTTATAATCCTATAAGAATTAATATTGATAAACGCGGAACATAAGATGAGGACAGGCATCTTCAGGCTTCTATCCGCACCTATCAGATTTGAACACTATTTTGAACATTAGTAATAAAACATTACCTTCAAGTAGTTAGTTACAAAGCGGTCCCGCAAGAAATGAGCAATCCGAGGAAGCAAAGCAGTAATGCTGAGGCGAACAAGGCGGTCTTTGTGATCAAGGTACTTCAGTACAATGTCAGCCACTTCTCTATATCTTGACATCATAAACTCTCCAGTATTCCTATACAAAACTTTTGTTCTTTAAAAGCGTAACAAATAAGCAGCAAATTGAGCAGAAGGTACTTTCCTGCTGGACAAATATCTTATGGAACATCTTTAAGTGGGTTGTTTAGTGCAAATTATTTGTTTTCTAATGCTGCTTACAAGACGCAAAACAAGTTATAAATTTGTTCTGCATTATGCCGGCAATTTTTTTAAAATTGTTAGGCCTTGTGCCCTATATCCAGTAATTGGCAATTTGCTTCAGAAATGCATCACCTCAGTAGCTCTCCAACAGCGAGAAGTGAGCCATGAATGCTAGGCACAGAAGCATTCTTTCCGAGACCTAGTTGTGCTGCCTCACACATGCGATAGTACCTAAGGAGAGTCATGTGTAAAGATTTTGTAATATATGCTCAATTCTAAAAAGAAAATTAATTTAAGTAATTAACAAATGGTATTCCAGCCCATGCTCGTGACTTGGTCACATATGGGCAGACAGAGAGGAAAGGAACGACACAATGTTTCTCACATTTGAAAACAAGATCATCTGGGTGCAGTGGTGGCATTATTAATCAGTGTGCACGCACAGATGGTTGCATAAGGGCCTAAGTTGAAATAGTAATACAATAATAGAAAGCTACAGTAGAAAGATGAAAGGGAGGTATAGAACAGCAAGATATACTTGCAGTTGAGCAAGAGATGTGTCATGAGAAATAGAAATTGGAAATAGTAAAGTAGAAGGCAGAAGAAGATACCACTGAACTCGCCAGCGAGTCTCGCGCTTCTCGATGACATGCAGACAGGCACGGAGAGCCTCAACGGCACGTTCACGCACATGGAGCTCAGGGTCGCGCAAGGGGACCCATATGGCATCGACAAATTCAGGAACATGCACATTAAATACTGTAGAGGCATTCTCTGCCATTTCCTGTGTTAGATGGAGCAGCAAAGCAGGATGAGCATTGAAGAAAAGATATGAGGGGGGGAGTGGTTGAGGAGAAGATGTTAGATAGTTACTGACTTTTAAGATGAGAACGGCAGCAAAGCGGCGGTACTCAACTCGTTCAGGAGCTTTTAGCCAGTCCAAAGCATTCTTGATCTAAGAAATGAGAATTGAGAATATAATATGAGTTGTGAGTTGTGAGAGGAAGAGAAATAGAAAAAAGAGAAAGAAAGGTAACCTGACGCTCGACTTGATCAGCAGTCATGGCGCCACCAGCTCGGGCGAGGTGGCCGAGGACGGAGCTGGCGAGGACGAGTAAGTTGGGTTCGCGCTTGGTTTCAAAAAGGAAGCGGAGAAAAGAGGAGAATTTGGAGACTTTGGAGGCATTCTCGCCATAGGGGACGTCGATGAGAGCATCGATGGTGCGGAGAGCGAGGAAATGATGAGGGGAATCAGAAGAATCGAGGAGGGAGAAAATTTGGTCATAGAGGAGATCCATGAAGCGGGAGAAGGCGTCGGCGGTGAGCTCGCGGGACTCCTCGTCGACGAGCTTGCGGAGAGAAGAGGCGAGGAGGTCGGGAGGAGAGGAGAGAAAAGAAGAGAGGATGAATTTCTGGTCGAAATGAGGAGGGGGATTAGAATGGGGATGGGGATGCCTCTTTGAGCCCAAGTCAGGAGTGGGAGTGGGAGTGGGAGGAGTGGGAGTAATAGGAGGAGGAGCAGAAGAAGAAGAAGCAGAAGAAGCAGCAGCAGCAGCATTAGCAGCAGGATGCTGAAGAAGAGTGGGAACTGCATCCTCTGGATGGCCATCCATGGATGGTTTTCGATCTCAGCCGTCTGATTTAATCTCAATGGCTATAAATGCCCCGTGCATGATACCTGGATTGATAGGCCCGAAAAGATCTAACCGTTGAGATTAAATCGGACGGCTCGGATCGAAAGACGTCCACTGGATGGTTGAATATAACCAGAAGAGTGAGGCCTGAAGCCTTCATTATTAACTAACTATTAATTAACTAGGGGCCGGCAAGGGCTTCAGGGATTGCCGAAGAGCGAGCAAAATTGAAGAGGGGAAGTTTAGTTTGATCCGAGAAAGAGATGAACGCCACCAAAATTGATTCCAGATCGCACAAGACCGAGCAGGACCCCGGCGACGCAACCACAACCGGACGCCATCGGGAACGCTTCGCAATGCTAACAATATAATTATTATTTATTTATATTTATTTCCAATATGGGTTGCCAGCCCAATTCTAAATCCAATCGGCCCAGTCTTTCTACTTGATATCTGAAGCGATATATATTATTTATTCCACGTTCCCTTTTTATCCCTTGTCACCAAAAAGAGCACCTAATAGGGCCCAATGTCATTTTTTATTCAATTTTTTTTTTTTAATGACTCCATTTGACAATGATCCTCTTGCAATTTCTATAAATTAATAAAAACTTTAATAAGAACTAAGCAAATATATATATTGTTTTGGGCACACAAGCCACAAGGACATTCATATCCAACATACTTCCCTTTTCAAAATTATTCAACAAAAATCACAGCTTATATAAAATATCACAATTAAAATTACGTACAAAACATTTGCACACTAACTGCTCACAACCAAGCATAGGTACCGTATCACCACAAGAAAACCAATCAAGAAGAGCTTTCTAATGCATGCATGTACAGCGGTAATGCTTTTGCACCTTTATACAAGAAAAGCAGACAAGTAAAATACTTAATACAAAATCAACATTACATCTCGCCATCAATTTTTCTATCATCTTCACCATTTCAATTTGGCATAACCACTAGTATATATACATCTCAACTTCGGCAGTTCCCACATTTACAATTCACGACCAAAAAAAAACCAAAGAGTTACAACAACTACAAAGCCATTAGAATTTAAAAGCCTCTACTTTTCAAACGTACAAACTGTAAATAAATTACAAAATCTTTATTCTTCCAAGGCCATCAAAACACTTAACAAACTATAGCATATGCTAACAAAGAATTTCTTTCATCTTCCCAAAATACCAGGAAAAAAAACAATTAGCATGAACAGCACAACAAGCCACCGAACACAGGCTTTGGTTTTAAAAATGTTACAGCCCATGCGTCCCATTTGAAACAGAATAGTGAGCCATGAAATTCCCAAAAGTTATCCAGTTTCACAACATGGGCCCCTCCTTACCGAATTGGGTGGTATTGACCTGACACACGCTTTGGCGGAAGCTTACGGAGAATGAAAAGGACAAGCGCCATTGGAATTACTTCGGTCAACTACAGTAAAAATAAACTTAACAACATTCCTTTCCACTGTACAAGAAAATAACGTGATTGAGAATTATACATACCATATAATAGAAAAGGTCGAGAATAGGGTGATCCATAACCTCTAAAGTTAAATCTGGATCAAATGCTGATATTAGCCTCTGCACAAAAAAATAGCATACATAAGAAATCATGAATATCAAAAACCAAAATTTTACAGTCAGTTTTTACTCTGCCTCTTTTCTTTAGAACTTGTTTTTATTTTCAACAAAAAAATACCAACCAAAAGATGTGAAATTATTATCTATTTCCATTTCTATTAAAAATAATGGGGCATAACTAATAATTTGAATGTCGATCCCTCTTCCTATTTCTTCTGATTTGGCCCAGACAATTACTTAATTTTGTTGGTTACACAGGTGCCTGATAATACGTTAAACATTGGTTGATTCTACATCGACAAGGTCCTGTTCAGAGAGGACTGCCAAGGGGGTAACAAGGCAACATTGAGTGTAAAGATTTCGCAAATTAACAGACGAAGGTCAGACACCCTATTGCTATGAACCATTAAATTAAATCTCAAAAAAGTTGGTCCATCTGCCAAAGGCTCCAATTAAATTCATGCATGAACCAACAGCAACTTTGGTTTTTTTCAGTAAATTGGAGGGGCGAGGAGTGTCAGTGATACATCATACATGAGTAATTCCTCTTATGCGTACTCTTGTACAGTTGTACTAATTTCAAGGTTTTGAAGCACCAAGCTATTAATTGTTTCCAGTTGAAGCTGAAAATAAATAAACTCACCCCAAGGCATCTAACTAAGAAGCAAGTAAAGCATATTCCAGTAACCCATCCAACCTGATACAATTTTTAGATATTAGCTATCTTACTTTATAGAAGTTGGAATTGAGTTTGTCTTGTGTCTTGTGAAAAAAAATAATGATTACATGAAGTCAACAGAGTGACCTAACCTCACGAAGTTTCTTCCGACGGCCTTTCGATTCAATTGGGAATCGTCTTAGCAAATTGAACAACCTATTTAGAGATAGCACGGCTCTTATAAAATGAACAAAAATATTTCAGGAAAATTTCAAAAATAAAAGAGTCATCTCACCTTCCTCCATAGAACACAAAACCGAGTACTGCCAAGAGAGAAACCGCTACAGAAGAAAAAACATGTGACATTATTGCTGGGTAAAAGATGATTAAAATGGAATCAATCAAGTTGTGTAGTCAGCATTTGTAGGCCATTGGTCAAAAATGTAAACCTGCATGATATAGCAAAACATACAAAAAGAAATGGTAGAAGGAATCACCTGCAATGAAGATTTTTCCAACAAGCTCAATTATAGAATTGTCATCTATGGAGAGGTACACCCAAATACCTACCTGAAAAAATACAGATTGAGGCCGAATTCCCTTGGTAGGCTATAGAAAATAGATAGCATTAAAGGAAAATACAAAGAGCAGTGATGAAAAGAAAGAAACCTGGATAGCATAAATGACAGCATTGACAGAAAGGTAGGCAGTGCGTAGCTTGTCAGTTTGAACAGTGGCGGTCTGGGCATTAGAAAGAAAGCAGTTTATGGTTTGTTGTCAGTTGTCAGTATATAAGGTGAGATATGTGAAGTGGGAGAAGTTGAGACTTACGACATTAGCCTGGTAATAAATCTCAGCCCAGAAGAGCACAAGGAGGGTATAGGTTGAGAAGAACAAAAGGCCAGGAAGATCTAGGAGGACTAAAGTGAAGACCTGGGAGGCACAAGAACAGAAAGGAAGCACGACAAACAAAGAAGCTGATGAATGATATTGATGAGAGAATGAGAGAGATTGCTTACTTTAGTGTGGAAAAGAAACACTTGAGTGTGGAATCCAAATACAAGGGCACGAACAGCATTTACAATGAAGTTCATGAGATGAAAGAGCTTTTGCGTAGTCCAACCGAATTCTGGCACTCGGCGTTGGATTCTGATTAATTGGATCTGCATGCAATTGCAATTAAAAAGAAAGAAGGAGAGAAAGAAAGAAAACCCAACAAATTATTAAGGAATTACGAGAGCCAAGGCGGAGACGAGCGCATAGGAGGCGCAGAGCAAGAAGAAGACGGCGTCCTGCCACTGCGCCGACGAGTTTATGTCGCTCCACCAATCTGACAACGACACCGAGGCGGCACCCAGCACCAACACCCAGCTCTCCTCTTCCATCTTCCTTCCTCAGCTCTCTCCAAGAGGACAGCAAAGCAGGCAAGGGCAAAACGGACTTTCACACACAATCAGAGAAGAGAAGACCTATCAAATCAAATTCCATCTCCTGAACCTGGCCTACCACACTCCCCCCACTGACTCTTGGGACCCAGTCACCACCACGCCATACCATCCAAATTCCATTCGCCTTCATTATTACTATTTTTCCGATTTGTTTTGACTTTTGACTTTTCACCTCGTGAGGTGTTCAGTGTTCTGGTGTTGATGCTGATACGTTGCCAGAATCAGATATGTTGCAAGTAAATGAAGAATAAAATAAATGATAACCACATGCAAATGCATAATTAATAACTTAATAACTATAACTAGAAAAAGGAAAACTCCTATCTGCTTCCATAACAAAAATAATTATGTTACTCTTACATTACATAGTTTATTGTTTATTATTATCATCACATGATCCTTTGACAAAGCAAATTAATACGGCCCAAAACGAGAAATGTCTGCAGCGGCCCACCTATTAGATAGCCATCGGGATTCGGGACAAACTTAGGCATTCCACCAAAGCTTATAATAGTAAATGGAAATTGATTACTATCCTGCATTTTTACCATCCCTGTCATCGCTAAATATAAAGTGAATATATAGACGATCTAAGTGAACACATACAAATGAATAAGTTCAACGAAAATAAGTTGAATATGTATGTAAACTTCTGAACAAGTGATGACAACACTTATTTGTTTGTAAGTGTTCACTTAGATCGTCTATATGAACACACATAATCACTTTGGGTGTGTTTGGATGAGCCGGGAATAGAAAATAGGAATAAGAAATTTCGGTTTGCGTGCTTATTCTTATTCCTTATTCTTATACCATGGTTTTGTTAGTATAGGAATAAGGGCCCTTATTTCTTATTCTTGTGTTGTTTGGGTTGTACAAGAATAAAAATAAGCACGTAAACCAAAATTCCTTATTCCTATTCCCTATTCCCGATCTTTCCAAACACACACTTTGTATTTAGCGATGGCTGAGATGATATATTTGCCGATGGCACTTATAATTTCCGATAGTAAATCTAATATCTACAGTAGTATTAATTAAAATCCGTGCATGTCGATGACCGTTTTTTTGTCCGAAGCACGATACGGCAATCACAGTTGTCCGCTTCGTTTTCGCAATTAGATTTGCTCGCTTAAAAAATTTCAACAAGTTCCGTTCTCTCTTTTTCCTCTTTCTTTCCAACATCACACAATCACGCCGCCGAACATCTCAAATCTCAATTGTCCTCTCTCCCAAACCCCTTCTCTCCTCTGACCGGCCGCCGAACATCGAATCCTGCCTCACCTCACACGTCTCCGCACTGTAAATTGTCGACCCTATCACACCCCCAAATCTCACCGCCTCTTCTTTACCACCAAATCCACGGCACCTCAAACCCCTTGATAGATCTTCTGTCAAATCAACCAATCATAGACTGCCGCCGGGGGTTTTCTCCGGTAAGGTACGTGCGGCAGATCTCTAACAGTGAGCATAGCGCCAGGGGCGGATCCAGGATTTAAAGATGGAGTAGGCCAAGGTTTGAAGGACTGACCTTAGTTGGTTTGTGATAGTCCATTCATTTTTTTCCGAGAATACCAGCAATCAATATAGCAACTATTCCAGCCTTTCCAGGACAAATACCGCTAGAAAAAAAAATACGGAAAAATATTAAGTTATTTACTAATTATCATCCCATAATTTATTATAAAAAATTATAAGAAGTACACAACACAAATCTTGATTAGCATGCCTTCGTTATATCAAAATCCAAAAACTTCATGTCTCCATCCTAATATCACAATTAACAGTAACAGTAGAAAAAATATATATGAAGAATTAAATAAACAATAAAAATACTTACAAATTAGTAAATGACAGCCCTGTGCGGATCCAAATCCTATGTAGCGCTACAAAATGTGTAGCGCACAACACGACAAAACCCCATCCGGTTACCTTCTTTCTTTCACTTTTTTCCATTTCTATTGTATTTCTTGGACATAGAGAAGGCAACACAATAGACATGGTGCACCATTGATTGTACACTGTACACGTTATGTAATTTGAATATTACTAATTTACTATTAAATAAGATGCAATAATTAATAAATCAAAATAAATTTAACTCATTATTTTAATATGTGTTATTTTACTTTTTGTTTTGATACGTATTTTAATATTTTTTGTAATTAGATATATGTGAATGTCAATTTACATAAAAGACTAGGGGCACATTGATCCATATTTGCAAAATACCATTAGTTATGTCAAAATAAAACTTTTCGTCATTATATATTTGAACAAAATACATGAAACACAAACATATCTAAAAGATTTCATTCTATGTGACCTTACAATTAAAACAAAATATGACATAATTAAATAATTCATATAAAGACAATCATGTCTTAGCTAACAATTTAAAGACAGAGGCGGAATCAGGATTATAAGATAGGGTAGGCTGAATAATCGACGTCCGACTTTAATTCTGCTTTTGTTACTTGGATTTCAATATTAAAGTAGGCCAGACATAAAATATCTAGTTTAGCACGATATTTTTAACATTTTACACTGATATTTTTTTTCTCGACGTAGGCCAGGCCTATGCCCGCCACCCCTTAGATCTGCTCCTATTTAAAGATAAACATATAGTCATATATAATAAATGATAAAAATATAAATAAATAAATTTATTACGAATTCATGGATAGAGGGAATGTGCCCTTAATATTTTATATAAATTGACATTTACATATATCTAATTAAAAAAATATTAAAATACGTATCAAAATAAATAGTAAAATAGCACATATTCAATTAATGAGTTATTTTTTTAGTTATTAATTATTGCATCTTATTTAATAGTAAATTAGTAATATTCAAATTACATAACGTGTACAGTGTACAATCAACGGCACCAGGTCTATTGTGTTACCTTCTTTACGTCCAAAAAAATACAATAAAAATGGGAAAAAAAATAAAGGAAAAAAAGTAACCGGATGGAAATTGTCGTGTTGTGCGCTGCACATTCTCCAGCGCTACACAGGATTTGGATTCGCCCTGTGCACATGGAATCTAGCTTTTATAGATCATTATCGAATATTTAACGTGCAACCACCAAATCAACCTCGGAAAATCTCAAACGAAAGTTTTATATATTATTAGTTCAGTACCGCTGTCTGCTGATAGCATGCATATGTGTCCTTTCTGTTTTATCATATGACGTAATATTCATTATTATAACACGGAAGTAATTTTAATTGCATGTGCTGTTGCAATGGTATGCATGCACACATAACACCCGTATCTGATCTTCTTAATTAATCAGGAGAAAATTAGTAAACGTATCATTCAATGCGTGAACAAATAAAAACCCAAGAATATACATACTTCCACAAAAATTGAAAATCAACACATTAACATGAGAAACATAATTTAATAACTACCAATTGACATCTAGATACATATTAAATAGATGAACGGTATAAAAGGTGGGTACGTACATGCTAGATCTAAAGGTGGATACAACCTTGAATCCGTACATTTATAAGTAATTACTGATTACTGAATAATCTAGCTTAAAGACTCCATGTAGTGTCATTTCACAATTTTATATATAGTAATATTTAGCAAGCCATAAATTTTGAATCTGTACATTTACATATATATATAAAGTCGATCGAGATCAACGATATTACTTACTTATTTTTACCATATGTACGTGATATATATATTGTCTTTATTTACTTTGATTTCTTTATTTTTATTTTGTTGTATTTTATAAACACCTGGTTTAAGAGGAAAAAATAGGGTCGCTGCCCATGCACATTAATATTCATGAATTAAAAAGTTAATTAGAGATGGAATTTTGGTTAGATGACTGTTTAATTCTGTTTTAGTTGTACCATATTACGATCGAGAAAGTCGTGAAAGGCAATTAATATCGTAGTTCCACACCATATATACAGTTTAAAACTCGAAAGAGTACACATTTTGATAAATGCACATGCGTGTTAGGTTAGGGGAGGTTTGGAGAGAGAGAGGTGAACAAAGAAAACAGCTTGTAGGCTTGGAACCATTATTGCGCAGTACTGATGCCCCCAGATCAACCTATCTTGGATTGAATTATCATCAGTCATATCATATCTGATGCGTGTGTTAAACTAATATGATCGGGATACCTGGTGGAGGTAGGGTTGTCTCTCTTTCTCCATTTGTTTTGTGATCCTTCGCCACCAAATCACTTTTGTAAGGCGAGATATATACTATGTTTTGCCTAACAATGGTAAATCAAGGAAAGAGAACCAGCTTTTTGTCTAGTGACAAAGAGTAATGCACTTTGACTTTTTGAGTGAAAGGTCGCAGGTTCGAAATCCGGCTTGGAGGGAGGGGGGTCTTTCATAGACATTTAATTTAAAAATAAGTTGGGTGGTTTAGACCTCCAATTTATCTTAAAAAATTGGTAAATCAAGGAAAATTGATCTGATAATAAAGTCAATAATTCACTCAGCCCTGTGATTTAGATCAGAAACGGATTTTATAATATTTAAAATAAAATTGGGTGATTTATATCTTCCAACTTATTTTAAAATTTAAATATTCTAAAATAATTTCGAATCCATAACTTAATTTCAATTAAGACGCATTGCATTTTCTTAATAACTCAATGACCGGTTTTGATCATATAAGAATTATATTTTTTTATTCACGTTTTCCTTTTCCATATTAACATATATGTAGTTTTAAATCAGTATATAATTTATTGGTGTTTGATCCGATCAAATTCATTTGTCATGAATGGTGACCTATATGGCAACATAAATAAAAGAAAATTCTTATAGTAGCAATTTTTTTCTTTTTTTGGGTTTGGCTGTGTTTTGTGAGAAGCAAGTGTAATTTGCTATAGCAAGCGTATTAGAAATGTTGGCAATTCGTCTCTAAAGCAAATCAAGATGCCATATGACATGCAACTTCTTCATGAATTTTTCAATGTTATATGGAGTTTTTAGACAATATTGGGAGAACAGTTTATATCTAAATCTGAAATAATCGCTCACAATATAAATACATTAATTTATGAGATTTAAAGATTTATTAAACTTAGACAATACTCAATCCATATAGAATCTTGTCTACATTGTATATCGAGCAATGAATATCACTATTATCAAATTCAACTATTCAAGTTATTTTTAACTGTTATTTTCTTCAAATTATGAGTTGCGTTGAAAGATCAATTAAGCAATTTTTTTATCATACAAAAGAATGATAAAAAAAAGTAGTAATACCAAATTACCATCAGTCACGTATTTCCGTACATATCTTTTTTTTTCCCAGAAATGCCCCAAAACTGAACTGTAGTAGGGGTCTAGAGCCAAACTACGCTGAAATAAAAAGAAGAAGAATATAGGGCCGTTTGGATAGCTTAAGAATATGAAGAATTTTTTATTCTTAGACATAAATATTGAAAAATATATAATTTTATAAAGAGTTTGGATTGTTTATAATAAATTTATGTCTAAAAATAAAAAAAATTTCAAATTCCCACTTGATCCAAACTGCCTCTATATAAAAAAGGCAAAATTGGGCTCATACCCCTCAAATCTTTCGTAATTAGATATTTACCCCTCAAATCTTTGAAATTGGCCTCATACCCCTCAATTCATGATAGAACTAGATACATACCCTTCTCAGCAATTCTAATTAATTTATGAATGTACAAAACTATTTTTTATATTTTATGACGAAATTACCCCTGTCCAAACTGCTCTCCCCTATCAACCGACCTTTCATCTTCTCGCTAATTTTTATCTCGTCTCAAAAAATATGATTTTTCCATTATGAACCATAGGCGCTTTTTTTGATAAAATTTCCTTCATGTTGGCTACATGTTGTTGCCATCTCTATTTATTTTTCATGGTAATCTCCTTGTCTTTTCTTAGATGACAGAAATTACAATTTGAGTATTGGCGTTAATGGATGTGTCAGCGATATTACACTTGTGAAGCAAATCAATTGAAAAAGCAATATGTATAGCAAAATTATGATCGCTGAAACCAAGCAATACCCAACCAGTCATTCAATGTCAATTTGAACTTATCTGCCTCCTTCCTATCTGATTTTGACAATACCAAAACATCATCTGCGCTATGCAAGTCCCTTTTTAAACACCCTACTTATCTGATTTTTATACAAGTATGTTTGCGGCTAGAGTCATGAATATTAAAGGGAGTTAAAATCAATCTGACGGTCTACTTGAAAGAAAAGCTTCAAAACAGATGCGCTATTAGAAGGGCGGAAAACTAGTCATTCAACCCTCACATCGGTACTGTACCAACCTTCCCTTTACTGTATCAACCCTCTGGTGGTCCTATTAAACAAACTCTCCTGCAATCAATTGAATCACAGGATTGTAATTTTCTCACTTTTCTGGTTCTAAAGAATCTAGCTGTACATAAATCCATCTTGAAGCACTATGCGGTACCAATACTTTTGTCAATTGGACCAGTACTGAGGTAGTCCAACCAAACCAAATTCCCTCATAGCAAGCTGACCCTAGAATCTTCTTCCCCACTCATTCAAGATGCTAACAGATCTGGTCTCATAGTCTGTCGTGGCCAAAATCGCTGGGCTTAAAAAAATAATTATATCTTTTGTATCTTGGGCAAGGGCAATTTCGTCATAAAATATAAAAATCAGATTTTTACATTCAAAAATTAATTAAAATTGCCGAGGAGGGTATGTATCTAGTTCAATCATGAATTGAGGGGTATGAGGCTAATTTCAAAGATTTGAAGGGTAAATATCTAATTAAGAAAGATTTGAAGGGTATGGGCTCAATTTTGCCTAAAAAAAACATTGTTGCGAGGATTTTGAGGATTGAGATGAAAGATAAATATATTGCCTCAAACAAAAGATAAATAGAAACTTTGTTCATAAATCTAAAGTACTGCTGCTGCATTTGGTTAATTAACACTAAACATTTTAAACGTTTTTAGTTATTAAATTTTGATATTAAGCATTAATTAATAACAGAATGTCTAATGGTTTTGATCGACATCATTATGTTTTGCTTTTAATAAAAGTACTACATCTGGTTAATTAACTAATGATGAGGATTCATGCATGTATATTTACTTTTCAAACAATGATTACGCGCTCTATTTTTGTGTTTAATGTTATGTATATGTTACATATATGCATGCATGCATGCCAAAAAGAAACATCGCATTTCGACTCTAATTTTTATTTTAATTGTTATAAGCCAAAGATTTCGAATATGTATTTCATGTCAGTAAACTCTTACTGATTTTTGGGTGTTATATCAACATAACAATTTTTTTTTAAAGTATCTCGTAGACAAATCAGCACATATCACATCTAACAATTCATTTTTGATATTTGAAATTTTAAATTTATAAGTTAACAAAATTTAATTATTTTAATGTCCAAAATAACAATATCGTAATTAGAGAAGCATATATGATGCTAAAGTAAAGTACCACGTTTCTGTTTTAAAACAAAATCGAAGAAAAACGTATTGCTTAGAAAAAGTCAATGATTTAAACATACTATGAGAATGGGAAATTAGATATTTGTTTGCGCTCAAGTAAACGAAAGAGAATAAAAATGATAGAAAGTGTCAGCGTTAACTAAGAATATACAATGATTGAGTGCATCTCTGTTTTTATAATTAAACATAAACATAAATATGACTTAAGCGAAGATCTTAAAAGAACTTTCTACTTTTTTTAAAAAAAAAAAACTTTCCGGAAAAAGATGAAGCGATTAAATGCATATCAAAGTCAATTCTCCAATACTAAAGAAACAAAAAAGGAAAAGAATGCACAGCACAGCTGCTAGATGCCTAGATGTAGTCATAGTCATGTAGATGATCTGTCCCAAGAAAAGCGGTAGAAGCGCCACGTGTCCTATGTAATTGATTTCCGTGGTAAATTTGTCATCGTTAGATTTTAGATTTATTACCTTCTTTTCTTTTGTCTCTCCCATCTGGCCATCTCCAGTCTCCAAATCTCCAAGTCTCCGTAAATAAAGTAAAAAGTAAAAAATAAAGAAAGGCTCTCGTGTCTTTCTGTCTGTCTTCGATCCTTCGATCCTTCTTTGTTGCCATATTTAATGCGTCCTCTTAAATTTTCTAATAAAAAACCAAACGAAACTATCTCACTCGCGCTCAAATCTCTTACACATCCATCATCAACGGACGGGACCAAATTAGACTCGGTTTCTTCCTCTTTTCTTCTCTGTTGCTCTCTCTCTTTCTCTAGCTCAAACGTAACATAAAGCTAAGAAGCCAATGTCCTTGATTCAATCCAATTTCCCAATTCTCTGACACGACTAAATGTTAATGGCCTTTTCTCTGTTGTCAAACAGATCATATAATTATAATGCGCCAACACCATTGATCAACCTCGCCTTCTTGTTCCTGCTCTGTTTCTTTCTCACGACACATGCACATGCACATGCACATCCCTCCTCCTTCTCTTCCACAACACCAACACCAACACCCGACAACTGCCAAGACTTTTTCTCTCTCGCCGACCCCAAATCGAGGTGTGCATTCCTCCAGTCGCACGCCTCGTGTGTTCCTCTCGGTTTCGTCGACTACCTCCAACTCTTCTACTGCGAGTTGGCCGACATCAGGCCTCTCCTCGGCTACTTGCTCTTCCTCCTATGCCTCGCAATCCTATTCTATCTCCTCGGCAACACTGCTTCCCACTACTTTTGCTCCTCGCTGGACAACCTCTCCAAGGTGTTGAAGCTCTCTCCTGCCATGGCCGGGGTCACGCTCCTCTCTCTAGGAAATGGGGCCCCTGATTTGTTTTCCAGCATCGTTTCCTTCATGGCCGGACCCGGGGTAGGAGGGGTGGGGCTCAGCAGCGTCCTTGGCGGGGCCCTCTTTGTCACCACCGTGGTGGTCGGCGTCATCGGCCTTAGAGGCTCACGCACCGTGTCCGTGTCCATAGACCGACAGAGTTTCATCAGAGACGTCCTGCTTCTAATTTTGGCGTTCTGTTCCGTCCTCACAATTTTGGTGTATAAAAAGATTTCCATCTGGGGCTCACTTTCGTTTCTCTCTATTTACATCGCCTACGTCTTGCTCGTCTGCACCTCCCACTTTTGTACTGCCACGACGTCTCAACTGGAGGCTCCGTTGCTGCCCAGCTCTACTTCCCAAGTTCAAATCACGGTAAAGGAAGCCGATTGTATCGAGCTCTTCTCTAATTCGGCACATCGGAGCAGACTTGAGATGTTCTGGCACATACTGGAGCTGCCTCTGTCTCTGCCAAGGCGCCTCACCATTCCGGACATAACAGAGACGAGGTGGCACAAGCCAGTCGCGGTTCTCTCGGTGCTCTTTGCCCCAATTTTCCTCTCCGTTATCTGGAACTCGCAATATGAAGAAACCGGGTCGACAAATGCGCTCACGATTTACATAATTGGCATTGTAATTGGATTACTTTTGTGCATAATTGCACTGAAGACGACCTGCGAGTCGAACCCGCCGAAAAGGGCGGCCTTACCGTGGCTAATGGGGGGTTTCCTGATGAGTGTAGTATGGACGTATTTAGTCGCGAGAGAATTACTGGCTCTGCTGGTTTCTCTGGGCTACATGCTCGGCATAAGCCCGTCGATTTTGGGAATGACGGTTCTTGCATGGGGGAACTCCCTGGGCGATTTAATCTCGAACGTGGCAATGGCGTCGAAAGGAGGCAGAGACGGGGTGCAGATAGCGGTGTCGGGCTGCTATGCGGGGCCTCTCTTCAATACGGTGGTGGGGCTGGGGCTGTCGTTCACAGTTGCGGCGTGGAGGGAATACCCAGAAGCGTACGAGATAACATCGGACTCGGCGCTGTTTGAGACTCTGTTTTTCCTGATGCTGGGACTGGTGTGGGCTCTTTTGGTGCTGCCCAGAAGAGCCATGAAGCTTGATAAGCTGCTGGGTGTTGGCTTATTGGCCATCTATCTCTCTTTTTTCTTCTTCAGGCTTTTCCATCTTTAGGGCTACAAATTTATTTAATTAGCTGTTCTTGTTCATTTACAAATCCTGTACAGTATTTTTCTTTTCTTTTTTTCTCTTTTTTTCCTTTTCCGTTCACGGATCAATGTTGCTAATGCAAATACAATTTAATTTAATGGAGATTAAGGGGAAACAAAAGAGAAGAAAGTTGTTAATTTCTACAAATCCAATAATTTGTAATTTTGTTTTCTTTTCATTTTTCCATATTTTGGAGGTCTTAGAGAAGAAAATCGTTAATGCCTTTTAAGTGCATCGATTAATAATGCGAGAACTCAATGTGTGATTATCGTTTTCTTCTCAAACAAAAAGAAAAAACAAAAAAGTGTGATTATTTATTTTTATAGTTCTCCTTCTCGATATGTTGCACTTGCACACTTGCACCGAGTGAAAAGTACATTTTTAGCTGCTCACTTGCTATTGGTTAAGTTATTCTATCCATAAATTTAATTTTGTTTTTACTTTCCTTTTTCGTTAAGCTATATTTTGGTCTGTTTGTACTTTCCTGTTTTGTAAGAGTCCGAAAAAAGATGAAACTTACAAACAAAAAGGAAGGGAAACATTAATTGATTAACTTTAAATTAAACAAATTTGTAAATATCCTGAATCATATAGTTCTCATGGATTATTATATTGTGTTGTGTTATAAATTATTTAAGTGTTCAATTTTGATTTGATTCCTTAAAGACCAAGAAATAGGGGTGGACTTAAAAAGTTAAAAAGACCAGTAGGTCAAGTCAAAATTATGTAGAGGATAGGAATGAGACGCAACACGACTCCAGGGACCCTTTTCAAACGGGAGAAGATCACAGATCAGAGATGCAACTTGAAAAGAAAAATAAAGATAAAAAACCGACATGCCCACAAGGCTACAACGCGGTTTTACAATTTATACGTGCTACTTCATGTTAACATTTCACAAGATTAAGAAGCAATTCAGATTCATGCAAACTTCATCTTCATCATCCTTTTGTATATTGTTCTCTGGGCTTTTTTTTTTATTTAGTTTACTGAGACAAGTACTTATATACTTTAACAGCAACTTAGTTGAAAAAAAAAAACTTTAACAGCAACCGCTTTTGCTTTTCTGTTTTTTTTTTCTTTCTTTTAACCACTGGCTAAATTGTAATTTGAACCTTTTTATATAGAAAGGTGAGGGCGTGACCCCATTTTTTACTCAAGAAAAAAATGTTCGCTTTTGCATGTTGTAACTTTTTTTTAAGATGAACTAGCTATAGCATCGCGCTACGCGCGATGAAAGTTGGATTAAAGTCGACCATTTTAATTTTTTTTAAAAGAAAACATTGACCTTTTCAAATTTCATACATTTCAAAATATTAAAAAAAACAGCATCAATCTAAAAAAAATTTAAAATCTAAAATGTAAAAAAAAAATCATTGAATTAAGTGAAATATAAAACAAAATTGTAACTGATTTCACTATTGTATCGTACTTTATTGGATGAGTGATCAATTTAAATTTATTTTATCATATTGAATGAATAAACAAAAATAATTGTGGTCTAAATTAAAACTGACAACCAACAATGAGAGAATTTATCATACACATCATACTGACATAATATAAAGGCTCAAAATAGTTTAAAAAATGTAGTAAGATGATTCAAACAATAGTGAACTATTTCATATATGGAGTAGATCTAAGTTTTAAGATTAAAAGTCAACTAAACTAATAAAAACAACAAAAACAAACGTAATATAGAACATACAAATATAAAAATAGTATCCAATAACTGTATACAAATTTAATTATAATTTTCTACAGAAAGCCTGAGCAAGATCCCATAAGAACATGAAATGAAACAAAAAGGAATGCAAGTTATATATGTATCATGTCAGATGTGGTAAAAGCTCATCTCCTTTGAAAAAGAAAAACATGCAGTGCAAATTACGGAAGATAAGTATTTTAACCTGATATCAGTATTGATGTAAGCGAATTTGTATTAAAGGGAAGTGTTGCAGCTCCTCTTGAAGGAGATCTCTACTGGCTTTTCCTTTTCCACAAGTGTCTGAAACTCGGTCCCCATCTAACCTGTCCTCAAGGCAATAATTAATTAACAATCAGTGACATTTTTCTTATTTTGGATAAATTGTCATATTACAAAATAAAAAATTTACTACAGAATTATAATATGATGAAATATAAATCAGATATGGCTATTCCTCTTTCCCCTATTGGACAATTCAATCAATCCATAAGCTGTTATCAATTATTGCTGTCCAAATCAGAAAATAAAATGTATGTACAGCCATATGCTTTAGATAAATAGATAGAACTTTTTAGTAGTTCAAGAATGACAAATTGTAAATAACTCAAAACGCCAAGGCTATTTTAAATGGCATGTTCATACTTAACTGGTACAATATGGACTTTTACAACCCAATCAGGATCAGAAAATTGAAAGAGAAAAAGTTTTAAAATAGTTTGTCCGCATTTGAAAACCAAACAACAACATAAATTAATTCCATTCATTAATACGTTTTAACCCAATTAGACTCATGTAACACCTAATTCCAGCCACAACGGAAGTCAGACAAACACAAAGCAATAGAATCCATATTCAGCAACATTATCCGAGCTATATTTCCAAAAAGAAAGATCTAAAATTAAGAAACAATCTTAAATCAAACCTAAACTCACATTCTTAAAGATATTGACAGTGAAATCATTAGTGATATCCTGTTGCAGCGGTTACAGATTATTTTGTACGACAATCTGGATATGCTGTGCATAGATCCTGTAGCACAATGAATTTAATCAAGTTAGGTCAATTCTATGTTAAATATCAGAAAATGTTTATTATATCAATTCGTCATATCCGTTACATATATGTTGTGCAAGAAGAAAGACAAAATGTGTCTTGCCAAAAGAGCAGGAAAAGATGCACAATGAGGTTTTATGTTATTTGCAAATGAGTCACTAAATTTGCAAACATCGATATAACCAAAAGATTACAGAAATAGATCCATCTACAATACCTCTATAAAATTTGTAATTATCGCAACTAAACAATCTAAGCATGAGTATGATAAATAGATCCATCTAAGGGAAATGTGCAGTTATATGAAATAAATCTAATTTTCTGACACAAAAAGCTTCTGTACAATCACAGAAGCTTAGCTAAAATCAATATAAGGAGGCGAACATTATGTTATTGATACTTGGTTCTGGTACGTCACTAACTTAAGCGCAGACTGGTCATTCAACACTAAAAGATCTGATTGAAAATAATCAAAAGAACAGAAGACTACAAAAAGCTAAAAAAAAAAAATAAACATAGCAAAAGAAAAGCCACACACCAGTAGGGAACGAAGCATAGAATCTGCATCAATCAGCCACAACTGCTATCTTATCCCTTGTTTGTATTCGAACCATGAACTTTAAAGCTTAGCGGCCAGTAATGTACCGGCATGGATGATGACGTAAGAAAACATGAATAAATAAGTACAAAAAGCCAAAAATTGCATTATCCCAATTATCGAAATACTGATAAGAAAAGCTGTGCAAGTCAACTTAAGGGAAGCACTATGTTATTTTTTACATATATTTCTATGGCTAACAATGTTCAAGAATATTCGCATTTGCGATCACTGCAGCCATAGAAATTTTGCCACGGAGCAAAAAAGAAAAAGGAAAAGAATATTTGCAATATAAACATAATAGCATATTCTTTGAAGTACTTCATGGATTAATAATAAGCAATAATATAAGCTAACATCACAATACAAAGCTAGCCTAAACATATCTATAAGCGCATATGTTTTCTTTCATTATTCATTTACAATGTTAAAGAGAATTTACTCCTGGCAAACAAAAGAACCAATCAACAATTTTGGCCAGTTTACAGTTCACTATTAATTTTGCAATTTAAGTCCCTCAAAAAAACTTGTTTGATTGGGCAAACAACTAAAACCAAAACTGATCGATCTATTTTATCATGCCAAATTAAACAGCAATCAAATAATTTCTGATAGTAATAGAAGAAAAAGGAGGTTAATTATTCAGAAGAAGGAGGTACCAGCGGTGCAAAAAGGATCTACGTTGAGACACCAGAGAAAGGAGCAGCATAAGCAGACATGAAGCTTCACTGCGCTTTGTGGCTTGATCGATGGCGTCTCAAGATGTTTGATGATTTTTCTTCGCTATCGCTACTGTAAACAATTGATGAAAGCAATAATAAGGAAAACAATTTCTTATTAAGAAAGAAAGCCAAATAAACTATCAACTAATTAAAAGAAGTCAAACAAACATCTTACTACTGGTGCTCTATATAAAGATATTTAGATAACCATACATTTTTTAAAGAATTCTGCACTAATATAAAAAAAATCAAATACTAAATTTATTTTCCTACATATATGTGTCATCATTAAGTTTAATAGATGATGTCAATCAATATGGCGAGGACCAGAACGAAAGTGAGAGAGAGAGAGAGAATCACATACATATAGAAGTTGCAATATCATGGTAGAATTAAAAAATGAATTTTAATTTTCCATTATATATAGAAATAAAAACTTTGTATATCTATAGAAGAGCACTCCAAGATTAAACTCAGAATAAAAGCTAAAAAAATTTATAAAACAACCTTAAAGAAAGGGAGGCAGGATGGAGATCAACTAATATGACAGTAGCTGACAAATGACCGGCGGCCTCGGTAAGAGAGTGAGAAACCAGAGAATAAATTCTCAAACATTTTTTGTGCTCATGAATTTGAAGAATGTTGCTCCATTCCTGCATGGAGAGGAAAAAAATACAATTTAATGTACATGAAAATATTTTTACATGAAGCAAAAATTTGAATATTGGGAGCATCATGAATATCTGGAAGGCAAACCTTGTGTTGTAGCAAGTGAACAACTAATTATATAAAAAACATGGTTTGATTTCAAAAGACTCGCCTTTATATTCTGATTCTAAATGGGAAAAAAAAAACTACTTCAAATGTAGTTGGGAAGAGCAAGATATCGCACAGCCTTGTAAAGATCGCTTGTTCAAACATCATTAACCATTTTTATGTGCTAAGGGGGATTTGATTATTGGCAAAATGGGAGAAAGAGCATATACCAATCAAATTGGAATAAATCAGACGGGAAGAGAGAGGGAGAGATCGAAGGAGAAATTGTAGCAAGACACCTCTCTCTTGCTTTCCCTAATTCCCTCTGCCGATCTGGTACTCTTCTGCTGCTTCCCCTCTGCCGATCCAGTACAGAAGCGTCAAGATCGAAAAAAGGGTCGCGCTACAGTTTGGAAGGAGGAAGAAAATAGGTTTTTGCTTTTTTTTTGCTTCGTTTGGGGAAAGCGAAAAGGAAGAACAGAAGAACATCCGGAATTTTGAGTGAAGGTGAACAGACGGGATGGGTTGCGAGGAGAAACCCTAGACCTAAGAGAAAGGGAACAGTCGAGATAGTATTTGCGGACGAAGCTTCGTGGAAGCAAGAGAAAAAGGCAGCGATAACGCTAGTGGGGACGAAGGGCTCTGATTCATTCCCGAAACAGTAATACAACCGGTAGGATTTGAGCTTTACCTACAGTAATTTCAGGGTTTGAAATTGAGTTACTTATAATTTGCTTGTTGTACTTATTGAACCGTTTGATTTCTCTTTGTTAAATTTGGAGTATGATTGTATGAATTAAATTAGGAAGATTAACATGCTAATTTAAATTTTCCAAATAATTTTCAATGAATCGGAGTTGGTGGGTGACCGTCTCTTTAAGCTGCTATCGTTCGTCCAAAATCTTAATAGTGTCTCGGGAATTGTGGTTATATGTCTCCTGGTGCAAATATATTTATAACCTTTGTCTTAGAAGATGAAAAGTCCAGATGGATGCAATGTTCAGAATGAATCGCTTAGAAATTTGAAGAATTTGATGAATTTTCTATTTCTAAACATAAATTTATTAGAAAGTGTGTAACTTTGTGAAGAGTTTGGATTGTTTATATAATAAATTTGGGTGTAGGAATTTGAAATTCTTCAAATTCCTTGTGTATCCAAACGGCCCCAAAAAGCATATTTGAAATGGAACTTAGAGTGCAAATTAAGTTAAAAGAGTGAAATTGATGAGATAACAAAAGTGCATGTTCGACCACTTTTCCATGTGTGGCGAAAAAGGTAATTGTTACGAATAATAATAATACTCAGGCACCGTTTGAATATAGAAAAAAGGAAGAAGGAAGAATGTCTAAATTTATTATAAACAATCCTAACTCTTCACAAAGTTACACACTTTCCAATATTTCTTCCCACTTCTCCCTTCTTCCCACATCTATCCAAACGGAGCCCAACATATTCAAGAGATAGGTAAAAGTTACATAAATTAAAGAAAATAAAAAAAAGGCAAAGTAGGCTATGACTATGAGTATGAGATCACGATTGAAACATTGTGGCCCTAAACATTTAAACAAGTTTCTTTGTCATCCGAATGCAATGTTAAGTGATGTGAGATAAGCTAATACCCAAAAGTAACCTAAATTAACCGCAAGCGCACGGTAAATCGTTGGTACAGTTGGGGTCGAATCCACAGGGACGGTAAGATGAGTATTAGACCTTACTCATTCACAAAATCTAAGCAATAAAATGATCGGTTTTGGACTTAATCAAAAGGTAACACAAAAACAATCAATTAAGACAAACAAAACAATAGCAGTTTTTGGTGTTTTGGTGATGAAATATGGTATAAAAATGTCCTAGGGGTTCAGTTTCAACCTTGGTTAGGCCATGGGCTGTCAATGCTTCTCACTCTCGTGACCAAACATTGACAAGTGCAGGCCAGAGAGCCCTGTGCGACCGCACAGGACCTCTGTGCGACCGCACAGCCCATGGTTAGTGCTGGATTAATGCAATACATTAGCCTCTAGCTTGTATGGGACAGGTCTAGCCGTACCTAAACTCTTGAACCTCAACTCTCGTAATGTTGGTCACAATATTTGGTGCGGAACCTAGCCTAAAGTCCCCATTAGGTACATTAAACCTCAACTCTCGTTATGTTGGCTTAACCATCCTAAGTCTATTTGTTGGTTCACGAAGGCATCTACTAGACTCTCGCCTAAGTAGAAACTTGTCCCTTTTGAGGCTTAAGTTGGTCACCTCTCGGCTCCTAACCTACCTTGATTACCTACTTGGTTCAATTAAACAATCTACACCTTTTGCCTAAGTTAGGTGTGGTCTTTCACCTAAAAGGAGGTTCAATTGGACAACCAAACACAAACAAGCAACTTCATTCAATAACCAAGCAAATAGTATACAAGAGAAACCAACTACTACATCAATTCAACAAACCTAACCTTGGTCTCCACAAATTTCCTAGAACATATCTAAATCTAGCCTAACATAATGGTAAAACAAGCAAAGGAAGTAAAAGAATGCAAAGATACAATCTCCATGCTAAAACCAAATCAAAAGGGAAGGCAAGATGCCCCTTCTCAAGCCCAATCGACTTCTGGACCAGCAAGGGAGGTGCTTGGGTGGAATGATGAGGCGTAGGAGGTGAGATCCGAGGCGGCAGAGGTGTGATGCGGTCGCACGGGACCCCTGTGCGGTCGCACAGGGGCCACTGGAGGTGGATCTGAGGTGGTTTTGGTCGCGGCGCCGCCAAGGAAGAAAGGAGAATGAAAGATTGATACCCTAGACGAGACGAATGGAGCGCCTTATATAGGGGTTTGGTAGGGTTTGGAGTTCTGTGCGGTCGCATAGACATTCTGTGCGGTCGCACCAGAGTCGCTGGACCATGGTTGAGTCAGATTCGCACGCAACGAGCCCGAATTGAGTTGGTGCGGTCGCACCACTTCGCTGTGCGGTCGCACGGGATTCTCTGGACCACGATTCGTGCGTCGTTTCGTGCCGAAATGCACTTTTTTCGCTGCGACTTGGCTCCAAATTCCTACAAATCAAAATGAAACCCAAGCAATACCAAATTTCTACAAATACAAACTAAAATCATATAAAACCAAGTAAAATGAAGGGTTTTGAGTTATGATTTTGGTAAAAGTCCGGCCTAAAACCATATATAAATATGTGACATCATTAAGCATAGTAGTTTTTTTTAAATAATATACAAGTATCCTCTGACGCGATCTGAGAGCATCGGAGGCGATCTCCTCTGATGCGATGGATCCCCCACGTATCTCCTCTGATGGAAATACATTGCGAGATCTACAATCATCAATCAAATATTTGACGGAAGTGGCAAAGGGAATCTCCACGGGTAGATCTTACAAGCAAGCGCTAACGAATCCAATTCCAGAACCAACAAAGAAACCTGAGAGGAAACTAGAGAAAAAGGAAACATCAAAAGAGGAAAAAATAAGAGCCAAAATCTCTGATATCATATCTAAAAGCACAAAGCGTAATCCAATCTGTTTCAAGTGCGCATCTTATGGCCATCAGGCCAATTCTTGCCGCAATAAGGAGATTTGTTTTGCTTGCGACAAGCTGGGACATAGATCTTGGGAATGCAAATATTTAAAAAAAAACACCCCAAAACCAATACCAATCCACAAACCTGACAGAAGAGAAGAACCACTTAACCCAAAAAATAATTCTCACTCTCCAGAAACTATGGCACTTCCGCTCAAGAAGTTCAACACTTCACCGAACTCTCTGGAACTAGATGCAGCGTTCAAAAGGAGTATCGTGCTGTACGAATCTGAAGGCTGGGGCAGAGAAAGATTACTGGCAGGTCTGCGGCAACAGGTCAATTTTCGATGGCGCATCTCTGAGTTGACAGCAGGTACTTTTCTGGTTGAAGGCCCGAAGTGGTGGAAGGAGAAAGCACTCAGGGATTAACAGATAACACTGGAAGAAAAATCAATCTCCATCTCACCATGGGATCCATCTATCGACAATGGATTCAAACTAAAAAGTGTTTGGGTCAGGATCATTGGATTTCCAATGCGTTACTGGAGTAAGGTTGAGTTTGAAAGATTAGTAGATGATTTTGCTGTTTTATTGGAAGTGGACCAAGGCACGCTAGACTGCATCTCATTCCGCGAAGCCAAGGTGCGAATTGGAGTGACCAGGCTAGAAGCAATACCTCCCGAGCGAGATATATCATTCAAAACTGACAAAGACACTTGGGGTTGGTGCACTGTGCAATTCATTCCAGACCTGCCGGTTGACAAGAAAACCACTGGGATTAAACGCAGAAGAGTCTGGATTAGAAAGGATGGCGAGGGTCAAGATAACTTAGCCCCGCCTAAAGGTGCGGATAGGGCAGCAGAGGATGCAGGAGATAATGAATTCGGTGATGAAGACATGCTTGAAGATGAACCACAAAACATGCAGCAAACAGGGCAACAAACTGCTGACCTTCTTACTGATGGGACCATGGTGATATCAAACCCTTCGCTTGCTGCTAAGATCAGAGAGGCTGACAATAACCCAAGGCATGTGACCCCGGCACTCAAGCACACAAAAGTGAAGGGCGTGGGCGAGGCAAGGTCGGGCATAGTGTGCAATGCTTTGATGGTGCAAAAGGCAGTGGAGAAGGAGAAGCCACAGATGGTGAACACACATGCAATAGAGACATATGTTGACCATTCTGATGGCATGTTTGAATCGGATGGCAAGGATATGGAGGATGAAGAGATCCTAGAGGAGGTTGTTCCACTACAGCAAATTCCAGCACGACTTACAAGATAGAGCGTGCGCCAGAAGTGCAACAACCCTGAGATGTCAATCCCTGAGAAAGCTATGCAACGTGCAAAGGTGAAGAATATGGAATTATGTGACTCAAAAGGTAAAAATATTTTACTTGATCAATTTCCATTTACAGAATTTTCGGATGAGCAGGTAGCAAACCTTTTTGAATGTTATGGGCTTCAATTATGTGATAATATACAAGATAGTATTGAAACTATTCAATTTTTAAGAACTTTATCGAAAAAGCAATTTGATAATGCAGTGGAAGAGATGAACTTTAAAATTCAAAATGGTACCAGATTTTTGAAAAAAGATATGCACAAAAAAGAAAAATTAGACCAAATTATCTGTAGGGTGGCGCCTTCTTATATAAAATGATTTTTCTTTCTTGGAATATTAGAGGAATTAGGAAGATAATTAAAAGAAATCTTTTGGCAGATATATTAAAAGATAATAAAATCGATATAGTTGGTATTCAAGAATCCAAAAAAAATAATTTCTCTACTAGATTTTTAAAGTCCTTCTCTCCTAGTGGTTTTGATTGGCTTTGGTTACCCTCTATTGGTTCGGCCGGGGGTATTTTATTTGGGTTTAATGCTGATAAGTTTTCAATCCAGGGTTCACTCAACATGACGTTTTCTCTTTTGGTTGTTTTAAAAGATAAAACTGAAAATACTATTTTTGGAGTGACCGTAGTATATGGGCCTACTAATAACAATTTAAGAACATTATTTTTTCAAGAGTTAGTAGATCTTAGACAGATGTGGAGAGGCCCTTGGTTAGTTTTTGGAGATTTCAACGCCTTAAGATATAGAGAGGAAAAAAATGGTAGTCATTTTAATATTGCTGGTTCTAGGCTTTTTAACAAAACGATAGATGATCTTGAGTTAAAAGAGATTTCTCTAGTAGGGCAAAAATTCACTTGGTCCAATATGAGAAATAAACCTTGCTTAGCTATGCTAGATCGTTACCTCTGTTCACAAGATTGGGATGATTATTATAAAGATGGAACAGTTAAAGCTCTCCCAAGATTTAAGTCTGATCATTCCCCAATTATTTTAACAACCGGCCACTCGGTCACTAACGTACCCTTATTTAGATATGAAAAAACTTGGAATGATGAAGAGGAGTTCAATAGTTTAATGCCCAAATGGTGGTCCCGTTTACAAATGGGTAGTAATATGGCTAAAGGTTGGAATCAAAAGATAAAATTTATTAAAAAAAAGATGAGGGGGTGGGCAAAAAACTATTATGGTGCACGCAAAAAGATCAAACAACAAAATCTTTTGTCCCTAGATAAACTGCAGCATATTCAAGAGTCACGAGATTGGACTCTTGAGGAAAGTGAAGAATACATTAATATTAAACAGGTGTTAGATGAAATTTTAGATGAAGAGCAACATTATTGGCATAGAAGGTCTAAAGTGCAATGGATTCTGCACGGTGATAATAACACAAAATATTTCCATAAGATAGCCACAAAAAGACAGAAAAAAAATCTAATTTTAGGGATGAATATTGATGGCACGTACACTAATAACAGTAAAGATATTGAGCAACATATTCTTTCATATTACAAAAATTTATTTGGGGTAGAAGGTGAGAAGTACATAGACTTAGCCATGGATTTTTGGTCCACACAAGATAAAGTTTCGGAGCAAGATAATGCTCTTTTAATTCAACCTTTCACCGAAGATGAGGTGAGAAATGCTCTTTTCAACTCTGGAGCTGATAAAGCCCCGGGTCCCGATGGCATCCCTTTCTCTTTCTATCAAAGAAATTGGAACTTGATTAAAAATGATGTCATGGCTTTATTTGAAGATTTTTACTTTCACAGACTAGATGTAGCCAAATTGAATAGTGCCATGTTATGTCTATTACCAAAAAAAAGAGATGCTATTGAGATCAAGCACTATAGACCAATTAGTCTTATAAATTGCATCTACAAATGGATAACGAAAGTGCTTACAGATAGATTAACACCATTAATAAATAAAATTGTAGATCAATCGCAAGCCGCCTTTCTGAAAGGGAGGTTCATCCTTGATAATGTAGTGTGTACACATGAGATTATACATTCAACAATGAAAGATAAAAAAGAAGGCATCATTTTTAAGATAGATATGGAAAAGGCGTACGATAGAGTGAACTGGTCCTTCTTAAGAGAAACACTAATATCTAGAGGATTCCATAGTAAATGGATAGATTGGATTTCATCACTCTTGATAGATGGACAGGTGTGTGTCAACCTAAATGGTAACACCTCCCCATATTTTAAAGTTCGTCGAGGGTTAAAACAAGGTGACCCCCTTTCACCAATTTTATTTAATCTAGTTGCAGATTGCTTGAATCATATGATAAAAAAAGGTAGGGAACATAATTTATTGAGAGGATTAGGTCCATATATAGATAATGGATATCAATTGATAAACCTACATTATGCTGATGATACGATTATTTTCTATCCAGCAGATGAATACATGATTCATGCCCTCAAGTGGATTTTTATAGGGTTTGAGGCACTATCGGGTTTAAAAATTAATTATGATAAATGCGAAGCGTATTCAATAAATGTGAATGAGGAAAAGGCTTCACATTTAGCTAATATATTCGGTTGTCAGCTCCATAGATTTCCACTCAATTACCTAGGGATCCCATTACATTGGAAAAAAAACAAGATACAAAGATTGGCAAGGGATCTTAGATAATTTCCAACGCAAGTTACAAAGTTGGACGGGTTGCCTCCTATCTTATGGAGGAAAGGTTACTTTGATAAACAGTGTACTCTCCTCCTTGGCTATATATATGATGTCTTTCCATAATATGCCAAAAAAAATACAACAACAAATAGATATTATTAGATCTAATTTCCTCTGGCATGCTGGAATAAAGAAAAAGTATCATTTGATCAATTGGGAGAGTGTTACTCGTACCAAGGAACATGGGGGGTTAGGGATTACCAACCTAAAAAATATGAATTTGTTAGGTAAATGGTGGTGGAGAATAAAAGATCCGAATTATCATGGTTGGTGGAAAGATATAATTACCTATAAATATGACACCACCACGGATAGAAAGAAATGGTCTCTATTTTGGAGCTCGTTAAAAAAAATAGAACAAATAGTTAAGATAAACTGCTCTTTTGAAGTAGGTAATGGTAATTCAGTACAATTTTGGACAGATAAGTGGTGTGGAGATATTTCCATAAACATTTTATTCCCATCTCTTTATAATATTTGCACAAACAAGTTAATCACAGTTGCCTCTGTCCTGAACAATCATATGAAATCCTTGCAATTTAGGAGGCAACTAAGCCACCCACATATGCTAGATTTTGATTCTTTGAGATATATGATAAGCTCTTACTTCCCTTTATCTGATAGAAATGACAATATTAGATGGATGAGTAAAGATAAAGAATATTTTTCCACGAGATCCTTATACCTGTGGCTTGATCATCGAGGGGTAACAAGTGATTGGGGCATGATTATTTGGAAAACAAAGGTTCCTTTAAAAATTAAAATCTTTTTATGGTTACTGAGCAAAAGAAGATTATTAACAAAAGATAACTTAGCATATCGAGGATGGATAGGGGACACTTCATGTGTTTATTGTCCGAGTTTGGAGACAATAGATCATCTTTTTTTCAGATGCCCTAATAATAGATTGATATGGTTATGGTTCCTAAAACAGTTTGATTGTAACGTTGAACCTTATTTTCTTGAAGATTTATTACAATATAATAACTCTTTACATATATCTCTCTTAGATGCTTTCCAAATTTGTTGTGGTGCAATATTTTGGATTCTGTGGAATAATAGAAATAAGATATGCTTTAAGTCAGATAAGCACCATACTTATAGATATACTGCTTCTCTAATCAAATCATTGCTTAATCATTGGTCAGTTATGTGGAAACCTGCATTGAAGGAGCAAGTTTTTGGGATGATCCCTGATGTCAATGAGCTTCCTCTTCAATTGGATCAAGCTTGATAAAAGGTGGATGGGAGGCGACATCTATGCAAGAAGGGGTGTCGAAAAAAAAAAATGTTGCTAATATTTGGCCTATTTATGTTGTTATATCTTAAGACTCTATTTGTGTTATATGCTTGTTGTTTATGACTGTATGAGGTTGTTGGGTCAAGTGCTAAGGGTAGGGGATAATAAAAAAGAGGGCATTGGTACCATATACTAGTACCGTGCAACTTGGGGTAGAGTTATTCTATTAAACTCTACTATATTTTGTAGTAAGACTTTGTATGCTTTTTAACTTTCTTTAATGAAAGTGGTAGAGCACTAAAAGCTCTACTTGTTTCAAAAAAAAAAAAAAAAATATATATATATATATATATATATATATATATATATATATATATATATATATATATATATATAAAAGTATCCTTGATTTCTTTCTTGCTAACTTCTAATTTCTAGTGAGAAAGGAAAAAAAAAAAAAAGAAAAAGGGAAAACGCGTCGGAAAGGAAAACTCGGGGAAAAGAAAAGGAGACTTGACTCTTGAGCCGAAAGTAGGACTGTTAATTGCTAAATGCTAAACAACGACCTCTTTTTGACCCCTTCCCAAAATTTCTCTTTTGCTATTTTCTGATTAACGCCACGGAAATTACATATGCTTGACGCGTGGCATTAATTTCTGCAACCGTCATGCAACCGCAAGTATACTCTTACAGCTTGGGACCACCCCGATCCTGTCAGCACATGTACATCTGTGGCATTTTATCAACTAATAATTAATTGTGCTATTAAAAAAAATTAATCATTAAATTGTTTTTTGAAGGTTGGTTTGACAATTTTGTTATAAAAATTTTGAATTGAAAAATCCTTAATTCAAACCAAGGACAACTTGGTTGAGGAATAAAGCCAAATCACTGGATCTAACTATACCTGTCAAACGTGACTAATGGTCACGGAAATACCCTAATCGTTATCGTTTTGTTTAAATATACGGCACAAATTATATTATCGTTAACCACATCGTTTATCATATGTCACAAAAATCAATTTTGTAAATCGTTTCGTTTAAGTAAATGGTTTAAACGATTTAACGTTTATGTAATTGAGCGAGGGAGAGAATACCCTTCTTGGGTATCTGTTCACAAAAAAAAAAAAATTGAGGAAGGGAGAACTACGGCACCACACCCAATTTTTTTTTATCAAAAAAAATATTTTTATAAATAGCTGCTAGTGGAGGGTGGTGCTAGTCCTTGCGGCTGCGCAAGAGGTGTGGTAGGAATGGTGCTAGCCATTGCTAGGATTTGTAGACTAGAGAGACCAGAAATTTTATTTTCTTTACTATGTATAGCATACTCGCCGATTCGTTTTCGTTTCGTATAATTATATGCGACATAATCGATTATCGTTATTTGTTTCGTTAATTCTTAACGTCACGGAGTAACGATAAACGACTATCGTTGACATCTCTAGATCTAACAATCCAGCATTAATTTTTATTATTGCAGACAAAATCGTTTGACGTCATGGACTCCATGCATGCCTCCTTTCTTTCTGGATTTTCGACAAGTTACTTATTTGTTAATTAATTCTCTGCTATTTTTTCCTATGTTTTTATTATATTTATTTAGTAAACATTATAAAATCGTCGCCTTGGCAGTTTGAGACGACGGACCAAAACGCCGACTTCAAATGGTAGATATGAATTGAATGATATGCCGACAACAAAGCACCAGTGGTCTAGTGGTAGAATAGTACCCTGCCACGGTACAGACCCGGGTTCGATTCCCGGCTGGTGCAGATATTTTTTTGTTTTTTTTGTTTAAGTTTTAGCTTCAACTCAAAAAAGATAATTAATATTAAAAAGAAGAATTATCAACTTATGATTGTTTTCTCCATGATTTATATGGAACATTTAATTAAAATAACTGAAATAAATTTTGGTAGTTTTCACATCTAACATTTGAGTTCCTACAAATTTCTGATTCCGAGAGTAGGTAATGAGGCTGGCAACAACAGCAGACATGGTGATGGTGGGTCTGTCGTCATGATTCTCCTATTTGTCATCGCTATTTTTGACGTAATTTAGTCACATAATCTAAAATCATGGATGTAGGGAAAAGAAATGGACAAAGGAACATGAAAATATGAGGAGGATTGAATATTATAAATTATTCAGAAGCAAGGAGGATTGAATATTTGAATGATAAGCCCAAATAATAATTGCAAAGCAACAAAAAAGGGGGAAAAGAAAGTTGAGGCCAATTTGGATTAATCCAGTCACAGACTCCCTCAGGATCACAATCTGAAAGTAGCAAGAATCCAAACAGAGCATCACTATTCACTGCTGAAGATGTACTCAGTTTCAGAAGCTTAGCGAGGCCTCTGAACGCCTTCCAGTTCCAGGTAAACTCGGTGCACTTGTGCCGGCACTTTGCACCGGTAACAATGCACATACCTTGGCCACCAACTCAGACTCAGCACGACTGCACGAGCACGAGCACCGCCTCCAAGTAGGCCCGCTTTGAGTTTGTACGCCACCAACCATGCAGCTACACAGCAAATGTAACTGGACTGCACCTGCAGAGATGCACACACTCGCCCGGTCTGATAAATGATAATGCTCTATTGCTCTGCGCCTGAAGAAACTTCTGCACGAGGTGGTTGAGGACTTTACATATGCATAATTCTTTTCTAATTTCTATTAATTATTAATGTCTTCAAATACATGCATATATAGAGGTGAGGTGATAAAAACTGTTGGCCTGTTGCAATGGATTATTTTTGATACCTGAAATTAAACGGACTTGATAAAGACTTGTGCATTCAACACATGTTTAACATCCAATAGATTATTTTCGTAAATTCTGTACGTGTGCATTCGTTTAATTAATGTGTTTCTTAATTATTGTCCTCTAATTTTTGCCTGAAATAAAATAATATATATACATGTACAAGGCAACAGAAAAGTGGGGGAATTAATTACCCACTGGTTTCACCACAAAAATATACAAATAAAATAAAATAAAATAACGACGACGATAATGATAGAATTGATTTAGCAGGAACTAAATTTCTTTATTGCGTTCAGCATCTGCATGTCACAAGTCACAAGATTATTCATTATTGGGTAGGAAACGAATTGAGGAAGGAATTTAAGATTATTGGGTAAGATTATTCATTAGTACATAAGTTTCTCATTCTCATTGGCTCCGTTTGGATGAGGTGTGGGAAGAAGTGGGAAGAAGTATTAGAAAGTGTGTAATTTTGTAAAAAATTTGAATTGTTTTGTAATAAATTTTTTTCCTTCTTCCCTTCTTCCCACACGGTATCCAAACGGAGCCATTGAATAAACAGCTAGGCCTAGGTGTTTGGTGCTTGTGAGGAAAGAATTCAAGGTGTGGTCTTAATCAAACCCATCAATTAATTAATATCTTCTCACTGTCGCCACTCGCCAGCAATTTGCAAAACTATTATTATTATTATAAAAAAGAGCTCTATTATCTTGAAAGTTGAAACTTGCTAGTGTGTTGAGATTAGGTGAAGTGTTGTTTTCAAAGTTAGATATTATTATTTTTCAATATTCTCTAATATTACGACTGATCAATGTGGGTATCATTTCAACTTATATATACATATACCAAATGGTACACCAAAATTCTGGTACGATAACAAATATATATATGTATCAATTATTTTGTGTAATATGTATGTACGAGTATGACATTTCCACGATTCAATTGGCAGTATTCAACAGTGGGCCGAACTTGCATTGTTGTTGGTACAAACAGGCTTTAAATCCAATAATTAGGTGATATATAATAATAAAATGGAGAGGAAGTCCATTAGATTAGTAACGATGAATCTGAGCCCAGATTAAAGAGAGATATTTGTTTGTATTTGTTTTTGTCCCAGCACTCCAGCAGATGGAAACAAGAAAACAAAGCAGGAATATATTAATATTACACTGGATCCTCGGAGACATTTGTTTTCATTAATTATTAATTCATTCAAGAATCAAGATCACCTCCTCTCGGTCACAACTCACAAGTCCGTTGCATGCTTTATTACCATACATAAGAAATGACATTTACTATAATAATCAGTATTAATTGCAGCATAAGAATATTCAGAATAAGCTATATAAATCAGTTGTCTTATTATTATTATTATTATTATTATTATTATTATTATTATTATTATTATTATTATTATTTATTCCTATTCCACCTAAACCACTGTTTGGGAGCAGGAGTGGAACTAATATGGGTCCAAGATTTAATTTAGTCGGACTCAGACGTACACGTTCTAGTGTGGCCTTTTATGTTATTAACTTATTATTATTTTTTAAAAAACATATTATTATTGATATAATTAATTGCAGTTTGAGGAAATTAAAATGCTACCTCTTTTTTTAGAAATTTGCTACTCGACAATGCCGTGCATTCTTTTGTGTGTTTGGTAACACAAGAAATAAGGAATAAGTCTCTTATTTCATATTCGGGTGAAAATCAAACAACGAAGTAATAAGAAATTTGAGCTTATTCCGGTCCTTATTCATATTCTAATAAAATCTTGATATTTGCATAGGGAATAAAAAATAAGTTTTTTTTCTATTTTTATTTTTCATTCTCACTCCATCCAAACATACCTATGGCTCCGTTTGGATAGGTGTGGGAAGAAGGGAAGAAGGAAAAAAGTATTAGGAAGTGTGTAACTTTGTGAAGAGTTTGAATTGTTTATAATTTTTTTTTTCTTTTTCTTCTTTCTTCCAACGATCCAAACGCATCCTATATTAAATGCATGCATAGCGCGCCTTGCTCTTGCATCATCAATTATTAAAAAGGGAATACTATTATACATACATTTATTTGTACCACGGAGAGAAAAGGATGAATTGACGGACTCACAAGTCACACAATCACTGTTTGGCTCTTAGCCAATTAGTGTATAGTTTTGGGTGCACATGTTGAGTGCACGAAGCATTTAAAAATTGGGGTAATATTCCAATATGCCATATGTCATATTGCTTTTGCGTACTACATACTTTGGTAAATAAATAAATTATTATGTTTTTTTTTAAAAAGAAAAATTGGCCCACTTTGAGTATTGAGCAATGAGCGAGGAACAACAATTAATTAAATTAACAGACTTGTATTGTTATGCTGCCCTAAATGACTGTAATGCCCTTGGTTTGGGAATTGGGAATTGGGAATTTGGGATGGGCTCCTGCAGGCTGCAGTGCTGTGTTGCATTCCTTTCCTGCCTTAGGTCACTCATGGTTGGTGTTGTGTTGTCGCCTGTCGGGTGAGGAGATGCATGGATCGTATACAATCCAAACCCGATAAAAAAATAAATAAATAAGGTCTTTGGTAGAGAATTAAACGTGGAGTAACTCAATTAATCCACTTTTACTTCTCCAAATATGATTTAAATTTGATGAAGTAAAGTTACTCCATATAGATTAAGAGATAGTTTGTTAGTTATTATTATTTATTTACTCTTACTCCATATTCACTCCATCATTTTATGTCAAACATGATATAAAGTTGGAAAAGTAGAATGAATTAACTATTTACTCCTCCTTAAGTTACTGCACGTTTTACTCCTCTATTAAACATAGCGCTCGCTTTACCATTTGGGCTTTCACACGTGTAATCTTTCTAGTATTGTATTTTGTCACTCTCCATCTCCATCGGGCTCATTTCATATCACCCATCACCCATGTCACCATAAAATTATTACTACTTAATAGTGTAATTAATTAATAAATTACAAGACAACCGACCCTTCCTTGGCATAATTAAATTGGTCTCCTTAATTTGTGTCCTCCTTTCGACTGCTACCGGTACTGGGTACTGGGTACTGGGTACCAATAAAGTAACGTACTCATGCTTTCTTTGTGCTGCATCTTCAGACGAACAAGGAGAAGGGGAGCAAATACCAGAAAAGCTACCTTTTATATTTTAATTGAAGCTTGGTCCTGTTCCTCACACATCTCTAACTTGTTAATTTCCATCAAAATTACTGAAAGAAGGAAATTTCTTTCTTTGGGCTTTGGCTTCAGCGTGTGCGGTGTGCACTTTTCTTTCTTTCTTTCTGAATTCCTTTCTTAATTTAATTTGCTTCAATAAGACGCAACGTGTTCACTTTTCTAAATTATGAATCCCAATTGCTTTTGGTAACGGAGCAGAGCAGTTATCTTAGCTGACCTAATCCCAAGCAAAATTTAAGTTAATTCAGCTCAGCTAACATCAATTAAATTTCATATTTAATTTTTAAGCTCACTCCTGAGCTTCTCCGCTTTATCTATCTGCTACCTATTTAATTACCTATTAGTTACTATTAACTTAATTTGAAATAGTGGTCTAGGACTGTAGTATACATATTACATATACATATATTATTTTTTAACTTTGATCTTTTTCCTTTCCTTTTAATTTTACACACATCACATCAAGTGAACTTTACTATCACGACATAAATTAGTAAAACTATATATATCTTGTTCCGAAAGATTGCATATTTCTCTTGGCCTCCTTTTGTTCACACATCTCTGAGTTTATCCTTCTATAATGTCACTTTCTCCACCTTACACAGATACATGTTGATATTCCCAGTATAATAATCTCTCCATCAACTTTATCACAAGAATCGTATCGTATTCATGTAGCACATCTCCCAATTGACCCATTTTTCTTATTAAACATCAGACCTTGACATCTGTACTGTTCTTCCCCCAAATATCAGAAATGGGTACCCTTCAAGTTTTCAAATTGACCCTGATTTTGGGGTGTTTTGGCTCAATTGCCGAGGGATTGGGTGTGAATTGGGGCACCATAGCAAGCCACCCCTTGCCTCCAAAGACGGTGGTGCAATTGTTGAAGGATAACGGGATAAAGAAGGTGAAACTCTTTGATGCTGATTCCAATTCCATGAGCGCTTTGGCCGGTTCCAATGTAGAGGTGATGGTGGCTATACCAAATAACATGCTCAGCATGATGACCGACTATGATACTGCAAAGAAATGGGTTAACAGGAATGTCACCCGCTATAACTTTGATGGCGGGGTAAATGTTAAGTGAGTGCCATAAATTCTCTGTTTTATCTTCTTTTTTTTTATGCTTGGAAATGGTAATTTAGCTTACTAAATTATTATAGATTTGCTTCCACTTTGCATATAGTATTACTGATATGTTCAGATATTTAATTTGGTTTGTAACGGTACCATTCTGTAATTTCCACACTAATTAGTCAGTGTCCTTAATTTTTGAGTTACATAACAAGCACCTCTAATTTTGCATTGCTCTGGATTATTATCTACACGCAATTAATTATTGAAGTAAACTTCCAGACATGATGTTTAGTTGCCAAATTAACCGTGCTTCTTGAATTATTATAATAATGATATGTAGATATGTAGCAGTAGGAAACGAGCCCTTTCTGTCATCCTATAACGGGTCGTTTCTGAATGTAACCCTACCCGCTTTAGAGAACATTCAGAAAGCCCTGAATGAAGCAGGTGTTGGTTCCTCCGTTAAGGCCACGGTGCCTCTGAATGCTGATGTGTACAACGGCGACTTGCCATCGGCCGGCCGGTTTGTCACCGGCATCGCAGACCTGATGACACAGATCGTCACATTTTTGAACCAATCTGGGTCTCCATTTGTGGTCAACATATACCCGTTTCTGAGCTTGTATGACGATGCAAATTTCCCATTTGACTATGCATTTTTCGACGGTGGCAGTAACACGGTAAATGATAATGGGATCGTTTATACAAATGTTTTTGATGCGAACTTCGACACGTTGGTGTCGGCCCTGAAGGCGGTTAATTTGGGGAGTATGGAGATAATAGTAGGAGAGGTGGGATGGCCCACAGATGGAAATATAAACGCCAAGGCGGCCTATGCCCAGCGATTTTACAATGGTACTAAGTACTTAATAACTGCTCATTACTGACTTTGAATTGGATCTTTTCATAGCTGGATGGATCTGAATGTGAACTTCAACTATCGACATTTTGATTTGAAGAAACTACTTGCATCTCTATTATAGTATTATTAATTATCTCACACAATATGCCTCATGCTCAGGTCTTATGAAGAAACTAGCATCAAACACCGGTACACCGCTCCGGCCGAATCAATACATTGAGATGTACCTCTTTGGTCTAATAGATGAAGATTCCAAAAGCGTGCAACCGGGAAATTTTGAGCGGCACTGGGGCATTTTAAAGTACGACGGTCAGCCGAAGTTCAACATGGACCTCACCGGCCAAGGTCGGGACGTGACACTTGTACCAGCCAAAGGCGTGCAATACCAGTCCAAAACATGGTGCATACTGGACCCCAAAGCGCAAAACCAGACAGCTATCGGAAACAATATCAACTATGCGTGTACATTTGCGGATTGTACTTCACTTGGGTACGGGTCGACATGTAACGGATTGGATTCAAGCGGGAATGCCTCTTATGCATTTAATGCGTATTTTCAGGATCAGAGCCAGGTCGACGGGAGTTGCGACTTTCAAGGGCTTGCAACTGAGACTGCACAGGATCCGTCCACCGCTGGTTGTAATTTTACAATTCAGATTCTGTTAGATTCATTCGGGTACCGGGTTCTGGTACCAGTAAAGGCGGTGCTTTTCCATGTCTTCGTCTCGGTTTTCTTCGAGATGCTTTGGTGAACTGATGTTGAGAGGATAGTGTTTTTTTTTCCCCTTCTTTTTTCTTTTTATTTGAAGGTGCTATTCTTCATTTGTTTAATTTATTTTGACTTGTTCCATTTTGAGATAGCTTTGTTATTTGTAGATCATGCATGTATTGGATTATCGGACAGATATAAGTAACACCACGAGTTTATTATTATTTTTCTTTTTCTTTGTGAAACAGGAAGGATGCATGTTCCTTTTTGTGAAGCTCACTAAATTTTGGAATTCATGGTGGTTACCAGTATTGTTTTTCTGGCAGCTGGCGAGATTTTTTTTTTTTTAACAAGTGAGTTTGAATTGTTCACCACTTTTTTCATTAAGACGAAAAAAATAATTTATTATAACATTTTCTTAATTATCATCTCTAGAGAATCTAACGCACTAGTACCGAAATAGTTAGGTACCAGTCCTCCAACGCTCTCACCCTTTATTCATGACATCAATATATAAACTTATTCATGGACTTATTCATTTGGGTGTGTTTGGATGAGTATGGAATAAGGAATAAGATTAAAAAATTTCGGTATGAGTGCTTATCCAAATTCCTTATTCTTATACCATGGTTTTGTTAGTATAGGAATAAGGGCCCAAATTCCTTATTCTTGTGTTGTTTGGGTTGCACAAGAATAAGAATAAGCACGCATAACGAAATTCCTTATTCTTATTCTTTATTCCATGCTCATCCAAACACACCCAACAAACAAAACACCATAAAATAGGTTAATAAGATTCTCCTCAACCCAAGAGATAACAAGCATTACCTCTCGAGTTGTTCTCCTTCGTTCGCATCACGATCACACCATTGCATGAGTTCACGCCTCCTCCTTTGTCCATAAGCTCACCTCCAACAATCTGCAACTTGAGTTTCAATTTCATCCGACCATAGCACTGATCAATAGTTTATTGAAGCCAAAATCTGTGAGACTGGATATCTAAATGAACGAAAAGTTTTTTTTAAAAAAGATATTTTGCATTTCTATCTTTTCATACACACCACATTGCACCACAACATATAATACGGGCGATCTTACTTTGATGGTGACCTAATTTTGAGATCCATGCTACTAAGTCCTCAACTGAACTAAAAAATATCGTTATTTGAAAGAGGTTGAGATCTTTCACACTTCCGCAAACATATATGATATATCTAAACCTTATAATTTAGATTACTTTATCCAGATTCTAACAGTATGTACCATGCAAATCCATCCATAGAAGATCATGCGTCAATGAAAAAGAAAAAAATATAAAATAGAAATGCCAAACAAATGTGGAAATTCATACGGGGCAACATGGACCGCATAAACACATACATATTTAATACCAAACAGTTGATATTGGAGAAAGACATCCACTTTCACAAATAAAAAGCATATCAATCAGTTAAAATAGTCCTACAAGAGTACTGTCACTTGATCAACGATATTTTTATTATTAAGATAGTTTTTTTTAATTGTAATGAAACAAGTAGGAATCATCTTCATAACACTTCTAATAAAGAAGCCAAAGACTAAATAGAAAATTTCTAATCGACATTACATGAGCATTAATAGTACCCTCAAAAACTGTCATACTAAAGCAGCGATACAATTTTAATCTAAATGGACAGGTGCACCTTGTTATCTGTCTACTAACAATAAACCATGAAATTTTAGGGATACCAAAAATATTGTCCCGATTGAAAAACTACAATGGCAAATATGTTATTTTCGTTAATAAGATACATAGTATATCAAGTTCGATTCAATTAAAATTTGTATAGCTTTTCAAATAATTTTAATAAGTTTTTAACATTTGATTATGATGACTTGCTAATAGATGAGCAATAAAGTTTCATATAAATTTAAATCTGATGATACACATCCTATATAAACAATATATTAATATGAAAACCATGTCTCTAGTTTTTATGAACTCGAACTAACCTTACTATAATGTATGTATTTAAGTCTAGTTTTTTGACCGGTGATCGTGTACTGAATGCTGATTTCGTTGCAAAGGAAATGGCCAGAGCTCTCTTGGAAAAGAAAATTACAAGAAGAAGAAAACACACGTCAGCACAAAATAGGAAATAACGAAATATTGAATAATACAAAAGGTGAAAATGACGTAGCACGTGGCACGACAAAAGAGCAACTTGGACAAACAAAAGCATTCCAGAAAGCATCAAAATTGACTAGGATACTTTATTTATTTATTTATAAAATAGTAAACAATTGACTAGGATACAAAATGCAAAGTTCTGTATCAAAGAGTCATATAAACATAGCTGGCCTACTGCCCCACCACTTTTCTTATTAAGTTGTATTATTTTTATTTTTGCAATATATTGCATATTTTTTCCACCAAACTTTAGTTTGAAATTTTAGAATTTGTTCTATAATATAAACATTATTTAAACATATTAAATATATTAAATTATAAATAATGATTATAAAAAAAATAAATTAAAATATATCACAGAAAAATCACACAATATTTTTGGAATGTTAGAACTTCAAACATGCATAACTTTTGACATAATTGTCTGTTTGGGACGAATGATCTCAATCCGGAAAGATTGTGACAAAATTTATAAGTTTTATTGGGATTTATCCCCTAACGACCATTTTTTTGGGCCAAAAAACGCTGCATGAATCTCTGAAATCCACTTTGATAGTTTTTTAATCTAAAAATAATATTAAAACTACTATATTTAGATTTTAATCAACACAAAAATAGTAGCTACATAAGAGAAGGGAGTAGAGATATAGATGCGATTGTTAAAAATTGAAAAAAAATTTGAGCATAATAAAAAGTGAAAGAAAGATAGACGGGTATAGAGAGATATATAAATATGTATAAAAATTTTAATATTCTTAAATATTATATAGAGTATATTTTAATTTTTTATAATCACTATCTATAATTTAATATGTTTAATATGTTCAAAGATTATTTATATTTATATTTATATTTATTAAATTTTTAATTATTTTTATGGTGGAAAATAAAGTAGGGTGGAAAATATATATACAACATATTACAAAAACAAAATAATACAACTTAATAAGAAAAATACAAAACTATGCAAATCATTTAAAATGTATTAATAAAATACTCAAAAGTACGTAATGAAATGGGAACGGCTAGTCTCGTTCTTTCGAGAATGATATTGTGATATTAATTACATAATTTTGATTATTGTAATAATATTTTAATATTATTTTAAAATTTTTCAGCTACTCAACTACGTGAAGTATGCTATCAATAGGTTGGTATTATTCCTCACATAATTTGCCTACCAGATAGATGCTTCTACCGAAAATATTAAAAATAATATGAAAATATTCATAAATTTCGAAAATAATTAGTAAAATAATTCAAATTATATAAATAATATCATAATATCGTTCTTTCAAAGAACGAGACCAGTATCGTTTTTGGAAAGAACGATACTAGCTTAGTTTTTCCTTTGAAAGAGCGATACTAACATTTTGAGTATTTTACTAATATATTTTTAATATTTTAAACTATTTTTTAATTAATATAAATATTTCTATGGTTTGGTATTGTAAATATGTATATTTCTTATTAAGTTGTATTATTTTATTTTTGTAATACGTTGTATATATATATTTTCCACCATAATAATAATAATTTTTTTAATAATTATAAATTATAATGTTATATAATCTATATATATATTTAAGGGAAATTGTTTTTGTACCCCTCAGAACTGAGGAAATACATGATTTGCCCATTGAAAGTTCAAACTCCTGATTTTGCCCTTCCGAAATTCAGACACCTTCTATATTTTCCCCTCTGCCATATTTTATATCAGAAAAATTAGATAAATAATAAAAAAAAAAATCTGACCATTATACCCTTGGAATCTAACTCTATGGCTGATCTAACCAAGTCGAATCGAACTTTCTTCCCTTCTTCTCTCGTAGAATGTTTGTTCTCTCTCACGCGTACAGACAGAGAAACGCGCGCAGACAGGGAAGATGATAAACTCTAAATCGAAGAATATCGATCTCTCTATCTCGCACTAGACGCTTTCTCCCACTCCAAATTAATTGATTTCTCCTCTCCTCCATACGATCTTCACCCTCCCTACCTCGCTCTAGCAATCCTCTCTAAAACCCTAGCATGCATCTCCGATCGAGCAGAACATAATCCATCTCGCAATCACTGTCTCCGAGCGTCGCTTTCCAGGCAAGTCGAAGTGAATGTTTGCCTCTTGTGCTATGACCGGACTGTGGTGTCAACGTGACAAAGTTTGTGAGCAGAACAACATCAAATCCAGGAAGAGAGTTCTACAAATGCTTAAACAAGGTAAATAGACATACATGGTTTTTAATGTTCAATAGTTGTAATTGTGATACCTTAGAATTTTGTCCGAATTTGTTATTTTTGTTAAAATGAAAATTTTTTAAAAAGTTCACTGAATTGGATAAAATCTGAAAGTAGTCTCTGGTTTGTACTCTAGTAGATGTCTCAGTCTGTACTCTCGATCCGAAAGAAAGAAATTGTGTATTTTGCCAATATGGTAGAAATCTGAAAGAAGTCTCTGGTCTGTACTTTGGTAGAAATCTGAAAGTAATTGTGTAACCCTATACTGTGCAATTTAAAATTTCTAAACCTTGCAATTTAAACTGTGCAATTAAAAATGTGATATAAAGGACTTCTCTATAAAATTAGTAGTGCCTAATTTATTTAATTCAAGTTTTAGTTGATCTCTGAACTTGTTGATATCAATTGCATTTGAGTTACATTTGAATTTTCTGTTTTATTCAACAAATTCAAATATTGTTGTTCCATCTCTCGACTCCGAGCTAGTTGCTGTATTGGAAGCTCAATCGGCGAATTCTAGAATTGCTGCACAATGATAGTTAGAAGTGCTGCACAATGATAGTCTGTACCTCTTTGTGCATTGCTCTTACATTGCGAGAATATGGACTGAACCGCTACTTCTCGTACCAGTTCTAGCCATGTTGCCTTCACATAATTTTTCAATTTTCAGTAATCACCTCTATATCTCTACTCTCTTCTCTTATCTAGTAATTATTTGTGTGTTGATAAAAAACTAATTAGAGTAGTTTTAATATTATATTTAGATAAAAAAAACTTTCAAAGTAGATTTTAGAAGTTCAGACAACGTTTTTTGGCCTGGAAAATGGTAGTTACTAGGTCAAACCTACGTAAACCTTGTAGATCTTCTCACAAGCTTATTGGATTGGGGTCATTCACCCCAAATGGACTTCTATAAAAAAGTTATGCATGTTTGAAGTTCTAATGTTCAAAAAGACATCGTGTGTGATTTTTCTATTTTTTATTTTATGTGACATATTTTGAATTTATTTTTTATAATCATTATTTATAATTAATATATTTAATATGTTTAAATTTTATTTATATATTTTAATTTTTATTTTTATTTTATGAATTTTGAGAAATTGTTCTTGTAATTTTTTCAATTTTCGAGAATGAAAAGCTACGTAAAAATAGTTCCAAAAAAATCAGAAAAAATCACGTTGTGTAAACAAGCGACTTTACTTTCATACCTATGATTTTTTCATAACCTAACTCCAAACAGAAAAAAAAACGAAAATTCGCCAAAGTACCTAACAAATCAATTCCAAAAAATTTTTTTTTAAATAAAAGCATAAATAAAAATAATCATTGCAATAAAATGGCAGAGTCTCATTAGACTGCCCCCGGAAGTAGGCACTAAAATGTCGAACCGGGTCACCAAAGAAACGGCTTGGAAGCAAGAAAAGGGATGCGCCTTCCTTCTCCGGTTCGATCCCGGAGCGTATTCAGGTATAGGCTAGAAATTAGGATAGGTGTTTAAGGCAAGTATGCGCGGTAATATATATTATCTTTGTAATAATTATGTTCAAAGCAAATATATATTATCTTTTTCATCAATCAAATTTATTAATATTTTATTTAAAATTAATTAAAATAATAAAACTAATCAATATGTTATTTTAAAAATCGCTAAAAATAAAAATAGACTAGTATCGGATGTCAAAAACCGGAATTGCGATACTATTTTAGTAGTATTTTCGAAATTCGTGTATATTTCATTATTATTTTTAATTTTTTCTTGATGTTTCTAGCTATTTCAATCGGCCCAAAAAGTAGAAACATTATTTTAAACTGCCTCGGCCTGCTCAACATTTTTCAGAATATTTTTTAGCACTATTTTGTGATCCTGATCAATTTTATTCGTCATGAAAGGCCCAAATACTCTCCTATGTATGTCATTATCACAAGAAACTTGTTTGATATAATATAAGAAGACACCCTTTTTTTTAGACAGGACAGTATAAAAAAAAAGGAACTAAAATATAAAAAGAAATTTGTGACCTTAATTTCATGTTAAAAAGACACCCATTGAAAACCTAAGACTCCGCCAATAACATGTATCAAGTGTCATCATAAATAAACTAATAAAACATAAATATATGACTCCACTCGCATCTCCCTGAAATCGAAAGCATAGTGCATTCGACCTAAATAATAATCAGAGTTATAGAATTAGAAGTATATAATATTGGAAAAGCAAAGGGCCATGTTCGTAAAGCATCGTAAAAAATGAAACGCCAACATGGACCGCATACACACAAACAGGTACAATACCAAATATTTGGTATTCGAGAAAGGCGTCCACTATATATAAAAGCATCAATTAATGATCAGTTGCACGTCTATCAATTTGACAATTTCACATCCTAAATAAAATCTTATGTTTCTATATTGTGTATTTACTTGAATAAAAATGCCACTTGTTTGATCCATGTTACTTTTTTTTTTAATATAGTTCGACAAGATCGGTACTGTCGTCTGATCGATTATATTTTTGTTGCTAAGATAGTTGTAATGCACCTATACTATTTATGGCATGTTCTCGATACATTGAAAATTATTGTCCCAATTAAACAAAAAACGATGGTAAACCTGTTCTTCTTCACTATTTTATTTCTTAAATAACACATCAATTAAATTTTAAAATATCATAGCCGAAACCCCACGTCTCTCATGTTCTCGCCTCCTCTCTGCACTCCCGTTAACTCGCCTCCTCTCTGCACAGATCGAGCATCGATCTCCGCTCCTCTCCTCTCGTCTCTGCCCCACCTCTTCTAGCTCTCGTCTCTGCCCCACCTCTGTAAGTCTTTCTCTCAAATTGATATCTAGGACAGTGCGATTAATACAGAGAATTCTGATTCGTATATCAAAATCAATCAATTTCAGTCAGATTTGTGATTTGTGATTAATTGTGATTTGTATATCAGGGATTGTGTTTTGTATATCAAAATCAATCATTGTGAATTTGTGATTCACAATACTTGTATATTGGTTATAAACAATTCGAACTCCATTTGGTAATCATTTTGAGAGAGGAAAAAATAAGATGTAGCCAACCATATCAAAATTATTCATTATGTAAATATGGTATAAAGCCAATGGATAGTTTAGAGCAATTTAGAAATTCTAAATTTATGTAAATATGGTATAAATCCAGCTTGTAATTAGGAGATTAGCTATTCTTATCTTAATTTATTAACAAGTCCACAATCAAATTAGCTAAACCTAGCTTTGGAAAGATGAATATGTTTAGCAAAAAAGGGGCTAGCCCCAGAAACAGATTTAATTTTTTAAAATTAATTTAGTACAGGTTTTAACAAAAAACCGGTACTAAATTAATTAATAATTTTCGGTTTTGTTTTAATTAATTTAGTACCGATTTTTAGTTGAAAATCGGTACTAATCGTGTTTGCCGCCACTTTTCACCATCTCCTAGTACCGGTTTTTTTATTGTTTTTAGTACCCCAATATTAGTATCGGTACAAAACCGGTACTAAAAGATTTAAATGGCGGAGTGACACATCAATTAAATTAAAAAAAACGTTTAAATTTTCTAATATTTATGATAAATTTAGTTTTAACAATCTTCTTTTAATGACTTTATGATAAATAACCATGAAATTTCATATTCATTTAAATTTGTCATTATTATAAGGTGAATTAAGAATAAGCTCTATTCTTGTAAAACCAAACAACACATCATAAAAAATTTGGACTTATTTCGAGTGCTTATTCATATTCATATTCTAATAAAAATCTAGATTGTAAATAAACCTTTTGAATAAGGATTCTCTTTCCTCTCTCTTCTCTTCTCTTATTCTGAATAAGAATCTAATTTCACCATATAGATAGTATTAGAATAAAGAATTGAATAAGTCTTTATTCAGATTAAAATTTATTCAAAACACACTTAATTTCATCTCGAATAAGCCTTATTCGAAATAAAACTCTTATGAATAAGTCTAAATTCCTTATTTCATATTTACTCCACGTGCAAACACGCCTCTTTTGAACAGCGACAATGTACTAACTGCGTTGCGAATGAAATGATTAGGAGCTGTTTCTGAAAAATTACCGGAAAAATGCATTGAGAAAGCTTAGAAACGAGGATAATTAATTTATAGTATTGAAAGATTAAACATAACATAATTAATACATATTAGGAAATAATTTCAATTTGTACTTTTGTAGAAATAGAACAATCCACTGCCAGCAAGATATCTTTCAGTCTTTTACAAGTCCAGTTGGTAATTATCACTTTCAGTACAATTGAACAAGATCAACAATTTGAATTCAACATTTGAATTTAAAATTTTTAAATATTAAAAAAAAATAAGGTTGGCTGTGGTACAGCCGCATAAAGCGGCTGAAGAGAATATGGATCCGATGAAAATATCCGTTGGTTATTTATAAGAGAATCGTATCTTTGAATTCAATTATTTAAAAAAAAAAAACAAATGAGCCCTGTCAGATAACTGCGAATTGTTTGCTTTGTCTATTAATTTTTAGTAATGTGCCTTTGTTCTTTAAGTTAAATCTTTCATCTCTGTTTCTTTTCCCCTTCAATTTATCATTTTTTTTTTCTACTTGACGTCTTTATAAGAAATTGATAAGTAACTAGCACAGTTTCTTTGGCAATTTGCTGCCCTAAAAAAAATATGGTAATCCCATCGACAAGATTTCAATAATATGCATGATTATCTAGTTACAGGTTGCTTTTATATATAGGGTCGAACTCGAACAGAGTACACTTGTACAGCATGGATTGGATTGGATGCGCTAGCTCGTGTCGGCGATAGATGGGGAAGGAGAACTCAGGAGAAGTCACGAAGATTAATTAGTTAACCATTTAGTTGCCTGCTGTATTTGGTTGTAAAAACAAGCCAGCTATACATAATACATACAAATTAAGATTTCAATTAGACGAGGCTTAAAATAGATCAGTATCTTGTTAATTTGTTATATATAATAGGGGCGAAGTGTTGATGATAACAATTTACTAATCATGCATATGCATAATATGTTACAATTTGGTTAGGGGAGGGGAGAATGTTACTAATCATGAACATGCATGCATAGTGATAGGTGTGCTGATGATGGGACTGCACATGTGCATAATATATTTTTATATTATAAGTTAAAATTCCTTGCCAAGTGCCAACCAAGTGGTGAATTGTGATAAATAATGATTTAATTCGGAGTCGGAGGTGGCCGTCGTTATTATTGTGATTAGGCTGAGGATTAGACAAATTAAGAAGACAAATTATTGGGCTTTTGCTGCTGCCCAATAAGTTAAAATTCCTTTTGGTAATACTCGTTTGCCGAGTTAAACAGCTAAATTTGCTTTTTAATTATTACCTTGTTTAATACTTTATATAATTTGTTGATAGACATTTGTGCTCAATTTGAAGAAATCAACTTTTGCAAACTGTGTTTTATCATTCACATGTTTTCTTCGTTTTTAGGGACAGGTGGCAAGTACTGACAAATTTTATTAATAAGTAAAATATTTACAAGGCAGTTAAAGAAAAGAAATAACATCGACATGTTTTTTCGATTCCATTCTTTTGTAAATAAGTATGTGAAGTTAAACCAAAATTAGATAAATTTCCTTGAGTTCATAATTAAATTAAGTCCGCCTAAACATTCATATTTTATCATTGACACAGCTCTATTTTTTTTATTCATCCTAATGAAAATGAATATATTATATTGTGTTATCGATGAACCGAAGTGACGAACATTTCGTAGTTATCAAGCAGCAGACGTAATGCGGGTTTTGCGGAGAAGAATAAACTTACCTTATAAATCTGTTTGTCTTTACTGCATAAAGAAATTGTTTGTTTTCCATTCAAATCCATGTCATATTGTCATGTGAAAGTGAAATGGGCGGTGGTCAAATTAGACCCATCCATATTATATTTATATATAAACTAGCTAATGCATCGCGCTCCGCGCGATGTAAGATTAACCTGCAGCAATAACATTGTTTGATCTAGTATAGTATATTTGTTTTTTAAAGGAAAAAGTTAAGTTGCAACAAATATATATAATTTGAAATGAGAATCCAATGTTATCATTGCACAAATTGTTACCATTTGCATAACTTGTTACGCTATCTGGCTGGAAAAATAAGAGTAGATTAACTTAATAGACAGATGGAATAGTTATAATAATTAAATAACTGCACTAATCTAAAAATAGTTAGATACGGTTACGAAACAGTCTGCAAATAGAAGGTTGTTTGGCTTGCAAGATTTGTTTTTTTTTTCCTGAGATAAGGTTTGGCAGAGATATATCGGTTTGTTATTTTTTTTGGTCTGTTGTTTGGAGAGTCATGAGCGAAATAGTCAATCGTATCGAATAGCTGGCTGTTTAGAGCAGTCTATGTTTAGCGATTTTTTGTGGATAGGTGTGCGCATCAAGCGATCTGTTCCTTTTAAGGCGTGTTTTGTGAATATGGTCAACTTTCATATGCTTTAATTTAATAACTAAAAGGATGTAGATCTCGACAGTTTTTATGTGTGTTTCTAAAAACGAAACAAACAACTTTTTTTTTAAAAAAAAAGAATAGCAAGATGAAACAAAATAAAGAGAATCCATTTTATATATGCAGCAAACCTGAATTGTAAGATCAAAAAATCACGCACACATCATACATGAGACCAAATAAAAAGATAGACAAAATATAAAATTGACAAATATAAAATTTTTAGAAACACACATACAAAACTAAAGTAAAAAACAATTATAAAAATTTCCAAATAATATAAAAAAGATCGAGCATGATAAGCCATGATAAAAAATGGGATTATTTGCATTTTTTTGGTTCTATCCTCGAATATTTATCCCATTAATTATGCCAACCTACTACACTGTTCCGGACTAAGTGGTACCAGTACTTAGTGAGCTAGGCATTTCGCTTTGTTGTTTTCCTTGATTTTTGGATGCTTTTCAGTACACTAATTAGAAAACTTCAGATAATCTGGTGTTATGCTAAATAATGACATGCAAGTATTTTGAAAACCAGTAACTTTGAATATCCATGGTAATAGCAAGAAATAACATCAAACACAGTTTAAGCACTTACTGGTAGCATAAATGCTCTGATTTTAGAATATGCGACCCCATAAAATTAAACATTCAAAATTGCTGTTATAATTTAGATATTTCAGATAAATATATTAAAAGAGAAAGTATAAGGAAAATAAATATAAAAAGGGTACTTTGATTTGAGGAGATGCATGTACCAATATTCAGAGACACATGCAAATATATTAAACCAAAACTGTTAGCATTGTATCTGACAATTGGTTTGCTTGAGTCAGTTGTTTATTGCTCAGGATGCTTGCATTTACTATAATTTTTTTATTTTATTTACTTTGTTGGCACTACCTAATCTTTTCTGGAGTAGGAGGAAATCATTCTATATAAAACAAAACAAAAGGCTCCAATAACTAAACATGAGCTATTTGCAAATAACTATAGTGAGGATATAATAATCAATTAAATTATAATTTTTTTATCTGAATGTCCAAAAATGAATTACTTTTGAGCCATAATAATTAAAATATCACTGTTACTTGTATAGAATAATCAGCAAGGTTTGACATAATTAGAAAACCAATAGCAACCACTGAGATGATACTTGAAAGCAAAGAGCAAAAATACTATTTGCTAATTCAATTTTTAATTATTGAAGATAAACTCATTTCACATTAAATGTTACCTATAAAATCGTGGTCTATATAGAACATCCTCTAGTTTGCTGCTCGTCTGCATCCTCTCCATCATTCCGTGCATTCTTATCTTCCTTCCTCGCATTCTCATATCATGTTCTGAGACGCGGTGTCTTCTCAATATATATAGCCTCTTTCCTATTTAGCTAAGAAAAAAATAACTATGTCATTTTTATGCAGAACTATGCAAATTAGGAAACAAATATTTATTAGTAAGATTGAACTATAAGCGACACAAAGATTTTCCATGCTACCACAAAAGCGATGCACAAATTGAAGAATAGAAAAAGGTGTACTCAGGCAGTTAAAAAGGTATGCTCCCTGGTAATGGACACTCCATCCATCAACAAACACATGTATAATATATGAAGAAACTTACGAACACAACAATAAAAAGGTACATTCTTCCAAAGAAAAGAAAAAGAATCTGTGCAAGCTGTCGTTTGTAAATTCTAATTTAGCTGTCTATAAATATAATAATTAAGGTAAAATTACACACAAAAAAGTGAGATGTAATTTTTTTTTATAGAACAAAATCAAGTACAAAATAAATAGAGAAAAGAATATATATATATATATATATATATATATATATATATATATATATATATATATATATATATATATATATATATATATATATATATATATATAGATATATATGAAAGTAAACGGAAAAATATTAAATCACTAAACAGGAACTCAGATCAAAACCTTCTATAGATAACAAAATAATTGCAAAACCTATCTACCCTCCTTTTTTATCGCAAGAACTTTTTTGCCTTAGAAAACTTCTGAGAGCTATTTCAATAATTAAATTTCAAGCATGGTATAAACTTCTTTAGTAGATATATAAACTTGTTGAGGATAATATTGGAGATCTCCCGTGCATAGACAATCAGCTAATCATTGTATAACTCCAGTCATGAAACTGCAATGAAATATATGCAGCACATAAATGCCCACTTCATCTGTAAGATCATATAAATTATAAAAAATCAAAAGAACATACATGAACCTAGTTTCCATCTTCCTTAATCCACCACCCAACTATATAACTGCAATAAAAATGAAGCAGCAGCCAAACACATCTTAAACATCCATCATAAAATATGATGATCAGTAAGAACATCATAATGAATGAATAAAAGTAAATCAAATACAGAAAAATATTGACAATAAGCGCATTGTAAAAATGGACCTTGACAGTCACAATTGCAGGAACTTAATCAACAAACTTGTATACATCACAAAGGGCATACACCATGATATCAAAAAGATGGAAGTAATGAAAACCTGAAGAATTAGCACAAAAAATTGTCCCGATTTTAGCCAATCAAAACTCGGTGATACATACAGTTTCTATTTAATAAATCCTATACACACTTATGTTTGTATACTACTTTCCTCCAGTAATGAATATACACAGAGATTTTAAAGAATATGGTAGTTAGTTTTGTTCAGCTTGCAGGATGGTCTGGAATTTTTAAAATCAATATAATTTCCAAAAGATCAAGTATTGCAATCCAAGATACATGTCTTCACTTTCCCTTCGATGATTCAGCAGTATTTTGTATAATTTATGCGTTATGTCATAATTCGAAAAATATATAAGTGAAAAAAATACCTGTATTTGTTGTGATGAAGCATTTAATGGAAAACCAAACAACTTGACGGTTTGATGACCATGTGGCAGCAAGTTCTCAAATCAAACAAAAAACAAATTCATAGTTAGTTATCACTACTGATAGTAATGCTTTTCTAACATTCTCTTTCTTATGAGTTCCAATTTTGTAAGGAAACAATCACCCAACAAAATGTATATATATTTTTGTAATTTTTTTCTGGTAAAAGTGACTTCGTACCTGCCTCATTATAAAAATAAAAACTCGTGAATCAACATAGACAAAACAAATAACAAAAAGAATTTAAAAAAGAAAAGACCCAAGGCAGCAGTGATTGGCCTGTCGGTTTCTCTAAACATGCCCGAAATCAGGGAAATCAAACCCTTTTTCTTTTAGGTGAATGCTCTTCATATTTTTCTTTTAGGTGAATGCTATTACAAGCATTGGCTTGACTCCATTATATATGTCGGTTTGTGGTGGTTATTTGGAATGCACAAAGCTTCTCATCAAGGTGCTTAACTGAAGTTGCTTGTAGAATGGCTCTTCTTGCCAGTGGTACTTGTTTAATCTGACGGCCCTATTTTTCTGTTTCTTTCTTATCAGGCGGGTGCCGATGTGAATTTGAAATGTCCATTAGGAATAGCACTTCAGAAGGGGTCGATTGAGATCATGAAGTGTTTGCTGGAAGCCGGGGCAGATCCCAATGTTCGCAATGAAGTAATAATAAACATGTTTTTTTTCCCTTTTAATGCTTGTAGCATTTTGTGCTATTTTTTGTTTTCTTTATAATGAAATTTATCTTTAACATGTTGTAGTATGGATGGTTGCCAGTGGAAATAGCTGTTATGGGCGAACAATGGGATATTCTTGAGATGCTATTTCCATTAACCTCTCCAGTCCCAGGAGTGCGAGACTGGAGTGTGCAAGGAATACGTAAATATGTCAAGAGCAATGCTTTCAGTAAAAAGGTTTGTCTATATGATGCTCTTTCCTTAGTTGATGTTCATTCAGATCTGGCAGTGAGCCTGACCATTGTGCTTTGAACAATTATTGTGCCAGGATATACTGGTAGTGACCTAGACCAGTTGGCACATGGGATATAAATGGTACTCCCTTATTGTTTTTAATTGCTTACCATCAAAGGATGAAATAAAATGAAACCTGATTTAAAAATGACAGTACAATTATATTAGAAGGAAATATTTACTTTTGAATACCGTGTCATCTTGTCACGACATGTTGTGTTAAATGAATGCACGAGTATCTTTATCTCAATCTGTGGTTTTTGTTGGTTAAGATTGTAGAAAGTTTGGGCAAAGAGTTGGCTGAAGTAAAAGTGAAGGCAGCTGACTCATTCAAGAAGAAAGAATATAAGGCTGCTAACTTATTCTATACTAAGGTTTTTTTTTTTAACAAAAATAGCTAGTTTTGAATAAAAGTAAACATTTAAATTTTAAAGAATTCTCCACCAGCTGTTTCTGTGCAATGCCGGTAACAAATCTGGATTATTGTGTGAGATGTACTTGAAAGTTATTAATGTGACATTCAATTTGGTCTCTGAATTGAGTAATTATTGTTATCTTGATGGTCAGCACTTAGGGCGGCAGTATATATGGTCTGATTTGAGCTGACATGATTGGGTTAAGGTTACCCTTGCTGGGTACATAAATTTCACTTTGTTATGCTTACATTTGCAAAGCACTTTGTTGAATTAGTGGGATTGTTGTCGTCTCATTTAGTACTGTTGCAATATTTCAATTCCACCTCAATAAATAACATCATTTTCTTTTTTATTTCCTGTTACAACTGGCCCCACTTATCCATGGTTCAGTCTATATAAGCAACTTGAATTGAATCATGACCTGTTAACATGAACCTTGCCGATAATGAGTCATAAAATGCTGAAGCTGTGACTTTTTGTTCATCCTTATGCATGCTCAGTCAGATCAACCACTTAATGCTATATGTTTCTGTGTATAAACTTTTAAACATTAAACGAGGGCCTTGTTCCATGAATGTGTAAATCTAAGTACCTTCCTGTATCATTTTAATTTTCTGTTTCATTCAAGTTTTAGTAGTGCTAGTTCTAATCCTTTAAATATATGATCTTTTACTTTGTAAAATAGGCAATCGAGATAGACAAAATGAACGGCTCAGGTGATGCAGCTCTTTTTTCAAATAGAAGCTTGTGCTGGTATCGAACGGGAAATGGAGATCAGGCTTTGAAGGATGCTTTAGTGGCACGAAGATTGAGGCCTGAATGGCCCAAAGCATTCTATCGTATGGGTGCCGCTTTGATGTTACTCGAGGTAATTATTCGCTTTTAATGAAACAAGGTTTTTCTTTTACTGGAACTAGCAAAAAAAATATGGAAGTAAAACTTGATAAAGGATATTGAAGAAGAAAACATCTGGGGAAATCTTGGCATTTCTGCTGGATTGCATGCAGGAAAGTTGTTCTGTTATTCTAAAATTTTTGTTAGTTGGTTGATGATTATTATGGTTTGTTTTTTGATTGTGTACATGAAAGGAATATGGGCAAGCTTCCCAAGCGTTCATAAATGGTTTACGATTGGACCCCACCAACATAGAGATGAAGGAAGCCCTTAGGTACTTATAAACTGTTCTATGTTTTGCAATTTCTACATAAATAAGTGTAATTAAGGGAGGTCATGAAATCACTACTGTTATTGGTCCATGATGGTACATGATGGTAACATGCCCCTGAATGACCTCTGGACTTGGTATCAAGGGCTTGATTGAAAATTTTCTTTAAGTGGAGAATGCTTTGCTGCCCACTGTTTTGGTCTCAAGATGTCTGAAGGTCTAAATTGTATCACTTTCAATGATTTGTAGGGAAGCTATTGATTTCTTGAAGAAGTCTGATTTAGGGGAAGATGGTGATGATTTGTAGGGAAGCTGTTGAGTGCTTGAGGAAGTCTGATTTTGGGCTTAGAGCCTTTTTTGTGTGATAAGACGAGCAAAACATGTTCAGTACCTTTTTTTTTCCCTCAGGGTTGACAGCATGTTTTCTTTTTCTGTTTTTTTTTTTATTATTATACTATACATATTGCAGCGAGACTAGGGCCTCATAAATGTAAAAATAGTCTCATCTCTGAATTTACCTGTCGCGGTTCATTTACGTCTCTCTGGTTTCAGTGCTATTGATGTTAGCAATAGCAAAAGTACGAGTATGGTGTATGGATGTCCCAAAAGTAGAAAAAATTGATGTGAAATGGAGTCGAGAAAAGGACTGGACAAACATGTTATCTCCAATCATGGAGATGATCCATGTTGAAACAGAACGAGATCCTTTGGGGGGGTGTTTTTTTTTGTGGAAAATATCGGATCAGGTCCCTAATTTTTCATTAAACCTTTGCGAGCTTTTTGAAAAACTCGCAAAAAAAACCCGCATTGCAAGTCTTTAACCTTTGGTCGTCAGATTAATGATGAATGTCCGTGATTAATACTAGAGCTGTCGAGATTTGTGCGGCCCTTGAAAATTTATCTGTTGAGATTAGATCAGACGGGTCGTCGCTAAAATATTGCACCGTGCGTTTAAAAAAACACGCAGATGATTTCTTTGTCGCTAAAATTTTCGCCCATGGTTCACCCACTAATCATGTTGTAGCATGTTCTTTTTTATCATATTATAAATTTAGCGTTTATTTTGGCAGTGGCGTTCAGTAAGTAAATTGTTAACTTATTGAGTATCTTTTGTTCGACATCCCGAAGTTGTGAAAGAAAATTAATAGTTTAAAAATGTGTTCAATTATTTTTAGTAACTGTGTGTTAACAATTGTAAGTGAACTGGAGATAATTTTTGGAGAAAATTAAACTTGAGTACTTATTACGTGAAAAATAAAATTTAAGTAATAGATTCAGTCACACAGAACACGTGTTCGATGTTCAACTAAAAATGATGAATTTCTATTTGTTTCACGTTAAAAATTCTGTCATCATAAATATAAGACATTTCATCGTGTATTATTTTATATGATGAACATCTACCATCTGTCAGATTCAAAACACAAAAAAATACAAAACATGCAATTTTAAACTTACTATTGTAGTATTGTCAAATGTATAAAAGGGTGATTATTTTGATCAAGGTAATGTTTATTCTTTGAGGCCTTGACAGCAGCTTTCAAATAAGTTGACCGGAGGATTTGAGCGAAGTATTTTAAATGGAGATGTTATTAACCGTTTCCATTAAGTAGGAGATTAATAAAATTTAAACTATATTAATATATAAGGCATCGTCGAGTCCAAAAACTTGTGTATTTTTTTTATTATTTTTTGTCGTTGAAAGCTCGTAGGCAAAAGCTCCGTGTCTTGATAAATTTTAAACTGTAGCGTGCGTGTTACACCTGTTATAAATATTTAAATGCGCCTCTCCTTTGCAAAAGCTCCGTGTCTGAAATGAGATCTGCTGCCGCGCGACACCGCGTGTCGCTCGGTATGTTGGTCGTCTGATTAAGATCCAATGGACAAGGGAGTCCCGTGCATATAACCTAGATTGATAGGTCCATAAAAAGTGAATCATCCGATCAAGATCAGACGGCTTGTAGTGCGCTACACGTTGTGTCGTGCAATTGCAGAGTCGGATTGTCCGTGTCTTGATAAATTTGATGGAAGGAAAGCAAGAAAAGAAAGAAAAACCTTTTGCCATTCTGATGCAGCGTGTGCAGAGGCAAATTTCTTTGCTTCTTTCACAAGTTACCATTTTGTCGTCTGACAAGTTACTTTTCTGTGTTGGGTTGTTCGAGTCTTTGACAGCTCCAGCCTGACTTGTTGCATACTCGCATCCAATTATTTCTGTACTTTTCATACTTTAAAAGTTATAACAAAATAAGTAGATGCAATCCCGTAATTTATTTTAAAATTAATAAAAAAAAGTCTAAGCCTTTTATCCAAACAAGTTGGGGTAGGCTAGAAATGACACCCCGACCCTGGTCATTTCTTGTATATATGGCTGAGTTTTTACGCTGGCTTTATTTTAAAATTAATATTTTATTAAATTTTTTTTTTTAAAAAATTTTGGGTTTATTTGCCAAAACAAAAAATAGCACATACAAAAATAGTGATTTCGAAATCGGAGTTGATAACCATCATTTTTAAGATTAATCATTCTCATCATCCTCAAAGCAGTTAGGAATGCATTTTTTTTGTCACTATCCCATCATCCCCTGCAAGTTAAACACACGTTTTTCTTTTTTAGAATGTGATTAGTTAATCCAGCTCTCACATCAGAGGAGGGAGTGAGGATGAGGTCACGTCTTTCCTTTTTTTATCTCTCTCATGTTCCATCAAGCACTGACTTCATCCTCATTCCCTCCGGATCACTGACCTCATGCTGCCCCCTCCCCAACTAGAACAATTAGCTTACTAACTAGAACAATTAATTTGCTAATTAGAACAATTATTCATATTAAATAAAATAATTAGTTTCAGAACTAGAACATTTAATATATTAATTAGAACAATTACATAATTATCTAGAACAATAGTATTGAGAACTAGAATAATCAGAGAGAGAGTCACTGATTTGCTAATTGTTCTAGTAGGTAAACTAACTGTTCTAGTTGGTCTCTGGATGCTGGGAAATTTTTCCACCTGAAAAAAATCTCTGGAAGGGAAGGAAAACACATACAATAAAGGAATGAAAATACAAGGAAGGAGATAATAATATTCTATCATCCCAACTTCTCTGTTAATGAAGACACGTTAGATAATTATTAATGAAGACATGAGAATAATGGAGATGATGGAAAGCAATCTTAAAACAATACTAGAATAGCATTTTTTTGGGAGACTTGTTATGTTGTTTGGTAAAATCTTAGGGGCAGTTTGGATGGTATGAGAATAAGGAAAGAATAAGTATTTTAGGAAGAAAATATTGAAAAGTGTGTAATTTTGGAAAGAGTGGGAAGATGTTATTTCGGGAATAAAAAATATTGTTTGGATGATGAGTTAAGAATAAGGAAATTGATATTAATTTAAATAAATTATTAAAAATTATTATTTTAATATTACATAAAATTTCATTTAGTTATTAATATTTAGCTAATTTTGTATATAATTGTTGGAAGATGTTATTCTTAAGAGCTCTGTTTGGATAAGGTGTGGGAAGAAGGGAAGAAGTATTGAGAAGTGTGTAATTTTGTGAAGAGTTTGAATTGTTTATAATAAATTTCCTCTTCTTTCTTCCCTTATTCCTTCTTCCTACCTTATTCTCAACCAATCCAAACGGAGCCAAGAAAAAGCTATTCCTCTAGGAAGAAATTATTCTTCTTCTTATTACTAACTTGTTTAAATGTCTTCATATTTTTCTTTTAGGTTACATATGTGAAAAATTGAAATACATTTTAAATCAGACAATTAGAGGGGGGGCATTTCCAATTTAGAATGTTTTTAAATGGGTAATAAAAAAGCATATACTAAATATATCCAACCATGAATGTACTCAAGTTTCGTGCAGAGCAATACTGGGTGATACCTTAGTCCTTTTGATTGATGGCGAAGAGCCCGGAACAACACCGAGAGCAACACCTGCAGACATCACAGACAACAAACAACGTCAGCGAAGGTGATAGTTATGATGCTTTCCTAACTAAAAAATCGATACCAATTCCAGATCAAATCCTTTCTGTGCCTATTGCTTCAATTCCACTATTGCTTCGAATCCTTTCTATACCAGTCTTCACTGCTCCAGTTACCGTACCGACTAAATCAATTTTCTTTCCTTATGCAAACCGAAGAAGTTTTTGTCCCTCACTTTGTCCTAACATTTCACTGTACTAACCTTGCTGTTTCTAAACAAAATTCAAGCTTGAAAAATCTAAAGATGTGTGATGATTGAGTGCTAACATTTCAATGTACTAACCTCACTGTTTGTAAATTAAATTCAAGCTTGAAAATCTAAAGAAATTAATGTGTGATGATCAAGTGATAACATGACCTCTTTTCATAACCAAGACAGGATATCATCAAAACCAAGCTTGAACCAATCAAATAAGCATTCACCCTGCATATGCAAGTTGATCGAAAAAAACATTAATTAGTAAAACGTCATAAAGAGCAAAAATGAGAAAATGAAAAGAGGGAACAAATTGGAAGAAGCGCCACTGTTGAGGAAAAAATTATCGGATGCAATCAGTTAAGCTTGGCCGCCGATCAATATCTAGACATCAGCCAAAATTTCAGGAGAAGCAAAAATCCTTCATCTAAGCTTTAATTTATTCTCATCTGAAAGATCGAAATTTACCGAAAAAAATAGAAACAAAAAAGGGTAAAAGGCAACGGGAAAACCTTACAGCTTCCGGTCGATCTCGATTTTAAGCCTCTCACATCCAGTCATCGGATTTGTGTTGCCATACTGGAACTGCGCCAGAGCAGGAAAAGTAAAAATTAGAACACCAAAGAAAAAGAGAAGCAAGCATATGGGAAGAAAAAGAAATACCGAGACATTAGTCACAGCCATCAGTCGCTACAAGACCTTCACGCATGGACTTTCCGATCGATTTTCTCGATCAGTCCAGCTCAGATAGACAGAAAAACCAAGCTAGATGAACTGATGAAGAGGCAAAGAGAGAGAAGCCGTAATAATTTTCTTTTTGTTTTTCCTTCAACTAAAGTCATAAAAGAATGCTCTAGATGGAGAAGGCAATGAAACGAAATAAAAACAGGATTACATAGACCGTGCTTCTTCATTCATCGTACCCTATTTTGGTTCACATAATCCGCGTCCACCAAGAGGGAGGGCCCCAGAACGTGCAGCGTGGTAAGTGCAGGACTTTTTCTTCTGAAACTTTAGCGCATTGACTTTCATGCAGTGGTAGAAAATTAAACTCAAATAAAACCACTTCACGAAGATACCACATGAAGACCACACGAAAGAGTAACAAAAAAACACAGCCAAAGTACAAAGCAGAGACCAACGACGCTGATCAGAAAAAGAGCTCAAATCGGACGGCTGGGATTGAAAGTTAGTCTACAGTCCTTCGTCAGTTTGAAATTGAGATACTTATAATATAAATGCACTTGTCGTCGTTGTAGGAATTATATATATATAATATAATGCAATGACCCTAGCTATGCTAGCTCTCTCATTTCTCAAAATATATAAAACTCGCAATTACATTTACACCCCATTTACATGTCTATCTATAGACTATAGATGCAATGCAATAGTTGTTAATTTATGAATAATGTTAATCTGAGAATGCAGAGGCAGCAGCTAAAGCTTAGTGTGCTAATGCTTCCATGGCTTGCCCATGGCCATGCAAACCGCTACCTTGAGCTTGCCAAGAGGCTAACCCGGCAACTCAGCAACCTCTCCGTTCATTTCTGCTCCACTCCGGTCATCCTCAACTCCCTCAGAAACGACGATGCTCTCCAGCATTCAACCCGCATAAGCCTGGTGGAGTTTCGCCTCACCGTCACCGTCACAGAACAAGCACAAGTACTGCCTTCCCACTGGCACACCACAAAGCACTTACCGCCGCATTTGCTTCCTACCCTCATTCGAGCCTTCGCCGAGTCTGAACAAACTTTGGTGCATCTCCTAGATACTCTAAAGCCTGACCTCATTATTTTTTATGTCTTTCAGCCATGGGCCGCAAAGCTCGCACGCCAGCGTAATATCCCAACCGCTGTGTACATAGGTTGTACTGTCGCAATGTCGCTTTCTACCCATGACTACTTTGAACCTTCTAAGGAGTTCCCCTTCAGCGCAATCAAGTTAACCCAAGATAACCGAAGACAAAGAAGCAGCCCAGCCGAAGATCAACAAGGCTATCGACATTTTCTAGAGCAGATAGCCCTTTGCTGGCAGCTCTCAGACTTTGTTATTGCGAGATCATTTTGTGAAATCGAGTTGAAGTACATCAACTACTTCTCGACCCTCATCGGGAAGGAGGTGGTTCTGACGGGTCCACTGATTCCAGATGTCAGAATTAGCACTTCTCCTGCGATCAGCCAAGAGGCGGAGAAGGTAATGCATTGGTTAGAGCAGAGAGAGAGGAGGTCGGTGGTGTATGTGTCGTTTGGTAGTGAGTGTTTCATGCCTTATAAGGAGATGGAGCAGCTGGCTCATGGTTTGGAGCTCAGCGGCACTTCCTTCATTTGGGTGGCTCGCTTTCCGGAGAAGGCCAAAATGGGTGGAGAAGAAGAAGAAGAAGCTTCGGCCGCCAGGGCGTTGCTACATGGTTTGGCAGATAGAGTAGGCCCACAAAAGGGGCTTGTGGTGACATCGTGGGCCCCGCAACGACAAATCTTGGTTCACGGCAACCTTGGCTGCTTCCTAACACACTGCGGTTGGAGCTCGGTGATTGAAGGAATGGAGGCTGGTGTGCCCATGTTAGCACTGCCCATGGATTGGGACCAACCGGCGAATACCAAGCTGATCGTAGAACTCGGGATCGGAATAGAAATCCCGCAACATGGCTTGGGGAATTTCAAGGCGGAAGATGTGGCTGCGTGCGTTAAGCAAATTCTGAAGTTGGAGCACGGCGTTGGCCAGAAAGTCAGGAGAAATGCAGAGGATTTGGCCGGAGTGATACGCAATCGACACGACGACGACATCCGAATTTTGGCTGACAAGATTGTGGCAGTTGTGGAAGGGCCGAAGAGCGATCGAGCGATAATTAATATTTAAGAAAGTATAGCCTAAATAATATCAACCTTTAAGATCTAGCCTAGCTAGTAATATTGCATGTACATATATAATATATCTTTCTGATAGAGTAAAATTAGAACAAAACTAGCGCTGTGGTAAGAACTAAGAGCATCCCCTCTATTGGAATGTGTATTAGTTCAGCTCTTGCTATATATGTAATGCAAGTGTGTTTAGTGTTTACAAAATAAAAATACATTTTTCTTTTTAAAAAACTGTAGTGTTATTTTGTTTTTCATGTATATGATGTTTGCGTGACTTGATAAAAGGTAACCAGAGACCGCTAGCTAGCTCTGTCACTGCGTGTTGCAACTTGCAATCCCTTTTAAACAGTGGCGGATCTAGCAAAAATATTTAGGTGGGGCTGAGTGCTCTAATAAATTATTTGATCAAACGATTTCTCTTCTTCTGTTCTCAGCCCCACCTTTGAATGCTCCAATGGTTAAAAAAATTCATTGAGGCTAAAGAGGGGTTTCAGGGCTCGACGACGGTAGGTAGGGCTCTAGCCCCACCCGCCCCACCACTGGATCCGCCCCTGCTTTTAAACAGCTTCAGCCCCAGCCTTGACAAAATTTAAAATTAAAATTTTAGTGCTTGAGATCTTTTTGCAATGGTATTAAAGATACAATTAAAAGATCTTTTTGCAATTGTTTTTTTCGTCTTAAGGAGGGAGAGATGCAACAGAATCTTTAAGGATGTGTCAAATTCTCAGGTGGATTTAGTGCTTGAGATACTTCTGGAATGAAGAATGCTTAGAAGATAGATACATATAGCTTTTATCTTCTTTTCTCGGATTTTTAGTATAACATTTCTGTTTTCACTTTCTTAATCAGCTATTGGCTGATTCTTTTGTAATTTTTGACCTTTTAATTTAATATAAGATAGGGCTTGACCTCTATTTAAAAAAAAAAAATTAAAATGTGTATCCAGATCCAGCCCCCTCTCGGACATTTAATTTTCTGACTTGGTCTACTCCTTACTCCAAAATCCACACGTCGACTTGCTCTTCCTCTTCGCACAAATTAAGTGACACTCTTAATTAAATGGGTTCGGCAGGCCCATGGGACATAATATGAAACTCCAAAGAAAAAAAAAGACACTCTTAATTAAATTGCAGTTTAAACACAGTCACTAATTTTTAATTTAATAGGTCCAACGGGTCCAAGTCGCTTCGGCGCATTTATTGACTCATTTTTTATTTTATTATTATTATTATTATTATTATTATTATTATTATTAGTTGTAATTAAGGCTTCGAGTGAGCTGTAAATCGGGAGATTAGGAACGAAGGGGACGAACAAAGGCCCACAAACAATTTCAGTTTGTGAAAATCCGGAGATTAGGAAAAAAAGGAAGATGTTCGTGAGGTGTTTGGTTCGCGCGAACTACGGCTGTTCGTGGGGAATTGCTTTTTACATGGCTTCAATTAGCGATGCACGCTAATTTTTTTTATTTGACCAAAATATTCTCGTCAATTAGCGATCTACTCTGATTGTGATTGTCTCTGTATTTGTACCTTGCATGTAGAGGTGTCAAACGTTGAAACGGAAGACGGAACAGACATGTTCCGCTTCCGTTCCGTTTCAGTCGACGGAACAGAAATTGATTCCGTTTAACGTTCCGTTTCGTCAAACGTAACAAAATTCCATTCCGTTTAACGTTCCATCCTTTATTTACCATTGATTTCAGCGAAATTCCGTCCATTTATGTGTCCGTTTACGTTCCGTTCGGTTTTTTCATTTCCGTTTCCGTTCCGTTTTCAGAAACGGAATTGATTTTCTATTTCATTTAACGTTCTGTTCGGACGGAACGGAACGGAACACGTGCGCGGAACGGAATATTGACAGCCCTACTTGCACAGCGCACCCCACTCCAAATTTAGCACCGTGTCCGATGTCTAAGTTTAAATGGAGGTGAAGGGAGGCTTATTTCTATGGATTTGACTTTGCCTTTACATGACAAAAGGAAAACAAAGAAATTTAAGTTCTCAGTTAATAAAATGATTCTAATGAAAAGTACAAAGAAAACAACAATGTTAATTTTATTTTTCTCATCGATAATTTTATTTCAGTTCCAACGCTTGTGATTTAAAATATTAATTTGTAGATCAAGTCTCGTTGGATCTCAAGCCAACGCCACTAATTGAGATTCTCAAAAAACAAATGTGTGGAAATTCTAAGAAAATGTCAACTACGGAGAGGTCAAGAAGCTTCCAGACTCACAAAATTTCACACAGAGAAGAATTTGGTTGAAAATGACGACTGACGAGGAAATCGAGAACGGCTCACGAGAAATTTAGTAGGCCTAAGTTCAGTTTGAAATGGATATACGGCATATGCGAATAAGGGTTGAAGGGTATTTTGGTCAAATAAAAAAGAATTCGAGTGTATTGCTGAACGAAAGCGTGTAGAAACTAGAAAGCAATTACCCTGTTCGTGGAGGCAACCAAACACGGACACAAATTCCTGAACTAGGTGTGTTTAGATAGGTCGGAAATAGAAAATAGGAATAAAAAATTTCATGCGTGCTTATTTTTATTCTTGTACAACCTAAACAACACAAGAATAAGGAATTTGAGCCCTTATTCCTATAATAACAAAACCATGATATAAAAATAAGAAATTTGAATAAGCACGCAAATCGAAATTCTTTATTCCTATTCTCATTTAGGTGAACCATAAGATACAGGGACTATGGGACGTGCGAAGTATATCATCTTAGTTAATAAAAAAATTTTAATTACTCCAACCTTTTCAATTTTGTTTTTAAATTATCAAGGTTCAATTTCCATTGGAACTATTGCCACAATTGCTGTGTCGGTCACTGGTGGTGTGCAACTCATTTCAGGAACTTTAATTTTCCTATGGAGGAGAAAACAGAGAAGGAAAAATGGAACAGGTAGGTTATTTCTAGCTACATTCTACACATTAATTATTTGATGACAATTCACAATTTGTACATATGTTTAGTTAGATGTACACATTCCTTGGTTGTGCTGTCGGCTGTTGTTGTCCCTTGTTATAATTAAGGGAGCTTTCACAAAGACTTCACTGCTGAATTCATCTAAGCTTAATTTATAAGAATTTCTCATTTTCAAAGACATTTAAGTGTCTTAATTTAATAAATAAACTAAATTATGTACATTTATTTTCATGCATTATCATAATTATTTGGGACACAAGTAATAATAAGCAATCACAAGCGAATTCCTTGTGTAGGCATGGCAACATTGGAAAAACAACACAGTAGACGAACTTAAGGATCCAATGCTAGATGATGTATAGTATACCTTGAGGAGATTACCAATTGTGTGAATATATATAGCATTACTCTGCGTCCAAGAAGAGCCCACAATGCGACCCAATATGTGGTAATTGGAATAAAAATAATGACTTCACCACATGTGTTAATTTTATCTTTTGTTCTTTTCTTATATACATATTTGTCTATTAATCACAGACAATCCTAATGATCCCAATTAGTTATTGTATATTCATAAAATTTGCTCAAGTATCAATTTCATGAATAATCCAACTTCTCCAGAATCATGAAATTAGCCAATGTCATAAAATACTTTCCCTAAAGAAATATCCTAAATGCACTCAAATCACGAAATAGGCCAAATTAATTTCATGAAATATCCAAACTACCCTATGATGTTGAAATTAGCTAATGAGTTTGCTGTAACTAGTATTTTATTAAGAAAACGAGATGCAATGAAATGAGTGAATAGAGTCAACGGAAGATTTACTTAATTATAGCCTAAACAATGTCAGTAGGCACTTGTTAACTGCATGCTCACTGGCGGCGCCATTCCTAATGTTCCTCTGACATGGCGTCTGGCGAGTTCCAGCAACAGATTGTTCGATGAGCGAGGGGAGTTCATTCACCATGGCGGCGGTGCAAAGCTCATTCTCTGGGACCAGAAGCAGCACCAGGAGAAGTCTGGATTAATTATTTACACTCTTTCTTCATTCATTGATTATTTTCTCTTCTGGAACCTTTTTTGTGTAACCTTTCTGCTAGCGCCATATTAGCTAGGTTTTACTTCTTAGAGACTATACTCAGAGCAGCACCAGATTTTCATTTTTGGTCTATAAAATTTGAAACTTTTTCATTTTGATTCCTGATATCTCAAAACTTATTGTTCCTTGTAAGGTTTTGTTTGTAGTTGGTTTTGATAGCAGTAAATAGGCCTGTCAATACCAACGTTTACAAACGTTGTTCCGTTCTGTTCCGTTTTGTTCTGTCCAAACATAACGTAAAACGGAAGAGATTTTAGTTTCGTTTCTGAAAACAAAACGGAACTGAAATTTATAAACATTACTAAAATGGAAAATGGAATCTCGTTAAAATCAATGGTAAGGCTCCGTTTGGATGCGTTGAGAATAAGGTAGGAAGAAGGAAGAAGGGAAGAAATTTATTGGGAAGGGGTAAATTTATTGGGAAGTGTGTAACTTTTGTGAAGAGTTTGGATGGTTAGAAATAAATTTATTGGTAAAAAGTGGTTATTCCTTATTCCTTATTCCGGGAAGAAGCCATCCAAACGGAGCCTAAATGAAGGACGGAACGTTAAACGGAATGAAAATCTGTTTCTTTTGACGAAACAAAACGTTAAACGGAATAAATTTCAGTTTCGTTGACTGTAACAGAACGGGAACGAAAACAAAACAAATTTGTTCCGCGTTCTGTTTCAACGTTTGACAGGTCAAGTAGTAAAACAATACCGAAAAATTAAAAAATAATATTAAATTAATATAATATATTAAAAATAATATCAGTATAATAATATTTTTTTAAATAGTATCACAAGATCGGAATCTGGGATTCCGATCGCAATTACGGAATCTCGGATACCGATCTTAGCTAAGATCGAAATCCCGAATTCCTATCTTAGCTAAGATCGGAATCCGGGATTTCGATCTTAGCAAACTACTCATTTAAATATTATTTTTAATATTTAATTAATTTATTTAATTAAATATAAATTTAATTAAAATATAAATAATTATTTTATTTAATTAAAAAATGAATAATTAAGTTATAAATTTTTAATTAATTTACATTAAAATTATAAATTTTTAAACAACCATTTGATCTGCGTCTCGGGTGTCGTCATTTGTATAGCCAATAAAAGACTCGGGAGTTTGTTGTACGAATCTTCCCACGATCCGAAAAGATGTTTGATTGCTCTCTCTCTCGCCCATGCCAAATCTTGTTATAAGTGGACACCACATTCGGATATTCTTTCTCCAATAGATATTTCACGCCCGGTAAGAAAATACCTGTTAGATAGTGTGCTAATTTTCATTTTTATGCTAATTACCAATTAATTAACCAAATAAACAAAGCACACATAAGGATCTAGCACAAAAGCCATTCAACACAAGAGAAAAGGGTTGGAAATATACCTCTCTTGGTATCGCAACCAAGAGGCTCGTTCCAACGGCTTTGGTGTCGGTGGCGAGCTCTCCTAGCACCTCCTAATAGCACGCCTCGAGTCCACTAAGGAATTAACCACCTTCTCAACTAATTATGCTAGTAATTAGGAGAAAGAAACTAATTCCTAAGCTTCCCCTCTTCTAGTTAATTCTCCAATTAATTTTTAGATGGAAAGCTTGCTCAACACATGAGCTAGGTGGTGTATGGAAGAGAGAAAAGGGATAGAAAAATCTGAAATTTTTCTTCTCCTTTTGTGAGGTTCGGCCAAGGGAATAGGAGAGAGAGAGGTAGTGTGGAGGTTTGGGTTTGCTCCCAAAGAACACCCCTTTATATAGGCCACTCAACTAGCTCTCATCCAAAATTGCATGGACAAAAATGCTCCTTGCCCTAGCCGCACCTACCAACCTCTTGGTTGGGTTGGGCCTCAAGTTTAGTTGAGCCCAATACTCTTCCATTTAATTGCACCTTACATTAGACATCAAATTAACCAATTAATTTAAAGCCCAATTAGCTATAATAATTAAATGTGTTGATTATAATTAATTATTAACTATTTAATAATTAATATGGAATTAGTCAATGCATTAAATTATTTCTATATGATCTATTTGACTTAATTAATCATAACGGTCCATAACGGCATACGATTAATTAATCAACTTATCATATTTTGCAAAACCAATTGTTGCAAATAAATAATTAATGCACGTGTGGTTAAACACCTTATTATGTGTGACCCTTTGAGGATTTATGCTATGTTGGCCATGGAATTAAATTGTTATTTAATTCCAATAATCATAAGCGGTATCTAGCAACACGTTATGACTCCCAATTCGCATAAATAGTGTACTGCTACAATATTTCAATCCTGCATAAGAGAATAATTAGTTTCTCTATTTTGATTCTTATGTCACACGATATCATCGTATAATCCAAGATAGGAATGTGTCATTCTTGCAGATTATATGTTTCTTGATCTAGAGATAATTGTATAAAGTTGCATGCAAACAATCTATCTCCATCAAGGGGCCCAAACAGATATCGTCACTCACTAAGTGAATTAATGAGGGACATACGGTTTTCTTGATAATTAACTTTTCCCCGCACAATTCAAGAGAACATAAATAAAGTCCGTATAGCAGCCCTTATCGGGAATCAGCGGTAGACATTATTTATTGAACCTATCCTCATGTGGAAAAGATAAACATCTCAAACTTAGAACCAAAATCATAACGAAATAAACAATGACACATAACACAATCCATATGTTTATTTCGATGGGTCAAGTCCTGTGCTATGTTCCATAACATACACATATGCAATTAAGTTGGTAACTCTTTACCTATGATTAGTAGAACTTAATCATCACTTAACTTGCATACTAATTTTATAAGATAATTAATGTTCCTTGTTAATTATCAAGATTATGGACCGTTTAGATTTATTATTGTCATTCTAAAGAATGATCCACAGATATCTACTATTCAGATCCTCAACCTGAATAATCTGTCAATAATAAACCTAGGAACAGATGATAAAATATCATCCCATACATAAACTAATAATTAAGTCATTAAATTATTGACTTCTAGGACATAACTCTAACAATACCGACATCTCTCTTTACTGTATTTCTGATACAGTTGGCAATAACTTCAGTCTTTAGATTATCATGCGTAAAGTCTCCGGCCCTTCTCACGCATGTAGGGGTGTACAAAAAAACCGTGAATCTGTTCAATCCGTTCAACCCACCCGACCCGAACCGTTTTTTACTGGGTTATCATGATGTTGGGTTGGATACGGGTTCTAAGTTTGACAAACCCGATACTTCGGGTTGGGTTGCGAATTTTGTACTAGTAAACCCGTGTATAGTTCAACCCACCCGTTTATCATTATTTATTCCTCTTTGTCTCACTTTTTCTCATGTCCTTACTCAAATATCTCTTATTTCATGAAGTTTCGATGTCCTCCATAGGCATGCACGTTCTCTATTCCTCTCACAATGACTCGAAAGTTGAAAGATGATTCAAATGCGTCTCTAATTTGTCTCGAACTAAATTGTAATAGCCACAAAATGATTTTTATATGTATTAAATAAATTAATTAAATTTATATTTAATTAAATAAATTAATTAAATATTATTTTTAAATATTATTTCTAATATTTAAAGCTAGAATCCGGGATTCCGATCTTAGCTTTAAATATTAGAAATAATATTTAAATGAGTAGTTAGCTAAGATCGGAATCTCGGATTCCGATCTTAGCTAAGATTGGTATCCCGGATTCCGTAATTGCGGTCGGAATCTCAGATTCCGATCTTGTGATACTATTTAAAAAATATTATTATATTGATATTATTTTTAATATATAATATTAATTTAATATTATTTTTAAATTTTTCTGAAAACAGTAGATACCAGATACCTATATCATTATGGGCTTAATGCTGGGCCTGGAATAGATTTTGATGATTCTTAGGGAAAGAGAGGGGTTAAGGGGCCTACCATTTTTCTTTTTTCGGAAAAAATTAAAAATAATATTAAAATATTCAAGAATTAAAAAAAATATTACTTATTTAATGGGAATTATATAATTATAGGGATGAAAACAGAACTGATTTTATCTGCTCCGATCCATATCTGAATCCTAATAAAAAAAATGTGTGTAATATCCGAACCATATCCGTATCTGAATATATCCTTATTTGTATCCGTATCTGGTAAAAAAATATGTTGCGGATATGGTTTTGACACTATCATATCTGTATAATTGTATCCGTATCCGACAAAAAATATGGATATTATCAGTATCTGATAGATATTAATCCGTTTATCCGTATCTTTAATGGCATAAGTTGATTAATATAATTACTTTCTCTACATTAGAAGTCTTTTAATTAGATAATACTTAATTTTTATTAGATAAATTCTTTACAATAATATTTTTATTTGGACTAGTAATATAAAATTAATTTTATGTTCTATTATTGAGATGATTATATATGATAACAACACTAAAATTTATTTTATTCTCTAATCACGATGATTACTGATCGGTGCTGAATGTACTGGTCAAATTAATTCCTTAAATACCGATACGAATTTGTTTGCAGTACAGTTTAAGGGTCGAATCTCGGGAACAGACTATTCTTTTTCTAGGTTTAACAGTTCAAATTAGATTAAATCCTATGATTAAATAAACAATTCATTGTTCGAACAGATTAAAACAATTAAGTAAATTGCAAGACAGAAATCCTAATTAACCAAAACCAAAATTACTTTGTGGGGATAGATTGATTGACAAACGATTAGGGGTTCAGGTTATCTAACTTTTCTCATCTGTCAATGTTGGAACGGACCGTTTCAACTCCTGTCAACTGGCTGGAACAGGCCGTTCTGGCTCAGGCGCCCTTTCCTTTTTATTTCTCATCAAACGAATGGCATCTTCTTCTCGAAATCCTAGCTATTCTTAGCATGATATTGCGGTCCGTCCTGACCCTGGAACAGTCCATTCCAATCGGCTGATACTTATTTTGTCATCCTACTTAGTTACCTGTTGAGTGTTTTTAAGCGAATTTAACTAAACCTAACTTACAGACTTGCACTCTAACTTCCGCTCAGGTCAAGTTAATTGGTTTGGTTCTACAACTCCTAAAACTCCTAAATTTCAACTTCCGTTTCTTGGTTCAGGTGTTCTAGACTATTTTCTGGGTCTTGATAAATTTTAAGTCTTCCGACTTGCGAATAAAACTCTAATACTTAAAGTCTGGTTGAATCCTTTCGGATTTCGCCTATCGAACAGTTTTGATTGTTAATCTATTATTGCAATTTGATTTTTATCCAACAATTAAACTAGGTCTTTGTTTAACGTGTCAATTAAATCAAAGAATAACAAAATTAAGCAAGCAAATGATCAAATAAATCATAGATAGCATATCATAACTTAACTCCACTTATAAATAAGCATTCAAACAAAACAAGTAACTAAAATAAAAATTATCAAACCATAACCCCTAAACTACTCTACTCTAATAAATTCATGCAAGAAAAAGCAGGTTTCATAAAAAGCAAATACATAGAAAAGAGAAAAATTAAGTTACAACAAGTTGTGCTTGAAAACTCCACGATTCTGTGCCTTGTCTTGTCTGGGGCGACCCGTCCTGATCCTGGGGCGGTGCGTCTCATGGTGGTGGTTGGTCGTCTTTGTAGGCTATCTCTTGTGAGTTGGTTTCTGGCTAGAAAACTAGGGTTTCGTGTCTCTCTCGACTTGGGATAAGACATGGATTAAATAGCAGTCTTCTGGCGGTTCCAATCATGGCATGTAGGCTTCTAGAGGCGCTGGAAATAGGAGAAACCGCCTTGACAAAACAGTCGCTCTATTTTTAGCAGTCTGGATTTAGGCTGAAACAACCCGTTTTGAGGTTGGGGCAGACCGTTCCAGTCGGGCCTGGTTGAGTCCGTCTGAAGAACTTTTCCTCTGGTTGGAACGGCTCGTTCTGCCGTTGGGGCGGTCCGTTCCAACTGCCTGAAGTCTTGACTTTGGTTGATTTTTTCTATTCTTCGTGTCAAATAAGCAATGAACCTGTAAAAAAACTTGTCGGGTTACGACTGAAGTTTCCTACATCCTAACATTAGCAGAATTAAATGACAATAAGTAAAAACACAAGTATTTGAACACAATTTAGGGCTCATTCTAGTTGGAAATTAAGTACGAAATTCATACATCAATTACATATGATTAATATTCTACTTTAATATATGATAACATTTGATATGGATATTATATCTTGTTTATTTTTTTATTTCTATTAGTCATTGTCCTTATAATAAAAATGATAATTATCTCCAACTTCGTTCAGAATTGATTATTATACTTAAAAGTACACACCAAAATTATGCCCGCTCAATATCTTTTGAAATGAAAAATGATAACTAAAAAAAAAAGAATAAGCATTTCATACAGATTATTGTTAAATATTTATAATGATCGAAATGAATAATTTAACCATCTTGTAAGAACATAAATACGGGTTAAATCTCAGCCTAGAAATTATCATTAATTATAGTACTCACCCATTTCTCGCAAATGATGCTAAAAGTTGAAAAAAAGAAAATAGGAATGTTTGTTCGAATAATAAGGTTTCTGACGTCAAATTTAGGATCACGAAGTGGCCCAATTCTTTACTGCTATCCTCCTCATCTTAAAAAGTGACAAAATTTATTAAGATATATGAAACCTGTAAATTATTACGCAGGCGATGAAAGGAAGGAAATCCAAGTGGCCACTAAACCCTCGATTATCTACAACTTCTTATGAAATCACCGGTTCCCAATTAATTATACATAAAGTACTATGTTATTAGGTCATACTATCCTCTCCAGTTATTCCTGAAATGGATTTTTCATTTTGTTTAGGTGATTTTTCATATATATAAAGAGTACGTGCTATGCTACCTTTGTTAATGCGTGCACACAACATTTTGTATTAAGTATAAATTATGTATGTAGAAGTTCAAATTTGCTTTTACACGTAATTTATATATAATTCACACTTAGTACATCAAAATTTGTGCTACTATACAGTACATAATTCACACTTTGTAGTTGTGCACATTAAGAATTTGTATAAATACATAATATATTGTTCAGACATAATCTGTACAAAAAGGAATAACTAATAATACGGAGTTCAAACTTTCTATGATATCAAATATGACATTATTGAATGTAATTGGCAATTAGAAAAGTTTGTTCCAGATTTGCCAACTTGTTGAGCTATCCAGAGAATGAAATTAAAGAATGCCTCCATTTCATTTGGAATTAATAGAGAGGATGGGAAGCATGGAAATACTTATTTCCGTTAGGCTTAGACTAGCAGGTCAACTAGTGCAGTGTGATGGTATAATAGCATAACATAATAATAATAATAAATCTATTTTGGTGGAATCCATGATTCCATTTGCCCTTTGGGGAATAAAGAAAGAAAAGCAAATTAAAAGCATGTTTTAATGTTTTATGTTGGCGGAAGAATAGGATTAATTCCAGCAGCTACACCTACATTGCATTGATTACATTTACATGCATCAACAATTAACAATTTGTCATCCCATCCCAATCCCATCCCATGTTGCTGGAGCCTGGAGATAGATATATGCTCCACTTGTGATTTTCTGTCCTTTTTCTCCCCCTTTTTTCTATAATTAAGATAAGTAAATAAACTACTTCATCTTATGATAAGTAAATAAAGAAATTATTTCCCAGTTTTTTAGATGACTTGAAACTGCAGGCTCTTACATTAATTCTTGTTGTTGATTTTGGATTTTGCTTAAGACAAATTCTATGTATTTTTGCAGATAAAGGGGGTCTTTTTATTATTTTATTTATTTATTATACCGTATATCATTTCGAAGCTAGCTATTAAATGTGAGCAGTGTTTTTAATACGTACCGGATACTGAAAATTCTGGTATTTATTGGAAACCAGAAGCCAGAACAGGGACCAAAATGGAAACACTTATCCAAAGACTAATTGATGCTTTTATTTTTTATTTTTGTGTGTGATTTGGAATTATATATATAATATAGTTGGCACTTTATTATATATTCTCCGAATAAATATTGTTGATTCATTCTTATTCGTAATTCCTGAATTAAAGTGATGCCAAAATGAAAAGCAAATGTAGGGAATATAATTTCTTTATGGTAAGATTTGGAACGTCAAACTGAAACATGAACATTTCTTATAAGAATAATGGAAGGTCTGGAGGGCATAGAAGCACATCTTTCTTAAAAATTAATCATAATATAAGTCTCTTCGAAAGAAACGACCCTCATTAAACAAATAAATAGAACAAAAAACAAATTTGCATGATGAATTGCATACTACCACCAATCCACCATGGTCCATGGCACCATGACATATTGACATGACTCCAACTCCAACCATGAGAGAGAGAGAGAGAGAGAGAGAGAGAGAGAGAGATGGTGGAATCCAAGCGCGGCGTGAAATTCTCTTTTGGAGTCATGATGACTAAGCATCAATTGAAAAAAGAATAAGGAATCCCAATTCGAATTCGAATTCGGATCCAAGTGAGTGAAGTTGTTCACTTGTTCTGGGTTGGGTTTGGGTATAAAACCAAAACGGAGGGGGAAGCGATCGAATCCATGCTCTCTCACTTCCTGAGTTCCTGAGTTCCTGTTCCTGTCTTACTTACAACAAGCCTCAAGGTACTCTCCTACTTCTCTTTAGCGCACCTTCACTCACTTGACTCCTTATTTTGTATCATGACCAGTACACTTGTTTTTCTCCTACTTCTCTTTAGTGCTTAATTCTTAATTTCCTATTGCATTGCAAATTTGCAATTAACTATATCACACTACTGTTAACCTAATGAAAAATAAATATCAATACAAATTTATCAAACTTTTCATTTTCCTTGTCCTTGGATTCTATGCATAAATTGTAAAATAGATAATGCTATTCTCCAATGAATCAGCAAATTCGATAATCATCTGTAAACATTTTTGTCATAAAACAATTAAGAAAACAAAATTTATAATGCTATTTGTCTTACCAACCACAAAAGTAAATGCTTTTGACTCTGTTAAATTTCCAACCAACAACCTATATATGCACCCCCCACAAAACCAACCAACCAACACACACAGACACAGTTCCTTTTTAACTTTGCTGATGTTATTTTGGAAAGCATAAATTGGCCATGACTTGGCCTAGCAGCTTGCTTAGAATTCATGATATTTCATCTTTTGAATCTGCAGTGAAATTGACAAATATACTAAAAAAAAAAAAATGAATGCATTAGCTGCAACAAACAGAAATTTCAAGCACGCAGCCAAGCTTTTAGGTCTGGATTCAAAACTGGAGAAGAGTTTGCTAATCCCTTTCAGAGAGATCAAGGTTAGTTTTTCTTCACAGTAACAAGTTTGAAGCCATGCTTCTCTAGTTGCTATAATTTTCACTCAAATTAAGTACAGTAAATTTATGTTTTAATTCCTTGTGATTCCATTTTCCTGTGAACTCCAATTTTGTGTTGTAAGTACTAGAGTTTTTTAGCTTTGCCTTTCAGTACAAGAGTTGTGTTATATTATATTTTTCTTGATTCAAGAGTTGTGTTACCAGTAGTAGGTTGCTCAAATTTAGTTTTATAATTTGTTTTCTTTGGAGTTCAATGCCATTTCTGCTTAATTGAGGTAGTCCTAAGCTGAGGTAGCAATTTCCGTCAGTACCCAATCAGTCTGGAACTAACAGCCTTTCTATTACACGTTTAAATTGACAGTTATTGTGTAAGTATTAATGTATTATGAATGACTAGATGCCATTCTTGACTGACACTACTTGAATTTTGTCCAAAGGTGGAATGCACAATACCAAAAGATGATGGTACTTTGGCATCTTACGTGGGTTTTCGGGTCCAACATGACAATGCAAGGGGTCCGATGAAAGGTGGTATCAGATACCATCCAGAGGTATCTCATTCTTCTTAATATAAAGGAGATGCATCCTTTTTCCTTCCTTTTGAAGATTAATTAGTAGAAATCAGCTCACTTAGCCAAATGGTGTTTTCTCTTCTTTTACCTTTCTTTATTTTCTATTGTAAGTTGTATGCTCAAATGAACATCTGTTTTGGCTCGAGCAGATGAATCCCAGGGCAATTTGACTCGTGTACAATTAAGAATAAATTTGACAATAAGTTGATACTGAGAACTAATCACCAGCAGTCAAGCTTAGTTTTGGAACTGGTGCCTAAAATAACCTCAATCAAAATTTAATCAGTTCACATTTTTCACTTCAAATTACATGATGCTGTTTCACAAAACAAGCTTCTACCAAGGCAAACAAAAACTCATCATATATAAACTATGTATTGATATTAATAATGTGTCCAACTACTTATCTGAACAAAAAGGAGTATTGAACTAGAAGTGGACCTGATAGGGATATAAGTAAAATTTTGGACTGGCAGGTGGATCCGGATGAGGTGAATGCCTTGGCACAACTTATGACGTGGAAGACAGCTGTCGCTAACATCCCATATGGAGGTGCGAAAGGGGGGATTGGCTGCACACCGGGAGAGTTGAGTGTGTCTGAGCTGGAGAGGCTTACTCGAGTTTTTACACAAAAGATACATGATTTGATTGGCATCCACACTGATGTCCCAGCACCTGACATGGGAACTAACCCTCAGGTTCTATTAGCTTCTGTCTAATCAATATGTAATGATAAAGTACAAAAACTTTCAGCATATAAAAATTCTACAACCATGATACAAGCTTTGAAGAAATTAATTTAAATGAATTTGATTCCATATAACTTTAACGGCAGACGATGGCTTGGATTCTTGACGAGTACTCAAAATTCCATGGTTATTCTCCAGCAGTTGTTACTGGAAAACCTGTTGTAAGTGTTTTGTATATACCTTCCTGGCTCTCTTTTTTGTTTTTTTATTTATTTATGTATTTTCTTTTTGTGGGATGGTGTTGGGTTTCTGGTAACAGAATTATTAAGATTATCCATTAGCTTTATTGGGGGTAGTTTGATCATTGATCCCTTTTTTTAGGATTTTTGGGCCTTAAATTGGCCAGAAGTAACCCAGAGTATCAATGCATTTTTGGCTCTCTTTTTATTATGAATTTTATGCAAGAGCAATGGATGCATTTGCTTTTACGTTTATAGGATCTTCTTCAGTTTCTTTTTTTTTTTTTTGATGAAATTATAGGACCTTGGTGGCTCACTTGGTAGAGACGCAGCGACTGGGAGAGGTGTCTTGTTTGCAACGGAGGCTCTTTTGGCTGAATATGGAAAGAGCATTTCGGGCCAGCGGTTTGTTATCCAGGTCAATTTTACTCAAACATGCCACATTTAAGCCTGCATGTTTAGGAATTCAGTGGACACAAGTATCGATCTTAACATGCTTTAAGAACATTATGGAAGTAACTGAGCTGGCAAAATCATTGTTTGGCATGTGTCAGCAACTGGCCATGTAATTGTCATTGCATTGGTTGGTTTTATTTTCAGGGATTTGGAAATGTGGGCTCATGGGCTGCACAGCTGATAAGCGAGGCAGGTGGAAAAGTAATTGCCATTAGTGATGTTACTGGGGCTGTTAAGAATAGCAATGGTCTTGACATTTCGAAACTTCTCAAGCACAGTAAAGAGAACCGTGGCATCAAAGGATTTGACGGCGGAGATTCGCTTGATCCAAACTCACTTCTGACTGAGGATTGCGATGTTCTCATCCCAGCAGCACTTGGTGGTGTAATAAACAGGTTACTAATTATGCCAAGGATAAAATCTCCAATACTCTCTTATAATGTGAACTACATGGTTATAGGGGAAATGATAACAATACTGTATCCATTGTGACAAAGACAAGCATTTGACATGCTTGTTGGAGCAATTTTGAACACAGACAAGTTGTAAAAGCTTTTTAGTGAAGTTTTGTTTCCCACAAAGTGAGACTTCTTTTTCTTTCATGTTGTAGCAATTTTAATAGTTCAGTGTGCTTGTTTGTACAGGGAAAATGCAAATGATATAAGAGCTAAATTTATCATTGAAGCGGCAAACCACCCAACAGACCCAGAAGCTGATGAGGCAAGTCGATTCAAATTTTTAAAAACCCTCAATACCAATTTATATTCAGTTTATCTAATATTTGTTTGAATTTTCAGATATTAGCTAAGAAGGGGGTTCTGATTCTTCCTGACATTCTTGCGAATTCCGGAGGTGTTACTGTGAGCTATTTTGAGTGGGTTCAGGTCATTAATCTTCCCTTTCTTAATCAACTGTGTTCATTCTATATATGGAGTTCTTTTTTTCCTTTTCGGTGGAATTAGTAGATGAAAAAACCTACTACGAATATATATATTTTAAAAAGAGAGTTTACAAGATGGAAGGATAGAAAAGTCAGATTTTCATTGTTTGAACAGACCTAATGTTCGCTTCCAAAAGAGGTAAATTGCATTTGAGGACCATATAATGAACAAAACAGTATTATATGGCAAATGTTATAAGCCTGAAACTGAAGGAAATGGTATATTATACACATAATACATAAAACAATTTTGGGTTACTTTTCAAGGAGTGGTACTGAGATTTTTATTCAATTATGTAAGAACATACAAGGATTCATGTGGGATGAGAACAAGGTGAACTCAGAGCTGAAAACCTACATGACAAGAGGTTTCAAAGATGTGAAAGAAATGTGCAAAACCCACAACTGCGACCTTCGCATGGGCGCCTTCTCTCTTGGAGTTAACCGTGTAGCTCGAGCCACAGTGCTCAGAGGCTGGGAGGCGTGAGTGGGAAATTAACTTTTATGCCCTTACAAATAAGGATCACATTTTACCTAGGGGGGGGGGAGTGAGTGATTTGCATCAGTATCTTGCAAGGGTATAAGTGCTAATTGGTTGAGGATTGGCAGCGGGAAAATGTGAAACTGCTCCTTGTTTAGTTTTGTTCTTTAGGCGTCAATTAATAAGTCCCTTGATTGTTTTGAGATGAATGATTTGGGTGGTAAAACACTTGGTTTCCCACCTTCTGTATCAGATATTACTTGGGATTGTGTCATGTACTAATATCAATGTGTTTTTGTAGCTTGAATTTGGTAATCATATTTGATTTTTTTTTTAATTTTCAAAGGTAAATTTACAAATGGTGTCAACTAGTACTCTCACTCAACCTCCTAACAGAAAAAATAAATAAAGTAAAAATATAAAAATAAATAAAGGAGAGAAAGAAAGAAAGAAAGTTGCTAGGTCCTTTCATAGAAGTTATTTTCTTTAATATAATAATATGCTGGCATAAACACTAGGTGAAGACTGTAGTGGAAGTGTGGAACTAATGGCAGGTGATGTTAAGCGCATCAATGATAAAAAGAATAATATCTAATTATAATAGTGGAAATATAATAGGGGGATTTAAGTACTTGATTTATATATATATATTTGTCTTGTTTCGAACGTGAATTACACTTCGCTCTTGTGGTCTGAAGGATGATGCACGTCATGTATGTCTCAGCAGTTGTTGACATGAAGAAACCAAAAAATTTTAAGGATAATATGTCAATTTTTATTTGACTTGTAATATGTAGAAGTACCTTGGGAAATCATTAGAAAACACATGTTGTTTAATTACGAGGCTGTCGCCATCTTTCTCAATTAACAAAGTCAAATTTGGCTCAGAAAAGGCATAAGATCAGACGTACGAAACGATGGTGTTGAGTGTGAAGAAGGATGCAATGCAATTGGAATTGTGCATCAAATTCACCAATTGAAAACGATGATCGATCACTTGAGCATAATTTCAAATAAATATATACATACAATGATACAACACATACCTGGAACGTTATTTATTTCTGATATTAAACAAGAAAATTAAGCAAGTAAATTAAGTAATTAATATTAGCCATTCTCGTATTTGCCTGTTCTGATATGATTCACCTGAGACTTCTCAGGTACCTCTTTGGTGCATTTGGGTACAAAAATCCTGCAAAGTATGAGACTACCACAGCAACAGAAAATCCGAGAAGAAAACCATAAACCACACCCCACTTCAAATTTAACCAGTGATCTCCAATACTCTCTTCCCCTTGTGCATCCAACTCTCCCTCGCTCACTTCTGACGGGTCATCTGGTTCGCACCGAACCTGTACCTGAAACCCACACAGTCCACTATTGTTTGCATAAGAACTTGGATCCGTCATAGCTGACATCTGACCTCCAACTGGGATCCGACCTGTCAATCTGTTATAACTCAAATCCAATGTTGTCAACTGGTACAGACTCCCAAAGGAAGGAGGTATAGACCCGTTGATTTTATTATGGGACAAATCTAAGCTTTCCAGTTTATGTAAAAGCCCGAACGTAGCTGGTATCTCTCCCTCTAGCATGTTATATGACATGTTAAGTGATTTGAGGCCTTTGAGGTTGCCCAGCTCGCCGGGTATCCTACCTGAAACCTGATTCCTTGACAGGTCCAGATTTGCATAAGTACTGACTCGCTGGTACCCCAGGTCCCGCAATGCCCCTTTCCAATAAGTGGTGATGTCAGACAAATCAAGTGAGAATGTAAAAAGGTCAGAAATTGAAAAGTATGTGATCGGTGTGTCTACCATTCCTGTGAGCCTACCCATTTCTGCTGGTACAGTACCTGTCAAATTGTTTCCCGATAAATCCAGAACGTGAAGCTTTGAAAGATTTGATATAGCAAAGGGGACTGCACCCTCCAGTTTGTTATCTCTCAGATTTAGTACATAAATAGCTGACATTTGACCAATCCAATGCGGGATTGCTCCAGTGATATAGTTGTCATGTAAATCAAGGTTTTCAATGAAATTCATGGTAATCAGCTTAGCAGGTAATGGGCCTGTGAATTTGTTACTGGCTAGTGAAAGACTCCTTATTTGTGGCCCGAAACCCACTGGCACCTCTCCATAAAAGCTGTTCTCTGACAAGTCAACATATGCAAGGTAGGTGTCAGTCCTGAATTGTGGGAAGGAATCCCCTGACAACTGGTTTGCTGATAAGTCTAGAGCTAAGAGACGGGTTATATTGGTAATGGATGGGGGTACGTGACCCGAAAGATTGTTACTGCTCAGCAAAAGGATCATGATGGCAGAAGCATTGCCAATGTTTACCGGCAGGTGGCCGCTGAGACCGTTTCTAGAAAGATCCAGAACTGAGAGATTCCTCGAATTGAAGAGGTTTGAAGGTATTTGTCCGGTTAGGTTATTATCAGACATTATCAGGCTCCCAATTTGTGGTCCTGTAAGCCATAGTGGGATGGACCCAGTTAGCTGGTTTTCACTTAGGTCAAGGAAGTCAAGTTGTTTCTGATCTGATAGCCAACCAGGTATGGACCCAGTAAGCCCACATGCTCTTAGAGAGAGGAAAGAGAAAGAACTCCTGGGGTGAATCTCTAAGCTATGGTTCAGTAATAGTTTGTTTGCACCGAGATTGAGTTTTTTTAACATCTTAAGATGGAAAAGTGAAGAGGGTATTAGCCCAGTGAGGGAATTTCTGTTTAATTCAAGCGATTGTAATTGTTTCAAGTCAGAAATTGAAACAGGAATCTCTCCTGATAGTTGGTTCATTTTGAGAGAGAGAAAGGAGAGGTTGGAAAGAGCCCCTATCTGGTTTGGAATGGATGAAGTGAGAGAATTATTCCCCAGGTCCAAAACTTGTAGGCGAGCTAGCCTTAATATGGATTCTGTTATTTCTCCTGAAAAGTGGTTCTGACTTAAAGAAAGAAGCTTCAGTTGGATTAAATTGCCGATTTCAGCAGGGATTGGACCGGTAAGAGAGTTGTCTTCTATGGAAAGAACTTGTAACTTGGAAAGATTTGCAATTGCACTTGATAGAAAGCCAGTGAGCGAGTTTCCACCCAGGTTGAGCTGCTTGAGATTCCTCAATTGAAAAAGATTTGAAGGAATGGTACCATTGAGCAGGTTTGAACTCAAATCGAGGGAAGTCAAGTTCACCAAACTTGCGAAACCCTGTGAAGGCGAAGGGATCTCTCCTTCCAAGGAATTCTCTGAGATATCAAGAAACCTTAGGGTGTGTATTGCAAAAAGCGAGGCAATGGCTGTGGAGGGTGCAGTGTAGGGAAGTGGAAGTACAGCGGAGAGGCTGAGATGAGTAACTGGTTTTGAAGGCAGTGCAAGGTTGCAAGTAACTCCTTGCCAGTTGCAACAATTGTTTGTGATCCATGAATCAAAAATTGAGATTGAATCGTTTGTGGGTTGTGGAGGTGGAGCGACAATAGATTTGAAGTGGAGGAGAGCATGTTTGTGGGTGGAGGGGCAGGACAGAGAATGATGGAGGAGACTGAGAGAGACAAGTAGGGCTATGAGAATGAGAGGATACGCCATTAATTCCGTTGTTGTTGCTCTCTCTCGATCTCTCTCTGGCAAGCGGCAAGTGGCATAATGGAATGGTGAATGGTGATGCAATTTCAAAGCATCTATCGTTATCCAATATCCATTGTTGGGTTGTGTGCAAATTTCAAGTCAAAGGTCTACTCAAAGTTGATTTTGCATTTCTTGGATTGGAGCATGCATGCAATGATGCAATGCAACTTCTTGTACTAGGCGTGTACTAATTTGACTATAACAAGGTAACTTTTGACTATATAGCGCAGATTCTCTGTCGATATGAAGCAGAAGCATCGTTTATATCTCCTACGGTCGCCAAAAGTCAGATCCCTGAGGACATGCAAATTTAATATCATATATTTGTGCTTGACACTTGGGATCCTCTCCATTGTTTTTTTTGACCTAATACTAATAGCTTTCTCTGTCTGCCACTTTGATTTGCTAAAGAAGTGAATGACTTGTCTAAAAAAACAAAATTTTAAAATTGTTCTTCTACTCTCAGTATCAGTCTCAGCCTCTCAGGTTTAAAGAGATTTCTGAGAAATTGGAAGGAAGCCTTGAATGAAAAATGAAACGCAGGGGCCTGTATCTGTATGGGCCAGGCGGTTTGTTATTGAATTTCCTGGCATTTAAATTGAGAATACTGTCCCAAAAAGGCTTGGCTTCTTAGCTTCTTGGTACGAGTGTGCTTAAGCTTAACATACAGATACGCTGTACCTGGTCTATGATGTCCCTCCAGTCTCGAGTTGATAGATTTCATTCAAGACCTCACAAGTCACGTGTTATAGTAATACAAGCAGGTGTGAGTGTGACACCATCCATTTATTTTTCATATGAACCATTCAATTAACTAACTCTGCTCTTTTTTTTTCTTCTCTTATATGTGTTTGAATGGAAGTCAGATAAGCATAAGGATAAAAATTGATACGAGATTCTAAAATTTCTTATTCTTTTTCAAATTCTATAGTTTTGTTAGTATAAGAATAAGAGACCGGATAAGTCCAAATTTCTTATTTTTGTATTATTTCGGTTGCACAAGAATAAAAAATTTGGGGCTTATTTTTATCCGGATCCTTATTCTTGTGCATCCAAACACACCCTATCTGTGCTCCTCTATCCTTCGATTTTCTTAGTGCGCTCTCTCTTCTCCCTCTCCACATTTTTCCTCCTCTCTGCGCCTCTCCACTTTTCTAATTTTTTCCCCGCATCTCTTTTTTTTTATTTGAACACTTACAACAACAAAATAAACATTTACAATAACAAAAATAAAGAGACATAAAAATTGGTTAAAGAAAGAAACAAAATGAACATATATAACAAACAAAGTGATTATTAACAATAATAAACTTAACATATATACAAATTCGTTAAGTAAGAAATAAATGATCATATTTAACATACAAAGTGAACACACATAATAATATACTTTACATATACAATAAACAAAGTGACTAGATATTAGATATTAGATACTCTCTTGTTATAACTAAATTAATAAATGCATCTAATAGATACTCTCTTGTTATAACTAAATGAACAATTACAACTATTAGATACTCCATTGTTTGGATATCTGACAAAGATAAGAATTTCGGCATGTGGCCTAGTGGCTTAGTGGTAAGAACACTAGACTGACATTTAAGAGGTCAAGAATTCAAGCCCCTCATGCATCTTTAATTAAAAAAAAAATGACCAAGTCCTCCCTCTTTCTTCAAAAAAAAATATAAGAATTTCGAACAACCCTCATGGCATTAATAATTCACTTTTGTCGTTCATAGTTGACCAGGGGCGGATCCACCAGTGGGGTGGGTGGGGCTAGAGCCCCACCTATCGTCGTCAAGCTCCTGGAGTCCCTCTTTAGCCTCAGCGAATTTTTTCTGTCATTAAAGCACTCAAAGGTGGGGCTGAAAAACAGAAGAAGAGGAACCGTTCAATCAAATGATTCATTGGAGCACTCAGCCCCACCTAAATATTTTTTCTAGATCCGTCACTGTAGTTGACATATATATTGGCACATTTAACTGCAGAATTTTCTAGGGTACAGAATGGGATCCGTAACAGCACGATTTGTTAACTACATCATTAAATCATTAAAAAAAATGTAAAAATAAAATGAGAAAGTTGTTTACTGTACCGACTGAATGGATGTACAAATTCATTCCTCAAATTTCCTGACATTTTGGGAATATTTTTCTGGTCCAGGATGGGTTGTACAAAAAATTGACTATGGTATATATATGGGTATTCGAAAGTCAAAAGTGAGCATACGAAATCCTTTTACGGCGCGCGGACAAAAAAAGAGAGTAAAATTAAAAGCACTGGTGTCACTTCTAATCTAATCTATAACCAATATATGAATATAGAGGTCTCAGGTCTCGCATCGACGGATGATACACACGATTTTGCTCTCAAATGATGACAGCTAACTAATTAATTAATTTAAGTTTTCGAGCACGCATGTGATAAGGATATGTGCATTACAAAATGATGACTTTCCAAGAAATTTTGCAGAAATATAGTTTTTGGGCACATAATGATTTAGCAATTTTTTCCTTTTTGCTTTGAATTAAGAAGAGTATGCAGTATTAGTAGTAGTTTCCATCCAGAAGACTTTTTTTAAAAAAAAAAAGAATAAAAGAAAATAACTCTGACTGGGAAGACTTCTTGACTTGTTCTTTCGGGCAATTCCTACTTCCTAGTTTGGTACAATTGCACTTGCATGCAAATATATATGCCTTGATTTTCTGAGCCCCATTTAAACGAGGTTCGCTGTGTGGCCAATTTGCAAACATGCCAATTTTTAACCAACAAATAAAATACCGATATGTTTTCCGAAAAAATTAATACTAACGTTACTGTTCATATTAATTTTGATAATAACAGAAAAAAATCAAAATTTTAATACTAACGTTGCTGGATCGTCATCCCAGTTGACGAAAGCCCAATACCCTTGGATCGTCATCTGAAATGACGATCCAACGATCCAAGGAGAAGAGTCACATCGGACTACTTTTTTAGGTGAGGGGTTTTTCAGGGGTTGGCACCAACGATCGTGTCAGTCGTGTCGTGTTGACACGAACTACTTTTTTAACCGTGTCGTGTCGTGCTTAGTGGTGAGAAGAGTCAACATGACATGCATTCTAACACGACACGACTGACACGATCGTGTCGTGTCGTGTTGAAACGTTGTGTTAGTCGTGTCAAATCGTGTTAGATTATTTTATTATTTTTTAAATTAAAAATAAAAATTAAGAAAAAAATTACTAAACGTTATAATTTATTATGTAATTAAGTTTAAAGTTTTTATTAATATTTTTTATAAAAATAATAATTAAATTAGAACAATATTATGATTTAAATGATGGTAAATAATATGATGTGGTATTATAAATTGAAAATAAATTATTAATTTTGCTTAAATAATCAACATTAATAATTAGATTTGTGTTGAGGTGTCGTGTTAATTCGTGTTCGTGTCGTGTTGCGTGTCAAATCGTGTCAAACTTTCTAATGTTCCAACACGACACAATTATGACATGTCGTGTCGTGCCAATTTTGTATTCGTGTCGCGTCGCGTCGTGTCGTGTCAACACGCACATCGTGTCGTGTCAACACGCACATCGTGTCGTGCCAACACGCACATATATAATTAAAATTTATTATTATATATTTAATACATAATTGGCACGACACGACATGTCATGTCATAATTGTGTCGTGTTGGAACATTAGAAAGTTTGACACGATTCAACACGACACGATTCGACACGCAACACGACACGAACACGAATTAACACGACACCTCAACACAAATCTAATTATTAATGTTGATTATTTAAGCAAAATTAATAATTTATTTTCAATTTATAATACCACATCATATTATTTACCATCATTTAAATCATAATATTGTTCTAATTTAATTATTATTATTTATAAAAAATATTAATAAAAACTTTAAACTTAATTACATAATAAATTATAACGTTTAGTAATTTTTTTCTTAATTTTTATTTTTAATTTAAAAAATAATAAAATAATCTGACACGATTTGACACGACTAACACAACGTTTCAACACGACACGACACGATCGTGTCAGTCGTGTCCTGTTAGAATGCATGTCATGTTGACTCTTCTCACCACTAAGCACGACACGACATGGTTAAAAAAGTAGTTCGTGTCAACACGACACGAGACTCTAATACGATCCTGTTTGACACGACATGACACGGCACGCACGATGTGTAAATAAAATATAATAGATGTTTTAATTATGTTTAATTTTTAATTATAAATTTATATTTTGTAATAATAAAAACTTTGGGGACTAAAATGTAAAATTTGCATTAAAAAAAAAGAATTTGAAATTTTTTTGTTTGGATCGTCATTTGGGATGACGATCCAAACGAAAAAATTTTCAAAATATTTTTTTAATATGTGTTTTTTCCTTGGATCGTTGGATCGTCATTTCGGATGACGATCCAAGCTTGGATCGTCAACTGGGATGACGATCCAAGGGTATTGGGCTTTCGTCAACTGGGATGACGATCCAGCAACGTTAGTATTAAAATTTTGATTTTTTTCTGTTATTATCAAAATTAATATGAACAGTAACGTTAGTATTAATTTTTTCTGTATGTTTTCAATTATATTTATATCGGATAAATCGCAACAAATTTCGACAAAAAAAAAGATCAGCCATTCTGAAGCAATTTGAAAAATCAACAACAAATAATTAACTAAGTGGGTATCGTAATTAAACATAATTAAATGACAAGAACTTAGGTTGAGCAATGAGACGACAACACGTGTGTTGTAATGGAAAAGGTGGGGACAGTTTTGCGGAGATGATAGAGCAATCCGACTCTGCTGTTGCGCGACACAGCGTGTAGCGCACTACGAGCCGTCTGATCTTGATCGGACGGTTCACTTTTTACGGGCCTATCAATCTAGGTTACATGCACGGGGCTCCTTTGTCCATTGGATCTTAATCAGACGGCCAGCGTACCGCGCGACACTCTGTGTCGCGCGGCAGCGGATCTGAATTTATGATAGAGAAAGCAAATAATGAATGCGTATCATATATTCATATATAATCATATGTGGTGTGGGGCACCGCAGTGCAGAAGAATCACGTGCTGACGTGGGATTGATGACGCAGAGAAACAACACGTGGCAGTGGGAAGTGAGAAGTGGAAGGGGCCGGGCCGACATGGATTGGATTACAGGATTACTCAGGACTCAGGACAGTCTTTGAGTTGGATCGATGTGGATAGGATTAGGACTTAATCACTTACTATTAACTAGATAGATAGATGTGGATTAGGACTTAATCACTTATTATTAGTTATTTTTGCCAACTGTTAAAACAAAATATCACTAAAGTGAATTCTCTAATTCTAAGATGTATTTCTATCATGATCGTTTAAATTATGCTTAATAAAATTTATTAACTAATTGTTGAATTATGATTCCTCACTATGAATATACTCAACTTTTTATAATGTCTCTCGTCTCCTTTTTTCTATTTTAAAACTAATTCAAAATGTCTTCACTTTTTATATTAACATAGTACTAGGTCTCGCTAGACGATAATGGTGTCCATTGTAAATAATACATGAAACATTATGACATTAAGTTTTATTTAAGTATATAAATGATTTTGAATCAATGATTTTAGTATAAAAGAACTTATTTTTAAAGTATATTTGTTATAAGAACATAAATTTGATAAATTGATTTGCTCAGGAACGAAAAGTAATAATAATTTAAACATTCTAATATCAATCATTGAATATATATACTTTCTAGAAGAAAATTTATAAATCCACCCAATGACATCTACATTAGTTGTATGTTAAATTTTAGATGAGTGACAATAATAGTTGCTTTTATAATGATTATTAATATTGCTACCAGTATTATGAAATACTAAAAATTGAATTAATTAAAAAAATTAAAATTATAAAAATTAATAAATAATTTGTAATTAAGAATTACAATTTTAAATTTAAACAATTGGTGTACCTATAGGCTGCGTTAAGTCGGTAATGCCTATTTTGATATTTTCAAAAAGTTTGAAATCAAAGCAACACATGGATATGACAAGAAGATTTGATGGCAAAGGAGTAACATAAGTGTTTTTAGAAAAATCAATGCAACACTTGTGAAAAACTATACGATAGTCTACTTTAATATTTTCTTTGTTGAATCGTTCAATCTCGCACATGGTTCTATAAAATCATTTTGGATTCGTTGATAATATCTAATATTAATAACACCTTATAAAATACCTCCCTATATACCAAATAACAAGTCTTCTAGTAAAGAAACATAATATTAAAGTCAATATTATAGTTAATTTCAAAGACTTAAATATTTTTAAATTCATATATGTCCATAACGTTGTTGGCCCCAATAAATAAATATGGAAAAATGTTAGAAATAAATTCATGTAACATATTGATATCGACATGATATAGGGGGAAAAAATATTACATAAAAGTTTACCTTATTATCTAGTAGGACAAAGTTCATCCTCCGTGTATTTTTCGTATTCGAATATGTTGCGAGGCAAATTTTCATGACCCGTGCACATATCATACCTAGATTTTTATTTAAAAGTGATGCCATATCTATTATGTTTGTCTTTTTTGTAAATGTGAAATGATTGATGGAAACTTAAAAAATGGCTACTATTTATAGATAAAATATTAATATCCTTTGGTGGAGAAGACATCCACTCGATTGCGTCTTTTGGTGAGACACCTTTTAATTTTTCATATCCTTAAAGATATCTCCTTGATAGGTATCTTTTCATTCGTCTTTTTTGGAACCATTCATGTATCTTTATTATACCTACTTTTCTCCTGCCGGTGCGGTACCATTCTCATTCGTCTAAGCACCATTCTCAGGGGAAGGTTTTACGTAAAATTAATTAATTTCTTAAATATGGACTTGATTTGTAAAATTAATTAATTTCTTAAATATGGACTTGATTTGTACAACTTGAAAGTTCAATAAAATTTTATTTTTTTAGATGAATGAAGCGAAATTTGATGACAAATTTCTTAAACTGAGCCCAAAAATAGAAGAAACATAGTTGCCTTTAAAAAAAATGTAATTAAGCAATTGGGAAAAATAAAACAAAATGATCAAAGCCCAAAAATAAAGTTGTATCTTTCTCAATATTCTTAATTAAAATTTAGTTGTTCACTGTTTTATTAACATTTTGTTATCTTAATAACACACAATTGGATATATACTTCTCAATTAAAGTGAATATTGTAATTGTCGATGTGGGAGACTATTTTCTAAAGTACAAAAATGGATATGTCCAGTGATATTTAATGGAGTGGAGTCGAAGTCACGTAATAATTTGGTCAAATGGAGAAAACAGTACATATAATAAATATCGCTTTTTTCTAGGAGAATAAGACGCAGTACATCAATGAGCTGAACAAGGGAAGGAAGCTTCAGTAATTCCACTTCCTAGAAGTTTCACTTGCACTTACTAAGAAATTTAATTTGATTACCCTTGGCCTTGCTTTCCAGACAAAATCACTGCCTCCCTTCTTTCCATTTCCATTTGCAATTGCAAATCAAGAAGCTCAAGCCCAGAAGACTTCATCAAACACCATTATTGGCAATCTCATTCATGTATGCTTTTCAACCTTTTATCTTTCTTCTCCTTTTTTTTTTATGGGTGCGTTTGGATCGTTGGAAGAATGAAGAAGAAGAAGGAAGAAGAAGAAGAAAAAATATTATAAACAATCCAAACTCTTCACAAAGTTACACACTTCCCAATACTTCTTCCCTTCTTCTCTTCTTCCCACACCTATCCAAAAGGAGCCTATATGATGCATGTAGAACTAAAGCTTACTCTCCCAAATTTAATTAGTTCAAATAATTAAGAGCACAACCCCAGAACGAAAAGGTACGAGTTTAGATATTTTATGGCTCCACGCATTTATAATATTTTTTTTTTTGCAACGTCATTAGTACAATTAAACTATATAACCAGCTAGTATCACTTTATCATACACAAATTGAGCTACTGCAAGTTGAGGTGCAGATAGTGGTGTCCAATTATTGTTTCCTTTGTTCAATTTATCTCTCGCAAAAAAAAAAAAATTTAACTATTTTTTGAATAATTTCCTCAATAATAAACATAGAAAACGTTAAATTTTTTTATATTAATAAGTGTGGAGAAAGAGTTCCTTCTTTTTTTTTCGTTTCAAGATTCCATTCTGTAATTTTTAATTAGCCTCTATATCCATTCCTCTCTTTAAATTTGTGAAAATTTTAATCTATTTCTTAATTTTATTAATTTGAGATGTGGCCGTAGCTCAGTGGTAAGAGCACTAGACTGGCCTCCATGAGGTCAAGGGTTCAAGCCCCCGCATGCACCTTTAATTTTAAAAAAAAGTTGGATGGCAAAGACTTCCCTCTTTCTTCAAAAAAAAAAATTATTAATTTGAGTTCTTCATTGATTTTTTTTTTCTTAATACGCGCGCCTAATTTAGTCACATGTAACAAATGATCAAAAGATTTTCTTTAACATTTTTTTATGTAGAATCAATAATTAATACAAATGTTGTTGGTCAAAGAGCATAAAATAATAAGAAATTAGATATGCCAATTAGCTCCATACACGTTGTTGGCCACGTAATTAATTAAGTGCTTCCATTATCTATAAGTCTTTTGAATTAAAAATATATATATATGAACTGTTTATTGGCATTTTTTTTGGTGCGCTTGATCACAGTCATTTATATTATTGCATGGTATGTTATCTCATTTTCAAGAAAAAATTACAATTAGTTAATTTGCATGTTAACTAAGTTAAAAGCCCTTGTACTTGGCCTCATAAAGGATGATTGACATATCTCCATCCTCTGTATGGTTTCCAACTTTACTATGAACAGTCCTTTACGCTCCATCTGCACACACACATATACACTCAAAATTAACAATAATACAATATATGTATATGCTGTGCTTCCCTTTAGTAGTCATATTTATTTGAAACAAGAAAATTTGATGATTTGTATATATATATGAATCCCCACGTCTTTTGTTTCTAGATTAATATCATTAATTACATCTTTTTCTTTCGATAATATTTATATGCATGATAAATTGATGAATTTACGCACGGTTTAGTGTGTAGCTTTCAAATACATTCAAAAATTAAAATACCACTTTATGTACATGACAATCCAAGCGGAACTCTTTTTTGAGGAGTGTAACTATATAATAAAAAAAGGGCCGCTCGAGAAATGTGTACGCACGTATATACATATTGAAATTAGTTATTTCTCATTCATAACTTACATGCCTGATAGTTTCATCTATTATTGACAGCATGAAACAGCTCTCTTTCTCCGCATAAATTAATGTATATTATTGATTTATCAAGAAAAAAAAATGTAAGATATCTTCCTGTCACCATTCACCAAACTAAAAAAACTTACTGCTGTGTAAAATATATCGTTTTAGCTCTTTTTTAAAATGGTCGCATGTTTCTCTTGATGTTATGTTAAACATGCGTTTATAAATTTTAGCTCTTTCTTATAAGAAATGAGTATCATGAAAGAAACATGAAGGTGTTGCAAAATTAAGATAAAACAATTAATGAAAGCTTTTTTGTCGTTCATTGCTCTAGCTGTGGTCTTACATGTGGTCCATGAGCGTTTTCAGCTGATTATTATTATCATATAATTGTGTGCTTCCTCTCCAATTCTCGGAAGAAAGAATTTTTCCAATTAATTAAAATCATCAATAACTGTAATTTATTTCGACCAAATTCTTATTAATTAAAAAAAAATGCGTGACTTGTTCCATGAACAATACTCCAATAATACTATGGAGTTAACATCTTGGATCTGACGAGTTGGCTCCTCCCTATAAAACCACACCATAGAATTCATATGTCATGACTAAATGTCACTCGGTGCACTACTAATTGTCGCAAAATGCAGAAATAATACAATTCATGATAATATTTTGATGTTTTTAATCTATTAAGAGAATTTTTTTTTCTTCAAAAGATAGACCTTCAAAGTAAAGACATATAATTCTACTTCCCTTTTATCTTTTGAGTAATAATTATGATGTCAAACAAGGCACACATCAATTTTGTTAATTTATATATAAAATGAACTTTAAGGTCCATCTACGTGTATAAACATAATATTAAAGGAACTAAATTGGCCCCAACATTACTTTAAAATTAGGTATAATAAACTAGGAAATAATAAAGGGGTTCAAGTTGATATAGAGAGAGTAGATTAATGAAATAAACCGTCCAGTTCTGTTACAATGGAGAATTGAATATAATGATTGAATTTGAAGCTTCCAAATTTCCAATTATAGAACCCGTAGCCACAATCAGCTGTTGATTTTTATCATTTTGATTCAATGCAGATACTTCTATGTGACAATGTGTGCACCACATTAGCAGTCTATAGTACTCACAGGATAGGATATGATTACTTGACAGCAAAACTTTATGACAATCCGATTTGTTAGAAAAAGTGTGTGGAGCCATGTAGTTATGGTTGGAACGGCCCGGTCCAACTACTGGAACGGACTGGTTTGCTGGGCAAACGAACTGCCTAGTTGTGGTTGGGACGGTCCGGTCCAACACTGGAACGGCCCGGTCCAGACAACAGTTATGAATCTGAAAGGTCTGTTTCCAGACTGGCTATTTATACCCCTCTCATCTGAAGCGTCTCTAAAGGTTGGATTTCGTGTCTTTTGAGATAACCACCATCCTAGAGAGTCCAGAGAGAGATCAGAAAGAGGGAGGAGCCATCCTATTGCTTGGAGAGCAATAGGAAGCACACGCACGAGTCGACCGGCATCTGGATTCGTGAAAGGTGACGCCAAGCCCTCTCTTGTGGTTGTGGTGTGCCAGTTGCGTCCGGAGGAAGACCAAGAGACCAGGAGGGTTGCAGCCAGGCTTTGAGAAGAATCTAGGCAAACGATCAACTTCCGCTACGGTACATCAAAATTCTATGCATGGTTATAGGATAGATGTGCATATAGGTCAAGGACCGACTAAAACCAACATTGGTATCAGAGCCATAAGGTTCTTTTCGAAGTTTTGGTACTGTTTAACCCCTAGAAACCATGAATGTTGGTATTTTTGTTCTAGTCTGAGTTTTGGTTGTTAATGGAGACTCTAATTTTGATATATAATCAGTTTTTGGTTTTAGATCTCATTATTAATGATAGATCTTATAGCAAATACTGGAGAAAGGTCGATTTAGGGTATAACAACCATACTGGTAAAGAAAACTGACTTCTGAAGAGTTCCATCGCTGGAAATGCCAGAATCAGAGTTTCAGCAACGTCTGGACCGGACCGTTCCAACTCTGGGACGGACCGTCCCAGGACATTGCTGACAGGACGGCGTGAAGGCTGGTCCGACCCAGCAGTGGGACGGACCGTTCCAGGCTGGAAACCCTTAACCAGTCTGGAGTTTGCATCTGGGACGGACCGTTCCAATGTTGGACCGGACCGTTCCAATTGTCTGACAGAACAAAATTGTGTAAACTTGTGGTTTGACCTGACCAATTATGAACATACCTGTATGTCCAACATGGTTTCTGACTTATCCTCTAGATAACTCAGTGGTTATTACATGCATTCTTGCATAGTTGAGTGATGGTAGGTCTATAGACCTCTCACAAATGATTACATGCTTGAGTAGGCCTTTATGGTTTCTGACTCGCATGTAGACCAAAAAGCACACAACGGGTGACTTTGGATTTTAAGATCTGGGTATCTTAACCAATGTCTGAACATCGCTCCAATCGAGTTGGTTGGAAGGTGGTGCACTTAGTTTATGTGATTTGATTGGTGGCCCTGGTTGTCATCTCTTGATCATTATGGCTAAGTTGCATCATCTTTTAGATCGATTCAAGGGTTGTGCAGTGAGGTAATCTGAATGTTATAACTTGGAGTTATATCATATGTGTTGATGCTAACATGCATACATGTGCTTTGTCTCTATTTTGTAGAAAGATGTCGGCAAATAAGAGCATAGTCGCTGATCTCAATGCTGGTGAGAAACTGACGAGCAACAATTACGATGTTTGGCATCGTAAGGTTCAATTTCTCCTTGAGATGCAGGACTTGCATGAGCCACTCACAAAGGAACTCACTGAAGCCGAAAGGGCCAATCCAAGGCGAGTTCAGGCCAATGAGGATTTCAGGAAGAAGGACCGTGTCGCTCGCATAACGTTGCTGAGTAGCATGTCCAATGATCTTCTCCTCAGGTATGAGAGGCACCGCACCACAAAAGAGCTGTGGGAGGCGGTCAAGCTCCAGTATGGTGGTACTTCAACCACCAGGATCCGGCAACTTACACTAAGGTTTGACGGCTATAAAAAGCGCCCTGAGCACTCTATGAGGGAGCATATCTTAGCCATGTCTAACATGATTAGTGAGTTGCAGCAAGCGGGTCATGTCCTCTCGGATGAGCAGCAAGTGCAAGCTGTCATCCGCTCTCTACCTCGCTCATGGGAGCACATGAGAGTCAATTTGACTCACAATGACAACATACGCACCTTTGATGAGGTGGCGCGTCATGTGGAGTTGGAGGAGGACCGCTTATTGGCTGAGAGGGCTGATAAGGCGGCTGGAGAGGCAATGATTGCCGCCTCTAAGAACTCGCAAAGGAAACCGAGGCAGAATTCCGGTTCCAAGAAAAATGCGGGTGGCAACGGCGTGGCCAATGCCAAGATTGACAAGAAGCGCATCAAGAAGCACGGTAAAGGGAAGGAGAAGCCCAAGGGGGCTTGCTTCAACTGTGATCAGGTGGGACATTTCGCTCGTGATTGCACGAAGCCGAAAAAGGTACCCTCTGAACCTTTTGGGGCGGACCGTTCCAAAGTGGGGCGGACCGTCCCAATTCCCTTAGAGTCTGGGACGGACCGTCCAGAACTCATCTGCTTGTGATTCAGCTTTATTTGTGTCCAGTTGCTTTATGCTTACTGATAACACTCATGTTTGGACTGTTGATTCTGCAGCAACTGACCACATAGCTAGGGATCGAGCGGCATTTCTGGACTATCGTCGCATACCGGCAGGAAGCAAACGGATTTTCATGGAAAATAATAGTAGTGTCCAAGTGCATGGCATAGGCACATGTGAGCTTGTGTTTCGCAACGGACATAGATTAATTCTCCATGATGTTTTGTATGCGCCTGATGTGAGGCGAAGTCTTGTATCTGTTTTAGTTCTTGTCAAAACTGGATTGAGTGTTGTTTTTGTGAACAATTGTGTTGAATTGTATCAGAATTTTACGTTGATTGGTAATGGATTTCTTAATGATAAATTCATGGTTTTAGACACAATTGATGGCTCTTCTCTATCTTATAATGTTTCTTCTTCTAATGTTAATGATAACATGATGATATGGCATGCTAGATTATGTCATGTAGGACAGGAAATGATGACTAGATTGGCTAAGGTTGGACTGTTGGGTCCCTTAACCAAGGTCTCCTTGCCTACATGTGAGAACTGTCTAGCGGGTAAGGCTACCCGAAAGCCTTTTGGTAAGGCTGTTCGTGCCACAACTCCTTTGCAATTGATACACTCGGACATCTGTGGTCCTTTGAGTGTTAGGGCCAGACATGGTGCCTATTATTTCATCACATTTATAGATGACCACACAAGGTTTGGTCATGTCTATTTGATCTCCCATAAGTCAGAGGCACTGGGTTGCTTCACAAAGTACTTGGCGATAGTTGAGAATCAACAAAATGGACTTGTGAAAGCTCTTAGGACAGATCGAGGTCGAGAGTACCTCTCAGATCAATTCAAGAGCTTGTGTGATGAAAAGGGAATCGTTCATCAATTGACAACTCTCTACACGCCACAACAAAATGGTGTTGCTGAAAGACGTAATAGGACCTTGCTGGAAATGGTTAGATCTATGATGGCACAAGCAAGTCTACCAATTTCGTATTGGGGAGATGCGTTGTTGACAGCCGCATATGTTCTGAACCATGTTCCTTCGAAGTCTGTGACAGCCACCCCCTATGAGTTATGGACTGGACGAAAATCGGATTTGGGTAATCTCCATCCATGGGGTTGTTTGGCTTATGTCCATGATCCGTCTCACAAACATGGGAAGCTTGGTCCGAGAGGGAGGAAGTGTATCTTTATAAAGTACTCTGAAGCTTCCAAGGGCCACGTGTTCGTTGGAGAGGATCTAAGTGGAACAGTCACAGAGATTGAGTCGAGGGATGCACATTCCTTGAGAGCGACTTTCTAAAGAAAAATGAGATTTCACGAATGCAAGGACTCTATGAGGACATTCCTTCTGTCAACATTGACATTGGTCAAGAGGTGGAGGATCAACCTCCTGAGACCAGGTCAATTGCAGAAGAGGGAACTCAACGAGTCAATCTCGACAGTTAGAACGGACCATCCCATGACTGGGGCGGACCGTCCCAAGGCTGGAGCAGACCGTCCCAAGGCTGGGGCAGACCGTCCCAGCTGCGAGATTATTCTCCTGATCTGACTGGAACGGACCGTCCCAGGTCTGGGGCGGACCGTCCCAATGATGAAAACAGACAGGTTGAAGCAGAACCTCGTAGGTCTGAACGGGAAAGAGTACCCCGCCGAAGATTTGAGATCGAAGGGGGGGAAATGTTCATGGCCGCTTTGGATGGTTTGGTTATACCAAAAGAGGATGATAAGCCTAAACGCAATAAGGTAGTAAAGGCTATCGATTTGGATGAACCAAAGAATGTGCGAGAGGCACTTTCTGGCTCTAACTCTAAGGAATGGTTGCTGGCCATGCAGGAGGAGATTGATTCCATGAAGAAGAATCAAGTCTGGGACTTAGTTGACTTACCACAAGGGAGTAAGGCTGTTGGGAGCAAATGGGTTCTCAAGGTCAAACGTAAAAGTGACGGGTCAATTGAGCGTTACAAAGCTCGCTTGGTTGCAAAAGGATTCACCCAAGTAGAGGGAGTGGATTATGAGGAAACCTTCTCTCCTGTAGTTAGGTTTGCCTCTATCCGCTTGATCCTAGCAATTGTCGCTGCAATGGATCTAGAACTGTACCAAATGGACGTGAAAACTGCATTTCTCAATGGAAAATTGCAAGAGGAGATATATATGGCACAGCCTGAAGGGTTTGTGATTAATGGGAAGGAGCACAAGGTGTGCAAACTTCGCCGTTCCATATATGGTCTCAAGCAAGCATCACGACAATGGAACCTCCGATTCCACCAAGCTGTCTTGTCAAACGGCTTTCAGGTGATGGAAGAGGATCATTGTGTGTATGTAAAGAGGTCCATGGGTGGGTTCTTGATCGTGACATTGTATGTGGATGACATATTGCTTGCAGGAAACAACAAGTCGCTGATTAGTTCAACGCAGACTTGGTTGTCCTCTACATTTGACATGAAAGATATGGGTGAATCTAGCTTTGTGCTAGGTGTCAAGATAACTCGAGATAGAACCAAGAGGTTTCTCAGTTTATCTCAAGAAACTTATGTGAATAAGATTCTTGAACGATTTGACATGGCTGAATGTCGATCGGTTGACACTCCTATTGACAAGAACACAAGTTTGAGCAGTGACATATGTCCCAAGACAAAGGAAGAAAAAGATAAGATGGAAAAAGTGCAGTACTCAAGTGCAGTTGGAAGCTTGATGTATGCCATGATGTGTACAAGACCCGATATATGTTATGCGGTGAGTCTTGTCAGCCGATTTCAATCGAATCCTGAATTTGCTCATTGGCAAGCAGTCAAGAGGATTTTGAGATATCTCAAGGGCACATCTGATTATGTGCTATGCTACCAAGGCAGAGACCTGAATTTAGTCGGCTATTCGGATGCTGATTGGGGTGGAGACTTGGATGAGCGCAAGTCCACTTCAGGTTTCATTTTCATGCTTGGTAAGAGTGTAATCTCTTGGGCTAGTAAAAAGCAAACGTGTGTTGCTTTATCTACCATGGAGGCCGAGTACATTGCATGTTCTGCGGCTGCCCAAGAGGCAATATGGTTGAGGCGTTTCCTAAAGGAACTGGGGGTGGTCAAGGTGCCCATCGGACCTGTGACTATTTATTGTGATAGCACTTCTGCTATAGCATTCTCTAAAGACACCAAGTATCATGGAAAAGACAAACATATTGACATGAGATATCACTTTGTTAGAGACAGACAAGAACACAAAAAGATTGTGTTAGAGCACATCTCCACTGACGAGATGGTGGCAGACCCATTTACAAAGGCCATAGCTAGGATGCAGTTCCTTAAGATGGTTAGAATTATGGGTTTGAGATCTTCAGGCGGATCCTAGGATTGGAACGGCCCGTCCCAGATTGGGGCGGCCCGTCCGGATTTCAGTAGGACCGTCTGAACACTGAAAAACAGCTGGGGCGTGGCCTGTTTTAGGCTGGGACGGCCCGTCCGGAATCTGGGACGGTCCGGTCCAATTTTTCAGACTTGTGTATGTATGTATGTGTTTGAACAATTATGTTTTATTGATATATATTAAGACATTTGCATTCATTCTTGTTATTGAATTGTCTGTTATTGTTCAATTAAATGTTAGCATGGATGGTAGTGTGTATTTGAACTTGAGATTGTCTCGCTCACACGAGCAATCGCTTCTAATGCCAGGGGCATGTAGAGATGAGACTAGATTGTGTTATGTGCGCTTAGTCAAGGACTAAGGAGCCACCTGGGGTGGTCGAAACTCAATGTCGCTTCAGTCTGGGACTGAAATGAGGCTTGTCTTCTTTTAGGCGATCCGATATGATTGCATCCCCAACAATCATATAGTTCAAATTAAAGCCGAGGTGAGAATCTCCTTAAAACTCTGGGAGTGTTTAAGTGGAGAATCTCATGATTAGTTGCAATAAGGAGTGGTCTAGACCGTAGACACTTGGTTTGCAAACTGAATCTAGACTCGTACAACGAATGAGAACACACGTCTGTTGGTGCAGATAATTCGTTGTAACATGTGCTCATACCACATGTGCTAGGCGACTCTTGGAAGATGGGTTGAGTGGTTCTAGGACCAAGACCGTATGACTCCCCATTGTGTGAGTTCCACAATAACGTACCCTTTGACTTTTGACTATGTCATGAGGGGCATGATCAGTGCCTGCTACTTTGGTGTGTACCCTATGGTGATGCATATTCCGCCTGTCGGGGCATTGCTGGGAAAGCGACTGGTTTTGTTCTGACTTTCATGAGACAAAAGAAAGATCAGATTCGATTTGCACAAATGAGAGATCTGTTGGTGTTCACGATCCACCAAACTCGTCATTTGGACTGAGGTTGGGAACATACAGCAGACTAAGACTGAAAAGGAAAGGACATGTATCATTGAGCGGTCGATAATGTCCAATCTAGTGCAAATTTGAATGTATCTAAGGTACTAGTATACACAATTATCTAACTGTTTTTTATAAAAGGGTAGATGCTTTCTCGCTGGCCTTAACTTTGTTATGGTGAGGCGTTTTAGCTTCCGCTTGACAGGTGTATGCGCTGGTCGCACGGTCCATTTGCCGTATGAGGTCTGACTCTGTGTTTGGCAACAATGTCTCCAAGAGGGAGATGTTAGAAAAAGTGTGTGGAGCCATGTTGTTATGGTTGGAACGGCCCGGTCCAATTCTGGGATGGCCCGGTCCAACTCTCGACCGGACCGTTCCAGACAGCAGTTATGAATCTGAAAGGTCTGTTTCCAGACTGGCTATTTATACCCCTCTCTTCTGAAGCGTCTCTAAGGTTGGATTTCGTGTCTTTTGAGATAACCACCATCCTAGAGAGTCCAGAGAGAGATCAGAAAGAGGGAGGAGCCATCCTATTGCTTGGAGAGCAATAGGAAGCACACGCACGAGTCGACCGGCATCTGGATTCGTGAAAGGTGACGCCAAGCCCTCTCTTGTGGTTGTGGTGTGCCAGTTGCGTACGGAGGAAGACCAAGAGACCAGGAGGGTTGCAGCCAGGCTTTGAGAAGAATCTAGGCAAACGATCAACTTCCGCTGCGGTACATCTAAATTCTATGCATGGTTATAGGATAGATGTGCATATAGGTCAAGGACCGACTAAAACCAACACTATTAATATTTCTCAACGTATGGTTAAAATATAATTAAAAATAAAAGAGGTTACATATATATTAACAAGTTAAATATATTCGTATACGTACATTGACGTGCAAAATTTGATTTCCGTACATTTTGAAATGTTAAGTTTAATCTCTTAGCATTTTCAAGTTAAATATTTATGAGAGTTTATTGTTTTTTGGAAATATGATAAGGGACAGGGAGGAAGGAGAGGGACAGCATGAGGATGCGGCTGTGAATAGCAATGCGCGGATACAGTTAGCGATGCCAGAGGATGGTTATGACTGGAAAAAATATGGCCAAAAATATATTCGCAATATTCAAAAGATCAGGTTTCATTCATACAAATTTGTCTACTTATTAAGCTATTAATTGTTTTATTAAGCTACCCAAAAAAATCGAACAGGTTCATTATGACTACAATTGATTGACAGTGAATGCATGCTTTTAATTTTGCTTATCATCTATATATATATATATATTTCGCTCATAGCAATTTTGTCTGATGTGGGAGTGATTAACCATGCATTTTCTGATGTACATATATAGGAGCTATTTCAAATGCAAGAACAAGAGCTGCAATGTGAAGAAGAGAGTTGAATGGCACCCGTCAAATCCAAGCAATTTGCGAATAGTCTACGACGGAAACCATGATCATCACCCAAAATTTGACTTGGATCAGGGTTCGAGCTCAGGTTCTGCAAATCAATATGATCTAAGCAATCAGATATTTGGTCAAGTTGATGGAACTCCACGGTAGGATGTATAATCATTGCCTTTTTTTAATTAATGCACTCTTGGCTAATTGCAATTTACAAGTAATTAGGAAGTTTCAAAGGTTATTAATTTTGTAGTGAGCATACTGCTATATAAGCGCGTTAATTGTTGTATGTACATAACCCGAGTTAAATCTATGATTTATAAAAAATAAACTATTAATTTATTTAGATATAAAAATTACATGATAGTATATTTCTAATAAATTTCTGTTTTATGGATCTACATGAATTCACAGGTAGTTAAATCTAAAATACCAGTATTCAGCAGTAACTAATTTGTTCATACCACATAATTACTTCTTAAAAGGATGTATTGCAGGATCTTATTTTTATATATCCTTGTCGCTTACAGATGTATTCATAAAAAGTTGGGATTTTTCGTTGATGTAGACAACATTAATTTATTAGCTTAACTATGCTGAAGGGTTCGTTGATGTAGACAACATTAATTTATTAGCTTAACTATTCATAAAAAGTTGGGATTTTTCGTTGATGTAGACAACATTATTAGCTTAATTATATATATATGCTATAAGGATTTAATGACAACCATTTTACATTTAGTTGCACGGTTTTCGGCACCTTTTAGCACCACCAGTCATGCCAATGTAAGACCAGGATCTGGGTTGAGTCACCACCAGTCAGGCTTAACTTAATTTGTAATTAGCAGTTTAGCACCCTTAATACTCCTGAGAGCGAAATCAAAACCATAATGAGCAGTTGTGAACTCACAGTTGAGAAATCCAAAAATCAAGTAATGAAATCAACTAATATAATTTCTTTTTTCATGGAGAAAGTAATAATTTTCTAGAATGGCATAATAAGCACACAGCGAGTATTTAAACACCTTAGATATATGCACCAATTTCAAAATCTGATAACACCAATCTCATATTAACAAAGAGAAAATTTGTATTTCAAATTGCATTAAATAAAGTAACATAATATAATTGGAAGTATTAGTCAATTACTGAAAGTTTGCAAAAGTGCAGTTCTCGTTACTGAACATAAAAAGGGGCTTTTAATTTTTCATTACTGAATGAGGTTCAATGAAGTGGATGCCCCAATAATTGATGATTGATAATTGATAATTGGGCCGAAAAATACAACTTACCTTGTATTTGTGTGTTTGTATAATTGTATTGTATGTATTTATTTTCACAGAGAAGTCATGAATCCGGCAAGGTAGCAGCAATTATACACCAGAAATCATCACAATTACCATCATCATTATTATTATTATTTTATATTATGATAATAATTAGGGTCGGGACGAATTGGGATGGAGCAGAGAATGGGCCAGGCTCCAGGCAGAGTGATGGCAATTGGCACTTTTTGGGCCGATAATAAACCAAAGCCATCACTATAGCAATTGGAAGTTACAATTACATTTACATTTACATTACATACCTAGCTAGCTTGACTGCTTGACTGCTTGAGGCTTCCATCATTTTCTTTTAGGATAACTTCCAAATTATAATATCCCTATTAAATATTAATCTTCCCCCCCTGACTCTGCGAATTCTCATTTGTGCAAACAATTATCATACAGAACATATTATCCACAACAAAACCAAGGTACAAAATTAACAACAATAACAATTAAACTATAAACAAATGTAGGTAGAGAAACAAGAGAAAATAAGACTAATAATCATATTCCACTAATGTTATAATAATATTTGGAATTGGAGACAATAATTACCACCTGAATTCTACAAAATAAAGTAAGTACTATATATGTAATGTACCGCCCACTTTAGTACTTTACAAACCAGCAAAACTAAACCAAATCTCCACTTTAGTACTTCAATCAATCCGATTTGGGTGAAACACTAGAAGCATTCCTCATCTCCAAAACCTTCTTGTGAGAATTAGAATGCATCCAGCTAACAAAAGTCGGGCTCTTAGCGGGCCGGTACTCTGGCAACAGCCGACCCGACTTGAACCGGACCCCACAAGCATTGCACAGCGTCTTGGGCCCCATCGGCCCTTCTCTCCATTGTGGGGTCTTGTTCGACAAGCAATGGGTGCACCTCCGTTGTGCCTTCTCCTCCTTCTGAACCTTGCTGGGAACCTTGTGCTTTTTCTTTTTCGCCACACTCACACTCACACTCACTGTATCTGTATCTGGTTTTGGTTGGCTTAACGGGTAAATGGGTTCGCTATCAGCCAGCCATTCAGTCTGATTAGGAACAAGGGGCGGCTCTTCATAGAGAATGCAGATTCTTTTTCTCTTGAATTCTGTCTTGGACGGGGCCTTAGAGTTCAGGCTGCAGTTAGGGACGGGGTTAACGGGCAGGGTATCAGGTTTCAGGCCGGGTTGCGGTTGCGGTTGGGTGCAATAGGTTGTTGTGCCACTGGAGAGGCAATCTTCCACATAAATGGAGAGCCATTCAAGGGTTGAATAATCATCGTTTCCATCCTACAATGCAATAATAATTATAATTATATGATGCAGAAAGAGTTAGTACTGGTAGTGTAGGTCCGACTCAGACATGTTCAATTGTGATTGTACATGCAGCAAATGATGCAAGAAATATATAATGTTTAGTTGAATTTTGAAGCCAAAACCCAAAAGGTCCTTGGGTATCCATGTAAAACGCTTCAATTTTTCATGAAACATGGTATTTACGGTGCCACTTCCACCTGTCCAATTTGGGCAAAGTTTGAACAAAAGTATTCTCTCAACTTTTTTGCAAATTTGCACAAAAGAATTTGAAAATTTGCAAACTATTCGGCCGTCTCATGCACATGGAGTATAATTTAATCTCAAAATGTGAATGAATTTAAAGGCAATTGTTGGTAAGTTTTCATGGCCTCAATTTACAGACAAGACCCTTAAAAAAATATATTATAATAAATTACAGAAACATAGATAAGAAGAAAAAGTACTTGTCAAACGAAATTGAATGAATAGCGAGTGTAATTGCATGTCAACATAGAAAATACTTCGTTTGACAAGCAATGCAATTAAAATGAACATATTGTCCACATAACATAATATTGTGGTTTTGTCAACTTAAAAAGGAAAAGAATGCAATTAAAAATAGATAGAACAAGGGAAGGGAAGGGAAGGGAAGGGAACAGAAAACCTGGTTTTGGTTTTGGGTTTGGGGGTGGTTGGAGTCCATTTCCATTTCGCAGGGAAAAGAAGCACTAGCACTAGCAACGCTCGCATTTGGAATTGGAGTTAAACTTAAAGAAGGGACTGAGACTTGCTGGATATCCATTTCCACGAATCAATCAAATCAAAAACCAAGCAAGATTATCTCGTCTAGACTCTAGATAGATAAACCCCTTTGCTTTCCTTTCTTTACACTTTGCAGTTCGCACGAGAAAGTGAGAGAGAGAGAGATAGGGTTTTGTTTGCTCTTTGGGTTTCTTTTGTTTTTATAATGAATGAATATAAACAATGAAATAAGCGTTTTTCTTTTTTTGAAAGGTATGAAATAAGCGTTAGAATGGAGAAAAGAATCTCAAGAGATTATTACTATGCTCTTCCTCTCCAGCTGCTGTAACATTGGGCACCTCCGGTCCATTGTTGTTCGAATTTTGCCACGTCAGACAACACAACAGCGACAACTCACAAGTCAGAACTGTGAGCGATAGCCGACAGGGGCCCAGTGACGTGTTGACTGGAGTGCAGTTAGATCATCTCCTGTTCTTAAGTCACTGCAGACTGGAGAGCTTAAGGATGTGCTCCTTTACATATTTATAAGAGTGGGAGGAGAGAAAAATATTAGAGAAGGCTGAGTAAAATAAACTCTTACATTTTAAATTTGAGATTACAAAAGTAAGTCATTTGGGGATTAACTCTTTACTTTTCTCTAATTTACCTCTCTTTTTTTTAAGTTGTGGAGCAAGATTGAGTAAAATATTTAATCTAATATTCATTCCTCTCATTTTCAAAATTTGATACTGGAGCACAGTCTAAGACTCTGGTTCAGAAATTAAATGTGAACTTGTCCCACAAGCAGTGGCGAAGGCAGAGGGGGACTGGCAAGGGCCAGGCCTCCCCTAATAATTAGAATATTCCCCAACCATATGCTAATTTATTAAGATAATTTATATAATTAAGTTTCATGGGCTTCCTCTAGACTCAAAATATTATGCTCAGTGATGTTTTGGTTAAGAAAAATTAATGGTAGCTAGTATTATTTTAGGTAATTAATACTTAAATTTGTAATTTTCTTAGTTTCCAATTTCATTTAGTCAGATTTTGACCCCGTCATTCTTCAATCCTGACTTCGCCACTGCCCACAAGTCAGTTACGTATAATGTAAGTGAAGAAGGAGAGCGGTTCAAATAAGTAATTAGTAATTACTTTTTTTTTTTTACGCGTATCACTTTAATTCGTTTTTGCGTTGTCGGTGAGACAGACGGTGAAATGTAAATGTAAATATGTAATGAAATTTGAAAAGGGCCCACATCCGAAATGAAAAATTTGAAAAGCACCTGTATTATGTATATATAAATTTAAAAATTTTGAAAACTTAATTATAGAAAGAATGAAAGATGAAAGCGGCATGTGTATATATATATATAAAGTATTTGCGCTCCTTTATATTTTTTGGGTTCAAAATTTGAAAGTCTCAAAGACGGAGAGAGGGCGCGTCAAAGTCTCAAAGATGTCACGTTACCTTTCTCTATCCTATTCCCAAATCCCAATTCCAGTTTTTGCAACACACATCATTTCATTTGTATAAATCAATAATTTTCAGATAACTAAATTAAATTAAATTAATTTATTTAGAAAAGAAATACGTGACAAAATCAAAATGGATCCGTCAAAAATAAGAAAGAAAAAGGGTTAAAAGTAAAAATAATTTTTTTTTAAAAAAAAGGGTAGGTGGCTTGGCTTAGCGCCTTAGCCTAATAGCCTTGTTGGCTTCATGGCTTGGAGAAGAAGGAAGACCGCCAGAGTACCAGTCTTTACTAAGGAAAATGACTCCTACGATTTTTAAGTGATACAGACCTACACAACTTTTTTGCTCTTCAAAATTCCTATTTAATTTAAACAAATATGACTATAAATGGTCGTTATTTATGAAAATTGATCGCGGGAAAGCCTAAATCAAAACAAGTCCTTAGGAATCACCAATCTAATCGTTTACAGTGATAGCTTAAGGATCGAATTCACAGGGACGGTGTTGGAATATCGATCTTTTATATTATTTAATTAGCTAGATGAAGGTTCAAATCAATTTAGGGTTTAATTGATGAATTGAAGAAGTATCAAATCCTAAGGTTGATATAATTTTGATTAGAATGCGAGTTCTAATACAATAACACGAATTAGGCTCGATTATTCGGGTTGCTTTACCTGGCCTATTCAGGCGGATCCGCCAGCTTCCTGGCGAGGTTGCCAGAATAGTACGATAAATTAGTTTAATCAGGTTTTATATTTTCTAAGTGCAGGTTCTTTGGCTTAAACTCTGGTCCAAATACTAACTGTCGTTCTTGATTTGGTATGACTAAGTTTTAACCTCTAAACCTCCCAAAAATCCTAAGTTTCAACTCTCGTTTCTTGGCTTAAGTTTTAGTGTTTGCTTTAACTATTCGGTAGGATATCATAGATCTCTCGATCTTAAGAGGAAATAAACTTTTCAGCTAAGTTTCGATTTTACCTTTTGAATATACTACCTATTCTATGGTAAGTAAGTACGAATTGATTTGAAATTTGGGGTTCTTTGGGCTTAACTACTAGGCAAAACCTTAACCTAATGAGCAAACCTTCAAGACAAGCAATTCACAATCACAAATCAAGCAATTAAGATCAAGTAAAGCAAAGCAAATAGATAAAGATAAAAACCTAATTAAACTTCATTAACTACCAAGTAAAGGTTCCCTACAATTGTCCCTAACAACAATTCTAAACTAGACAAGACATAGAATCATACAAACCAAGATTTTCTCGAATAAACAAACAAAAGATAAAAAGAAGAGATATAATACAACAAATAAACTTCGATTCTTCTCTTCTTCCTCCTCCGCATGTCTTTGAACGACTTCGTCTCCTTTCGGGCGGATCCGCCTGGACCTTGGATTGTCGCGTCGTGTAGAAACTCTCAAATCTCTCTCTAAACTTTGATTTCTCTCAAAATTTGATCCCCCCTTGAACTCACCTCAAACCATGTTTGTATAGGCTTTAGAATTGATGGGAGGCGCTCATAATAGCAGAAAAATGCTTATGGACGTGATGAGGATAGAGAATAATCGTCTTCCCAAGTTAAAATTCTAAAATGGACAATTTCTGCTAATTCAGGCAGGTTTCGGGCGGACCCGCCAGGATTCTGGCGACCCCGCTAGAAATCTGGCCGAGAAAAAGTCTGTAAATTTCAGCATTGCGCCTTGTTCATATTTTGTCCATAATTTCTTCATTCGGACTCCGTTTGAGGTGATTCAAGAACCGTTGGAAAGATTGTGAGAAGCTCTACATTTTCATGTAATCATTTAAGTCATATTTTTGTCCAAAATCTACATAAAAATAGAGATTATTGTAGTAACTCCTTTTTTGACACAAACTTAACTAAAACTAACCTAAATATGTTAAAATCTAACTAAAACACAAATATTTAATTGTAATTTGGGATCTAAAAGGATTGAAATATCTATATGAAATCCGCCGATAAAAAATGAACATATATTGGGAACAATAATTTTTTATTTATTCAACAACAATATTCAATTTTACAACATTCCCATATCATGTTTTATACAATCACAATATAATTTGGTGATCTATCAATGTTTATCAAATTGAATTTTTTTGATATGTTATAAATAAGACAGCAGTTCCGCTGCCACAGTTTTTCTGCTGCCATAGTTGCCACAGATTTGAATATGTCTCATTAAAAGAGATCAATGGATGATATTAGATTTTGATTAAGCAACTTTTAATTACTTTTAAGTTTTAATAGTTTATCTCCTTCCCGTAACATCTTTGTCTAAGGAATACGAAACAGTCTATGTTGCACGGATGCGGGTATCGTATCAGATACGATGCTTATGCGGGGATTCGGTATTTTTTAAAATTTAGGATAAAAAAAATATATAAAATAATAAAACAAAAATCACATTTTATGTCAAAATATATGATTTTTTAATTATAGTTGAACTACCACTATAGTGTATCCTACCCAAAAATATATTTAAAACATATAAAAATGAATCCAACGCATATCTTGACGAATTTAGATCAAATTCATCGGTCAAACACATTAAAAGAGAAAGGTTGTGAGTTGGATTGCAAACCCTAGCGAGGTGTACCTTGGTTCCCCGGCAATTGCTCGAAATCCTAGGCACTTTCAACCTCTGGTGAACATAATCGAGTGCAAGCTTCAAGGTTGGAAGGCAACCTTCATCTCTCAAGCTGAAAAAATTACTCTGATAAAATCTGTAATTGAGCTGATGTTGCTCCATGCAATGTCAACAAGTAGTGTGCCTAAAGAAACATTGGCCATGATCCAGTCCAAAGTTACCACTTTCTTCTGGTCATCAAAAGAACAAAGGGAAATGCCCATGATTGCATGGCACAAAATAACAAAACCAAAGATGTGTGGAGGCTTAGGGTTGCGTGATTTTCATTGTTTGAATAAAGCCTTTAATCTGAAATGCCTTTGGAAGTTGGCAGCAAACTCCTCAGCTTTATGGGTGCAAATAGCATAGGCAAAATATCTCAGGAATGAGAGTGTATGGTCTTCGACAAGAAGAAGCAGATGCACTACACTTTGGAAAGCTCTCATGGATGCACGGCAGAATATTCAGCAACATATAGTCTGGCAACTTAGCGATGGAACTAAGTGCCAAGCTTTTGGTCAACCGCGACATGGGCTCTGGCACCTAACTTCTCCATCTTCTGCCCGCCAGAACAATCTCCTGGTCTCCGACTTGGTAAACCCAGTCGGAGGTTGGAACAATAAAAAGCTTATCCATGAATTTGGTTTTGCTACGGCTCTATACATTGCCATCTCAGCTAAACCTCCCCAGGTACAGTCTAGTAGGGAAGACATAATTATTTTTTCTTACGCCAAGAATGGGCAATTCTCCTTTCGAAAGGCTTACCATTTGGTGGCTGAGGTTTCTACTTCCCCTGACCTCTACCCTGCCTTGTTCAAGGCAATCTGGCAAACAAAAGGAGTACTGCCAAGAGTCAGACTATTTCTATGGAAAACAATGCACAACAACTTGCCTTTGGGTGATGTAATTGGCAGAAGAATCTCTAATGCAACACGACCATGCTCCTTGTGTGGATACCATGCTAAAACTCTACCACATGCACTCTTCAAATGCCCTTGGGCTAGATCTCTCTGGCTTACCTCAGCATTGGGTTTGCGCATTGATGAGTTAAATGAGAATGTCTCTAGCATTTTGATGGCAATTTTTTTTTTTGGGGGGGGGGGGGTTGATCAGAATAGAGCTCGACTGGTGGCCAATCACTTATGGGCACTATCGAAGTTGCGTTGCACTGAAGTTTTTGGAGGCAAGAAGGATACACCGAATCATTTCTTGGCTTTGGAAAACTCCTATGATAGGCTGGAAATATTGGCAGGCCTTACATCGGGCTGGGATGGCAGCACCAACATCCAACAGGTACAAGTTAACTCTATTACTTGTGTAATTGATGGTTCTTTTTGCCAACCGGACAAGGCAGGATGGGCTTATCTTTTATTCGATGAAAGTGGAAGCATGTTAGAATATGGGTTGCAAGCAGGGCCACTTTTTTCTCCCTTGCACGCGGAGATAAAGGCGATGCTCCTGGCAGCTAATATGGTAGTCAAGAGAGGCATTCAGAACTGTACTTTTGCCACCGATTGTGCTAATCTTAATATGGTTCTCAACAACACGTTGCAAGCAGATCAATTGGACTGGAGGGTTTACCATGATCTCCTAGATGTAATTTATATTTTTAGGATTAACCCAGGTTTTACTAGCATGTATGTACCAAGAGAACAGATTGCAACTGTAGACCAGTTGGCTAAATTTGCTAGGATGAATAGTCTTAATTATGAGGGATATACATATCCTATCATTCATGAATGTAATATGTAATCATTGTTTGAAGTGCCTACGGGTTTCAGATAAAAAAAATAAAAAAATAATATGATTCATCACATGGAGAATCGGGTGAGAATCGCACGAGAATTGGTATCGGATATCGGTGCGATACGAGCGGTGGCAGTATTTTAGAAGTATTCGTGCAACATAGAAAACAATCAATCCAACTCTCAACCTTTCTCTTTTCTCCCGCACTATCTTTCGCTCTGTTGCTTGCATTCTATTCTCTCTCGTCACAGTTTTGTTGCCACGGTTTTTCCATTGCCACGGTTTGTCAAGCTATTTGAACACATCAAAGGAGAAAAACTGTGGCAGCGGAACTTTGGCGAGAGAGAAGAGATGGCAAGTAACAGAGCGAAAAGATAGCATGGGAGAGAAGATATAGGTTGTAAAATTTCATCATTTTTAATATGATGGAATTTTGAAATTAAATTCTGTCAAATAATTATTTTTGATAATGTGAAATTAAGTAGATGTTAGCGAAATGTCACTCAAATAATTAGCTAGTTCTAATAAACATATGATATTATTATGCATCTATATTTGCTTATAAAGATAAATGCATTACTTTAAGAAAAACTGTATACATAATCTATCGAACAATAAAGTAAGAGTGATTTATTTAAAATCTTTTGAGTCTTAGTTTAAAGGAATAATTAGATTTATGCTTATGTGAAATTTAGCTAAATAGAGATATGCCATTATTACATGAGTAATGCTAAAATCAAGGGTAAATTTTATAGGAGGTCACTAAAGTTTGTAAATAGTCCAATTTTAGTCACTAAACTTTAATTTGTCCCTCCACAACCACTGAACTTTGATTATGTCCGATTTTAGTCACTCCATTAGAATTCTATCTAATTCCGTCTATTTGATGAAATTGAGGATGCAAAATGGAGATTCGAATTAAATGTTACATCTTCTCCCGTCTCTAAGCTGCCTTTAATGTCCAAAAAAAAAAGAGCTGCCTCCATGTCTCTTTCTTGAGCTCTTAAACCCCCCCACCTTTCTTTCTCTCTCTCTCTCTCCGCCAAACAGCACTCCTAACCTTCCAAGTACTCTCGGTCTCTCTCGCGCCCCCCCCCTTATCACTCTATTTGGATTGAAGGGAACGGCCTCTCTCTCCCCCTCCTTAATCCTTTTAATAATACCCCGACCATGGTTGTCGTCCCACTAAAATACTTCTCTCTCTCTCTCTTTGTCTGAGATCGAGATAATTAAGACAATGAATGTGATTTCCCATTGAACTCTATTATTACATTACACTAATGGAAAATTTAAGCACATGTCATCAGGCTAGAAGGCCTTACAGAACGGGTGTTCCAGTTTGTAAACCAATTTATGGTTTCACAATTTTTTAGCTTATAGTCTTTCAGTGGCTATGTATTTGTATCTTATTAAATAACATGAGAAGTAAAAACTATTTGCTGGTAAGAATTTCTATGCCGGTAAAAATACTAGAAAGGCACAAGCAAGAAGAGTAAAAAATGATGATGATGAGCCGAACTAATTCTTGACCAGATTTTACAATGCTAAAATGTGACCGATATTTGTAATTTTGTTATTTCAGTTGCCTTTTTCATGCAATTAACCTCAAAAGTTAACATGGAAGTTAAGGATTTATATGCTGGTAAAAATGTGACCGAGAGTATTGAAAGTTGGAGATATGGTTTGAATTTGACGCAGAGATGGAATTAAGGATTAAGAGAGAGACGATGGAGATAGATTTCAGCAGTAGAGGTAGCCTGATAAAGAGGGCACTATGTGGGAGATGGAGGAGAAGCAACGTTTGATTCATATCTCCAACTTATGCCCCAATTTCAGCAAATAAACGAAATTAAAGATGGAGTGACTAAATTCGAACAAAATCAAAGTTTAGTGGTTCTGGAATGACAAATTAAAGTTCAATGACTAAAATTGGACTATGTACAAATTTTAGTGACCTTTAAGAAAATTTACTCTAAAATCAAATATATAGGACGTCAAACACAATCCAAATGTCGACTATTAAAACTTCAAATGACCGATCCAAACCGCTCAATATGATCTCTATATTAAAATATCCTTGAAAATCAAATTTTATATATTTTCAAATTTTCTAACTATTTTTTTTCGAATTTTCAAAATTGAAGGGCTCATAACTTTTTAGATTGAGCATATTCAAAAATTCCAAATAAATAGTAAAAACATTTGAAAAAAATATAAAATTCGGTCTCCAAGGAGATTTTTATAACATAGAACAATTTGAGCAGTTTGGATCAGTCATTATAATCTTAAAAATTAAAATTTTATCATGTTGGACAAGCGTATGTGTCCTATATGTTTGACACTAGCAACTCCCTTGTTATATTGTAAATTAGATTTATGCCATCATCAAATTATGAAAATTAAAAATATGTTATTATCTCATTCCAAAAAAGATGCAATTCTAAAAATACCTTCGTGATTTCTCTTAATATTTTTCAAAAACTCCAAATTGCCCTTATATAAGCACTTGTTAATAAAGCCTTTATATAAGCACTTGGCTTTTACACCACGTTTAGTGCTTTAGAGCCTAATGATAAGATGTGAATTTATCGTTTTTTTTAACTTTATAATTTCAGATACTCTTGTGTTTTTTTTTTATGATAGCTTGTGTTACGATACCGACAGTTTATACAACACGAACAGGGGTGGAGCCAATAAGGGGGCTTGGCCCTCCTAAGATTTTTAAAAATGTGTAATTGTGTATGAAAATCTTTTCTATTATATACTAAAACTTGTTAATATATAACATATTGCACCCTAATAAAATAGTTCAAATACAATATAATTAAGTTTATTGTTTATTCAAACTAGTATAATTATAATTTTTCTTTTAGAGCAAATTTAGAAGACAAAAAATCACAAATAAAATATTGCTCAAATATGAAAATCTTTGCTTATTATTTTTGGAAGAAAAATTAATTCTTTATTTATTTGTAGTGGCATAAAACTAATTTATCAATTAGCGATGATATTTTTTTAATTTCAAAATTTTGTAGTGGCATAAAATCAATTTTTCATTTGGTAATGGTATTTTTGTAATTTCAAATTTTTGTAGTGGCATATTTAAAAAGGTAAAATTGCCAAATCAATTTTTCGGTGGCAAAAAAGTAATTTTTTCTTTTTCACAGTGGCACAAAACTAATTTGTAATTTAGTGATGATATTTTACTAATTTCAAAATTTTCACAGTGGCATAAATCTAATTAACCCTAGTTTAAATCTACAACGCTGCATGTGAACTAGCAGCGATTATTGTTATTGTGATACTAAAATGAAATCCGCTTGGAAATTGATTACTGCTATCTGCAGTTTTGCCATCCCTGCCATCGCTAAACATAAAGTGAACATATACAGCAAACAAAATGAACATACAGACGATCTAAGTGAACACATACAAACAAATAAGTTCAATGAAAATAAGTTGAATATGCATGTAAACTTCTGAACAAGTGATGACAACGCTTATTTATTTGTAATTGTTCACTTAGATCGTCTATATATTCACCTTATTTGCTGTATATGTTCACTTTGTATTTAGCGATGACTGGAATGAATATTTGCCGATGGCACTTATAATTTCTGAAACCCGCCTTACGCTGAGTCACATTTTTCAGTGCCACAAGAGAAACACATATAGACTTCTCTCTTATTTTATGAACAGAGGGGCCGTTTGGATCGCTTAGAAATTTAAGGAATTTGGAGAAGTTGCAACTCCTAGAAATAAATTTATTGGAAAGTGTGTAATTTTGTGAAGAGTTTGGATTGTTTATAATAAATTTATAGTAGGAAGATGAAATTCCCCAAAATTCCATGGGATCCAAACGCCCCAGAATAGAAAAATACAACTGGAGCGGACTGGCTACACCTACACAGAGGACTGGAGGCGCGGCGCCGATGGCTTCCAACCCCTGCACAGCTGTCACAGCATCTATTGCTGTCCTACCCTCTCAATTCTCTCCATAAACTGGACATGTCCTGTTCTCTACAGTAATCAATTTTACACCCCCCCCCCCCCCTTCATAATCTCTTTACGGTTTTACTTCAATTAAAAGAACCAGGCTTCGTTAGTGTGAATCCATGGAGGCTTGTCTCCGAATCATTCTCTTTCTTTTTGTCCATCAATTCATTATTCATATGTCTTGCCTCTCAGAATTGCTATATGTAATCCTTTTAAACTTTTTAAGTCAAGGTTTCCTTTAAATTAAATATTGGACAACTTTTAGAAATAAATTATTTTAAATATCCTTTTTAATAAAATTAAGGAGAAAATTAAGCGGGTGTTGTATGCATTTATACAAAATTACCAATAAACATATCTGTCATATCGATCGGGACTATGACTAAGAGTTCCTACATTAGTAGAAAATAGAAATCTCATTCTAAGAGTTCAATAATTGTGGCATTATTAGCTAGGGTTTTATAAATTGACAGGTTGTGGTCATAGGAGAAGCCCAAGATTGAGACACCACCTCTTAGAAGTTAGAAAGGGTCCTACCTACTCCTACAGGCTACAGGCTACATTAACATTAGTAGAGTTGCACTTGCACAGCCTCACGAACCGACAATTTTAAATTTTTTGAGGGCCAGCAAAATACTAACGATTTTCATTAATAAAAAAAAATTACAAAGCAATCATAACATAACTCAAAACACATTAATGGTAAACTCCTAATCTAGTTTACCGACATCTCTCAACTAAGCCTGACACTCATATCAGTACCAATTGGTATTAATCAAAAGAGAGAAAATTCAATACAACTATCCCTAGTACTAAATTATTTTTGCTGTTCCTGTTAGGCCCAGAATGCATAAATTAGTGTGTGGTTTGAGGCATATAGCTGAGGGATTGGAATTGGCGTACGGCAAGGCAGCATTGTATGGTTTGAATCACTGTTATAAATCAATGTATTTCATTATTTGTGGATAAGACGTGTACATACTTATTTCAAATGCTTCATGTGAAGTATATTGTTACTTTTAACAAACTATTGTTATTCATTTTCCCTTTCCATATAGAAATGTAAAGTGAGTTCTCAGTTCTCAATTGATGTAGCAGTTAATTACAGAAATGGTCCCCAGGATTCAACCAAAATATTGGAACAGCAAATTAGAGACCACCAATTTCAGCCCATACTAATTGTAATTATGAATGTATGATTCTGATCATTTTCATTGATGCCGACTATTTGACTTCATCGTTCAACTGATGCAACACTTTGGAATGCTAAGTAATCAATGGAATTCAAGATTCATGACATCAAAAGGATTACATGTTTTGCTTGATGGAAAATAGAATGACAAACACTCCACAAAATAATACTTTACCAGTTCACATCGTCTGGTTCTCTCACAGGATGAAACCGTCAATCCTGTTCCGATAACACAGGACGGCTAAATCTGTGAGAAACTCAAAAAGTCAAAACAAACGAATTGGGTGTTGTCCACTTCAATGAGATGTTGCAAATATGAAGCATAATGCAAAACATAAAAACAAGGTTTAATTCATTGGATGGCACGTAATTGATATGAGCTATACATTTCAATTTTAATGCTCTAAACCAACCAGCCTTTCAACATTTGAAGAAGCTATGCAGCATTGTATGATTTAAACCATCTAATCTGAAATTGAAGGCCTACATGGCTACATCTGATAGGGAATTTCAAGTAAATTCCAGAACAATTGGAGAGGAGCATAATTGCCGAATGAATATGATGTTTTTAACCGATAGCTGATTGGGTGGTATGTAACTTGGGAACTTTACCACATACTGTAACTTTTTGTTTTGCTTAGTTTTTAGTTTTTTGTTTTTAGATTTAATCTACCTCTATCAAGTGTTATGCTCATCAGATCAGCATAATACGCTTTTCTGTTACCCGATATAAGCTCATGAATAACCAATTTCCCATTGTTGCTTTTACTATATGAAAATTTTCCCAAGATCCAAAAACTGAACAAATAGTTGCTGCTCTACAGAGATGAATTCCCTGATACAAGGATGAGATTGTATACAATTTTAGAAAGCCAACCCTCTTGTTATCAAAATTCAACTGCCCAAGTCATTATACTTTAATGAATGATTCAACTGGCCAGTTGAAATTTCACCCCTAGCACACCAGCCAAATAGATATACATGTACAAATTCAAATTTTCACAGGATTTGTACTTACTGAGATAATTTGTACATAATTCAGACTTAACTTTTTACATAATTGACTACTACATTGTATATTCACATCTATCTTCTTTTTTATATTTCCTAGTTGAGATAATTTGAATTCATTGAGTTTAAATACTTCTGTTATACTAACTGAATGAACAAAAAGGGAATCTTATAGTCTTAAACAATTATATAGATCGGTATTGAAAAGCAATTTTTTTTATATCAGCAGGACGGCCTCCTGGTCCGGCTAAAGGTCATCCTCTTCATCTCTGCCTCCTCCAATAAGAGCAAGGAAATTCTCTGAACTAACAAGGCCGGTGGCTGCAACAACCAGAGCCTGCTTCTCATGACTTCTCTTCCATACTACTCCAGGCAAGGCTTGGACTCACCGAGATAAGTCCATGGACGAGAGCTTCTCATGGCAAGACTTTCTGGCAATATATGTTGCCATGCAAATGCAAAATTAGAACAATCAATTTCATTTTTTGTAGGATAATCTTCTGTTCTTGTATTAGATGTGAAGTATACTTTATGAACCTCAAAAATTGTAAACCGAATTCAGGATGGTAAATCCTTCCAGTCAGTAAAATCCAAGGAAAACAAAACGGCCAGTACAGAATTAATTCTTTTATTATGCATGATGCTGAACAAGAAAGTTGGGAAAAGGTTAATTTACAGTATTTCATTTGCCCATTATGAGTGGCTTGACAGTGTACCAGTTTTGTGTGCTTGATATCTCTAAGGTGATACCGATCCAGTCCATAGAGCCACTATCTTATGCCCTGAAGAATTTTCCTTTTCAGTTTCCTTGGTAATTTTTGTTATGGAATATTTATTGTAATACATAAAAGGACGAGAAGAACTATGTGGATGCTTGGACAATAATTACAAGAATTAACTCTTTTGTTATGCATGATGCTGATTACCTCCATTCAAAGTTGGCGGTGCAAATTCTCGTAATACTTTCTTCATTTTTACCGAGCTGTCATGGCTGACAACACGTAGGACAACCTTCCAATATCTCACATAGTGCATTTATGTGATCCTTTGAACCATCAACAGAAAAGAGGGAAAAAGAGGCATATCTGTGAGCTTATTTCTTCTTTTCTAACAAGGAACAAAATAAGTTGGCTGTCTATATATCATTTCCCATAATGAAAAAGGACAATTCTCTACCGAGTACAGAGATATCTGCCACCTTGTTAAGAGCTTTGCAGACTCGTTTTGCCATCCCTTCCTCACAAAGTACATGGCCACAAAAAAGTGCAGTTGCAGACATCCTTTAACTTGACAAAAACTGCAAGAAAATAACAATACTCCCTATGAGCAAAATAACATCGTTTGAATGGAGTCCTACGCATCTATTAAGCATCCCCTAGTGGTACTTCAATCTCCACTATAACAGTACATATGATTTGAAGTATACCAGCAGTGCACTTAAGTCAGACCAAATGGTCCCCACCAGTACCTTTTAAAAATCAAGTGTGGTAGTTGTGAAATAATAGGAATTGAGGAAATGATCCATTACCTTGTAGAGAACGGCCAAACATGGTTTGTGGTCAGGCACCATTTCCTATACAGAAAGCAACTAACTCAGGTGTCCAGTAAAACTTGGGCTTGCCAAACGCCCAGTTCTGTTACTTTTGTCACACAGTTGCAATAAGAGAAAATAGTATCTTACTGGTACAGAGCATGTTCTTATAAACAATGCTTTGCTAGCACCAAAGGTAGATAGCACTAGCCTCATTGCATGTCAGTCTTATGCTCACGTTCATTTAATCAGGTCTAATTCAGAAGAAGATCTGAGCGAGCTTTTGGTGAAAAACAAAGAAAATTTGCATACCACAATCATCTTTTGGTCTATGACCATGACTAGTAAGTACAGCAGTATCAAGATGCCCATGCGGCTTTTGTTACTGATCATTAATATGTACAGCAGTATCAACCAAATAATGGCCATTGTTACTAGTCATTAATATGTATGGCAGTATGAACCAAATAATGGTCATTAAGAAGTAATAGAAGCCTTCTCATTTATTGACCATCATTGCATGCTAGTAAATCCTCTTGTAGACAGCTACAATGCCAGACTTACTGATATTACAGCATGAGACACAGTGTTGAATTTGACGAGCTCATGAGTTCAAATACATAAAGATTATGCTATGAAATCTCAATTTCCAGATTAGTTCTTTAATTTGTCCAGTAAAGGAAATTATAGTAGGGCCTCCATATCTTAGGTAAAGGAAGTTATAGTACAACCAGATTAATTCTTCAATTCCCAGGTTCATATCTTATAATAACTATCACAAAATTCCTTTGGAGAGCAGTGAGAATGCAAGATTTTCCATAAAAGATGATGTTTAAACCAAATTAAACATCAGCTCCCACATCATCCAAACAAACCTTGTATCCTAAACCCTCACACGTCAAAAGTAAACTCATACTTGAAGGCAAAATGCAGGAAAGCCTCAAACGTATACATATTATAGTATTATACATATAACTACATAAATAGCATAGGCATGGCTTGGTACCGGTTTGGGTTGGGTTTGCAACAGTGACGTGGTAGAAACAATTATCAGGAATCCCAGAAAGCGAATAATTTTTTTCCGAGAGCTAAATTGTTAAGATTGCCAGCCGGGTCCTCTGACAACTTCGACTCATTTACAGAGACGTCCCCACAATTAAGCAATATGAAGCTCACACAAGAACCAGACAGGCATTAATCAATAGTTATAGTTAGTCATCTAACGAGACAACCCCAACAAACGAAACAAGAAGAGTCGCCAATACTCTCAAGTCTCAACTCTTTTTTGAAAGGCATCGTGTAATCTCTCAACATTTGACTCTCTAAATTATTAAATATGTAATGAACAGAAAAAGAAAACCGGCAATTAATTATCCAATAACTTGCGTTTCTATTTCCTTTGCATTTACATTATTTTGCCTTCGTCAGTTCATTCTGTCGGTATGATCCAGATCAAACTTTCGGCATTTACATAATTTGGACCGTCCTCAAAATTATAAAAAATGCCTAGACCTGGCACATAAAACAGTAAAAAGAAAAATTAAAGCAGCAAAACAAACACCGGATTAGTCACTAAGCCTAAACATCAACTGCTGTCCAATGAAACAAGGTAAGATACCTCTGTTCTGCTCAATTGCTTACAATTTTCACAAATCACCTCCAGTTACATTAAAAAGGGCAATAGAACCAACAATATTACAAAATTCCAATACAGCCCTTGACATTTGGAACTGGTTCGGGTACACATCATCATCAACTAAAAGACAAACATGCATTAAAAGCTCCATCAATAAAACACTCCCCTCTTGATTGTTTGGATGTATGTACATTTGAGACATAATTATATGATGCTGTCACTGGCAGTAGGCCCCACCTAACTGATCCAGTAAGGAGTCCTTATTTTATCTGCAGAAATACATAACAGCATCCATGCTGTCAGAATCAATACTCTAAACCATAAGTATCCAGACATGTATAGTCTTAAATCATACCATTGTGAAACTTTTCTGAACACTGTCAGCACAGGATATATGTTCTCAAAGGCAGTATAAGTCTCATTTCTCACCTGAAAAAAATGCAAAAATAACATAAAGGAAAATTAATGAAAAAAAATAAAAAAACTGACAGAAATCTTACATTATTAACAACTGCAAAAGTTGGAAATATTACTTTCAATTTCTCATTATTCTAAGTGCATGCATCCATACAAATAACTGATGATAAAACAAGTCATGCTGAAAATTAATCCAAATGTATATCAAAGATGCCTCAAATCTTAACATAAAATGTGTATATTTTCATGTAAAATAGCATGTTAATTAAAGAGCTTACCTTAGCTTCACTTAGAACAATCTTGCCAGAAACAAAAATGAGAAGCATATTTTTTGGTTGTTTCATCCTATAAATCAAACCAGGGAACAGCTCTACTTCATACTGTCCAAGAGTGATGAATTATAAAATTGATAGAAGTAATCAAATGCTTAAGGACCAACATAACTATAAACATTCATACATATCACAAATCCAACTTTCTAAACTCAATTCTGCAAGACTTAAATTTGAGAGGATAAGCAGAAATCTCTTTTGGAACTTACAGTTATGTTTTCCATAATTTGAGCTTGCTTATAAATAGGCTCAACAAATCAACAGTACCAGCTCAAAGCTGTAATTGCCTACGTGTACAAAATTCATATGTAACATGTTGAATCCTAAACAAGAAAGTCAATTATGTCATTGGAGCGAATCCAAAACAACAAATGACTATTCTTTACAATGGTATTAATTAAAAAAAAGAAGCCTCTCAACCAACAAACCAGCACAAACATATAAAAAAAAACAAACAAAAATAGGGAAATAGCATACACTGGAGAAAGCGCTGTGAGAATAAGCAAGGCCTTCAAGCCTGATAGGGAATTTCACATCGCAAGAACCAACTATGTTCTGGACCTTGAAATCCTACCAAATAATCAGATATACGATAAATAAACCCTGTACGTTATTTCATGTTTATGTTGATAGTAAAAATGGAGAACAGTGTGTAAAGATGTTTACCTTAAACTTGGCTGGAAACCCAAGCTTCTGAATAATACGAGCATACTTAAAAAAGAACATTACTCAATTAGTAAGATTAATTAAACTCTTAACACATGACATGATGATACCTAATTGCACAGCCAAATTGTACACATAAACATCCACTTGCAACCAAATAAAGTACCTTTCTGGCAGCGAGCTTTGATTGTTGCTCACCCTTTGCTCCAGTACAAACCTAGGGAAAGCACAAAAATAAAATGAAATTATGGCACTTTTGATCCAGCAATCAACTAAACTAAAAGAACAACATGGAGAAGTTTCCATTAGTGCAAAATATCAGCTGAAGTCACCATTTTCCCAGATGCAAAAAATCAAAGCTGTGGTTTTAGGTTCCCTAATTTTCATGATAACTGCAGCAAAATGCTGTATAATACATAAATTATTAGTTATTGCCAGAATAACAGAAATATACTTTATACTAAAAACCAAATAGGAGATGGTAATGACAATAAATGTAAGGTACCTTGGGGTTATACTCAGCATTGCTGGCTTGTAGAGCAATGGCTTTAAGATCCAACTTGCAATCTAAATTAACAGTTGACACTATATTCCTGTCCATTAAGAAGAAAGGAATAAGGAGAAGTTGTAGGAAAGAAATGAAGAGATCACCATGGGTACACAGTACAATGTAACACAGAATAGCAACAACATAGATAACTTAACTTATGCAGGAATACAGAACATAGGTTAGTGGGGCATGGGGCAAGGTCAGAATTGCATGTGTTTGGTGAAATGAAATGAATTGGCATCAGTCAAGTCAAGTCAGTTCTGTCCTAGTTTACAGTTTTTTTATATTTGGGACTTGATGTTATTCTGGTTTATGGCAAGTTTTAGTAGGTCTGCTCCAGAATCCTTTCATTAGAGAAAAGGAATGGAAAAGGAGGTAAGGGCTGACCGGAACTTGTTACCCTCCAAATAGAGGGGTACAGCTGTGAGGTAAGTTCTTCAGAAATCTGTCTGTCTCTATGGTAACCTTCTCTTCGATTCCTTTCCATCCGGTACCTTTCTGTCTGGAGCAAGTAACCCAATCCCAAACCAGTCAGCTCACTTTTTTTTTTAAAAAAAAATTTGGTCTGTTACCTCCCTTTCCATTCCATTCCATGGGAGATTCAATCATCATTGAGCATCCGTATGCCATGAAGAGCAATTAATTATGTTTGGGTAAGATAAATATAAAATGGAGAAAAACCCAATATTTATTTATGTGGGCAGCAGTTGGAACTCGTTGGATGTAGTCTTGTATTAGGCCTATTAGCAAGCAGTTTTGTTTGTTATCCTCCCTTGATTTTGGGTATGAATGAAGGTAGTTAAGAAGATTGCCTACAACTTCCTTAACTTTTAACTTTTGATAGGTAGAAAATAGAAAGAAATAAGGAAGAGAGATAATGAATGGAAAGAATCTTACTGAAGAGTGGGGACAATGCCAGAAGGATGCTCGGAGAGATCAACAGGTTGGCTCCCTTCTAAGCCTTGATCTGCCATCCAACAAGTGAGCTACCTTTCCTTTCCGAATTAGAATTAGAAGGAACCACTCCCTTTCTCACTTTGCGATACAATAATTAATACTAGATCTAAGATCTGATCAGTGTCAAATCGATCAAGCAGCTAAACCAAATCCCACAAAACAAAAGAAAACAAAACTTTCATCTCATTTTGACAAAAATGTCGGCACCAATCTGGTATAGCTAAAAGCTTTAGGGAATTTAACTTAATTTGTAGGGAGCAAAATAAAAGATATTCATTTCTAGGAACCTTTGTGAAATTTATCCTTTACTTCTTTTATGCTGTTCCAAACACAAAAGTAAAGCACATCTTCTCATACTTCTTATTAACTGATTGAAATTAACAGTTACGGCAAAATTTCCATACATTAAAGTCATTCCACGTGCATAACATACAATTAGCTTAAAAGAAATGTATTTAGCATTTGGCATTACTACCTAAGTACACTGTTTTCTTTCATGCTAGCCTTATCGCTTCAGACTCTGATATGTCCTCAGCTCTAGATTCCTCAGATTGCTGTTTCACAAAAGTACGAAGGCAACCATTTATAATGCGAGGAGCCTGCCCATCACAGAATCGCTTTGCAAGATCCACTGCCTTTATCATTGAAATAGGCACAATTATATTTCATTTTTAATCATAATTCATTGTAGTTTTGAATTTGGAATTTAGACTGTACTATGGTTGTGGTGGGAGGAACGCCACCAGGTGATAACCTCACTTTGGTAACACACTGGTTATCTGTACAGCAACAGAATACATACAGGTGCTGTACCAAACTGGTTTTACTAGTAGGATGCTTTCTGGTCCACTGGCAGCGAGCAGGTGCTAGCATAATATGTTGATTGAGGTTTGAGGAGATTATGTGCAATTAAGCCCAGAAAAGTTGGAAGGAAAGTTTACAATTAAGGCAAAATCAAAGTGGTATGCATTATATTTATGAGCAACAGTTGTAGCTAAAAGAATGAATAGGCACCTCATTAATGACTATCTGATGCTTGGTTCCCTTAGATGTTATCTCTGCCATTGCAATATGCAGGATACATAGTTCTATTATCTTTGACGGTGCTTCATTCTGTATAAAAAGAATTGTTGGTGGGAGGGGTATGAGTGAGAGGTAGATGTAACAGTATTGTGAGTTGAAATTAATAAGCAACTACAAATACACACAAGAATTGGCAGAAAAGGAGATGAATAGTAAGCTCATAGAGAAACAGGAGTAACATTATGAAAGTGGCATGAGAAATTGATGGGAAATAAAAGAGAAAGGAAGAAACCTTCCAACGTTGTGGAATAACTTGGTTGATGAGATGGATACGCTGATTCCAACCAGTAGCGACAGCCTCCAATATTTCCCTTGTAAAACTGGATGCAAGTGTTAGATTGAGCAGAAGAGCAGTAAAAAGTAGAGGAATAAGAATAGGTAGGGGGTACCGTTACCGTAAGACAAAGTTGGTATAAACGAGCTTGAGAGGAGCGGAAAGGACATCAGCTTCTGGGAAGAAATTAAGAAAGGTGAGGTAGAGAAAAAGAAAAAGAAAAATGGGTAAAGAGGAAATGAAATGAAATGAAATGGTAGCAATTACCAAAGGCAGAGTCAGTATCAAACTGGTGGATGAGGTGCTGTTCTTCCTGGTGGGTTGCAACGTGGATGGGTTGGGAGGCAAAGGACATGTGGTCGTAGCGCAAGAGCAATTGCTTGTCGAAGACAAAACCTGGGACTGAAAAAGGAAGGAAGGTATTGTATATTGTATATTGTATATAGGAATAGTATTGGAAGTAGGAAGAGAAAAGAAAAAGAAAGGACGTTACCTCGCTTGGCGTTGAGTCGGCGATGAAAGAGGAGCAGGGGATCAGTGCCTTGTAAGCAGGCAGCATAAGAAATCAGGCTGGAAATATGGAATTAGAGAATAATTAGAGAAAAGAAAATGAAAAGCAAAAGAGAAATAGAGAAAATGAAAACAGACAGAGCGAGCTCCCGCGCGGATCTGGGGCTAGAAAACCTGCCGCTTCGGGAGCGGAAATGGGAGCGGGGAGGACAAGTACTCATCATCCTTGTCGTCGGAGGAGGAGGCACTGACACTGCAACTGCCACCGAGCGCGACCGGAAATGGGAAGTACCACTTTTCATCCTCATCCTCATCCTCGTCGTCGTCGGAGGAGGAAGCTGAAGCGGAAGAGAAGAGCAGAAGCAGCTCCTTGTCCTTGTCATTGTCATTCCTTCCATCTCTCGCGCTCTCTCTTCTCTTCTCTTCTCTTCTCTTCTCTTTCTCCTCTCTTCTTTTACTTGAGACTTTGAGAGTGGATGAGGTTTCCAATCTAAGACTAAGATTTTATTTTTTTCGACTTGCGACCGGCCGAAAAGGAGAATGCCAGGTGGGGGCCACTTGTAAGAGGTACAATGCCAAACACAAGAGTCAAGAGGGAATAAATTCAATTCCCATGTTACAAACCATCCAATTATGAGTCTATGACATGACATCACATCACATGACAAGTGGGGACATATCCGTAAGTGCGGATCCGATCGGAGGGCTTATGAATCATTTTATTTTACACAGATAAAATAAAAACTACTTTTCTCATCACTGGCTTCGGATGAAATGGTTTTTACAAGATGCAAACTCGCGTGCAAAAATTATTTTGACTTTAATTTGTACCATACAACTAATTATAGTTGAGAGGAAACCATGATGCACCAAGTAAAATAAAACAAATCAATTTCGGCTTCAAAACAAGAAACAAAATTTCTAAGCACTCACCAACAAATACTATGTATTACCATATTACTGCCCACTCAATTATCATTATCATGCCACTTCTATCAGCAGGATAATATAAATTACTAGAATACTATATTTACTTTTCAAGTTCTTCTTATCTCTATCATGCCACTTATGTTTACTTTTGTCAAGGCAAGCACAATTACATTTAGTATGTAAAAAAAAAAAAGCACAATTACATTTGGTATTTTTTTATTATTGATAACATAACATGATAACGAACAGTAACAAGAAGGACATACAAAACAAACTGAAAGTAAAATTTGAATGGCAAAAGTAAAACTGATACAATTTTTTGTATTATGAAATAACAAAGTAATGAAATCAGAGGAAACAAATCAACTTAAGATCCCCATTTCTTCGGAAGTACTGATAGAGAAAGGTGAGAAGGAAGAAGACAAGGCTCCAGAGGTTGGCGTAGAGAGCAAAGGATCTGAGGAGTACAGCCACGCAGGTGAGAATGAAGGTTATCCTCAGCGACTTGATCATCTGGTGGTTGTCTTCAGGCGAATTCTTGCCCCGGGAGCGGTAAATCTGCACGCAAAACGCAAAAGAGTTACTTAACTTAATAATTAATAGAATTAATTAATTATTGAAGCAATAGAATAGAAATTATATATCGATCTACCATGACAGCTATAACCACAATCTGGAGCACAGAAAGAGCTGATATGAAGTATGCCACTTTCATCATAAACTTGTACGTCGGGTGCAAGACCTTGGGAAACTCGAAGGGTGGTTCCAATGCGAAAACAGCGGCCATGGTCGGAGCCAGAGGGCGTGCAAGATCGGGCAACACCAAAGCAAGGATGAAGGCCAGGAGCACGCTCATCACATCAAAGGTCTTTGCTTCCACTTCTCCCTTCAAGTGCAAATAAATTCATGTACAAGCAACACAAAGAATTAAAGTCAGATCATTAATCAGCCCAAACTTTAATTTGGAACGACGAAAGAGAATTGATTAGCAACTAGCAAGAGCCCAAATAACCATCTTATTAATTCCTAGGCTATGTATATATACCAGAGAAGAGAAGACAACACCTTCAGTGTAAAGTGTAAACAGATTACAACATCATTGCATTAGTCTTAATCTCTATTTCTCTTCTCTGACAATAATAAGAAAGCTATCACGTGGTACGAAACAACAACAACACTTGTCTCTTGTTTGAATTTTCTGGCATCGAGGTCCGAGGATAGGTTTCGAGCAAGGTTTTAATTATACTTAATTATACTTGAATGCAATTAATCTTCCTAACAGCATGCAATATACTTTTTTTAAAAAAAAAATTTAAGCCAACAGTACGAGGCTTGTGCTAGCTAGCTTGTTTGTAGACAGAAAAGTCTCACTGACCATTAACAGAACAGAATACATTATACATCTGACTATGACAGATTGACAGGGGTACTTAAAGCCTATCATACCATTTTTTTTCTTTTTAGTTTGTAACTGGTGTTATACCAACCTTTTACTGAGTCAAGTGGGAACTGATTGATGTCAAATACTGGTACTAGTATGACACATATATATAAGTATAACTATCGAACAACAGAACAAAGATGAGCAATTAATGTCGAGAATAGCAAATTAGATATTGATTACTGTTGTGAGGTTGAGGTCCAAGCTGCTGGCCCGAAAGTCTGAGTCCGAGTCTGATGAGTCTGAGCTAGAGCCACCATTGCTGCCGTTGCCGTTGCTGTTGCCATTGCCATTGCCATTAGCATTCCCATTGCCATTGCCATGACCATTAACATTGGCATTGCCATTGCCATGACCATTAGCATTGGCATTCCCATTGCCATTAGCATTGCCATTGCCGTTGCCATTAGCATTGCCATTGCCGTTGCCATGACCATTAATAGCATTTCCATGGGCTGATTGTTCTTGCTGAGTTGGAATTGGAATTGGAGTCCGAGTAAGATGAGCAGCAGTGATCTCTGGGACTGGCTGAAGAGGAGGCATTTCAATTGCTACATGGTCGGGATAATTAGACTTAGACGGAAGAGATGGATGAGCTTGAGCTGGGGTTGCAGCAGTGATCTCTGGGAGTGGGTCAAGAGGTGGCATTTTGATGGCAGTATGGTCGGGATGGGATTGGGAATGAGAGTCGTGAGTCGACTGAGACAGAGCAAGAGGTTGAGGTTGAGGTTGATGATGAGTGGAGAAAGCAGAGGAGGAGGTTTGGTGGCCAATTCCAGTTCCAGTTCCAGTTCCATGCGCAGAAAGAGAAAGAGGATAGTTTGGTGGGGGAGTGGAGAAGTTGGCAAGCGAATAATGAGGTGGATTGCCATTGCCATTGCCAAGGCCATGTAGGTCATGTGGAAGAGAGTTGAATCGGGGAGGGGATGGAGTGTAAGGAAGGTATGAGCTAGCCGGAGGACAGCTTGATACAGCAGCGCTCCGGCGGCGGATCAACGGCGAGGAGGACATTAATATTGTGTGTGTGTGTGTTGAGAGTACTTGAGAGTACTTGAGAGAGAGAGAGAGAGAGAGAAGAAGAAGAGTATTGTGTGTGGGATTACTGCACTGGTATCAAATGCCTCTCCCTCTATTTATAAGTTATAACCTCGCCTCCCGCCTTTTTGAAATATATAATATAATTTATTTATTAATTCCATCTGTTTGTTATCAACAAAACAAACGACTTCTCTTCTCTTCTCTGACACATTTCGTTCGAATCTGCAACTGCAAACGACCTTCTCTTCTCTGCCATATTTACCCTTTCAAATATTACTATCAATTACCTTTCCATATTCATTTCACGTACTATTCATATTATATATATTATATGATTATATTAATAACAAACAAATGTATCCTCCCTTCTCCCAAGCATAATTTTTATTGTAAATCTTATAAATAAATTTTTTAACATATTTCGTGCAATTCATATATATATACATATATATATATATAGAGAATTGCTAAAATGCTATGCATAGCACGGATGGTCTTCGTGCTACGGATTCGTTTTTGAATTTCATGCTTCAAACAACCAATCCAAACCATTCATTATCTTTTTCTTATTGAAATCTCATTAGAAACCGAATTTTACATTTTTTTGAATCTTTTTACTATTTTTCTCAGATTTTTTAAAATCACTGTTATTGAAGGGTTCAGAATTTATTAGATTAAGTATTTTAAAAAATCTGAGAAAAATAGTAAAGAATTTAAAAAAATGTAAAATTTGGTTTCTAATGAGATTTCAATAGGAAGACGATAATGAATGGTTTGGATCGATTATTTGAAACATGAAATTCAAGAACGAATCCGTAGCACGAAGACCATCCGTACTATGCATAGCATTTTAGCAATCCTCTATATATATATATATATATATATATATATATATATATATATATATATATATATATATTAATGGTAATTTATAAAATTTAGATGGCTGTAAATAAATACGCATTTTTATTCATGGAAAAACTTACATGAAATTATATCATTTTACTTCAATGAAATCATTTTTGCCTGTTTACTTGTTCACTGTTGCAGTTTGAATTTTATTTTAAAATAATAATAATAATAATAATAATAATAATAATAATAATAATAATAATAATAATAATCTAAATTGAAGTAAAAAATGATATAATATGTTATGTTAAAATCACACTCACAGCCCACAGGAGAGGAAAGGAAACAGGACGCCACTCCTCTCCAGTCTCCAGTCTCACACATATGGGTGTCAACGGAACAGTTTTTGATGTTATGCCGTTTCGTTTATATTAAATGGAACGGTTTGTGGCATGAAATTTCATATCGTTTTCTAAATGAAACGGTATGTGGCACAGTTTTTTATGTCGTTTCGATCGTTTCAACTCCATTTCAAACCGTTTTATGTGTAATTTCTAAAGTGAAACGGTTGATGGCACAAAAATCTGTTTCGTTTAATAAACAGAACGGTAAATGACATACCGATTTCATATCGTTTTTAAATGGCACGGTAACGGCACGAGGCGAAATCGTGCTCGTTAACCACGTTAGGCACCCCTACTCACACATCAAAATTCTCCTGTTGACCGGTTGCAATTTGAACTTTGAATTTTATTTTTTAAAAAAAATAATAATAATAATAATATATGAGAGAGAGAGAGAGAGAGTGACGACAACGACAAGACCGTCGTTCGAATTTGGAAAATGGAAACGAACCTGGTGGGGCCCATTGCTGCCATTTTACTTCTAGTAGAGAAATTGAGATTCGCTGCCGCGCGACACAGCGTGTCGCGCGGTATGCTGGCCGTTCGATTAAGATCCAATGGATAAGGGAGCCCCGTGCATGTAATCTAGATTGATAGGCCCGTAAAAAGTGAACCGTCCGATCAAGATCAGACGGCTCGTAGTGCGCGACACGCGGTGTAGCGCAACAGCGAATCCGGATTGCTAGTAGAGCCAGCACCAACTTGCCATTTGCGCAACGGACAGGAGAGGTTCAGTCCGTACCTCTCCATTTCGTTGTCTCCAGTGATCCATTCACTAATGTACTCGATTATGCAGGAATTGTAATTTTCCGTTTTTTGTAAGCCTTATTTTCATCCAGGTCAATAGATTAAGTATCTAAAATGTATAACAATTAATATTTCTTTTAGATTAGGTAGGATTTAGGAATCGGTATTTTCGGATTTCAAGTTCAGTATTAAGTACTGGACACTGCCAGTGATCTGTAGCTGCAGAAAGGAAAAAATTCATGAAGCCAAAAGTCATTACAAGAGTTACATTACATCACATAATAGAAAGGAAAAAGCGGGTAAGTGTAAGCAGGACTGTCAAACGCGTCAAAAAAGCACGGAATAAACTGTTCCGTTTTCCGTTTCGTTATAGAATGCGGTACAGAATTCCATTTCGTTAACCGTTCCGTTTTTTAAACGGTACAAAATTCCATTTCGTTAATCGTTCCACTTCAGAAATAACACATAAAACGATTTGAAATAAGGCTGAAACAGTCGAAACGGTACAATCTGGTATTTCGTTTACCGTTTCGTTATTGGAACGGAACAAAATTGGTTTCTGTTATTCGTTCCGTTTCGCTTAACCGAAACGGAATCACGTGTTTTTCTGAGCCGTTGACAGCTCTAAGTGTAAGTGTAACTGGTACATGAAACACTATGTGCCAACTGCCAAGTGGTGTGATTCCAAATTGTGCTCCCTTGGGATGTAAGAGCAAATGAATCCTGGATTCAGCCTAAAAGCATTAATTTATGAGGTCTAACATATATATCATGGTAGTTTTGCCATGGCACATTATCAGGTGGAACTCTTGCTTCTAGTTTTGAAATTTAGATCCCTAGTTTTGCCATCTCAATAGTTTATTCCTTCCTAATTGGATTCGTTAGTATTCCAATTGCAAAACACTAAAATATCTCATAAATTCTACTTAGTATTTAACTCGACCAGCTAGCTTTTCTCTGTATCTCTAATAAGTAATAACACAACAAACAAAGATCAAAATAAAAATGAAATTCAAACGTCTGCAATGGATGATGGATCTCTCTCATGTTACAACTTCTTTACTCAAGCGAGAAATTAACCTTCCTTTTGAAATTCCACAAAATAAGATCAATTCACAACAACTAATTAAGTTGACAATTTCGATATTATTTTTTTATTTAAGTAAAAATAATTTATAGATTTCTATATAACATATAACATGTTTCAAAATAAGGTTCCGAAACTAAAAATTATTTTCATTAATTATCAACTTTATGTTATAGTCAGTCTAATTTTCAATATATCCGCAAAAACAAAAGAAATAAATAGAATCTAGACGAGTCAATATATGTGCTTCATTTTCTGTGTCTTTTTCTCATACGCCGTCATTAGAACAAAAAGTCTTTGCTATGAAAACAAATCATTGGAAAACTACCTTGCAAATTAACCTCATAAAACACTAATTTTGTGCAAAAGTTGCCTTTCATCTAACAAATGTTTAAATGCTTAATACATTTCGGTTCCCCTTGGCCTTAATAATGGCGGTTTAGTTTTAAAGAAAATTCTAAAAGAATTTTGGGACTTAAAAGCGATTTCTGATATATTATTAAGAAGGCTCATATCACTTTTCCGTTTGAATATGAAACTGTATTTTATGCATCAATTAGATGACATGTCAATTTTTTTTGGTGAGATAAAATTAAATTAAAATAGATGTAAATTAAATTTTCAAGTCAAAACTTCTAAAAGACCACACCACATCAAGGATGGCAAAGGTCAATGTCTACTCAAATTTCTTTTACACTTGAAATTTTGAAATTTAGATCTAATATTTTTTTTTTCCTTGTTTCTTTGCATAAACTATTGAGATTTTTTTTTTTTTCACGATGTCATGTTTGATCGAAAACAAGGAAGAAAATAGAAGTCCTTATTATACTTAATTAATTAAGAGCCAAACTGGAGTTGACATAAGATTTTAGAACGGTAGGAGTTTCAGATTCTCACCAAGAGTTGCGACTTGTGAGGTAACGTTTGTTCTGCAAAAACTGTCTTAATATTGGCAAAATCACTCGGTAATGTTTGTATGGGGAAATATGGATACTGCATTCATGTTTATTTTTTAAAAATGTTTACTAAATTGTATTTATCAAAATTAATGTTTTCTATGATGTATTTTATTCCTAGTTTAAATTTAGTATTCGTAAGTCGTAAGATAAGATTACATATTTGCATGCGTCTAAAAGTAATAATTAAGTTTTGGGGCGGATGCAACATGGAAGACCTCATTCTGACGGTCTCACCTCACCGGCGCAACTGATACGGGTCCCACAACAGGTGAGGTGGTCCGCCCAACCGTTACAAGTTACAACGAATGCATGCACAACTTGCTTTGCATTAAGCCTCTCCAGCTCTCCTCTCCATTTCACTGTCTCACTCCTCTCCGTTCATTATTCCTTCATACAAACAATTAGCAATCACATGCGCGTTTTTAAATTTTACCCTTCCCTTTTCTTTCTGCTCTTCACAGTCAAGGCTACGCTAACTTTACATTGATTTTCTTTCAATTATTTTTCGTTTCTTCTACCTCCATCATTCATTCATCATCATCATCATCATCATCATCATTTTGCTCATTTTCGTACTTACTTGAGAAATTATATAGAGATAGGCTAAATTAGACTCCAGCCTATAGGAGGTCTGTGTGCTTCAGTTTTTTAGTCGTCGGATCTAAAATCGGAAGGCTCAGATTTTATCGCTGAAGTCTCGTTTTCTATCTTCGCTTTTCCGTTATCATTCCTCCGTCAGCCTATTGGATCAGACAAAAAATTAAAAAAAAAAGAAACACGAAGAGACCTCTTCTCTTCTCTTCTCGTGTCTTGTCTCTCTCTCTCTCAGAGAAGAGAAGAAGAGAAAACCTAAAATCTCCTTTTCTCTTCCCGATCGAAATTAAGCCAACTAGCTGCTCCACCTCATCCCTCTCTCTCTCATTCCATAAGCAAATCGAAGAGAAAATAAAGCTCTGACGGGCCCCGTCGAAACCCTAGCTATTCTCGTCTCTCTCCTCTACATATCCGCTCTATCAACACTGATCCTTCGAAACTCTAGAATCTCCATCCTCTTCGAGAACATCGACCAATTCCATCAACAATCAAAGAATTCATACCGTCATCGTCGACTTGGAGGAGCCTCAATCCATCCGCCGAACGGCCAGGTGTCCATTCTCTGAGATGTAAAATTTGAGGGGTATTCAATTGATACGATTTGTCGAGACACCTACACAAGGCTCTCTCTAGGTAAAACTCAAAAGGTTGACATTCGCTGGTACTGAGTGTATTCAGCTCCAGTGATGTAAATGTGCTTCTATAGCTTTATTGATGTCTATGTACTTTCTCTTGTGGAGATTTGTTTTGAATAAATTGTTATAGGTTTACCAGACCAAATAGGTTGGATAAAATTGTAATAGATTCACTGACTCCAATTGAGCAGATGGTCCTATGAGTCATGCCATCTTCATTTAAATAAGTTGGCCAAATTAGATAATTCGTTGATTTTTTTTTTATACGTGAGGCCCATTAGCCGTGATAATTCGTTGATTTTTTTGTTACTAGCTCAACCTTTCTCAAAGACTTACAAGTAGCTCAACCTTATAAGCGCAGTAACAATGTGACAGTTTTTATTAAATAGGATAAACAACTTTAATGGTTTGAGAGTGTCATAATAGTAGTAGCTACTGGTAATGTTATAAAGGTGAGTTATAGTTGTATAAACCCAGTAAAAAAAAATAGTTCAAATTCTTATTTATCCTTTGAATTGTTAAAAATAATTTGGTAAAAATAAAAGAGCATGTATTGTCAGTACCATTGATACTATGCAGTTTGGAATTCTCATTCCTAATTACACATATTTCTTACTGTACAGTAATGTAATTGTAGTTCCAATAAAGAAAATTGACTAAATGTAATAGTTTTGTTACTTTACAGAACCAAGAAGAAGAAGAAGAAGAAGAAGAAGAAGAAGAAGAAGAAGAAGAAGAAGAAGAAGAAGAAGAAGAAGAAGAAGAAAAAGAAGACTTCTCAAGTTGAGATATCATGGTTATAGAATTGTTATAATTTTAGTATAGAATAATTATATTTTGGTATAGAATGATTATATTTTGGTATAGCATGGTTACATTTTGGTATAGAATGGATATAGAAAGGTTTATTTTGTTATAGACTTGGAAAAATCTGATCTTATGCATGTTACAAATCTGATCCTATGTTAAATCTTATATTTTTAAGCTATATTTTGATATGTTACAAATCAGCAATTTTATTGCATTTTTTGTGGAAGTTACAGCCTGTTACTTTCATTTGGTATCCAATGAGATCGAATGAATTTGTGTTTAGTTGGATATAGAATAGATATAGAGTGGTTAAGTACATGGCGTTTTTTAGTTGAATTTGTGTTACTTTCATTTAGTTTGGTGTTTTTTAGTTTTTGTGATAGCATGATTAAGTACATGGTACCACTGTAGGTACAGAGAAGCTATATACTAAAAGTGAATAAATGCAAAACAAGTACAGGTACACAACTTTGGTACCATGCACATAGATTAAAATTATTCAATACAACATAAGAAATATCTGGTACCATCTCGTTAGTACATAATTTGGAACTTTCTCAATTCAATTACTGAAATCCTTTGTACAAGACTCCTATTAATTCAGATCTCTACTTAGTCATTAAATTAGTCATTAAACAATAAGCAAACCTAAATTTATATCCTCACAAGCAAACATATCAAATTAGTCATTAAACAATAATAAAATTAGTATAACACATTACAAGCAGCTCCTGTATTCTTCAGAGAAAAAGATAAAAAAGAAAAAAAAAACAAAAGAAGATAATCTCCACATTACAAGCAGCTCCTGTATTTGCTATGTGCAATTAAACATTGAAGACAATCTCCAGAAACATTCAACAAGAACAAAGTAAAATACGGATAAAACGCTGCTAAACAAGTTTATCTCTTCTTCACTGTTGTCTTCTCCTTTGGTTTCACGCATTGTATCGAAGTCCACATCTCCTGCAATGTTACTAACTGTCCCCTTCAAAACAAAGAAAATAACAAGGCTAATGAAGAAATAAAAAAGCAACAAGTGATAGAGGATATACCAGTAAACGAATTTGATTAAATATATCTAACTGAAGCAAGAATATAATATATAACCAAATACTGGCCAATAAAGAAGAAAAATAAAGAGATGGTAATTTACAATACACAATGCTTCTTCAATCTCTAATAAGAACTACAAAATCACTCTGGAGACATAACCTAATAACCAAATCGAACTTACTGGTGCCAAATCAAATAAAAAAAGAAAAAGTAAGAGATTACTAGAAGCAAATGCATTCAATTTAAGCATTTCATGCTGCCATTTGCATTCAATTTAAGCATGTACTGTCGACATATGCATTCAATTTAGAGTTTATGTAAAAATTGAAACAACCTAAATTTGCTTCAGCTGATTTAGGATTTTCTTCTATCCAAGGGCTAAGAAGCGAGAAAGAAGGGACTGTGATGTCTTCAACGAATCTATGGTTTTCTTGTAACGAGCAAGATAGAGGGGATTTCGTATTGGATCAAAGAATATGTCTCATAAAACATGCATATTGCAACAAAGGAAAAGGGCCAGATCGTAATTGAAAAAATTGAACCAAAAAAGAATACAAAAGACAAAATACTTAAATACACATGATTGGGGTAAACGAAGGAGGGAAATTACCTTGGTGTGGTCTCAAATCGCATAGAGAAGGCCACGCTTTGTTGTCTGCTTCGCGTGAGAGAGGCTTCGTGTGAGAGAGACTTCGCGTAAGAGAGAGACAACGGGAGAGAGAGAAAGGTCCCGAGAGGTGTATGGCTTGGTCGGAAAGATTCGGAGAAGCGGCCTGATCGGAAAAAAGGGAGGAGGTGCATGGCTTGATTGATCGGAAAGAAGGGGTTTTGTGCGAGTCCTTTTTTCTTCAGTCGGAGGGAGTTCAGAGAGAGACTTTTTTTTTCCCGACCTAATACTCAAAACGGAGAACAGGAGAAAGAATTAACGGAAAATTAAAAGGAAACGGAGCTTCTATCGCTCCTCCAGCGCTATAATCTTAGCCTTTAAATTTCAAATCGGACGGTTCACAGATTCGAGTACACAGGCCCTCTATGTGCTGGAGTCTAATTTAGCCTATCTCAATTATATATGCTTTCTAGAGATATTTCTATTATTTGAAGAGAAACTATATTAGCCTTCTTTAGGGAAAAAAATCGGAATTGTTTCTTACTAATCCTAAAAATAAATCGAAAATTCATTGTTAGTCCTAGAGGCACCTAAAAATTACTGAAGTGTCCTAAATCATATCGCCACTTCAGATGGCGACCTGCCTCTGCCACCTGGACTTGCCACGCGGGACGCCACCTCAGCAAGGTTCAAAAATTTTATTTTATTTTTTCCCTGACGACTAGCATTTTCTGTGCATTGTTTCGTATTTTAAGTGTATCTTTCAATCATGAAATTAAATTCATTTATTTCGAATTTCAATGCTTTAGAAATTCTATGTAATTCTCATGAAAAAAAAACTCATTTCTAAGTTACAATTAATGTTGCAACGTTATTTTATCAAAAAACTACAAACATATAATATAAGAGTGAACAGGTAGAAATTCACCCGCATCGTCCATTAGTTGTTTGGTTGATGAAGCACAAGTAGCTATTTTTCCCTTACATTCCTTCCCCTGACCTGCTTCTTTTCCCTCTCTGTACCTTTCGCTTTCTCCCTTACATTGTTGTTGATCCAAAATAAAAATCGGCACATCTCATCTGTACCTTTCGCTTTCTCCCTTACATTTCTTCCCCTCACCTGCTTCTTTTCCCTCCTCCTCTCTCCCCTTCGACTCTATTTTTCTTTTCCTTCCCTTCACAGCTGGAACCATGATTGTAAGGTAGTGTAGGCCGAATTGTCGATGTTCGACTTTAATTACACTTTAATTACACTTTAATTGCACTTTTGTAATTTGGATTTCAATATTAAAGTAGGCCGGACATATAAAATAACAAAATTAATATGATATTTTTAACATTTTACATTGATATTTTTTTTCCTCAGCGTAGGTCAGGCATATACCCGCCATCCCCTAATCCGCCCATGCTTTCCTTCGCCTTTGTCCCTCACAATTATTTTTTTCCCTCAAACTTTCAAATCATTCAACAAAGTTAAAACGCATAAAATAAACAAAGTGAACAACTACATTATAAAAATTGAACATATACCACTGTTAACTGAATCTATCGATATGTTAATAGGCATTCCACTAGGTTATTGTTTTTAGAACTGTTGGTGTACACAGGTGGGCCTCACAAAATTTATTTCGGCATAAATTTTTGTATGCATGCTTAAAGAAATAGATAGAATTTTCGACAGTAAATTTTTTTATTATTTGCGTTCAGAATAAATAATTTTAGAAACGTCATCATATTTTTATTTCTATGTTTTCAAAAATATATTTACCTTTTGAATGATTTTTTGCGCTTTGAAATTATATTCTTCAATGAATTTTATATGTACGCTCACAAAATTATCACAGACTTATTGATGAAATCTTTTTCATTTTAATGCTTTTAAAATATTATAGGTTATTTTATATGTTTTGTGAATTAAAAAAAAATTAGTTTTATGTCTTTTTGAAAGCTTTTCCGAATTTGTTTCAATGAATAATTTTTCAATTAGTTTTGTAAATTGTACACTATGAAGTGTTATTATTTTTTTTTCAACCTTGACGATGTTTTATATAAGTTTTAAAGATTATTTTATTCTGTGTATGTGATTTTACAATTACATTTTCAGGTTTAAATTATTTTGAGTCCCTTCTCAAATAGATATTCTCTTTAATTTCTATCATATTATTTTTTCATGGTCCAAAAAAATTGTTTTCTCATGTAAGTTGTGTAGAACATATGACATGCTTATGAAAAAATTTAGCGATTGATATAGAATTGTAAAAAAATAGCTCGCGCAACGCGAGAAAAAAACCCCTAGTATCTATGTAACAAATAAGGTGAAATACATACACAAAATAAATTGAACTTTTATAATAAACAGGTTGAACAAATAAATCAAACAAAGTGAATACATATAATACACAATTCAAAATTTTGTACTATTTATTATGATGTCTTCAAAAAAATATTATTTTTGGAGAATAACATATTCTCCGGTGTGAAAATATCATAATTTATATAGTAAATAAAAAAAAACCATGATGCAGTGAGGAATTCTTTCTAGATAAGCCCTATTATTTTGTTTTAATTTTATATATGTTTTAATTTCTAGATAAGCTCTATTATTTAATTTTATATGTTTTCTTTTAGCTCGGTAGTCACAACCAATTCTTCGCCCCACCCTCCCGCCCCCACCATAAAAAAAATAAACTAAAATGACTCCGCTCTTTTTATTGGGTTGCACAATTTTGTTGGGTAATTCATAGTTATAGTTAATTTATGATTTCTCTATATTATCATTTTTATGTTAATTTAATTAATTTTGTACCACGTATCATCTATTTATCATCCACTCAAAGATCATCATATAAAAATAATTTAATAATTAACTTATCACCTATTTATGAATTTACAGAAGCGCTATATATATATATATATATATACTGGTGGGATAAAGTGCCATAGATGGCAATGCTATAGATGCCTTTTTTGAGTTATTTTTTGAAGATCCGAAATTCAATCAATCAATCCAAACCGTTCAAATTGATCTACATATTGAAATACCATTGGATACTAAATTTTACATTTTTTTGAATTTTTTTTCTATTTATTTTGATATGTTCAAATTGGAGGATCTGAAATACTCCAATTATAATATTTTTTATAAATATCATAATAAATAGCAGAAAAATTTTTAAAAATGTAAAATTTGGTCTCCAAGAGTATTTTAATATGGTGAACAACTTGAACGGTTCGAATTGAGCATTTGAATTTTGGATCTCGAAAAAGACTCTATGGCACGGGACCCTCTGTGCCATCTATGGCACATTAGCCATTCTCTCTCTCTCTCTCTCTCTCTCTATATATATATATATTTAGAGGTATGCTATGGTGCATCGCGATGTATTGAGGCTTTTGTACATTGCGATCATTATCCGTCAACCGTTTTATAAATTGACAAATCTAATTAAACTAATCCAATCTACGTATTGAATCTCATTACAAACCAAATTTGATATTTTTTGAGATTTTTTTACTATTTTTTTCGAATTTTCTAAAACTTTCCTTTTTTGGAAACCAATTAACAATAAAGAAATTCTAAAAATGGTATTTTTTAAAAAATCGAAAAAAAATAGTAAAAAAATTCCAAAAAATATAAAATTTGGTTTGTAATGAGATTTCAATATATAGATTGAATTTTTTTAGTTAGATTTTCAATTTGTAAAACTATCGACAAATATGGTCGCGATGTACAAAAGCCTTAATACATTGCGATGCACCATAGCATTTCTATATATATATATATATATATATAAATTTTAATAAGGAATTTATGCCAAGACAAAAATGATTAGCAAAATACAAGTCGATATTTGTCAAAATTGACAGTAATTTGACCACTACTGAGCGTAAATTAATAAATTTTCTGCCATCAATCGCGTAATCTAGTTTGCGAAACTAGTACATCCAATCTAATAAATTAATGAATTAGTCTGATGCATGATCATTGGTGGAACCAAAAATGGTGATGGAGGCATTAAAGGTGCATCTGCCTTTGATGAGGTATCCATTCGCTGGGTCTTTGAACTCCTCTCGACTTATGAAGTTCCTAAATCCCCAGGCTGTATTACTCCCCGTGAAATTGTAACGGACTGAAATCACAAATATTAGCAAAAGATCATCTATATATGTATGTGATTGTGATACAACATTAATTAATTGAATGCAGCATTAGTAGTTGAAATATATATCTACAAAGTAGCTAGCTAGCATATATATAAATATGAAATTACATTTGGCATGTCGATCAGTGGTCTGAAATTAAGAATGGAATTAATACCAGTGAGGTAATTAAATGGTTATAAACTAAATGATGCAACAACTAAAAGAGGAAAATTAAAAATCATTAGGTAGAAGGGACTAATATTACATAATAATATAATAATTAATTAAAGTACGTACGTACATGTTTGTTTATTATAACCGTCACTTTGTGATTTGTTGATAGAGAAAACCACATCGACCATGAGACCGCTGGATGGTTGAAGCCTTGATGCGGATCGGTCGAGCACCAAATAAAGCGAGACATACTCCTTGTTGGAACCTCCTTGTGGTTTTAGTTTTAATCTCCTGATTATATATTAATTAATAAAGGGCATTGAGTTAATTAGCTAGCTCATGGAAGCATATATATATATATGTATATTATTATATAACTGATGCATCATATATGCACCTACGTACCAAGTGTATCCAGCAATCTGAAAAGGCTCAGAAGTAACACTTGGCTTATTTAGCTCCAAAAAGTCCTCAAAGCACCAATTGTATGACAAACTTGACGACCTTTTTTTGCCCACACAACTGATCCTCTCCACCCCGTTACAAGGCACCTTTGCGAATTTCTGTAATTCTACGCCGACGACAATGGTGTCGTGCACCAGATATCCTGCAGATGAATCCTTCACTGTCTCCAGCGGTAACATGCACGCCACTCCACATTCCAAACTACTCACCATGTATGTGTGACTAACTGCGCGCATTAACAGTATATATATATTCCATAATTAATAAAAATCAACCTAATTAATTATGTTCCGATCGATCTAAGCTAAGCTTTTGGAGCATACATAGCTAGATAATTAATAATTATATACTAAATTAATTATGAGAGCAGAAATTTCAGCTTAGCTACTTCAATCAATTTTCCACAGACCTTTAACATCATACTGATCGAGGACATGTTTCAACTTTCAAGAAAATGAAAATATTACTTTTACATACTTTGTAATTAAGGTTGGTACTTGGTGGGATTGATTAATTAATTGGTCTACTGACACTGAAATTGCTATTTTGTTACGTCAATATGCGCTATGGAAGGTAATTAAATGATTTCAGTGGTGTATGTATGTACACCCCTCCAAACCTTCTGATTCATGAAATACTGAAATTATAATATTAATTAAAAATACATTAATTACCTTCACGTTCAGCATGTCTGCCGTATTTGCAGGCTTGAATGAAATACTTGAACTTGGTTTCTAGCATATAATCAGGACTTACATGCACTGACACAAAAAGCGACAAATGCTTCTCAGAACTTGTGTCCCCAGTCTTCCTATCCGTTGGATTCATGGATAAGTACCTATAAGCGATAACAAAATAAAGAAAAGTAACACTCAAATATTAATTTGTTTCTTTTTTGTTGTAGTTGATGTACCATGTTAGATTGCATCTCCAACTCTTGATACCAGTAATCTTTTCTTTTTCATCTTTTTATATGGACAAAATAATATATATATATATATATATATACATATATATATATATATATATTATCTGACAATTTATTAGAGGTCAGGGATTGTTTTTTTTTATATATATATATGGAGTATTTCTATTAAATAGAGAGGTAGGTGTATGAAGGGTCCTCTTGCAAGATAAACCTTAAAGCATCAAGGCCTCCCTTTTCATCCTTTTAACACTGATTTATTTTATTTATTTACTAAACTATATGAGATCTTTCAACATTACCCATTTATATTTTATTATTAATTGAAAGGAAAGAAGATTAGAAACAATAATTAAAGAAATTAAAATTATACCATCTGATTCCGTGCATATTGAATGGCGTAGTAGTGGAGCCTTCTCCCTGCTCCAAGAGAGACGTGAATCCATCTATTTTCCATACAAATATATTTCTTTTCTTTTGTTCTGTTTCATGTGCTGAAGAGTTGGAAGCACCCATCCCTTTCTATATCTTTCGCTCTTCTCTCAGATCGCTGTAATGAATCTTAGCTCGGGAGACTATCATGTAGATGTAGAGCAATGCTTATGGTTTACATTATATATATACCGATCGAGAGAATTTCTAATTATTTTCCATCTTAATTTAACCCTATATATATATATTCTATGAAGCGAAATTATTTTCTATCTATTCCATGTTTAGACTATTGTACCGTAGTATTATTGTATATGTGCCTGTTTATTTTTATTTTGCCGAGCAATAGGAAATCAAGACTATCAAGGATAATGGGAATAGTTGGTTTTACTTGTAAATTTACTTTCTATTTTGAAGAAACATATATATATTCGGTATAATAATGAAAAGTTACAAGTATATGTATATCATATCGGGCAGGGCTGCTATTTTAGGAGCAAACTAAAGTAGGAAGGGTCAAAATAACTTAACATAACATAACACCGTTTTTAAATGAAAGAAAATTACTCTATTTCTTTGAAATTAGTATTCCACTATTAATTCTTAGACGCCGGGTCGCCAGCTGTATATCAGTAATTTCAGTATATCTGTATATGTAATGCACTAATGCTACATCTGCTGAGTGCTGACTGGGGTTAAGTGAACGTGGAATTTAGATGAAGTGGACCTCCAGTTGGCCCAATTAATACTATTGAGCATGCATGCATTTTACCGCGCGCAAAATTATTCAATCTTTTCCGATTCTACAAAATTCAACACTAACAAATAAACAAGGAAAATTAACATCACATATATATCCACAATATTTAACTTATAATAAAATTAAACATATTATAAACATATTGTAAATCTTATAAATAAATTTTTTAACATATTTCGTGCAATTCAAATACCATTTTTTAATATATATAAATTGAGGATTGCTAAAATACTATGCATAGCACGGATGACTTTTGTGCTAGGGATTCGATCTTGCATTTCATACTTCAAACAACCGATCCAAACCGTTCATTATATTCTTCATATTGAAATCTCATTAGAAAACAAATTTTTTACTATTTTTCTCAGATTTTTGAAAATCGCTGTTATTGAAGGGTCCAGAATTTATTAGATTAAGTATTTTCAAAAATCCGAGAAAAATAGTAAAAAAATAAAAAAAAATGTAAAATTTGGTTTCTAATGAGATTTCAAGATGAAGGAGATAATGAACGGTTTGGATCGGTTGTTTGAAGCATGAAGTTCAAGAACGAATCCGTAGCACGAAGTGCATCCGTGCTATACATAGCATTTTAGCAATCCTCTATATTAATTAATGGTAATTTATAAAATTTAGATGCATGTCTGTAAATAAATACGCATTTTTATTCATGGAAAAAACTTACATGAAATTATATCATTTTACTTCAATGAAATCCTTTTGCCTGTTTACTGTTGCAGTTTGAATTTTATTTTAAAATAACAACAACAATAATAATAATAATAATAATAATAATAATAATCTAAATTGAAGTAAAATGATATAAAATGTTATGTTAAAATCGCATTCACAGCCCACAGGAGAGGAAAGGAAACAGGACGCCACTCCTCTCGAGTCTCCAGTCTCACACGTCAAAATTCTCCTGTTGACTGCTGTAATGTGAAGTTTGAAGTAACTTGATGGCCGTGGCACTGGTGAACAACTCCCTCAGTTCAATTCATCCATTTCCCTCTCTATTGACGCTCGTTTCTTCCGAATACACCATATGGAGGAATCACCAAGGAATTAGCAAGTGCTACCAGGATCAATTGAGACTGAACAGCTGACGATAGTATGGTTTGAAAGATGGTTTTTTTTAGCTCAAAAAAGTCAATTCTGGAAGCTCTCATCACGATAGTATGGGGAAGACGAGGCCTCGGACTAGATATCATAAATACCTCAATTTCAAACCTGAAAGCACTGTAGAATTAGCATTCAATCCCAGCTGTTCATTTCTTCTGGAGTGCTTCATCTCAGCCCTCCGATCCTTTCGCTGTGCTTGCTTGGTTTGATGGCTTTTCTCCGCGTGGGCTAGCGATGAGCTGGCGTTGTTTCTTCCGATCTTATGTTGCCATTTTTGTGTGGAGGCACAAATAGGAGATCTCCGCGTGGGCTAACCATGAGCAGCGCTTCATCTCTCATTCCTTCCTTTTCTTTCCGCCTCATCTCGCTGGGTCCTCCTCTCGCCACACGAAATCTCTACCCCCACCTTTCCTCTTTCTTTCTCTCACGAGGGTTCTCCGATTTTTTTCTCAATTCTTCTCAAGGTCTCCAAGATCAAGATGGAGGAAAAAAACACAACAGCCTCCTCTGACTCTCTCGCTTCTCCCACATCTTTCCGCCTTGCTTCTTCCCCTTCCTCTCTCCTTCCTCTCTTCATCTCTCTGGTTCGATTTCTGAAGGAAACCCTAAGTAGTTGTCCTATTGGATCGTAGCAATTGGGGAGAGAGAGAGAGAGCGCAATTGACGGCGAGGGCTCATCTTCTTCTTTTGATCTCAGGTATGGTTTTTTCCGCCTTTTGCCTTTTATTGTCGGATTTTTTTTGGCTTTGTCTAACTATCAATAAGAATGATGGTTTCAACTTCTGATCAAGTTCCACCGCTGCTTATTTGACAATTTTTGTCTTTTCTTTTTCCTTTTTCTTTCTGTCTTTTCTCTTTTATTGTTGGAAAATTTTGTTTATTTTCAGGATTTGGTATGGAAGGGGAAATAGGAAAAAAGATAGATACGAGAGATGAGAAGAACCGCTTGGAACACAGTTAGCCCTCTATTTTTTTTTATTTTTCTCATTTTTCTGTCTATTGTTGTACACAGATTCTGACAAATTGTACAGTATCTAGCTTTCACCCCAATACATATTGAAAACTAGATATTGTTAGTATTCAATACTGCCATAATAAAGGTAGCTACATTATACTAACATTCAAACTCCGGTGGTGACATTTCAAGTATTTGACTGGTGGTTTTCTTTTTCATGGATTTCTTTTATATTCACATCTAAATCCATCTCATGTGCAGGGCGACACTTAAAAAAGCACAAAGGGATTTCCTCTCTTATAGTAAGTTGTAAATACTTCAATTAGTGATTCCCTCTTAGTTTCTGACAATATGCCAGTGAAGAATATCAGTTGGGCTCTTACTGAAAAGCATATATATGCCAACCTGATTTAGGCTTAATGCCACCTGTCAGAGTGGTCCCACAATATTAAATCTATAGATTTGGTTAAAAGTGCGCATTTGATTGAACATAGATAACAAACATGGAACTTCTTCCAAAATTACGACTGCTAATAAAATTTAGATAGCTTACATTTTTCTATTCAAAATATATGCAGGACTTCAGCATGGAAGTGGAGGTGAGACCTGTGCGTAATTTACTTTTTTAGCTTAGTTTACTAATGAATAAAGTTCACTAAGGGAAGGCATGTTCTACAAGGTAATTGTTGTTTGTTTTCACTTATTTAGCTAAGATGAGTTCTAGTCACACTAAGCTGTACAAGCTAAGCTGTTCAACCTGTTTCAAGATGATATAATAAGTCTTATAAATGTTAATGCTCTAAATATTATGTTTATTTGTTATTGTTTTTCGAATTTGTATAAGTGATATTAGCTTATTGTTATATCGGACCTTCACATGATGAATTGTTTTGGTTGCCACCTGACCCTAAAAAAAACACGAGATGAATTGTTAGGTGGAAAAATATCGGCATAAGCGATTCAATTTTCCCCCTCATTTCGACCATATTTAATTATTCGATGGCTTCTAATTATTTTTACTTTTTTTTCAGTTTTCTCGGCAGCAAGTTGCAGATAGACTACTCGACTTTTGCATATTGTGGACCTGGATGTGAAAGCCTTAACAAGGGTGTAAGGGTACAGTGGTCACGCATCTTTTATTTTTGTTCTTTAAAATTAAAATTAATACATCAAAGGTAAAAAGACTACATATTTAAGATATGTATTTTTGGCAGATAAACCTGTTTAATAAAGAATTTTCTGACATGTTATAACAATGGATCAGGTGAAAAAAAAATTCAAAGTAGCTGCATCCATCTAGGTATGATTTGTACAACTTAATCTTGAAAGATGGCATAGCGCATAAATTGAGGCTACTGGTATATGAATATTTTTTTCTATCGTTTTGTTTTACAAGTATTTGTATATAAGCAATCTGAATTTTTATTATGCAAAGAGAGCTAAATGGGGGTAATTCTAATTGAGTTAAATAAATACAAGAATGATCAGAGTGTTATGTTCTTTGCCTGTGCCCATATTCTCTACAGTTCTGTTCTTTTTCATGTTAAATGTCAGCTATTTACCGTGTGGGATTCTGTTCTTTACCTTAGATATCACACTTTTTCTGTGACCTGATTACAATTGTTGCCTCCGTGTTCTGTTCATTTCAATCTTATTTCGAATCTGCTCGGCTCAGTGCCTCTGACACTGCTGTTTTTTTTCTGTTGGTTTTCTTATTTCGAATTTGCTGAGCTCAGTACTTCTAACATTCTAACATCGCTGTTTTTTTTTTTGCAGTTTTGTTGTGCCTGCTACTGGTATGGTTAGTACCTTTTCTTTTATGCTGTATTTTAGAGGAAGATTTCATACAGTTAATGACAAGAGGAATACATTGGTCTTTGTAGATGGATAGTGCTCTTTTTTGGAGCATTGTTGTTTTCCAGTTTGAATAATACCAGCTCTTTTCTATACCAAATGTTGTTTTTCAGTTTAGATGTCAGGTTTTTGGTATGGCATGATTACCGCTATTTTTTCTACCTTCTTCTCCTGGTGTATTTCCCCATCTCATCCTCATGTGCTTTACAGAGAGAGAGAAAAATGGAGACCGAGGGGAGGGCTGGAGTGACAGGGGCTGCATTAGGCGAGCTTCGATCAGCACCGTTGTTTGAAAGAAGCGGCAATTGTCAATCAAGCCAGGTTTGTCTTTCCTTCGTTTCTTCTGAGCTTTTGCATTCTTCTTCTTCTTCTTTGTTTTCCCAGACTAAAAAGTGAGTAGTTATGGCCTCTTCGTACCAAGCGATCTCCATTCTTCTCTATCTATCTGTCAAGCTGGATCATGACCAGTTTAGGCCTGCAAGCTAAGTTTTTCAAAGCTTAGTTTCTCTATGCAATTTTGTAATTTCACTTGATTGACCTGATTTCTTTTGCTTTTCGTTCCCTTGCAGCTTCCACTGTTGGGTGTTTGGGGCTTTTCACAGCTACAATGCTTATGGTTCTTTAGCTTATTTTTCCTCAGCTTATGGAGATGTGCACAGTTCGAGAAACAGGAGAAGATGCAGTGTTAAAGGTGTCACTTTCTCTATTATCAATTTTCTTATCTTTTTTTTTTTTTTACTACAGTCAATCAAAAATTGATAGGTTTGAAAAATGATCGACTTTAGGGGAAAAGTTCTATCTGCCGAATGGAAGACAACAAATGTTATTTATGCATGGAGGTGAAGCCGTTATTTCTCCATCTTCCGATTTTAGGTACTGTCTCTTCTCCTCATTTCTCATTTATTTTTTGCTTGATGATTCTGTTAATTTTTGTATACCTTCTTATGTTCTTTTCTGAATTTTCATCTTTGCAATTATATATGTGTGAATTTTATTTGAAATTTGGGCACAATTGGTCGTTATTAAAGAATTGGGGCTTAAGTTCGTAGTTTGTCGAATGAATAATGCCGCAACAACAATTAAAATTGTGTGTACAATCGTGCTGTCATATGGTTGATCTCGCTTTTTAGTTATTGTGGTAGTTGATGTTTCACTCTTATTTTAGTTGATAAAAAATGCAATGTCTTGGGATTTGGGGCTCACATGATTGGATCAGTTTCAGTCAGTAGCTTGAGTAATTAGATTGGGTCCTCATATACTATTTTGTAAGATATCTGAATTTCCATCTTTGCAATTTTATTTTCTTTTCTTAGAAAACTACACCTGAAATGTGGTCTGGTGAGCAGTACTGTTTATAAAAGTGTGGCGGCCTTTTACAAGTTTTAGTTGCATCCATGAATTTATTTTCTGCACGGATGTGTATAAAAGTTCAGTTCAGGCTATTCTATCAAGTTGCATGGATTGATTAAATTTGTGCTTTTGTTGGTACATAAAAATATTCTATCAGTTAACTACCACGTTGTCGATACAATTACAGGTAGACAGATCTGATCATAGGATATTATAATTGTCTGGAAAACCAATTCTGAAAGAGAATAAAATGTCAACAGCCTCTTACATGTGCTCAGTCAGACAAGGTACCAATGCAATTTTAAAATTAGAATAATATGTTATCCTATGAAAGCAAAATTATTCTTTTTTGTCATATCTGTATAAAGAGCAGTGATAAAGCAGCTTCTTAGCAGCAGTATGACCGATTGATATAATGTAATTTAGATAGTTTAAATTTAAAAAAGCAAAAGTCATTTGTTTATACTGCATTCATTTGATTCAAAGCAGTTACTTAAAAGTGATGCCGTGAACAATTTAATGCAAAACTTTTCTTATTTGCACTGCATTTTCTCATGTTTTTTCTAACTTTCAGCTAATAGGATGTGCTTCCCTTTGATGCTGATAATGACATAATGTGTATGAGACGATGAGAGATGCCAGCAAGATGCAACGGCATAGACTCAACCCAATTTAAGAGAGAAGCACATGCAGTAGGTTACATTCTTGATTTTAAGGTCCTCAGTAAATTACCATATTTAAATTACTAATATTTTCTTTCCACATGCAAAAAATTGCATTTTTTTCCGTGTTGTCGCTGTGTCTTGCTTATATAGAATATAATGTATTTAACATAATGTCATCAGATAAAAGATGTTATGAACGTTAGAGGATCTCTTATTAGAATAATTATCTATTTATGCTATGACTATACTAAATAGAATGATAAAATGATTTCACCTGAGCCTACTAATTAGGTCGATCAATTAGCAAGTCTGGTGAAAGTCTGTCATGAACTTGCATATTGATTTATTTTTTTCTATTGTGCTAATTGTATTGATGTTGATGCATGTGCAAGCACAGGAGGGAGTAGCCAATGATGATTAAAATTTTCTAAGTATGTCAGTCAGTGATGACTTAAAAGTTTATTTGTTGTTTTGCTAACTCTGAGATTTTTATAATATAGTGCTAATTTTTTTTTCATGAGACAATATTATTGCTTTGCCAATCAATGACTTTAATATTCTAAGTATCAGTGACTTTGATGTTCTTAGTATCGATGACTTTAATATTCTAAATATATCTCTGGGAACATCTCAGGTTCTGTCTTTTATTTTATGATAATTGGTCAATTTACGTAGTTTCCTTCTATAATCTGCATTGGCCGAGGATGTTCAGAGTACATTATGATCATTAGGAGGCAGAGAGGAAATTTGAGAGCTACTTAAGGACATATCTGGTAATGACAAAGCACTTCGTCGGAGGAGAAAATTGATTTGTGAAGAAAACTCGAGGTGATCTGAGTAAAAATGGAGAAGGTCGAAGCCAACTTTGGTCTAACTTTAATCGCGCGGAGCGCGATGCAATAGCTAGTTTTTTTCAAATTGGAAGTATCTAGACACTCCTCCTTTTTTTAATTTTCCTTTTTCTCTTTTCTTTTTTCTTTTTAGGGCCGCTTTTCTACGACGGCTTCTCTGGCCCATGGGCCTTTTTGAAATCTCAAAAAAAAAATGTGAAGTTTGAATTTTATTCTTAAAATAATAATAATAATAATACCGTGGTTCGAATTTGGAAACGAGGGAGAGAGAGAGAGTAACGACAAGACCGTCGTTCCAATTTAGAACCGAACCTGGTGGGCCCCATTTTACTCGTTTGCGAATAACAACTTCACTACATAGTCACTCTGTCACTTTCTACCGTCTAGTCTATCAAAAAAAAAAAAAAAAAACTTGCCATTTGCGCAACGGACAGGAGAGGTTCAGTCCGTACCTCTCCATTTCGTTGTCCCCAGTGATCCATTCACTCATATACTCGATTATGCAGGAATTGTAATTTTCCGTTTTTTGTAAGGCTTATTTTCATCCAGGTCAATAGATTAAGTAGCTAAAATGTTTAACAACTAATATTTCTTTTAGATTAGGTAGGATTTAGGAATCGGTATTTTCGTATTTCAATTTCAGTATTAAAGTACTGAACACTGCCAGTTTTATTCAACTCAGTCCGGTACTCCCTGCATATATAATATAATATAATATAATATAATATAATGTAATATATTCCTTCCTTGGATTCGTTAGTATTCCAATTGCAAAACACTAAAATATCTGATAAAAACTCGACCAGCAAACAAAGATAAAAATAACAATGAAATTCAAACTGCAATGGATGATGGATCTCTCTCATCTCATGAGTCATGTTACAACTTCTTTACTCAAGCGAGAAATTAACCTTCCTTTTGAAATTGCACAAAATACGATCAATTCACAACAACTAATTAAGTTGACAATTTCGATATTATTTTTTATTTTAAGTAAAAATAATTTATACATTTCTATATAACATATAACATGTTTCAAGATAAAATTCCGAAACTAAAAATTATTTTCATTGATTATCAAATTTATGTTATAGTCAGTCTAATTTTCAATATATCCGCAAAAAAAAGAAATAAATAGAGTCTAGACGAGTCAATATATGTGCTTCATTTTCTTTGTCTTTTTCTCATACGCAGCCATTAGAACAAAAAGTCTTTGGTATGAAAACAAATCATTGGAAAACTACCATGCAAATTAACCTCATTAAACACTAATTTTGTGCAAAAGTTGCCTTTCATCTAACAAATGTTTAGATGCTTAATACATTTCGGTTCCCCTTAATGGCGGCTTAGTTTTAATTTAAAGAACTTAAAAGCAATTTCTGATATATTATAGTAAGAATATTCCCTTCTTCCCTTAAAATAGATGTAAACTATAAATCTTTATGATCAATTATTTAATATAGCGCTTCTCTATAATAAATTTATGCAATAAAATTTTAACTAAATAAATAATTTATATATTACTTCATGAATATCAATGTATCTAGGTTTTCGGAAAATGTATTTTCAATTCGCATAAATTCTTTAACCAACAATTTGCTAACCATAGTTGACAATCCCTGGTCGGTGATTTTAGAATTTAAATAATTTTGAAGTCAAAACTTTTTTATAAAATGACCACACCACATAAAGGATGGCAAAGGTAAATGTCTACTCAAACTTCTTTTACACTTGAAATTTATAATTTAGATCTAATTTTTTTTTTCCTTGTTTCTTTGCATAAACTATTGAGAATTTTTTTTCACGATGTCATGTGATAAATGGTTTTCATATCTAGTATTTCAACCATTTATAGGTCTTAATTTCATGATTTTATGTGATTTTTCTAATGTTTAATTGTTAATTTAGGTTAGAAGCTAGGTACTTCCATTGTTGCTTCATTTTGTATAGGATCTACGCGATGTGGCTACTCGACACGACATTTTGCACTGACTTTGGCATGATCAACGACCCACAGACCTGACCTGCAACCTACAGGGAGCTCAGCGGATAGCAAATGGTGACTGGCGATGCAGAAGACTTCAGCGGGCCACTAGACTTGGCAGCGGACCGCTGGAAGCTGGAAACCGACAGACAAAAATAGACAGCCAGATTTGCCACCACTTTCTAACCGCCATTTGCGCCAGAATTAGAGCCTCTATTTGCACGATCTCCACCTTTAGAGAACCGACATTGTCTACTATATAAAGAGAAAGCGTTGATGCCAAGGGGGTTGGCAGATTAGAGGAGTTTTCTTAGCAAAAGGAGTACAGAGCTGCCAGCGGGTCGCCAGCTTTACCTGCGAGCCGCTGTCGAGTAGCAGAAGACAAAAAGATAGAGATCAAGTTGCTTTTCTATTGTAACTTAGTTTCTTTCTTATGTTTTCTTTTCTCTTTGACACTTTGATGATTTGTATGATGTCTGATCGCGAGTAGATACATTTTTAGAGGTCATGGTAGTGAACCTTTAGTTTATGGTTTGATTATACTATTTTAGTTGATTTCTTTATTGCATATTGTGTTTTATACCTTGCTTTAATTGCTTATCTGATTGAATTTGAATTTTTTAGGTTAGTTTGCTTGTATCCGTCAAGTATAGGCCGTGCTTGATTGCAAATGGTTAAGTCCAAATTATCCTAAGTTATTTGATATCAATTGTGCCCACTTGAAGGTTTATAATCGAAAGATTGAACCAAGACTATTTAACTAGAGTTATAAGTCTTTTCTAACAACGAAAGCTTTTTAAAAATTCATAGGTTAAAAAAGTATAAACCCGTAGAAACTAGACCATGAAAATGAAAGTTGAAATCTAGATATACTTGATGGTTTTAGAGTTTATTGAATTAATAACCAGACTTAAAATGAGAGTTTAATCTGCAACAATTCGATATAAAACCAATCCCATACACAAAGCAACTTCTAAATTAACTAAATATTTGTTTCAGTCTTGATACTAGCGGGCCGCTGAGTGAACCAGCGAGGTGGTCTATGCCCGCCAAGTAGCCAGCGACCAGCTGAAGTTGTCAAGCGACCTGAGTTCTTTTAGCGAGCCGCTATGAAAGTCAGCGGACCGCTAGAACTGGAGTAAACTGAAGAATTAACTTGCCTTGAGCCCCTAATTTCTAATTAGCCATTTAATTATCTTTTAATCTGCAACCTGTTAATTTAGAATTTATTTAATTGCAATACAATTTAGTTGTTAACTCTTTGACCAATTAACTTTTCTTGCAAACTTTTTAGTTTAGTAAATTAATTAGAATTAAAACTTAGTTATTAAACATTCGTCCTTGTGATTCGATCCCGAAATACTTAGACGATTGTCGTGCGTTTGCGATAATAATTTAGGTAGAATAGGGTATAATTCTAAAGCTAGAAAAATCCACATCATCATGTTTGATCGAAAACAAGGAAGAAAATTAAAGTCCTTATTACTTAATTAATTAAGAGCCAAACTTGAGTTGACATAAGAGTTTAAAACGGTAGGAGTTTCAGATTCTCACCAGTCAAAATCTCAAAAGAGTTTTGACTTTATTTTATTTAATTTTTCTTGTGGCCTCTTTTAGTTATTCTTAAATCGGGAAATAGCGAGAAAAATTAAAAGACTTTGTGACTTGTGAGGTAACGTTTGTTCTGCAAAGACTATCTTAATATTGGCAAAATCACTCGGTAATGTTTGAATGGGGAAATATGGATACTGCATTAATTTATGCTTATTTCTATGTTTTCATAAATATATTTACCTTTTGAATGATTTTTTGCCCTTTGAAATTATATTCTTCAATGAATTTTATATGTAGGCTCACGAAATTATCACAGACTTATTGATGAAGGGTGTGTTTGGAATGTGTCACGAACAACTAGTTCGTGAACTAGTGTTGTTCGCACGAACCAAACAACTCACGAACAACCGTAGTTCGTGAACTTCTCCCTAGTTCTTAGTTTCCCGATTTTCACGAACTAGTTTTGTTCGTGGGCCTATTCGTGGGCCTTTGTTCTTCCCCTTGTTCATCCCTTGTTCGTGAAGCATCCAAACACACCCGAAATCTTTTTCATTTTATGCTTTTAAAATATTTTTGGTTATTTTATATGTTTTGTGAATTAAAATAATTAGTTTTATGTCTTTTTGAAAGCTTTTCCGAATTTTTTTCAATGAATAATTTTTCAATTAGTTTCGTAAGTGTTATTATTTTTTTTCAACCATGACGTTATTTTATATAAGTTTTAAAGATTATTTTATTCTGTGTATGTGATTTTACAATTATATTTTCAGGTTTAAATTATTTTGAGTTCCTTCTCAAATAGATATTCTCTTTAATTTGTATCATATTATTTTTTCATGGTCCAAAAAAATTATTTTCTCATGTAAGTTGTGTAGAATATATGACATGCTTATGAAAAAAAATTTAGCGATTGATATAGAATTGTAAAAAAAAAAATAGCTCGCGCAACGCACAAAAAAATCCCTAGTATCTATATATATATATAATAAATAAGGTGAAATACATACACAAAATAATTTAAACTTTTATAATAAACAGGTTGAACAAATAAATCAAACAAAGTGAATACATATAATACACAATTCAAAATTTTTTACTATTTATTATGATGTCTTCCAAAAAATATTATTTTTGGAGAATAACATATCCTCCGGTATGAAAATTATGAGATACAACTGTTTGACGTTGTCCCTGTCATGTAAACACCTTGCAACCAGCCCTTAGAGCGTTGGGGGAAATTCAGGGGTTGGAATATATTGTACTATGTTTTGCTCCAAACTGCATCCTGTCTATTAGGGGGTGGTGATATTTGAGACCTAAGCTGACCAGAGACCCATGTAATTATGCCCTCGGTCCTATCCAGACATGAGTTACAGCCATGTAAAGCATGGTTGAAAACGGTACAAGTCCCGCTATGATAACGGTTGCCTTAAAATCAGACCATGTGTGTTTATTGCATCATTTATGCCAAACTGAAGTAAATTATTACGGGGTGAAATGAAATAGTATGATGATCCAAATTATGACAAAAAAATGGCCAAATTATGCTGTAACGCATGACGGATACCGCTGGTCAGCGTGTGCGGAGGTTAACGTAGCTGTCCTGTCATGATTCATTTACTTAGGCATGTTGGTGGCATGTACTGGAGATGTCCCTTGCATGTAGCACTGGAATTGTCCAGTGGTGACCCTTGGAGCTGACCAATAGGCAGTCCAACCTAGTTTTGACCAGCCCCAATAATTGTGTGACACCAAGCTGCTTAGTCACTTAGGCAGGGAGAGAGTGGTTTGCTGACACCTGGTTCCCACCTCATAACTGAAGGATTTCATGATGCGAATCGGGTAATTTTAAAAAATTTATTAACCGATAACATCTAAGATCGTTCTTATTATCGCTAACTTTCCTATATTATATTTGCATCACAATCACATATATTCCTATAAGAAGGATTGTTGAGCCATACCTATGGTCTCTAACGAAACTTTGTTCCTCTTGGTTCACCTTGAATCCGAAACAAGAATGACAGTTGAATCCGTGCTAGCGAACTCCCCGTCAACACCTAGCTCCACCACCCGTGTCTTGATCGATTGCTTAATCGATAGAATATTTTAACAAATATTTTGAGGATAAGAAAGCCAAAGTTTCAACACATGAAGACTTACTTGTATCCTCAATTTCTGATCTGTTTTACCTTTAAAACATCAGAATAAACCTTTCAAATTCAAATAGCAATTAAAGCCATTAATCAGAAATTAAAACAGCACTTTAATTTCTGACGTTTCAGCACTAAAACAATGATAACTCTTTATAGGAAACTCCAAACGACATGAAACTTGAACCATTGGATTCTACACTTCCAGGGCTACAATTTTCATATATCATTTGTCCAATTTGGTTATAATTTGCTATACTAATTGTCAGTTTAAAGTTAGCTCAAATTCTGACCCGAATTTAAAGCCTTCTTTCTCTCTTCATTTGTTAAGATAATTGGGCTTGGGCTTTAAATAAATTTATGCACTCTATAATAATATTCATATATTATTATAGTATGTGAAACACATATTATACTCATAATATTCACATATCAATAAATTTATTTCTTGCTAGTTAATCACGTCATGTGATATAATTTTCTATTTGTACACTTTGTTTCATACAACATGAAACCTTGTACATAGAAAATATATTTCTTGTTTCCCATTCAGTTGGTGTGACCTATATTGAGGATCCATATTATGTTGGCAATGGAATAAAACATTTTATTCCATAAACTGTAAGCGGTACTCTAGCATACATTACAGCTACCCAAATAATATAGATGTTTAGCAAATCCTTTTACGAAACACGATCCTTCTAGTAATGCTATTAACATTACTTGTGTCTATTCCTTGCCATATGATATTATGATTATTATACAAAGTAGGGTTGTGTCATCTTCGTATTATAATCTTTTCTTGGTCTCCAATAAGTATGATTATATAATTATAACTGCACTTCAGTTATATTGGATCCATTTATAATCTTACTTTACCAAGGGGCCCTTTATAATATCATTCCTCAATTCATGAGTGGCAATTAGCTATTGACATATATATTTCCATCCTACACAAGTTATATACAAAGAACTATTACTTTTATCACCACAAGCTTCAAATGGCTTTAAGTAATAATCACGTTGCATATTTCTTATGTGAAAATATATCATATCAATCTTAGAATTAATGACACGATAAAAATATTAATGACACAAACACAATCCATATAATATTTTTATCAATTAGGTCTGTTCAATATATGAAACTTTTCATATACTCGTGTTATTAAATGATAATCCTTTATCAACGTTTACAGAACTACAACGTACTTTTAATCAACACGACAGTCTTGTATGGCATATTAGTGTTCCTGCTAATATCCAAGACCTGTGAACATTTTAGAGATATATATTCATTTTATTTAGAGTTCTGCGGTTCAAGACCAAGAGCATCTTCTTGAACACTTCTAAATACGAATATAAACTCATGGAACAAAATGTAATAACATCCAATTCATAAATATAACATATAAAAGTAATCACCATAAGATAACTTTTAGAACACAATTCCAACAATCTCCCACTTGTTCTTAAAGTTACTTCTTATACATTCTTATGTATTAACTTTAAAACTAGGGTTGCCTTTTGACTCATTCTGTTATCTCTATCCACTCTCCATGTGTTTTCAAACCCATGGAATCAAAGTGAACTTCACTTTTGGCTTGAGATAAAGGCTTTGTTAGCGGATCTGCTGTGTTACCATCCGTGTCCACCTTTAACAATTTTATTTTACCATCTTCTATGAAGTCCCGAATGACAAAGTACTTTCTATCCATATGTTTGATCTTGTAGTGTGAACCACGTCAAGTTCCTCCTTGAACTTTTTGATCAAACATTTACTTCGTTGGCTTTAGCAACAACCATCAATTCTGATTGGATGCTTGAGTCAGCTGTTTGCTAAATGTTTGAATCTTTTCAAACTAACAGCACTTCCATTCAAAATGAATACATATCCATATTGCAACTTTTTATCATCATAATCGGTTGCAAAACTCGCATCGCTGTAGCCTTTTACAACGAGTTCCCTTGTCCCTCCATACACAAGAAATTTATCCTTAGTTCTGTTAAGATACTTAAGGATATTCTTGACTGCACTCCAATGTGCAGGACCTGCATGGGCTTGATGACGATTTGTCATACTTAGAGCATACGCGACATCAGGTCGTGTACAAACCATAGCATACATGATAGAACCAATTGCAGAAGCATATTCTACATTCTTCATGGTATCAATGTGTTTACGTGTCATATCACGTTGAGACTTGCTAAGTTTTACACCTTGACTCATTGGCACATTTCCTTTCTTGGAATTTTCCATGTTGAATCGTTTCAACACTTTGTCAATGTATGTACGTTGACTTAAGCCAATGAGTCTACGTGACCTGTCTCTACATATCTTGATTCCCAAGATATATTGGGCTTCACCCAAGTCTTTCATTGAGAAAATCTCTTTCAATGAAATTTTTATTTGCTCCATTAAGGGAATAAAGTTGCCTATCAATAGTATGTCATCGACATACAGGACCAAAAAAAGTACATAGCTCCCACTTACCATCTTGTATACACAAGGTTCTTCCTTACTTTGAATAAATCCAAGGCGTTTAACCTCTTCATCAAAGCGCTTGTTCCAACTCCTGGATGCTTCCTTCAATCCATAAATGGACCTTTGAAGTTTGCATACTTTACTGCCATTATTTGGATCTTCAAAACCAGGAGGTTGTATCATGTACACATCCTCTTCCAAATTCCCATTAAGGAATGTTGTTTTGACATCCATTTGCCATATTTCATAATCATAAAATGCAGCGATGGCTAGTAATATCCGAATTGACTTAAACATTGCAACAGGCGAGAAAGTTTCGTCATAATCAATCCCTTGAACTTGACTAAACCCTTTCGCTACAAGCCTTGCCTTGTATGCTGTCATGTTTCCATCCATGTCCATCTTCCTCTTGAAAACCTATTTGTTTAAATAGCTTTCTTATCTTGAGGAAGATCTACCAAGATCCACACTTGGTTGTCATACATGGATTGCATTTCAGATTTCATGGCTTCATACCATGATTTTGAGTCTTCTCTTTTCATTGCTTCTTCAAGGGTCTTTGGATCATCCATATCCATTACCAAGATCTCATGAAGTTCTAGATACATATCAGGCTTCTTCCTAGATCTTGTTGACCTTCTTAGTTTTTGTGGCTCTTCGTGTTCATCTTGAGTACCTCGAACCTTTTGTACAATCTCTTGTGGAATTAGTTCAATACTCGATTGAACACCATGTGGTGATTCGTGAACCTCTTCCTCAATAGGTTGAGGAACTTGTACACTAATATTCCCACTAGCCGTCGGAACTATAGTTGGGCTACTTCGATCTACATGGTTGTCATCCATGACCTGATCGAGGTCTTGTAGTGTTTCTTGAGTTTCCTCAAGCATTACACTACTCCCACTACTTTTGATTCTTTCGAGAAATTCTTTCTCTAAGAAAATTGCACCCCTTTCAACTAATATTCTATTTGTTGTCTTGTGCCAAAAGTAGTATCCTTTTGTTTCTTTCGGATAACCTATAAAGAAGTATTTTTCTGCTTGGGGTTCTAGTTTGGTTGACATCAATCGTTTGATGTAAGCCTCACAACCCCAAATCTTGAGAAAAGACAAGTCAGGAGTTTTTCTTGTCCACAACTCATACGGAGTTTTCTCGACAGATTTAGATGGAACACTATTCAGTGTGTAAGCTGCAATTAGCAATGCATGTCCCCAAAAATAAAGAGGCAATTCTGTTTGGCACATCATTGATCGAACCATATCAAGCAATGTTCTGTTTCTCCTTTCCGATACACCATTCCACTGAGGTGTTCCTGGAGGAGTCAATTGTGGTATGATACCACACTCTTTCAGATATGTACCAAATTCATTACTCAAGTATTCTCCACCACGATCAGTTCGTAAAATCTTAATTCTCTTATTCAGTTGATTTTCAACTTCATTCTTGAATTCTTTGAACTTGTCAAAAGATTCACTTTTGTTCTTCATTAGATAAACATAGCCAAAACGACTATAGTCATCTATGAACGTAATGAAGTACCTAAAACCATCTCGTGCACTTGTTCTCATTGGACCACATACATCAGAATGTATCAATTCCAACAAGTCTTTCACCCTTGAACCTTTCTTCTTGAATGGTTTCTTAGTCATTTTACCAACTAAACAAGATTCACATGTCTCTATTGCATCGCAATCCATGAGACCAAGAAGATTACTATCATGTAACTTCTTAATGCGTTTCTCATTTATATGACCAAGACGATAGTGCCATAAGAGAGTGTTATTTTCATGAGATACTATAAGTCTTTTGTTATTGATACTTAGAACATGTTTATCATTCACTTCTAGCAAATATAAACCATCATGAACAGTAGCATTTGCATAGAAAATTCCATGTTTTGCAATACTCAAACACGAGTTTGAAATGGTAAAGACATAACCATCTTTATCCAAACATGACACAGATATAATGTTCTTACATATAGATGGAACATAATAAATATTATTCAAATTAATTATTAAACCACTAGATAAATGAAGATTTATTGAGCCAATGGCCAATGCCGAGACACTAACACCATTGCCCACCTTCAAAATGACTTCTCCTCTCTTGAGATGTCTTCTATTCATTAGTGCCTGCATATTTGCACAAATATGAGCACATGATCCAGTATCAATTACCCAATCATGAATAGATGTGGTTAAATTAATCTCAATAACATAGATACCTTTCGGAACCTTGGGACGCTTCCGCTCTATTTTGCCTGAGTTTAAGTCAGCCTTGTACTTTGGACAATTCGCCTTGAAATGTCCCAACTCATGACAATAATAGCACTCGCTTGAGCTTCTCCATTCCCCTTGTTCTTTTTAGATATCTTTCTTTTTCCCTTTCCTTTTTGAACTTTCTTGCCATTCTGTGAGATCGCAAGAACATTCTTCTCTCCCTTATGTCTGTTCATATCGGTCTCAGCTTGCTTCAAAGTCTGATGGATCTCATCCAGGGTCATTGCCTTTTCACGCAAGTGAATATGCATGACTACATCTCTGTAAGATGGAGGCAATGAACCAAGGATTATATCCTCAGCAGAGTCAGCATGCATTGGAGCATTTAGCTTCTCCAATTTCTCAAGGTAACCCAACATTTTCAACATATGTTGGTTGACAGAAGACCCTTCTGCCATGTTACACCTTGCGAAAGCTAAGGTGATCTTTGAACGCTCTTTACGAGCATTCTCCAGAAACATCTTGGAGAGACGTTCGATTATCTCTTTTGGAGTATTGTTTATGAACTTTCTAGTAAGTTCAGTAGCCATACTTGCCAACATGAGACCTTGAACGCTCAGTTCGTCCTTGCGGTACTTTTCAGATTTGGTATTTTCTTCATCAGAGGGATTTGTACCTAGTACTGGAGCATCTTCCTCCAATACATTAACAAGATCCTCCGACCTGATGATAAGTTGGAGTTTCAATTCCCAATCAAGGAAATTAGAACCATCATTCTCCAACGGAAACTTTTCGAGTATGGATCGGATAAGTACATTATTTGTCATTCTATAAAATAAATTAAAGGATTTCATGTTAATATTTATGTAAAATTTCATACTACATATTTAAAATTTGTCCATTATGCAGTATATTCAAGATCCCATCATAAATAAATCGAACTCATCCGAAATATAAAATCAAGGTAAGTAATCATTTACTAATCATAACCTTTTAGAAAACTTTTGCAATCGTTTGCAATTTTTCTAAACTTTATGACTCTTGTTGTTTATTAAGAAATTTTTTTTCTTACTAAACGATTTTCCCGAGACTTCAAGCCTAGATCTTGACTGCTCTTTAAGCAAACTTATTTTATTGGTCAATATGTTTGGCTATATTATCTCCATAAAATAAATGTATCAAATGCCTCACATTTAATCCACCTATCAATGGCCTGATAATATACCCTAACACATTCCACGATTTCTAAAGATTAAAGATTACACTCATGCATCTCAATAATCTTTAGCTTAAAGTGGATAAAATAAGAAGGAAAATACTTAATTTTTCATTGGACAATTCAAATGTGACTATAGTTTGGTAGGTCATGTTTCCATACACCCATACCTATCCTAACATATCATTCACATATAATCATAAAGCACATCACATAACACAATCACAAAATATTTGTGAGTTTGTATGCCTCTTGCGCTTCTCTTCATCCACCGTTTTGTCTTCTTGCACCATTGGATGAAAAATTGCATATAAAATAAATATGCTGCCCCAAACTTTATTATGAATCCTTTCAAAATAAAAATTTGCTAAGTGCAAGTATTAGGAACCCATCTCATTCTCACAATGCATATGATGTAAATAATAAATAAAGGCATCCTATACATAAATTGCCTTTTGTGCCTAATTAATAAACACTTATTAAACTTGCTTTCAATCAAACAAACAAATCACATCAAAATTTACATCACACAAGGCATTGGATTGAGACATACAAACTCGGTTCCCTGCAAAACAAAATCAGAATAGGAATTGCATACCGATGCACTATTTTGTACCTTTTAGTTAATTTCCATTTCTTATGCAATTGCGGTTCTCTAAATCATTTAAATCCTAGAAAAATGATTTATAATTCTCTGTTACGATTTGCACCATAGTTTGAAAAATAATCTTTTAAACATTTAAAAGAAAACTCAAACCGTTATTGTTCTTGTCACAGAAAAATTACGCACTGTTGCTGTTTTGCCTTTGTGACGAAATTCCATAAAACTTTTGTATAGGAAAGTTTTATTATTTAAAAATTAGACTTCAATATCTAAATTTAGAAACTAGTTTCATCAAAATACAATAATCCATTTGAGAGAAATCGTTATTTTAATTTCAGCAAAAACTGCTACTGCTGCTGGAAAAATCCAGCAACGCGCTAATTTTCTTATTTTTGTTTAACATCATAGATCTGTCCAAAAACCTTTATCTATATAATTATCCTATTCTAAACTTCTTTCACAATAGTAAGAATTTTAGAAATTACAAAAATAATCAACCAGTAATCTAATAACAATATTGCAAAGCATGTAACAAAAATTCAGCTCGAATTTTAGAACCGCAACACAAAAGAACAATTAACTAAGCACTTATGTAATAAAATTACATAATAAAATAGTCTAATTAGCGATAATAAAGAACCTAATGCTCTGATACCAATTGAAGGATTTCATGATGCGAATCGGGTAATTTTAAAAAATTTATTAACCGATAACATCTAAGATCGTTCTTATTATCGCTAACTTTCCTATATTATATTTGCATCACAATCACATATATTCCTATAAGAAGATTTGTTGAGCCATACCTATGGTCTCTAACGAAGCTTTGTTCCTCTTGGTTCACCTTGAATCCGAAACAAGAATGACAGTTGAATCCGTGCTAGCGAACTCCCCGTCAACACCTAGCTCCACCACCCGTGTCTTGATCGATTGCTTAATCGATAGAATATTTTAACAAATATTTTGAGGATAAGAAAGCCAAAGCTTCAACACATGAAGACTTACTTGTATCCTCAATTTCTGATCTGTTTTACCTTTAAAACATCAGAATAAACCTTTCAAATTCGTATAGCAATTAAAGCCATTAATCAGAAATTAAAACAACACTTTAATTTCTGATGTTTCAGCACTAAAACAATGATAACTCTTTATAGGAAACTCCAAACGACATGAAACTTGAACCATTGGATTCTACACTTTCAGGGCTATAATTTGCATATATCATTTGTCCAATTTGGTTATAATTTGCTATACTAATTGTCAGTTTAAAGTTGGCTCAAATTCTGATCCGAATTTAAAGCCTTCTTTCTCTCTTCATTTGTTAAGATAATTGGGCTTGGGCTTTAAATAAATTTATGCACTCTATAATAATATTCATATATTATTATAGTATGTGAAACACATATTATACTCATAATATTCACATATCAATAAATTTATTCCTTGCTAGTTAATCACGTCATGTGATATAATTTTCTATTTGTACACTTTGTTTCATACAACATGAAACCTTGTACATAGAAAATATATTTCTTGTTTTCCATTCAGTTGGTGTGACCTATATTGAGGATCCATATTATGTTGGCAATGGAATAAAACATTTTATTCCATAAACTGTAAGCGGTACTCTAGCATACATTACAGCTACCCAAATAATATAGATGTTTAGCAAATCCTTTTACGAAACACGATCCTTCTAGTAATGCTATTAACATTACTTGTGTCTATTCCTTGCCATATGATATTATGATTATTATACAAAGTAGGGTTGTGTCATCTTCGTATTATAATCTTTTCTTGGTCTCCAATAAGTATGATTATATAATTATAACTGCACTTCAGTTATATTGGATCCATTTATAATCTTACTTTACCAAGGGGCCCTTTATAATATCATTCCTCAATTCATGAGTGGCAATTAGCTATTGACATATATATTTCCATCCTACACAAGTTATATACAAAGAACTATTACTTTTATCACCACAAGCTTCAAATGGCTTTAAGTAATAATCACGTTGCATATTTCTTATGTGAAAATATATCATATCAATCTTAGAATTAATGACACGATAAAAATATTAATGACACAAACACAATCCATATAATATTTTTATCAATTAGGTATGTTCAATATATGAAACTTTTCATATACTCGTGTTATTAAATGATAATCCTTTATCAACGTTTACAGAACTACAACGTACTTTTAATCAACACGACAGTCTTGTAGGGCATATTAGTGTTCCTGCTAATATCCAAGACCTGTGAACATTTTAGAGATATATATTCATTTTATTTAGAGTTCTGCGGTTCAAGACCAAGAGCATCTTCTTGAACACTTCTAAATACGAATATAAACTCATGGAACAAAATGTAATAACATCCAATTCATAAATATAACATATAAAAGTAATCACCATAAGATAACTTTTAGAACACAATTCCAACATTAACCTCCCTCTCTGACCCAATTTTGTGGACCATTATGACCCTCTTCTTGCCTAATTTTGTATTTGCTCTGTTCCTTGCCAAAACAAACCAGTAAAGTTCATTTTTGTGAGGTGTTAGACAGTGAAAAACAATGTTCGGATCATAACTGAACAGTTGGGAAGGTAGAAAACAAGGTTTCATGTATGATTCTGGCCCTATATTACTCAAACCAGGCTGAAAACTGAGCATGGTAGAGCATAGATCATGGACGGTGGATGGTTTCATGACTCAACCAGACTAGGGCATGATGATTTGGTGCATTACATAGTCCTGTTTGTGCACCCTAACTGACCACGTGCTATAAGCACCATAGGTCTGGTGTTGGACGGTAGACAGACCAAGAAGCGGTGAAGCAAACGGCGCTACACCGCAAACCAGTCACGCAACAGTGTAATGCTTGGTGCCTTTGCCATGTAAGTACTTGAGTTATAGGCTGGTATTGAGTATAACTGAGACTTAGGTTTTGTTGCTTGAACCAGACTTTGAGCAGACCGAAGCGGTGGAACCGAGCGGTGAAGCGGGGCAATCGCAGTAGTAAGCGGCGGGTAAAAGGTGTAAGGTTTGAGGTGCGGATTTCACCTGGACCCTAACTCTTGTTGCTGTGCTAAACTTAAAAGTATATTATGCATGTTGCTTGTTGCTTTTGCATGACTTAACATGTAGCTGCATGTATGAATTGCTATATTATATATATGCTACATGACTGTGCATATGATGGATTGTTATCTATTGACATGCATATTGAATGGTTTATGTTATTGTGGCTGAATTGTGGCATGTGTTATGGCTGTGTTAATTGTGTGATGCTTAGCATTTATATCTTTGGAAAACGGAGTCGCGTCCGTCTTTCCAAAGGCCGTGAGATAAGCGCTTATGTTCCGAGACTCATGTCAGTTCTTGAATGGACTGTGAGGGGGTAAATGTTCTCAGCAATTGAGTACTATTTGATTGTATTGATGGAAAGGCAAGACTTGGCTGATTGGTAACCAGCCTAGCATTGTGCATGGATAGGTGTCCAAACAAGTACCGACTTTTGTATTTAATTGGATGACAGGTATTCTGAAAACCTCTACTACCCGGCCTTGCATTGCATAGTATGGATTGTTAAATGTTTTATGAATGAACTGTGTTTACAATGCAAACTATGTTCTATATATAAACAGTGTGTATTTAGTTCCGCAACATGAGACTTCGGGTTCATGCGTGGCTAGAACTAAATACCGCACTGAGAAATTGTTTTCTTTCTCACCGTACCATGTTTTCATGGGTTCCAGGTTTTGAAGGTGTGGGCTGGAGAGTGGAGAAGTAAGCCATGTACATTATGTTATGCTATGTTTTGTGATGCTTGTGTACTGTTGTTTGTGCTATTTGTGTAAATATATGCTTGTTGAGTGTAACTACAAAACAGATGCTTGTCTTGACTGTTGCTTGATGGGTTTGGGTTGGGAAAAAACTTGTTAAATTGTGTGAATGCTTTCCTTTATGGCTGGATGCCAATACTTACAGGGGAAACTCTGTCCAATTTTTTATTTACACATTGACAAGCATAACTTCTATTCAGGTTTTTGAACTGTTACATGGCACTTAGTATGATAAAACATGACATATTGATTTGTGGCCAAACAGTAAGCCTTGCAACGCGTGCGAAGTACGTGCCTTGCGGCGGGAATCTGAGCGGCGGGGTGTGACAAAAATATCATAATTTATATAGTAAATAAAAAAAAAACCTTGATGCAGTGAGGAATTCTTTCTAGATAAGCGCTATTATTTTATTTTAATTTTATATATGTTTTAATTTCTAGATAAGCGCTATTTTTTTATTTTATATGTTTTCTTTTTAGCTCGGTAGTCACAACCAATTCTTCGCCCCCCCCCCCCTCCTGCCCCCACCATAAAAAATAAGTTCCCTAAAATTGACTCTGCTCTTTTTATTGGGTTGCACAATTTTGTTGGGTAGTTCATAGTTATAGTTAATTTATGATTTCTCTATATTATCATTTTTATGTTAATTTAATTAATTTTGTACCACGTATCATCTATTATCCACTCAAAGATCATCATATAAAAATAATTTAATAATAAGTTAACACCTATTTATGAATTTAAAGAAGCGCTATATATAAATTTTAATAAGGAATTTATGCCGAGACAAATTAAAATGATTAGCGAAATACAAGTCGATATATGTCAAAATTGACAGTAATTTGACCACTACTGAACGTAAATTAGTAAATTTTCTGCCATCAATCGCGTAATCTAGTTTGCGAAACTAGTACATCCAATCTAATAAATTAATGAATTAGTCTGATGCATGATCATTTGTGGAACCAAAAATGGTGATGGAGGCATTAAAGGTGCATCTTCCTTTGATGAGGAATCCATTTGCTGGGTCTTTGAACTCTCGTCGACTTATGAAGTTCCTAAATCCCCGCACTGTATTGCTCCCCGTGAAATTGTAACGGACTGAAATCACAAATAATACCAAAATTAATTAAGATAATTAATTAATTGCATGCAGCTAGCATTAGTAGTTTGAACTTTGAAATATATATGTACAAAGTAGCTAGCTAGCATATATAAATATGAAATTACATTTGGCAAGTCGATGAGTGGTCTAAAATTAAGAATGGAATTAATACCAGTGAGGTAATTAAATGGTTATAAACTAAATGATGCAACAATTAAAAGTCATTAGGTAGAAGGGAGTAATATAATATAATATAATAATTAATTAAAGTACGTACGTACATGTTTGTTTATTATAACCGTCAGTTTGTGATTTGTTGATTGAGAAAACAACATCGACCATGAGACCGCTGGATGGTTGGAGCCTTGATGCGGATCGGTCGAGCACCAAATAAAGCGAGACATACTCCTTGTTGGAACCTCCTTCTGGTTTCAGTTTTAATCTCCAAGTGTATCCAGCATTCTGAAAAGGATCAGAAGTAACAATTGGTTCTTTTAGCTCCAAAAAGTCCTCAAGGCACCAATTGTATGACAAACTTGACGACTTTTTTTTGCCCACACAACTGATCCTCTCCACCCCGTTACAAGGCACCTTTGCGAATTTCTGTAATTCTACGCCGACGACAATGGTGTCGTGCACCAGATATCCGGCAGATGGATCCTTCACTGTCTCCAGCGGTAACATGCACGCCACTCCACATTCATCACTGCTCACCATGTACGTGTGACTAACTGCAAGCGCATATATTAACAGTATATTTATTTATATATATATATGTAGCATATATAATAATTGGTCTACTCACACTGAAATTGTACACCCCTCCTGAAAAGTGAAAACCTTCTGATTCAAGAAATCATATTTACATTAATTACCTTCACGTTCAGCATGTTTGCCGTATTTGTGGGCTTGAATGAAATACTTGAACTTGGTTTCCAGCATATAATCAGGACTCACATCCACTGACACAAAAAGCGACACATGTTTCTCACAACTGCTTGTGTCCCCAATCTTCCTATCCGTTGGATTCAAGGATAAGTACCTACAAGCAATACCAAAATACAGAAAAGTTAGGCTCAAATATTAGTTTGTTTCTTTTTTTTGTTGTAGTTGATGTACCATGCATGTTAGATTGCATCTCCAACTCTTCATACCTACAGCAATCTTTTTTTCTCTTCTTTTGATATTGACAAAAAAAAAAAATTATACCATCTGATTCCGTGCATATTGAATGGCGTAGTAGTGGAGCCTTCTCCCTGCTCCAAGAGAGACGTGAATCCATCTATTTTCCATACAAATATATTTCTTTTCTTTTGTTCTGTTTCATGTGCTAAAGAATTGGAAGCACCCATCCCTTTCTATATCTTTCTCTCTTCTCTCAGATCTCTGTATTGAATCTTAGCTCGATTGGGAGACTATCATGTAGATGCAGAGCAATGCTTATGGTTTACATTATATATATACCGATCGAGAGAATTTCTAATTTTTTTTCATCCTAATTTAACCCTATATATATATTCTATGAAGCGAAATTATTTTCTATCTATTCCATGTTTAGACTATTGTACCGTAGTATTATTGTATATGTGCCTGTTTATTTTTATTTTGTCGATCAATAGGAAATCAAGACTATCAAGGATAATGGAAATAGTTGGTTTTACTTGTAAAAAATTACTTTCTATTTTGAAGAAACATATATATTCGGTATAATAATGAAAAGTTACAAGTATATGTATATCATATCGGGCAGGGCTGCTATTGTAGGAGCAAACTAAAGTAGGAAGGGTCAAAATTATCTTATTGCATGCATAACTTAACATAGCATAACACCGTTTTTAAATGAAAGAAAATTACTCCATGATCTTTTCTATTTCCTTGAAATTAGTATTCCACTATTCTTAGACGCCGGGTCGCCAGTTGTATATGTAATGCAGTAATGCTAATTATGCTATATCTGCTAAGGTTGGGTCAACTGACTAAATGTTTATGTCACTGTGCTGGGCCGTGGCCCGTGGGGTTAAGTGAACGTAGAATTTAGATGAAGTGGACCTCCAGTTGGCCCAATTAATACTATTGAATGCATGCATACATGATACATTCCCACATCTTAAACGAGCAATTAATTAATTATAATACAATTAGAGCCCTAGAATAGAAATACCTCTTGAAAGTTTTGAGTCAAATTAAAGTCTTGTCAACGGAGACCAAGTCCGGTTGACCAAAACCAATCGTCTTGGATACAAATACAACAGATAATGAAAAGAAGGAAATATGCTTCCAGGATCTCGTGTGGCGAAAAGTCCTGTAAATAGTGTGCAGAAACAAGTAAACATGCAACGCTAATAAGTGTTAACACAGACACAGATAAAAGAAATGAGGAGAAGAAAAGAGATTGGCCGGCCCAATGAACAGATAACAGGCCGAGCAATGTCACTTGACTAGTTGGTGATGGTGAGTTCAGGTTATCGGACGATTCATCATACAATGACAACTTGACAATGCAACGTCTTTGCACATATTATAAGTTTAACACATTAATTACAATATTTATTCGCTGATACCTTTTCACAAACTTTCTGAAATAACTTGCATGCAAGAAATCCAATTACATTACATGATTACAGCATCACAGAAATAGAGCAATATGGAAATTTTGTGCATTGAGCAATAAAATAAAATTTAAGGTTCAACGACCATGCTCTCGGCTTCTTTCTTGATAGACTGGAAAAGCACAGATGAAAGATAACGTTCTCCAAAGCTCGGGAACACAACCTATACAACACAATCAATGATAGATTAATTATCCTCTTTCAGCATCCACAAGTTTAAACCCAAAAAAATCTTCTGCTTTTCAAAGTTTAATGTTTACACAGTACCAAGTACCAGCCTTATCTGACAACCTATACGTACAATCATACATTAATCTATAACCACAGGAGCATTAAACATATAATATTTCTACAATTTTTTGTGAGAAAAGTAGTAGTTACTTACAACAATGAGTTTTCCCTTGTTTTCTGGTCTCTTTGCAAGCTTGATTGCAGCAGCAGCAGCTGCACCTGATGATATTCCAACCTACAAAACAGAAACACATGTAACAACCGTTATAGAAGAAGGGTAGCCAATATAACCGACTAATTAAGTTCAAAAAAATGTTCACCTAAGAAAATATATATAATAACTAACAACAAAGGAACATTCGGAAGACAAAGTGACAACTTAATTACCAGTAAGCCCTCCTTCAGAGCAAGGGTCTTTGCTGTCTCAATGGATTCCTCACTCGAGACCTGACAACATCAAACAAATCAAATGTTCATTGTACAACAATAATCAATATTACAAAAGAAAAATGAGACTAATTAAGTAACAGAGAATAATAACCTGAACAACTTCATCAATAAGATTAACAGCCAGAACACCAGGTACAAAGCCAGCTCCAATCCCTTGAATCTTGTGTGGACCTGGTGTGCAATCACAAACTTAATCATGAGTTTATGAATATGTTCAGAGTGGAAAATTCTAAAACATGATGTTTCAGACAGAGACAGCTAACATATCTTTTCAAATATATATTTCTATTAAAATGAAGGTAAAAATAATTTTAATAATTACCAGGTTTTCCTCCAGACAATACTGCACTCTCCACTGGTTCAACACCATATAGCTTCAAAAATTAAAGAAAGGACAGGTCAATTGCTAGATTCGCTACTTCAGTAATGGACAATAATTATAATAAATAAACTTGAATAAAAATCAACCTTGATATCAGGGTTTTGTTCTTTGAGAAACTTCCCTGCTCCAGTAATGGTACCTCCAGTACCAATTCCTGAGACAAGAGCATCAACCTTGCCTCCAGTTCCCTTCCATATCTCTGGTCCAGTTGTCTCATAATGTATCTACATGATAAAAAAAATATATACATAATAAAACAATTAAGATACTTAAAACCAAAAGTTTATTTAAACATTATAATTTGTGCGCATCTGAAATTAAGTTTTCTTCTAACATTATTATAATTAGAAAAAATTTTCATTTCTGATTAATATTGCAGATTGTGTTATGGAGGTAATTGTTATATTATCAGATCCAGTCATCAATCAAATAACCTTCCTGAACATGACACTGACCCAGCCTTACCAGTATATGATCTGACATGCATCATGCATGGTCCCCACAACCAATTAAGTTGACATAATCAAACTTAAGCACACCCTGATTGCACAAATATCTAAACTGTGATCAAGAGATGACCTGAGCACAGACCCAATTTTACCCAGTAACCTGAAATTCAACGTGACAAAACCCTAACGAGTTGAGCTGGAGAGACAAAAATGACCTAATTGAGAAATAAAACAGAGTCCCAATATCCAACTACAGTTTGTCCTATTCCCACAATTAGGGTCAAATTTGAATCGAGTTGGGTCAGGTAGTCTTTTTTTTTTTTTAATTCAACGTGATAGTCTGACAGAAGTAGGCCAAGAAAAACGGAACCAAAACCAAACCTGGATAAACTTAACAGAACCGTGAGATTCAAAGTCAAGCTTCACCTGCTACATAACTAGTGTGGTTGGAGCAGATTTGAAAAAGGTTGACCGAGCAAATTTAAAAGAAAAGCATAAACACTTAACCATCAATAATAGGATCATGCAATGAAATTGTACCTTAGGATTAGCGGGGTTTTCAAATTGCTGAAGTATGTAAGAGTTGGGCGTCTTGGCGGCCAATTCCTCAGCCTTTTGGACAGCACCTTTCATGCCGAGGAGGGGGTCAGTGAGCACCAATTCAGCTCCAAATGCCTTCAGTATTATTCTCCTTTCAAGGCTCATAGATGCTGGCATTGTCAGCACAAGCCTATACCCCTTGGCCGCCGCCATAAATGCAAGTCCTATTCCAGTGTTGCCACTTGTCGGTTCAATCAACACACTCTGTTCCAAGAAACATATTGTTGTATGATAACTACTTGTTCGTTCCAAATATATCTTGAAGAGCTTTATGAAATAAATTTTCAAGCCTGACCGCTGAGTACTAAACGGTGATATAATGTAATAGAATAATTACTAGAGATTCATTTAATACTGACAAGGTATCTACCACAAGTTTTACAACTGCCCACAATGTTTTGAAATGCGTTTAAAATAAAATAAAAGAGAAAGAAGAGAAATTAAGGAAGGAAGGATATAGTTACGAGTCCAGGAGTAATGAGGCCTTTGTCCTCTGCGTCGGTGATCATGCTGTATCCAATCCTGTCCTTGACACTGGAGCACGGCTCCATCATCTCCAGTTTGGCGGCAACTTGGGCGACGCATCCCTCGGTCACCTTGTTTAGATACACTAATGGTGTTTTCCCAATCAACTGAAATTAATTCCCAATGAAACCAATCACAAATTATAATTTATCATATGTACATATATCCATGCACGAAAATTAAATATATTATTGTTAATAAGAATTAATACATGCACAGTACATACATGCAGAATAAAGGAGATCAAACGATTGATAACTGATAAGATATTACCTCAGTGACATCCTTGGCGATGGAGTTGCTTGCTTCAGCCATCGATGAAATTAAAATCGCTACGAGATAAGAATAATATATGATAAAATAAGGACCTGAACCGCTGGTATGAATTATAATAATTTTAAATTTGTGATATGTATATTTACAGAAATAGAACCCGGGCGGCTATTTATAGAGAGAGGTCAACGAGATAGAGAAAACGAATTAAGGTGCATGGAATTGGAAAAGCGTCGAGATACAGTTCTGAGTTCTGAGTTCTGTACTTGTACCAATATAAAGAAAATGAAATCAAGGGGAAATTAATTAAAAATGATTGAAGCCGAGTACGTACCAAGGGATTGAGGAAGTAGACTTGAAAAGGTAGAAAACCAAGGGAAGTAGATACTTTGTTTTTGTAAAGACACAGAAGAGAAGAGAAGAGAAGAGAGTCTGCGGTTGCCAATGCTAGCTGGATGGAATTATCAATTATCAATATTCAATTATCATTTATCGAGTATGAGGAGACCAACAAATTACAAAACAAAAGCTCTTCTAAACATAGTGATGCTTGGACATGGTTTACTGCCACTTGAGTAGACCGTTCAACTGTTTCTGGGTCATAATCATACTGATGCAATTTCGGTCCATGGGGACTTAGTCTTTACAGATCACTTTATTTATTTAGTTTCAATTTCACTTGGTATGGACTATGGAATATATATAGATGGATTCATTGAACCGGGACACTAGCGCTTCCCGTGGGCTGACTCATCTGCATATGAATGCTACTAAACAAATCCTTTTCATGAATTTCTATACTGCATTTTTTTTAAAAAAATATCTCTACTACAAATAAACGCCCGGATGCAAAGGTGTTAACATGCTAGATTAAATGTATGTTTTTGTTGTTCGATGATTTGATATGTGGTTGAATATCATTAGCCATACAAAACAACAATATATATATATATATATATATATATATAGAATTTTTTTTGTATTTATTTTGATATGTTCAAATTGGAGGGTCTGAAATACTTCAATTATAACGTTTTTTAAAAATATCATAATAAATAGCAAAAAAATTCGAAAAAATGTAAAATTTGGTCTCCAAGAATATTTTAATGTGGTGAATAACTTGAATGGTTCGAATTGAGCATTTGAATTTTGAATCTCGAAAAACGACTCTAAGGCACGAGACCCTCGGTGCCATCTATGGCACATTAGCCATCCTCTATATATATATATATATATATATATATATAGAGAATGGCTAACGCGCCATCGATGGCACGTGCCATCAATTTTCTATCGGCTCGTTTTTCGAAATTCAAAAGTCAAACGGTCGATCCAAACCGTTCAAGTTGATCAGAATATTGAAATACCTTTGGAAACCAAATTTTACATTTTTTCGATTTTTTTTGCTATTTATTATGATATTTTCAAATTAGAGGGCCTGAAATACTCTAATCAGGATGTTTTTAAAAATATCATAATAAATAGCAAAAAAAATCGAAAAAATATAAAATTTGGTCTCCAAAGATATTTCAATATGGAGAACAACTTGAACGGTTTGGATTGACCGTTTGAATTTTGGATCTCGAAAAATGACTTGATGGCACGGGACCCTCCGTGCCATCGATGGCGCGTTAGCCATTCTCTATATATATATATATATATATAAAAGAGAGAGAGAGAGAGAGAGAATTGTGAACCATGATGCATAGAGGCTTCCGTGCACCATTACCGTTTTGGTCGGAGATTTCGCAAATTGACAAATCTAAATTAGCCAACCCAATCTATATATTGAAATCTTATAGTGAACAAAATTTTACTATTTTTTTCGAATTTTTTAAAACTTGCCATTTTTTGCCACAAAATACACTAATTTGTAGCAAAAAATGGCAAGTTTTAAAAAATTCGAAAAAAAATAGTAAAAAAATTTCAAAAATTGTAAAATTTTATTTTTTTTATGATATTTCAATATATAGATTGAGAATTTGTGGAACCACTGATCAAAACGGTCATGGTGCACGGAAGCTTCTATGCATCATGGTTTACAGTGAGAATTTGTAGAAATTCTTTCACAATAGGTTTTTCATCTAATAAAAAAATAAATTGAATAACATATCTATTTGTATTGTTGGTAGATTGAATAATATATTTTTACTACGTAATATTATTTTGTTTCTTTATTTGCCCACATATGAAGACATCTTATGCAAGTATATATAAAAGCAGACATTCAAAAATAGTTACACGCTAGATCTAACGTGTAAATACTTGTTTATAATCGATGGATCTGATATGTAAGTTGAATATCAATCGGCAAATGTAATTTATTTTGGGTTTCATCTAAAACGAAACAAGTTAAGCAGTAGGTCAGTAGGATTTCGAAAAAGTATCTACCTGTTTCGTGGAAGATTAAGTCACATTTTTTTATTGCGTAATATATTAAAAAAAATTTGTGTTTTTTTATTTGCCCAGGAGCAAAAAGTAACAATAATAAATCTATAATCTATAAGTTCGGTCGTTTGTTTTTCTATTTTTGACCTTTTTTATATTAGGTAAATATAGTTTTCTATTTTTTGTATTTTCTATAATTAAAAATAGTTTTTATTTTTTTATTAAATATATTAAAAATAATTGTGTCGGTCATTATTTTAAAATAGTTCATGCTGAATTAAAAAGCATAGCGTAACGAAACTAAAATAATTCATACTAAATTATTATCATGTAAAAAAATATAACACAACAAAATTGCGACTGCCATAATAATAAATAATAGACGAATTGCTAGATAGGTAGTCTAGATGGTACGGAAATGTACATTTGCTTTCTTCTTTCTTGTGGAATAAAAAAATGCACTAGATATATTAATTTACGCCGACACAAAAATGTCAGCAATTGTAAGAGATGGTTTTGAAAACTAGATTAAAGACTTTTAGCCGACAACGATTGAATTAGTTTTTTTTTTTTTTGTGTTGATATGGGAAGGCCCGTAGGCCTGTGTCACATGGACACAAAACTAGGCCTAGATCCATAAAAGGAAAAGAAAAAAAAAGAAAAAAAAAAGAAAAAATAAGGAGTCTCGATATCACTAATCTCTCTTATTTCCATCATCGCTCTGTTATTCCACAGGAATCATGGAGAAATTAAATTTCGTGTAGATCCACCTTTGTATTGCCTATTTTACCTTCTAAGTTGCTCTACCTGACAAAGAAGAAATGCGGTTGTTTTCATTTAATGCCAGTCATGTGTTGTTTTCATTTTGTTCTTTCATGCTGAGGCACATTGAAGAGCAGACAAGGCCCAACATAAATATCCAATTATCATCCATCCAAAGGTCCAAACCCAGATTAAAATGAGAACTACAGTCTACAGTCTACAGTGAGGAAAGAAAGAAAGAGCCTCTCCAGTACCTTATCTCTCTCTAGCTCTACGCACCACAGAAGAGAAGAGAACAAAAGAGAAGAGAAGAGAAGAGAAGAGAGATCAATGGCGACCTCTCAATTGCTGAACGTCCTCTCCATCCATACCTATGGCTACGGCTACGGCTATACCTCCTCCCTCAAAGTCAAAGTCAAAGTCAAAGCCAAAGTCAAGCCACCTCTCGGCCTCTCATTCCGACAGCAGCAGCAGCTGCGGCAGCATCTGCATGGGCATCTGCGGGGCCCTGCGCCTCCGTCGTACAAAGTGACCTTCGAGCACGAGGGCTCCACTCGCACCCTGGAGGTGGGTCCCGACGAGTCCATTCTCGAGAGAGCCCTCGACGAAGGCCTCTCCGTTCCTCACGACTGCAAGCTGGGCGTGTGCATGACCTGCCCGGCGCGCCTGGTCAGCGGCGCCGTGGACCAGAGCGACGGCATGCTCAGCGATGACGTTGTGGAGCGCGGCTATGCGCTGCTGTGCGCCTCCTACCCGCGCTCCGACTGCCACATTAAGACCATCCCCGAAGAGGAGCTGCTCTCTCTCCAGTTAGCTACTGCCAATGATTAAGATTAGCTAAACGTCGGTCTAGCTACTTACTTGAGACTTGAGACTCTTTTCTTTCTTCTCATTTCTTTTCTAAGCATTAATTATTATTTTTTAATTACTTACTTTGTCATTGTCAGTCGGTTAGAATTCTTCATTTTCAATATCTCCAGTTAGCAGATGTTCTGAAAAAAAAAAAATGTGAACTAAAACAGTTACTAAAATTTAGAGGATCACCGAAAAAAAAAATAGAAGGTAAGCGTGGGATGATGATGATGATAAAATAAAAGAGGGACTTCATTAATGACATTCTAAAAAAAATTTCATCATCTCCATTATTCTCTTTCCTTTTTTGAAATATAATTAATCTAACTATTGGAGGATGATTGGATGATGAATTTAGAGGATGATCCTTATTAGTCCCAGTTTGAATTTCTCTTAGACTTTGGTAATTAATAATCACGTTAAACATTTCCTTGATTGTACACACTTGACTTTAGAATTATGTCGTCTCAGTCGTGTCAGAATTACCTGTCAGCCTAAATAAAATGTCAACTAATTAATTTGCCGATTTCTTTTTTCTTTTGCTATTTATTGTTTCCTTTGATTGCAGAGAAAAGGGCGGGAAATTTGACATATATAATTAAATATATTAATACGTATTTAGAGAGTAATTAAAAAAGTCCTTACATTCCCCATTGTAGTAAGATATTAAGTTGGAATTGTTGCATAGTTTCCAATTGGGAAGATAACAGAGACAGCAAATATTAAAAAGAAAAAAAACAGCAAATATCAACTGTCTCTCAAACCTTGGACCTGAACGTTGCAGCATTGTTGCAATGGAGATGGAACAGGTGCTGTGAGCTCAGAGACTTAGTACTGCATAGGCTTATTGCTCTGGCTTTGTAAATTCTTAAATAAATAAATCAATCTATTTATTTTAATATCTGTTGGGACTCGACTACTCGAGAATTATTTAATCGTAACTGGGGAAGACAAAAGTTGCCAAAATGTGGAGCAGCAATTAAACAGTAATAAAGGCTCCATTGACAAAATTCGTATGGTTTGGATGGGCTATAGATGGGCTGGGCTGGGCTGGGCTGAAAAGGAAATACTTAATTAATTTGTGTTGTTTGTTACTTGACTTCACTTGTTATTCCTGTTAGAGAAAGAGACAAGAGAAAGAGAGAGAAAGAGAAGAAACAGCAATGAGAAGAGCAGCTCAGTCTCTGTCAAGCGCCGTCCGCTCTCCGCCTCTTCTCCGTCTTCTCCGTCCATACCCAGCTCAAGCGCCGTCCGGCGATGACCTCCTCCCTCTGCGGACTCGAGGTTTTGTGCGTCGATTCTCATCATCACTCAAAGAGGAAGGTAGGAAGGTAGGGTACTAAGGCTCATCATTCCATCTAAGTTCTAACCCAATTTTAATTTTAATTTAATTTTAACAGATGAAATAGCCCTTGAGGAAGAGGCTCAGAAGAAAGCCGCATGGTTGTTCAAGTCCATTTTCATTCTCACTGCCGGCTTTGCTGCCTACCAATTCTTTCCTTACATGGGTATCATATCAATTCTTTCCTTGCCCTTTCCTTACCCTTTCTGCCTTCTCAGCTGTCATTTCATTTTTCAGGGGATAATCTGCTACACCAATCCATTTCTCTTTTGCGCGTCAGAGACCCCTTGTTCAAGAGGATGGGCGCATCCAGATTAACTCGTTATGCTGTAGATGGTACCCAATTTTACTCTTTACTCTACCCTACTACAGCCTTATTTCAGCCTCCACTCACTATTTAGACCATAATACTTATCTTCAAATGACTGCTCATCATGATTTGGGTCTTCTTTTGGTACTAATATCTTCTACTACTCTCAACTAATCAATAATCATATCCAATTTAATGTGGACTTCTTACTGCTTTCTTATTCATGACCAAACTAGTACATCTGAAAGATGGACGAATGCAGAACACACATATATTGTATATAGACCCTCCAAGTAACTTGCATATGTGATGATGTTGTAGATGAAAGGAGAATGAGAGTGGTTGAAATGGGAGGTGCGAAAGAGCTCCTAAATGTGTTGCAAGCTGCCACAGATGACAAGACACGCAAAGAAACCCTAAAAGCTCTAGTTGCTCTTTCAAAATCAGGTATTTGCCTATGCATTGTCATGAGGAGCAATTACACCTCTACTTCCATGTCTCTTTAGAAGGATATGGTAGAATAGTGTTATTTGATATTTGAAATGTTTCATGAGGTATGAGGTTGTGCAGGATTGTTATTTTCTAGACGGCATACATGTAGTGTTTTTCTCTCTCTCTCTCTCTTTTTTTTTTCTTTCATTTGAAGAATTTCAAGTTAAAGTGCTTATAAATTCCTTTTGGTGAATTTTCAGATGAAGCTGCTCGTTTTTTGCACCAAGCAGGTGCGGTTCCAATTGTTAGCTCCATCTCTAATTCGTCTGAATTTGCAGAGGTTGAGACACACAAGACTAGCTTGCTTGAAAAATTTGAGAAAATCAAATCTTGATTTTGGTTTCTGTAGTTGAGAAATGTGCTGTTGATGAGATACCAACTTATCTAAATTTTGTCTCTTTCTTTTGATGATTACCGATTCATCAGATTGAAATAAACTCATTGATTTTATAGAGATATTTATTCAACAAATAATTTCTGCGTAAATATTTTAGCGTGCAGCGCTATTGGTGCAATTTTGATAGTAATAAACGATAGTTCATAATTAAGGTAGAAGGGCGAAGGCGAGATTGCTTAGCGAAACATGACAGCACCAGTTCAGAAGCACTAGATATTTAATAGAAGAACAAGTTGAACTAACAATCTATTTCAACTTGGCATCATGAAATTGAGATGAAACAAATAAAGTAAACAGTAAAAACTGCATATATTACTTTCTTACAGAAACCAACAATCTGTTTCTACACAAGCACTGGGATAACTACATGCTGCAACTAGTTTTGCTATCACCTGTACCGATCAGTCATCAGCATAATCTGTGTTTCATATGCTGCTTTATTTTCTGACACAAAAAATGCTCTAATTAGATAATTAGTAAAATCAAATTCCTCATAGATTGCAATGATCTATCAATTGCTCCATGGTATTATGAAAATGTCACCACTTATATTTTCCATATTTTCACGTGCGTAAACACATATCTTATATTTTGTAAATAATTATTGATATTTCTCATTTTACAATACTCCATACAATTGTTGACCTCCTGCAATGCATACAAACAACATAAAAGGTTAGACAATCCTGATTATTCCTGGATAAAATACCAAGAACATCTCAATCCTGAGAAAATTCCCTGAATTCATACAAAAGTGTGCATACGAGCATGCTAGGGTCTCATTTATGCAGGAAATGAACTATATACATAATGTAATAATAGAAGGCAACAACTGGAAATGTCAGAAAAATAGTTTATTTTGTTCTCTAATTATAACCTATACTAAACTGCATCGAAACTCAACAGAAGCACTATAGTATATTAATTGCACTAAAGAACAAGAGATATTTCCTTGATAACAAATGACACCTGAGACTTGGGTCTTGCCAGAAAATAACAAATGAGAATCATACACATGATGGATGGGAAGGAACGATTGCATTGAGCATGTGTATGTTTCCAATTCTTCTCTTTAAATCCATTTATTAATCTTGAGTACTTTATCATCTTCATTAGCGAATTAAAATTTTTAGTTTCCACTTTCCAGTTAACAAACTACCAAGCATCACAAATTGTGAGACAAGAACCTAAACTACTGCAAGAGCATTCATCTTCATTCAATTGTTTCCAGAAATTGAAAAAGGAAATGCCTCTAAATCCCCACAACAGCACAATCACAGTCCACAATATCCAAAAGTTCAAAATTGGTTACCCTTTCTACATTTGAGGCTTAGCCTTAGCGGCCAATGTGAACATGCCCCTAGAAATCTACCAAAAAGATTGGAAGTTGAAAAATACTGCAAAATATCACACAACACCGAAGCATATTGATCAGATAAAAGCTTCACCTGAACTAGATTAAATACATTTCACAATAAACAACACATTCGTGCAATTATACACACCCATGTGGAAATCTCCCCCACAAAACCTAAATCTAGCTAAATCACACATCAAAAACAGAAAATGACTCGTGAGAAATATAACAAAGCACCTCAGCTAAATCCACCTAAGCCAACACAGATCATTAAAAAAATTGACCTCACACTCAATTCCATACACATCTCAGCGCCAGTAAAATTACAACTGAACCCAATAAAGTTATCACCAAAACCCTAACCCTCAATCTTGATTTTCAGAACCACCTAAATCTCTCCTTCGTGGATCCGGTTCAAAATCCTGGCCCGGAAAGACCTCTGCCTGCAAGGAGCTAGATATGTTATTCACATGGAGCCACGTCAGATCCCACAAACTATCCCCACCAATGGTACTCCTCTTTGCGAGAATGCCTTTATCCTTCATCACCATCAAAATATTCCTCAACAAATCAGGAATAACCTCTTGCAGTTTCTCGCTCCTCTTGCCTCTGATCTTAGCTTTGATAAACTTCTCCATACGACTGAGAACCCCAAGCCACAACTTACAAAAGCTGCTGAGACCAAATAAATCGGGAAGTAAATGCAAGTACACCTTTGAGAGTAGTTTTACAGCAATTACAAGGGATGTCTCCATGTTGCGGTAATCCTTCTGGGAGGCATTCTCCAGAAGATCATCTAGGGTTGCAAATACCACCAGGTCAAATGCTTGTAGCCAAGAGGCCGAGAGAAGGCACACCCCATCTGACCCGATCAGAATTTTCTGTAAGCACGAAAGGGCATGATTTCTCACTTCATCTCTAGGATCAAGGCATGTTTTTCGAAGCGCCTGAGCTAGTCTCAGCCACATTTCTCGTACAGCCTCAGCCATCTTCTCCCCTTCCTCTCCTACTGCCTCCTTGGCTTCTTTAGACCATTTTGCAAGGCATGAAACTGACCCAGCTAATAAATCAAGGGCTCGCACCGACCGATCCACCTCAACACGCGACTCTGCAAACAATCTGGAAGCTTCCACACACAAGGCATAATTAGCTGGGGTGATATGCTCCCCATCCATCATGATAAATTTCAAGCCGTCAAACCCATGCTCGCTTGCCTCCTGGTGTCGTGCAGTTATAGACAACAAAACCATCACAGCACGCCACCCTGCCTGGGATCTTATGTGGCTGGCGTTGGCGTGAACTAGTCGTGATACTTCAAGAGCAATACGCTCACAATATGCATCTGCTACACGAGCATCGAGCTTTGCTACCAACTGGAGGGACCTCAACAACTCATCAGCCAAATTCTCCTTATAAGGCAACAGCCTCTGACATATGCGCAACAGCCCTAAAACAGCTTTCTCGACCAGAGCACATGGCATGACAGTTGACTGGACAATGTTGGATATGTGCTCATACACGCCTTGCCACAGAAGAACAATGCGGTCACGGTTGTTTAGGGTGATGGCGATGAGCAGCTCCAAGCAAAAGACCGCAGTGTCCTCATCATCGCTTGAGTTCACCATCTTCTGGGGGCGTCCCGCAGCCCAGATAAGGGCACGTGCAAGTTGAAGGAGAGAATCAGCATTAAGAAACTTGCTCTCGGTGAAGATGCTTTCGATGCGGCACTTCTGGATTGTCTGTAGTGTGCGCTGGTGCGCCACCAATTGTTGTTCTGTTGGTTGGGACCGGGGCTCCTCCGTATCAAGAGAGAGGAGTTGACTGAACCTGCCCATTAAGCCTGACGACCTGCGTGGAGTCCCCATAACCTGTGAATTGTTGTTCTTGTGTTAATTAATATAAATAAAGGATATTAATCTCAAATTTAGTAGCCTCGTAAATTAGATGTACAAAATATAAAACATTTCACGTTATCGGGCCTGCAGTTGTTGACTTGTCAGTTAAAGAGCTCGACTCAATTTCATTTTTTTTTGGTGAAGGGGGATCAGGGTCAGTCCTTTTTATAAAAGAAAGTAATAATAGAAAAAAATTGAAAAATAAAACCAGGAATTATTTGATCCATATCTGTACGGGTACAAATTGAGTAGTCTAAGTTATATGTGGATAAGGTAACGAACCACATGCTTTTAACCCAATTCAGATTACAGGACTGCTTAAAAATAAAGCCACCACATTTAATAAAATTGCTAATGCAATAAACTTTATCTCAAGTCAAACACAAGCACAAAATAATTCCAAGAAAATTTTACTAACACAAATTAGACCTCACAGAAACCACATTTGACAAAACTACAACTTAATCCTCCCATTTTTTACAGAAAGCCATCTAGGAAAAATTCTACCTGCATATTGGATGAAGAGAGAGAACTGGGAAGAGGCTTCCCCTGCACCACCTCAGGCGCCAGGTCAGCATCTTCAGCTGCATCACTCGCCACTCGCGCCGGCAAAAGGCCCAGCTTATGCAACCTCAATATGCAGTCTAAGATATTCCTCCAACCAGTACGCACAAAATCACCGTACCTGGTTGCAATCAAGAAAAGTGCCTCAGTAGCAAGCCTAGCCTTCAGGTCATCCCCAAAAGCTGTCACAGGCTCATCGGCCATAGCTGAGACACTCAACAAGGTTGTAAACTTACATAATGACACCACCAAATCATCCAAAACATCTTCCAAATGGTGGAATGCTGATATTTTGGCAATGGCCAAGAAGCCGTCTGCACACGTCGAGAGCACCTCAGCGTTCTCTGCATGGTCGAAGACTACAGCAACTGCAGCGATTGCAGGGCCTGACATGACTGCAAACATGTCACGGTCAAGGTGAGGCCAGGAGCCACACACTATGTATGGCGGGGTTGTCTTTGACCGTCGCATTAGGTCAACCCACCGGCTCGGTGACATTTCAAAAAAGCCAAATCCTTGTTCAGGTATTGTTCTTATCTCGTTGCGACAGATAGAGTGGTAAAGCTCTATGAGATACTCGCGTGGGAGGTCATTGCCGCCATTAATGTGCCGGTTGTTCCTTATGAAATCCTCCTCGGTCATTTTTTTCTTCACTTGCACATTATGTTGATCAGTGTTAAGCATGATGAGAGAGTAAGAGAGAAGCAGAGCAGCATCTTTGTTTGCTAATATATGTGGAGATTGTTCAAAGTACCGCTCTGAGAATGCTTCTAGAACTCTCTGGATTTTTTGTGACTCGCCCGGTAGGCGAAACGTCTCTAAAAAGAGCCTCAAGGCTGTGTCCAAGTTCATCCCTTCAAAATCAAATGTCCATGCAAATTCACGGAGTACTTGCACGCAGAATTCATCATGGTTCCCCAGAAAATCTCCAACTAGATTTTTGTCTAGGCCGGCAGTATAACGGAAGAAGCAAGCAACACTTTGAGGATCGAGTTTTTCAGGTAATAAGTGGGTACCTTGGAGAAACTCCAACCCTTTTTTGGGATCCCTGTTGAAGTGGTCGGCGCCAATCATGAGCCGTCTTTTTATGTACTTCCTCTGACGAACGAATTTGACCCAGTGCTCAGGGTCAGTATAGCTCGCACATTTTACAGTCCAAAACGGGGCATACTCAGTAAGTTCAACCGGGGCCTGTTCCGGCAGCGGTCCGGTCCCCAGTCGATCGGCCATCCCCTGGACCACTGCAATCAGCCCCTCTAAGGCAAGCACGTGCATTGAAGAGAGGGGTGAGTTCAAAGGAAAGGCGCTTCTGGAGAGTAAATTGGACAATTCCTCAAAAACATTGCGGCACGTGATATCGCAATCGAAATTTGCGAACAACTCTACCATGAAGGTTCTCTGGCGACAAAAGTCAACCAAGGCTTCCATGGCGACCTCTTGTTGTTGGTATGTGGCCCCAAACTTGCTCTGTGCAAGTCTAAGAATGATGCATGAGAAAAAGGCTTCGAGTTGCATTTTTAACTCAGTACGCAGGTTCTGGTAAAGGTTGAGAACGATTGAGCAAACGGTGGAGAGGATTAGGGGGCTCGTGGAAAGGCCAAATTGCATTAGGTTTCGGAAAAGCTCATCTTGAACCAAGGATAAAAGTTTGGGGTGGTCCCTGATGGAGGGCCCCCCAAGTTGAATGGCTATGTTGATTAAACGAAGGGCGAATAATGGCACGTCCTCATCGAATGCGACAGTATTAGTACCGGGGTTTACACCGACTTGTTCGACCATATTAAGGAGAGAGCAGAGGAAGTGGAAAATTTCAACCATGCAAGGGACCCCGTAAGGCTGTATAGCGGGGGTGGGAAGTGGTCCGTTTGAGTCGTCAGTGGTGGGTGGGGTTTGTTCTGGTAGAGGTGCAGGAGTGGCAATAGCAGTTCCATTTTCCATTTGTTTGGGGGCAAAAGGCGGATCCTTGTCAAGTGGTGCGGCGACCTAGAGAGAAAAGGTGTTTGATTTTATGTGATGATAGTATAGTATAGTCTATAGTGCAGCAATGAAAATAGAATAATAAGGTAAAGTAAAGTACCTGTTGGTCAGGGTGAGAGGGAACAAGGGGGAGGCGGGCAAAGATGCGTCTGACGAGCTGGAGCATTGCATCTCGGGAGGAGGTTTGCAAGAGGTGGGTCTTACCTGCGGCCTGGTGCACGATTCTGAAGCAGGTGTTGACGGCGGTGCAGACGTGGTGGTCGTCCAAGGCGACGGAGCCGTCGGCGGCAGGCTTGACGCACTCCAAGAGGACGTGGAGTATGTGGAGGAGGACGGGCTCGGCGTGGTGGTCGGCGACGTCGAAGCGGCAGGCGGCGACGGCATCGACGACTTGGGGGAGGGCGGGGCGGAGGTGGAGGGGGGCGGGGAGAGTGAGGAGGGCGAGGAGAGAGGAGAGGGCGGCGGCGGTGACGGGGGCGGGGGTGAGGTCGGAGCGGATGGTGTCGAGGAAGGGGCGGAGGAGGAGGAGAGCAGAGAAGGAGAAGGAGGGGGCGAAGAGCGCGCGGCGGAGGGAGGCGAAGGAGAGGAGGAGAGGGTTGGAGGAGGTGGAGGAGTGGAGGGGGTCGAAGTCGTCGGAGGAGTGGCGGGTGTGGCGGCGCAAGGAGGCGAGGACGGAGGAGATCTCGGAGAGGATGGCGCAGGAGAGGGAGTGCTCTTTGTCTTTCTCTCTCTCTTTGTCTTTCTCTTCCTCTTCCTCTTCCTCTTTCTCTTCCTCTTTCTCTTCGATGGAAATGGAAGAAGGCATTGCGATCGCAATCGGAGTCGCAATCGGAATCGGGCGCGGAGGCAGACCCATCTTTTGTGCGCTCTCTCTCTCTCTGCGACCCCGACCCGTAACAGAAACAGAAACAGAAACAGAAGAGCGCACAAAAGAAAAGGAAGAAACTAATTAAATTAATTAAGGAAACTATTCAACTAACAACTCATTAGAAGTAATTCATGGGACCCCACTCTCTCTCTCTCTCTCTCTTTCAGAGTCATAGAGACATTCACATTCTCTCTCTCTCAAGTCTCAACCCGTTACCCGTCCCATTGCTGGTTAGTGGTTAGTGGTTGCTGCGCTGCCCCATGGCCATGGATCAGATCATCAGAATCGCCCCAATTTCCTACTAATATTATATTATGTAATTTTTATTACAATTTTCCATGAAATATTAACAAATTATTTTTATCAGCTATACTATATAATCAATTTATAAAATGTAAATAAATTGATTATACCGAGTGTACGTGGCAGTGTTTCTTCTAAAACTTCAGCTTGACCAAGTTTAATTGCCATCGTGACACAAGGATTATATTATTTCAACATTAAATTTGCGTAGGCATTCCATTTCTCTGGAAAAGTACTGTTGCTTGTTTTATTTATGTGCAGGGACCAATGGGGGCAAACCTTCAGCTCTCAGGCTGACCACCGGGACCACCGGGTGTACGTGGCACTGTTTGTTCAAGGACTGCCCTTTCAATAACCATGTTGACATTTAATTTCAACAAATTAAGCTGCTTCCTATTTCTTTTCTCTTTCTCTCTCTTACACACTAACTATTCTGATCGATCGTTTTTCCTAATGCAATCATCTTAACCTGATGACACGGTTTTTTTACTATAAGTATAACTGGCAGCTTATAGTTTGGTTACCCACCAACATAATTTGTTTTTTCGGAATTTATGAAAATGAAAAATTTCAGGTTTACCATGCATGTCATATAAAATTTTAAATCTATAAATTAAGACTACTATCGATCAACGAAATCATCACAATTACAAACAACTCAAGTACGCACATACAAGAACCAATAGCTAGCTGTGAAACAAATAAGCCAAAACCAGTCCACAAGAAATAATTCATATTAATTAATGCACTCAAAAAATGAGAAAAGAATATCTTAAAATCCCTTGGTCCACAAGTATGAAGCAACAAAGGCAACTATGAGAAGAGAAGGTGCCAAATTTGTAGGGCTTCCAACTGCGGCAGACACAGTTGTTGGTACAGCCTTCACTCCTGCACCTGCGCGCATTAATTAATTGTTCATCAACAAATTATTAAGGATTAATTGCTCATTTCTCAGCAAAATATATCATATATATGTTGACGTTGCGCTGAATGCAACTAAGTAAAGAAATATTGTAACCTGAAGGTTTAGATGACACTGGAGGAGTTGCAGCTGCTGCAGGACTCTGAGCGGTCACCGTTGGTGTTGGTTCATCTGTAGAGGGAGACGCTGCAGCTGGGATTGATGGTGTCGCCGGTGTACTTGGTTCAGAAGTCGGGCTTGATGCATCTGTTTAATCAATAATATTAATTGTATAATTAATTTTAACTGCTGCTTTCTGTTTGTTTTATTTGTTGGTATGGGTAAGGGTAATCAGTTAATCACTAATCAGTGTGTCAGAACAGAAAGCAGAGAACAGTATGTACCGGTGCAAGGGTTGGAAGGCATGTTGCAAATGCTGGGCAGTGAGATGGCTTGGGTCTGGTTGAAAACAAATCCTAACGGGTTCAATCCGCCTTGAAGCATTGAGCACAGGCACGGGCTTTGGGAAGAAAGAAGCGATGAAATGAGGCTACAACATGCGGTCGAAGGAGATGATGAGCTCCCCATGAGGTACCCAAGGCATGGTGCCAGACTAGTGACAGCTGATGAGGGGTTGCATGTCTGGACTGGAGGTACTTGAACTGGAGGTGTCGGGTTAGTTGCCGGAGGTTGTTGACCCAATGGTGGCAATGGCACCTGAGCCGATGAAAGGGTGCAAAACACAGCCAGGAAAGTAAGTACAGTACTCAAGCAGCTGTGCTTTGTTGGAGCCATTAATTGCACAATAATCAAGGTGCACGCAAGCTGAGCTTTTCTTTAATTTGTTGTGTTTAAATTAATGATTGATTTGGCGATTGATGTGTTGCAAGGGGAACTAACTGGAGGGATTATTTATATATTTGAATTAGCATAAAGAAAAAAAAAAGTGAAGGATGGTTTGTTCAAGGTGGCTGGACAAACTCTCCTACTAATAAGTGAATAAGAAACGATTGTTTTGTTGTAGGTAAGCGGACTTCATTAAAGCGCATTTTTCTGGTAGTTGTTTTGTTTCAGGATGTTCTACTTTTCACCTAGAATATTTATAATTAAAAAAAGATTGCCGGCCGGGTTGGGTAGGATTGGGTTGGATAGGATTGGATTGGCTACATTTTTCCTTTTCAATCAATTAGAAAATTTTTAAGCTGATCACCATAACTACGTAAAAGTACTGGATCTCTAATCGGTGTATCATATCATTGGAACATGGAATTAAGGAAAAAGAAGAAACAACTTCTCATTGCCTCCGTTTGGACGCGTTGCGAAGAAGTAGGAAGAAGGAAGAAAGAAAGAAAAAAATTATAAACAATCCAAATTCTTTACAAAGTTATACACTTTTCAATACTTCTTCCCACTTTTTCTCTTCTTTCCTTCTTCCCACACCTATCCAAACGGAGCCATTAATTAGTAATAAATGGTTGATTTTTTTTTTCTTTCTCTTTTTTGATGTGTCAATTCGTTCCGGCCAAACCTGAAATTTATCAAGTTCATCACTTCAAAAATACGTCATAATTAAATACGTCTAAATTTTCAGATGATTCACTGATCATTTACTAAGTGTCAAAAATTGATACGATGCAGTGCGTAATGTGGTTACATTGAAATGTATATTTCCACAATGAAGACACCAATTGGGTTAATTTTGATACAATGGATCGTTCATAATGGATGAAATTTCCAACCCTAAATTTACAGTTTCTTTAAATTGGTTTTTTGAATATATCATATACTAATTCTATTGCCAAACGCAATCTCCACAATTAAGGAAAGTTTTTTTTTTAGAAAAACTAGATAGCGGCTATCTAGTAGAATTAAGGAAAGTTAGTGTTGTCTTGATAATATTCATAGAAAATTGGATTTCTGGATGACTCATTCTGTAGGCTCCGTTTGGATGACTTCTTCCCGGAATAAGGAATAAGGAATAACCACTTTTTACCAATAAATTTATTTTTAACCATCCAAACTCTTCACAAAAGTTACAAACTTCCCAATAAATTTACCCCTTCCCAATAAATTTCTTCCCTTCTTCTTTCTTCCTACCTTATTCTCAACGCATCCAAACGGAGCCGTAATTATTGTTCTTCTTCCACTCGTGTCTGTTACTTCCATCAGCAATTCAATTACTATTAATTCACTACAAATCTACAATACATCTAATTTATGCTTTTTCAGTTTTACTTAAATTTCATAGAAAGTTGAGCCTAAGATTGGATTACGTACTGCTGTTTATGTATCTTTGTGATCCCTGTAATTATTTTTTACTTTTTTACCCCACGTTATGCATGAGTCCTCGCTCCTAATTTTTATCAGATCTTTCTCAGCACCTTGCCGTAGTGTGCTTGCTTTGAAATGAATTTCAAAAAGATAAATATATATTTATGTAGTTTTACCAAATAGAGACAGGCCTTGTGGCACCAAATAGATACAGCAACCGTTCTTTAAATTGAAAGACAACCAATTACCATATATTCAAGTAAAAAATGAAGTAGATACATGAATTATAATTACAATAACATGTGTACTTTATGAGATACAACAAAAACGAAAATAAGATCCCGAAATAAATATGCAAGGAACTTTGCCAAAGAATGTAACAAATCTTGGAATATTCTCACAACAACGACACACTTCATGCTATACATAATTAAACACTTATATCACAGAAGCGAATGTTGATATGGCGAGGAAGAAGATGGAGATCACAGCCGATTTGTTTGACATGGAATCTGATGACTCACCAGTAGTTGATGGCGTGGTCTTGGATCCAGCTGTCAATAATATAAGTTTAGTATTATATTAATTATGTCCGTAAAAGTTCATTTCTGTTGATTTCATACTGGTATAGGTCGTTGGTATCTGGTACCAACATTAGCAAAAAATGGAATTCAGGGTTGACTAGGTCAAACCACTCTATAATGCATAAATCCAAACTAAAATATATCGAAACAACACAGCAGGCTATACGCATCTATGCTAGCTGAACATATTAATATAAGTGTTGTATGTATGCATTTACGTACCAGTTGAAGCACTCGGTACCGATGGTGTAGAAGAGGTACTAGAGGGAGTGGAACCGCTTGATGGGGTCTCGGTCGATGCACTAGGTGCAGAAGCAGGTGCTCCAAGAGCTGAAAATTCACACATCCCATAATTCAATCTCATTCCATTGACACTAAAAGTTAACACTATTAATTGTACTTGTACAAGTACAACCCAAAAAGATAAACTAGAAGTAATTAGTGGTGGTCAAGATACCCACTTTTGCATAGGCTGACAGGTGGGGTCTGGACCTTGCAAGCAGGAGGCAGCTCAAGGGCCTTTGTGGTGTTGATGGTCACACCAAGTGAGGACGCGCCTCCGTTAAGGAGGACGCAGAGACATTGAGGCTCGTTCTTGACGACACTGGAGAGGGTTGAACAACAAGAGGAGGAGGGGGTGGAGGAGTTGCCAGTGATGTAGTTGAGGCATGATGAGAGGCTGACGATGGTTGTCATGCATCCCGAAGTCTGTGCTGAGACGTGGGGCGAGAGCATGGTCATCACAGCCACGACGAGGCCTATGGACACAAGTAGCGTTTTTGCCATTTGGATTGAGTTTGGATTTTTTTTGTTAAGATTGTTGAGAGAGGATTGAAGAGTGAGAGTGCTGCAGCTGGGGTGTGAGGGGTGAAGAGAAAAAGGTGTGCAGTGTGCTTATAATTAAAGGGCTTTTGAGAGGCAAGTGAGTTTGGAGTTTGGTATTTGGTTTACCTATTTCCACCTATACTAACGGCTCCCAGTGGAATAGCAAAAATAAGTTTGACTAAAATATTTGTTTGATTGGAGATCGAAGAGAGCTGGCGTGTATGTATGTGGCTAGGTGCTCTCTTTCAGAAATTCATTAATTGTAATGTAAATCTGTCTGTTAAGGACATAGATTTTTATTTTTTTTATTTGGGGTACTATAATTAGGTTGATTTAAAATTTGAAAATAATAATGTAGTCTGAGGTGTATACTAAGAAAGCTATGTGGCTATGTGGTTGGTTAACTTGCCCTGCTTGATTACATTACCCAACTCATGGCGGGGCCAGGACCCAGGAGGCTGTTGCACATGAAAGAAACATATATAATTTTTTTTTAATTTATATTACTATTTGTTACATGGGAAAAAAAAAGTCGATGCATATCAGGAATTATAAGTGTCATCGGTAAATATATCATTCCAGCCATCGCGAAATACAAAGTGAACATATACAGCAAATAAGGTGAAATATAGACGATCTAGGGGTGTGTTTGGAAAGGCCGGGAATAGAGAATAAGAATAAGGAATTTCGGATTACGTGCTTATTTTTATTCTTGTGCAATCCAAACAACACAAGAATAAGGAATAAGGGCCCTTATTCCTATACTAACAAAATCATGGTATAAGAATAAGAAATAAGGAATAAGGATAAGCACGCAAACCGAAATTTCTTATTCCTATTCCCTATTCACGGCTCATCCAAACACACCCTAAGTGAATACTTATAAACAAATAAGTGTTGTCATTACTTGTTCAGAAGTTTACATGCATATTCAACTAATTTTCATTGAACTTATTTGTTTGTATGTGTTCACTTAGATTGTCTATATGTTCATTTTATATTTAGCGATGACAGGATGGTAAAACTGCAGATGGCAGTAATCAATTTCCTTATAAAACGATCAGTTGCAGAGTGCTATCAATTTTGATTTGAGCCGAAATGAAATGAAATTGAGCCCAGAATCTAACCTCGCTGTGGCTCGGTTGGGTTGGACCAATTATTTTGCACTTAAGGCCCAGTATAAAAAGCCCAGCCTGGTGAGTTGTTACTGTTGCATAAATAAAATAAAGCCCTTTCTTATATAAACCCTCCCTCAGACCTCAGACCTCTCGTCTCGTCTCTTCTCTTCAGTTGAGAGCAAGACTGCAACTCTTTGTTTCTCTGCTTTACAAGTTACAACATACTCTCTCTTTCCCGCTTTCCCTTTCAAGAAAATACAAGACAAGACAAGACAAGACCAGACCAGACAACACAACACAACACGATGCACCTCCGCCTCATCTCTCTCCTCCTCCTCCTCCTGGCATCATCATCATCATCCTCCTCATCATCGCCTCTCCCGCCACGTGCAGAGCTCTCACACTGCGCGCTCTCTCTTGTGGCGCTCTCTCCATGCCTCTCCTACATCGCCGGTCCACCTCACAGCCCTCAGCCGGCACCCTCTGCCGTCTGCTGTGCCACTTTCTTTCAAACCTTCCTGCCTTCCGGGCCCACTTGCCTCTGCTACCTCGTGCAGGACCCGCTTCTCCTCGGATTCCCCATTGACACCGCCCGCCTTCTCGCCTTGTTTCCTTCTTGCGCGCCCAACAACACAGCCTCTGCCGTCCCCTGGTTCTATGACACCTGCCCAGCTGGTATCACATTCTCATTCTCATTCTCATTCTCATTGTGTCTTCAATTCTTTTCTCCTACTTTCTTGCATTCTCTTCAAATTAGCTACATTGTCTTCAATTCACTCTTCTTGGATTTGGCCTTGCCCAATTCATGCTCTAGTTAGTAATTACAGCTTTTTTATTTCATCTCTCAAACTGTCATATCAGTATCTTCATTCCATATTTCAATACTTACAAACTGCATATGTTCCAATCAGTATTATACCAATGTGTCTTATATTATATATATCAGGTGCACTTAATTCTTGTTCAATCTTCAAGTTACAAAAACACATTCGCCCCAAACCAATCAACTTAGATTCATCAGACATTCAGACCTGTACTTTTCTTCTTATTTCTGGACCTTTGTACTATGTGGCTCCTTCTTGTTTTAAGCAGAGAATAGAAGTCTTTTGAAAACACATTATTTCTATTGGTACCATACCACGCTTATTGTACCCGCCCGTACCATATTGCTTGTTTATACTGGACAGTACCCAGTAATCTATATTAAGTCACTCTTCATACAGTCCAATTTCCCATCATATTGTACATGTTTCAGCTACATCGTTTTTTCCTTCTTATTTTGAATTTTACTACTCTCTTCAAATAATGTAATTATTTTGTGGCACCAATTATTTACAGTTACGGGAATGGAGGCCATGTCGCCACTTCCAGGTGTTGTACCTGGCCCTGCCAGTACCATCAGTCCAAGCATAGGTTACTTCCATTTCATTCGAGATAATATATATTTTAAAAAGAATTCTTTTGTAATGGATTTATTTAATTATACGACCTCAACCATATTTTATACATGAACAGTCAAGTGCACTAATAAAGATAATTACAGGAGGAAGGAATTAATGATTTGGTCTCTACTTATTGAATTTGTGCAGATGACATGAGGGCCCTGGAACCTACACCAGAAATGTCAATTGCAGCGTGCCGGGCTGGAAGAGTACAGTTGCTGATGGGGGGGCTCATGCTGTCAGTCAGCTTGCTCATTTGATGGTTGGAGATTTTGTATTTTGAATCAATCCACATTTGGGGAAGAATGTGCAATGCAATGGAAAAAAGTTTATCCATGTTAGGTGCATGTGGAGATATGTAGGGTGAAACTGGGACTAATTCTGTGTTGTTTGAGTAGAGTTGAAATGTAGGTAGGTAGATAGATATTTGAACAGAAGCTCTCGTTCCTTAATCCTTAGAGAAGAGACATTAACTCTCTCCCTCTCTGACTCTCTGTGTGTGGTCATGATTTGTAAATGGTGAATGAAGTAGCTAGACCTTGGCTTGGTTACACTATCAATCAATGTATCAGCATTCAATCATTTCAATCTGATATGGGAGTTCAGTTTACTTTACCGTTGCCATCCATGTTGCTTAATGTCGTTGGTATAAAATTTTCTCTAGTAAAGGGACCGCTGTTATTTTATTTATTTATTACTTTGATAATAAAAAAAAAATGTCTAAACAGGGAAACGCTGCGTTAGTACTTGCTTGGCTTGGTACTTGCCTACTTGGGAAACGCTGCGTTTGCACACGTAAGAGTAAGAAGCGGGCGGCCTAATTTTCGGTTATGGGCCTTATGGCTTGAGCGTGTGTACCAAGGCCCAAAAATAAAAATAAAAAAACCAAAGCAATCCGTGTCCAATAAGTGTCGTTCTTTCTTTTCTTCTTTATTTTTTTTCCTGAAGACATCAGACATGACTACATGAGATGAGATGAGATTGCCACGTCCTACCACTAGGCACTAGCCAGCGGCCACAGTGGCAACTGGCAAGATACTCGTTTGAATGAGTACTGTTCTGACTTGACAAGTGCACTAGTGCAGACTGTGCAGTGCCGTGAACGCGCCAGACACACCACACACGACACGACACTAGTCACGGACACGCGCGCGGTGAGATATTACAGAGACTAGAGTAGAGAGCGCTTCGAACCGGCATCCTCTACAGCCATAAAAAGGACTGCTCCAAGCAGTCCTTTTTATTTTTTTTAATTTGTTTAAATTTTAAAATTCAAATGGAGAATCCAAACCGTTGATCTTGTTAAGTTTTATCGGCGATGCATTTTCATATAAGTTTTATAAAATTTGAAGTTGATTTGATACTTGATTAAGTGGTCAACAAATGAACGAACCTGGTTTGATTAATTCTAATACGTTCATAATTTGGTCACTTAATCAAGTATCAAATCAACTTCAAATTTTATAAAACTTATATGAAAATGCATCGCCGATAAAACTTAACAAGATCAACGGTTTGGATTCTCCATTTGAATTTTAAAATTTAAACAAATTAAAAAAAATAAAAAGGACTGCTTGGAGCAGTCCTTTTTATGGCTGTAGAGGATGCTGGTGCAGAGCGCTTCGGCCTCGCCGTTTGTCCAATTGTCCGTACTCCGCCACTCTGGCGCCACGTTAGTTACTTTTCTCTCCACCTCCACTGTTCGATTTATATTACTGTGACATCGATCTTCCCAGATCATCATCCCGTGTATAGCGACTTACTTTGTTTATTTATTGTTATATATATATATGAACTTACTAAAAATAACATACATGATACATGCTTATGTACTTACGTTTTATTATTTTTATTATTTGATAGATAATTTCGTGTATATATTAATTGTTGTATGTTGATAATATATAATATTTTATCTTTCTATGAAATAATAAATAAACTAGAATTGCATTTGATTGGATCGTGTACTGTTTTGAACTTGTTAATCATTCGCTACATCCACAATCAACATATATAGTGATAGAAGACCCAAAGAAAAGCACAAGTACATGAAATTGGTGCAGCCTTGTTAGTTGTTACACTTACACGTACCCTAGTCAGTCATCTGATCAAGTATTGTTCATTTAATCTTGCTCCCTTCCTTTCTTCCTTCCTATTGTATAAATATAAATTCATTAAACAGTTCCATTCCACCTCTCTTCCTCTCCACCAAACCACCAAATTAAGCAAGTAATTCCTGTCTTATCTCTCCCACACTTACTAAATTGCTGATTGAGAATTTGAGATTGAGATAAAGCAAAGATTAGCCATGGCAACAAGTGTAAACAAAAGCAATCACATAAAAGAACACGAAGATTTTACGTGGTTCGGTACAATATGTACCTACGTCCACGACTCACACACACCACACTTTTTTATTTATTTTCAATAATAATGGAGTACAAGAGAGAATTGGGGAAGAAGATAGGTCAGAAAGGAAGAGAAAGGCGCCTCCTTTATAATAGGTAGGCTAATATTTCTTTTTATTACATTTCCATATATGCAAAAATCATAAAAAGGAAATTCAGAAGGTCCAACTCGGACCGAGTTCAAGCCAACTCGGACCGAGCCAAAGAGGTGTGGTTCAACTCGGTCCGAGTTCAAGCCATCTCGGACCGAGCCAAACACCCCTTTTCTCCACACTCCCCCTCAAGTTGGCAGGTAGATATTTTGCATGCCCAACTTGTCAATTGCTTCATGAAAATTAGTACTAGACACACCCTTGGTTAGTATGTCTGCAAGTTGCTCTTCCGTTCTTACATGAGGAATACTAATTACTTTATCTTCTAAATTCTGTCGAATAAAGTGCCTATCCACTTCAATATGCTTGGTCCTATCATGTTGCACCGGATTGTGAGATATTGCGATAGCTGCCTTGTTGTCACAGAACAACTTCATCTCCCTGTTATCATAGAGACCAAGATCCTTGAGTACTCTCTTTATCCACAGTAATTCTTGCAAAACCTTTAGCAATTCCTCTGAACTCTGCCTCTGCACTTGACAAAGCTACCACCTTTTGCTTTTTGCTCCTCCAAGTAACCAAGTTACCTCCAACAAATGTGAAGTATCCAGACGTGGATTTTCTATCAGTCACATCTCCAGCCCAGTCAGAATCTGTATATCCCTCAACCTGAAGATGACCATTCATTTTGAAGAAGATACCTCGTCCTGGGGATCCCTTGAGATACCTTAAAATCCACATGACAGCTTCCATATGTTGTTCACTGGGAGCATGCATAAATTGACTCACCACAGACACAGCATAAGCGATATCAGGCCGAGTATGTGACAAGTAAATGAGTCTCCCTACCAATCTCTGGTATTGATCCTTATTTGCAGGTGCCTGATCAGAAAATACACCCAACTTGGTGTTCTGTTTGGTTGGTGTGTCAACAGGTTTGCAGTCCAACATACCTGTTTCAGCAAGTAAGTCAAGCACATACTTTTTTTGAGACAAAGAAATACCTTCCTTATTGCGTGCAACTTCGATTCCAAGAAAATATTTCAACCCTCCTAGATTTTTCATTTCAAACTCTTTAGATAATTTTTCTTCCAAATCCCGGATTCCTTCAGAGTCATCACCTGTGATTATCATATCATCAACATAGATTATCAAGATAACAATTTTACCTTTATTCTTGAGGAAAAATAAAGTGTGGTCAGTATCACTCTGAGTGTATCCATATCCTCTCATAGCACAGCAAAATCTTCCAAACCAAGCTCTAGGGGATTGTTTCAGACCATACAATGCTTTCTTCAATCTACACACAAGAAGTTGGTTGCTTGAGTGACTGTATCCTGGTGGGATATCCATGTAGATCTCTTCATCAATGTCACCATGTAAAAAAGCATTCTTCACATCAAATTGATGTAGAGGACAGTCCCTATTTGCTGCAATGGACAATAAGATTCTCACAGTGTTCAGTTTTGCTACAGGAGAGAAAGTCTCCTGGTAGTCTACTCCATATGTTTGAGAATAGCCCTTTGCTACCAGTCTTGCTTTGTACCTGTCAATTTCTCCAGTGGGCCCATATTTGACTGTAAATACCCATTTGCAGCCTACTGCCTTTCTATCTTTTGGTCTTGTCACCAGTTCCCATGTCTCATTCTTTTCAAGTGCATCCATTTTGTCTTTATTGCATCCACCCATTTGGGATCACTGAGTGCTTCATTCAGATTTCTTGGAATGTGAACTGACGACAAGGTTCTATCAAATTCTTTCACAGAAGATGGCATGTGAGACATAGTCATAAAGTTTGCCATTGCATACCTGCCCTCACCAACCTCATCTGGTCTATACCTCTTAGGAGGTCTGCCTCTGTTGATTCTGAAAGGTAACTGATAACCATGATTAGTAGTAACAGATTCAGAAGTAACATGTTCAGAATTACTTACCTCTGACTCAGGAAATTGATCATGTGGTGAAGTAGGAGACTGTATCATTTCTTCATCTTCACTTTCCAAACATTCTTCAGATGGACCCGAGTTAGCCAATGGGTCCATTTCTTGATTCAAATGCTCACATTCAGTCGAACTCGGACCGAGATGGGTCGAACTCGGACCGAGATGGGTCGAACACGGACCGAGATGGGTCGAACTCGGACCGAGATGAGTCCAACTCGGACCGAGTTGAACAGGTTAATTTGGGCAAATCTCAGATTTCGAACCAAAAACATCATTTCTTACTGCATCGAACCAGAGTTTATTGTCTATCACACTCTCCCCCTGAGAATGAGTCTGGTTTTTACAGAAATACCCTTCATTTTCAATAAATTTCACATCCATGGTGGTATAGACTTTTCTAGAGGATGGATTCATGCACCTATAGCCCTTTTGATGTTGACCATAGCCTATGAACACACATTTTTCGGCACAAGGATCCAACTTTGACCTTTGATGTTTCTGTATATGAACATAGGCAATACACCCAAATACCTTTGGTGGAATTGTAAGGACAGAGGGAATTAAGCAGTATTTTGAAAGTACTTGCAAGGGTGTTTGGAAGTCAAGTACCACAGAAGGCACCCTATTCATCAAGTAAACTGCTGATGTAACTGCATTATCTCAATAAGAATGAGGTACATTGTTTTCTAGCATCATTGCCCTAGTCATTTCTAGGATTTGCCTATTCTTTCGCTCTGCTATACCATTTTGTTGGGGAGTACCCACACAACTTGTTTCATGTATAATCCCATTGGTGTTAAAAAATTCTCTTACTGTTTTGTTGACAAATTCACTTCCATTATCACTTCTGAAAATTTTAACATTTCTATCAAACTGGTTCTTTACCATGGTAATGAAAGATTTGATGGCAAGTGGTACCTCACTTTTATGCTTTACCAAATTAATCCATGTCATTCTGGTACAATTGTCAACAAATAACACAAACCATCTGTTACCACCTAGGGATTCAACTGGGGAAGGCCCCCATACATCAGAGTGAACCAGGTCAAAAGGAGTGGTTTTGTCATTATCCAAGTTCTTAGCAAAATGGGCTCGATGACTCTTAGATTTAATACATACCTCACACTCAAAAGATTCGTTCTCAAATCCAGAAAATAAACTTGGATAAAGTTTCTTGAGATACCCGAATGAAGGATGTCCCAAACGTCTGTGTCACATCCAAATTGAAGACTTCCTACTTGAACTCGAGCCAGCAGATAAGTGAGCTCTTCCAGTAGCTATGTCTTCCAAATGATACAGTCCTCCCTTCTTAATACCACGACCGATAATCTCCTTTGTCATAAGGTCCTGAAAGAGACAAAATCTGGGATACATGAGTACAACACAGTTCAGTTCTTCACACAATTGACCTACAGACAATAGTCTTGATGAAAGAGAAGGAACCAATAAAGTATTTGAAAGAGTTAGAGAAGAGGAAAATTGAACATCTCCAGCCCCTGTGACTGGATAAACTTCCCCATTTGCATTGACGATCTCAGTCCTCCTTGGATGAGATTCTCTTATCAAGTCGTCCTTATTGTAAGTCATATGATCGGTTGCCCCTGAATCTATAATCCAACAATCGTTTAGGTTTTGGATATGAGTCATGGTTTCTGGTACTTTGGTTGTTAGAGATTTGGGGTCGGTTTCGGTGTTAGAATTTAAGGAAGAAGGATCAACTGCGCAGTAACTCGCGCAAGGAATAAACTCACACAGTAACTCGGAGAGATCTGGTCGAGGAGAACGGGTCTGATTGTGCAGTAATTCGCACAACGAGGAATCGACTGTGCAGTAACTCGCACAGGGATAAAAAAAACGATAATAACGCACAGATCTCAGAACCTGGCTCTGATACCATGTAAACAAAAGCAATCACATAAAAGAACACGAAGATTTTACGTGGTTCGGTACAATATGTACCTACGTCCACGACTCACACACACCACACTTTTTTATTTCTTTTCAATAATAATGGAGTACAAGAGAGAATTGGGGAAGAAGATAGGTCAGAAAGGAAGAGAAATGCGCCTCCTTTATAATAGGTAGGCTAATATTTCTTTTTATTACATTTCCATATATGCAAAAATCATAAAAAAGAAATTCAGAAGGTCCAACTCGGACCGAGTTCAAGCCAACTCGGACCGAGCCAAAGAGGTGTGGTTCAACTCGGTCCGAGTTCAAGCCATCTCGGACCGAGCCAAACACCCCTTTTCTCCACAAGCCCACCACCTTTCCTAATTTCCTCTTCTTATTTCTATTATCTGTGACACTCGCAACTGCTGATGCTGATACAAGCACAGATGAAGATCTGACGAAATGCCTAGAGAAGTGCCGGTTGCTGGGGCAAAGGCCCATGGTCCGAATGTGTGAGCAATTGTGCAAGATGGAGTACCAGCATGGACAAGAGGAGCAGCAGCAACAACAGCAGTGGAGCGAACCGGGAAAGGTGCGAGATGAAGAGGATCCCGAGCTAACCAAGTGCTTGGAGGAATGCCGGTCGCAACCGCACTACGACATTGGCATGGAGAAAAAGTGCGAGGAGCGGTGCAGGCAGGAGCATCAGCCCAGGAAGGGGGAGCACCAGCACCCAAGGAGGGAATCAATAGAGAGCCAGGACAGAGAAGATTCAGAGCAAAGGTCCTTCTTTCTTGGATTATTGAACCTTTTTTTTATTTTCTCCAATTACTCAAGTATTGATTTTTCCTAAAGAACATCAATTTTACAACTTATTAACAGTTGACCAATAAAAAATAATATTATTTATAATATAATTTCTAAAAAGAAACATAAATTTCTAATAAATGTTATGCTTCTTAACTGCATTACTTGATATTTAAATTTCAGATCACACCAATTTCATTTTATTTTTTTTATGCTTATGGCCTCTTGACAGACTTACAGAGTGTCGGCTGAAGTGCCAACAAAAGTACAGGGAGCAAGGCCCGCAGAAAAAATGTGAGACAAAATGTGAAGAGACGTTCTGACATGAGAGAAGCAGCAACCAGCACAGGAAATATGAAGAGCAAAAAGAAGACAACCCTTATGTGTTTGGTAGAGAGAGGTTAAGGTATGAAATTACATGAAGGTTCTCGACAAATTCCGCGAGAAGTCCAAACTTTTGATTGGAATTGCTAATTACAGCATCTCTTTACTTGTGGCCAACCCTCGTACATTTGTCACACCATTGCATTTTGATGCTGATTGTGTTTGCTATGTGGTAGAAGGTGCACAATTACTGCTCTTCATATAATAAATGAACAAGACAATTATTATTGATCAAATAACATGCATATTATGATTCACTTCACGAAGAAGAACTGTGACTACACTCAAGAAAGGAGAGAGAAAATCCCATGGAATAAGTAAAGGAGATGTATTTATAACTGAATCTGGATCAGTCTTGTATCTGGTTAGTAGCCTCCGGCGCAAAAGCCTGGTACTGGTAAAGTTCCTCAGGTCTACTTCATTGACTGGTCAGATAACTGTTAGTGCTAATTTATCTCCCTTCTTCTCTTTGCATAGACTGTTGGTCTGTCATTTAAGATTGTAATTGATGTCCTTGTGTGTTGTGTCACAGCATTTTTATGCGGCTGGTGGGGAAAACCCTGAGTCAGTTTACAGGAGCTTTCGTGATGAGTTCTTAGAAGCTGCTTTCAATATATGTTCTCATATTTTGTGCTGCTGTACTCTATTCACCTGGTAAATTAAAAATATGTATAAACTATATCTGCACTTTCGCATGTATGACAAATAGGTGCCAAGGGACCGATTCGAGTGGGTATTTAGCAAGCAAAGGGAAGGAGTATTTATTGAAGCCTCAGAAGAGCAGACCAGGCACTTAGCCGACACACTAAGGAAGGAGGAAAGTGGCCATTTCTTGAGGAAAGTGACACCCTAAGATTCAATCGGCTGAGTTTTCTGTCATCATCAGAATCAGCCTCATAGAGTTTACCATGCCGGTTGATGACAGAAAACTCGGCCGATTGAATCTTAGGGTGTCGCTTGCCAATATTAGTGAAGTATGCAAAACTCTACTCTTTAAATTGTTATTTTCCTTGTGTGTGTAAACTGTCATCAGATTTTAGGTACCTGAGGAACGTAACTATTAATTTTGGAATTATCCTTTGAAATAATATTAGTGAAATGTAATGGATACAATGTACGGGGCTATGATGGCACCATTGTACAACTCATGCTTTGCCAAGTTTGCTGTGGTGACAAAAGGCAGCGGTTATGTAGAGATACTATGTCCCCATATGGCGCACCAAGACCAACACTGCAGCCAGCCACAGAGGTACATGGAACATGAAGAGGAACAAGAGGAAATGGAAAGAGGAGAAATAAGGTATGGAGAGGAAGAATATCAAGAGGGAAGGTGGCAAGGACAGCAATACAGGCGGGTTCGGGCCCACATTTCGCGAGGCATGATTTTTATTGTCCCGTCAGGCCATCCAGTGGTTGAGGTTGCATGACATGACCAGAATCTGCAGACGATTTGCTTTGAGATCCGTGCAGACAGGAACGAGAGAATCTTCCTTGCTGGTTTGGATTTATGAACCTGTCCTTCTTTTGTACAAAATCTTTTTAATTAATATTAGTGCCTTTTTTAAATATTAATGACAAATCACCTTCAGAAACAAGCTATAATTAACTGCTCAATGCTCATAGTCATAACTCATAATTAATATTAGTGCATCATTTTATTGAAGGAGTGCAACTCCATTATAATTGAAAATATGGTGCACTAATTGATATGAACAAACAACCAGGCTTCTTCATAGGGGTTGCATTAGCATCATGCCTGCATTATATTATATATATATATATATATATATATAGGAACCATGCATGTCCTTGGCTAACAAAAACTGCTGCACAGGGAGGAATAATATATTGAGAAATGGAGAGGGAGGCTAAGGAGCTTGCATTCGACACCCGTGCTCGTGAGGTCGAAGCCGTTTTCAATGCGCAGCATGAGGCGGTTTCCTTTCAGGTCGATCGTTAAATCTATCTGTATTTAACCAATATATATAATTAGGACATTAATTATTCGATGCATTTACAATTCCATGATGTGATTAATATTCGCTCCAGAAATAGAAGGCAAGAGCTGATTCATACATGCATTAGCAAGGGCACTACAGTCATTTGCAAGAGATGCCATGCCGGGTTATAGAATATATATCTTTTTGAAGAGCTGAACCTGAAGTCCTGAACTGGTAACAGCACGAGCAATGTCCAGCCGCACCGAAATTTTAAAAAATAATATTAAAATAATATAATCCAATAAAATTAATATCAATTTAATCAGTTTAATATAAATAGTATCGCAAGATCGGAATCCTGGATTCCGAACGTTAGATCGGATTCCTGGATTCCGATCTAACGTTAGATCGGATTCTCGGATTCCGATCTAACGTTAGATCGGAATCCAGGATTCCGATCTAACCTTTATATATATAATGGGTTTCCGATCTGATTTCGCTGCCGCTCTCGCTCTCTCGGACGCACCTCTGAGAACACAGTAAGTTTTTTTTTTATTTAATTATTTATTAATTTAGTTTATTAGTTTATAATTTAGTTAATTAAATAAAAAAATAGGAAAATATTGGAAAAATATTCAAAAAATCTGAAAAAATCAGAAAAAAATCAGAAAAAATTTGTATGTAATTTATTAATTATATTGGATATATTTTTTGTCTTTTTATTTGTTTATTCAGTACTTAATTAATTAGAAAAATAGATAATAAATTGTAAAATTATTTTAAAAATACCGAAAAATAAGAAAAATTCATATGAAAATTTATATGTAATTAATTTAATTTGTTTATTTTTTTTGCTTTTAATAATTAAGATTTTGATAATTAAATATGGGGAAAATTAGAAAAATGATAATAATTGATGGTATTAATTTAAAATGTAGGTAAAAAATTGTTTAGAAGAGAGTCAATTCCTTTCTACTTCAGGTTAGCTTTTTTATATGTTTATTTTATTATTGTTTGAATAAAATTGTTTGTGAATTGCTTGTAGATTGATTGATGGATTGTAAAATTGTGAAATGCAATGATTGTAAAATTGTGAAATGCAATAATTGAATTATTGATTCATTGATACTTGTGAAATGGTTTGTGAAATGCAATGATTGTAAAATTGGAATGATTTATTCAAATTGGGTTGGGTTGGGTTCAAATTGGGTTGGGTTGGGTTCAAATTGGAATGAAATTGGGTTGGGTTGGGTTGGGTTCAAATTGGGTTGAAATTGGTTTGTAATTGGGGTATGATTTTTTGGAAAACTCTCCCGGTACAGGGAAGATGCTGCCGAAATTTTTATAGATTTTATACTTTATTAAATTTTAATTGCAGTAACAGTCGAAATGCCACCGCGAAGAAGAATACCAGAGGATCCACGTCGATCCACGAGGCGTCGAGGAGATCCTGGCGCATCTACATCAGGAGGAGATCCTGGCGCATCTTCATCTGCCCCCCCTGCATCTTCATTTGGCGCTACAAAAATATAAAATACGTTCTGAAAAATTCTAACAAAAATACTGAGCTGTTAATTGGCGGACGAATTTTACTAAACTTAAATTCCAAAATTTTTAGACGTACCATTTGTTCAAAACAAAAATGACAAAGGACCAAGATAGTCACACTTTGAACTGAAAAAACAGCTCTACATTCGAAAAGTTTGGCGCTACAAAAATATGAAATACGCTCTGAAAAATTCTAACAAAAATACTGAGCTGTTAATTGGCGGACGAATTTTCGTAAACTTAAATTTCAAAATTTTTAGGCATACCATTTGTTCAAAACAAAAATGACAAAGGACCAAGATAGTCACACTTTGAACTGAAAAAACAGCTCTACATTCGAAAAGTTTGGCGCTACAAAAATATGAAATACGCTCTGAAAAATTCTAACAAAAATACTGAGCTGTTAATTGGCGGACGAATTTTCGTAAACTTAAATTTCAAAAATTTTAGGCGTACAATTTGTTCAAAACAAAAATGACAAAGGACCAAGATAGTCACACAATCAAATCGATATTTTTTTTTTGTTAATGTTTTCAATTTAAGTAAATTAATAATTATATTTTAATTAAAATTGTAAAATTAAATTAATAATTTATATTATTTTGTAAATTAAATTAAAGTAGTTAAAAAAATAATACCTCAATAAATTATATTAACTAAATGAAATTAAATTAAATTAAGTCAAATTATTAAATAATGTTTAATGTCATTAAATTATATTAACTAAATGAAATTAAATTAAATTAAATTAATTTTTAATGTCATTAATGTCATTAATTTTTATTGTCATTAATTTTTAATGTCATTAAATTAAATTAATTTTTAATGTCATTAATTTAGGGTCTGGAAAAGAACTGCAAAAGGACAGGCGTGCTCTGATAAAAGCTCAAAAGTATACTGATGCCTACCTAAGCACTGCAAAAGGACAAGCGTGCTCTGATAAAAGCTCAAAAGTATACTGATGCCTACCTAAGCAAAGCAAAAAGGACAAACGTATTCTGATAAAGTCTGAAAAGTATACTGTTGCCTACCTAAGCTATGCAAAATGACAAACGTATTCTGATAAAGTCTGAAAAGATATGACATTATATTTATTAATTTTAAATAATTGCAACTCTAAAATGATCTATAAAATTATCCTTCCTCAGCCAAAATATGTCACACCTACTCAATCCTTCTTTCTTAAACATTCACTACCATGGAGAAAGGAAATACCTCCAACAGTGAAGTGCCGGAATGGCTATCTACTCGACATGAGTACTGGCCAAATTACGAACATTCCCTTGCCAATCCAAATGAGATCGAAAAAGGAGATTATCATGCGATATGTAATAAATGTTATCGCAATTTCGACTACAATATCTATACACGAAATGGTGGCGAGTGGCCATTATACACCCATTATCAGTGGCACATTCATGGTGGCCCAGAAAGAGACCGCAGGGAGAGATTGCGACATTACCTTACTAAACCTGAGTCGAGCAACTCTGAACTCTATAAAAAGTACTACACAGAACCTGAACCGATGCCGGAACTCAAACCGTGGAAACCAGATCCTACACCCATGATTGTTTACGAAAGCATATACGATTTTCGTGGAGACCACACAGTGAGTTGTACAAAGTGAGGTCAGGTTTTCAATTTCAAAGATACCATTTTGCGTGACCACTACGATGAACACAAGAAACAAGAAGAGAGGGATGAAATTGTAAAGAGATTCAGAGTGAAAGAACAATGGTTCGAAAGGAGAAGAATGGAAGAAAAGGCCGCCGAAGAGAGGCGGAGGTTGCAACAAGAAAAAATTGGAAAAAAAATTAAGGAGAGCCTAATCAAGATCAAGAAGAGAGATGAACAACGCAAAATTGCAGTAGCTAGAATGGCTGAGATTGAGCAACAAGAAGCCGAGGCAGCTTTCTGGAACGAAGCCGCTCAATTCGCAGACAACCCGGCTGCGAATAATCAACAAGAAAATGATGAGGCTTTTTGGAACAAAGCAGCTCAACTCGCCGACAACCATGGTGCCAGTAATCAACAAGAAATTAATGTGGAAGAAGATCAACCCTGGTGGGAGGAAATTCTGCAACATGTAGATGATCAAGATCTCTAAGTTTATTTATTACTTTGTTTTTAAGTACCCTGGTGTGTTCATTTATTTTAGTGTGCTAAATTATATTATGATTTTCATGTATTTTTCCCTTTCTTTTATTTTAGTGTGCTAATCTATATTATGGTTACAAAAATCAATTCTTCTTCTAATGGTGAACATATACATAAAACAAAGTGAACATATAAACGATCTAAGTGAACACATACAAATAAATAAGTTCTATAAAAATAAATTATTATTATGAATTAAATGAAATAAATCTAATATTTAATTATAAGTTTATATAATAATTATTACCATAAATAAATTATTACATAATTGAAATAAATTATTAAATGAAATAAATCTAATATATTATGTACTTATTATGTACAATATTTAACATAATTGAAAATTTTTAATATTAAAAATAAAACCATCCATATCAAATTAATATCAAAACATTAAATATTAAAATATTATTCATAAAATAGAATTATATTATACTAACATTCTTCAAAATATATATTTAATTAATGTTTATAATATATTAATTTAATATTAAATTTTTATAATATATTAATTTAATATTACAATTTTATATATTTAATTAATGTTTATAATAGAAGTAAAATAAAATATATTAATTTAATATCTTATCTTCAAAATATATTACTAAAATTTCATAATATATTAATTTAATATTAAAATTTCATATATTAAATTAATTTTTATAATAGAATTACAATAAAACCATGAAAAAGGCAAATTTGAGCAGTTACAACACTGTTCGGAATCCCAGATTCCGATCTAACGTTAGATCGGAATCCGAGAATCCGATCTAACGTTAGATCGGAATCCAGGAATCCGATCTAACGTTCGGAATCCAGGATTCCGATCTTACGATACTATTTTTATTAAACTGATTAAATTAATATTAATTTTATTGGATTATATTATTTTAATATTATTTTTTAAAATTTCGGCCAGCCGCACCTTTTCGTTTTTACGGGCTGGGCTGGGCTGGGCTTACCGCGCTGCGTAAATGTGTCAAGCTAGTTGGATCGGCTTGCATTGCATGAGCTATTGAGCTGTTTGTTCTGGGCCTAAAACTGAACGAAGCAAGCCTATTTGGGAATGGCCCACACAAACACAATAGTGTTGTTGTCAATCAAATCAAGTTGGAAAACAAATGGAAATGGTGACAAGCGAGTGACATCGACATGTCAGTATGTGTATCACTCATGCTAGTCAGTGCCTGTACCAATATTATTATATTATATTATATATTGGCATAGTCATAGTCGAATCATCTTCTTCGCTATTCCAATGCAACACCTTCAGCTCTCCTCTTTCCACTGCTTTTTTCCTTTCAGCACTTGTGTATTGTTTGAAATTTATAATTTAATTGAAATAAGTATGCAAAATAATGTCTCCTATTTTAATTCAACAACGAAAAAATTAGAAGAGAGATGATGTGAAATGGTACAATAAACGCTACAGAATGACGAGTTTATGCAGGAAAGACGGATGAAAACGGAGCGGATAAAATCCGCTCCGATCCGTATCCGAATCCGAAAAATACGCATAACATCCGATCCGTATCCGTATCCGAACATATCCGTATTCGTATTCGTATCCGCCAAAAAAATATGGATGCGGATATGGTTTTGAGTTTTTTGACAATATCCGATCCGTATTCGTATCCGACATGGATATTATCCGTATCCGATAGATATTAATCCGTTTATCCGTATTTTTAGCGGCATAAGATAATTAATATAATTACTTATTTACATTAGAGAATACTTTTAATTATATAATGCTTAATTTTTATTAGATAAGTTCTCTTATAATAATATTTTTATTTGGAACATAAAATTATTTTTATTATTTTTATTATTTTATTATTGAGACGATTATATATGATAATAATACTAAAATTATTTTTTTCTCTAATCATGTTGATTACATATGATTAATATACTTTTTTAATGTATGATGACATTTAAGGTAACATGATATGATTTGACATTGAATAGTTAAATATACTGTTGGAATTCAAATTGTGGAAAGACTGAATTTATTGATCAATTCTATTAAATTTGTACTTATGTGGTGCTTGCAATTTTATTGATTAATTCATAAATTTGATAATTACGGTTATATATGTGATTTATTGAATCCAATATATTTGTTGAGAATCCAACCAATAATGTTAATAATAATTTAATTTATACATATTATATATAATATTTTGATGAAATTTTGGATTTAATTGGTTCAAAGAATAAATTTTGTACACTGCTTACCTTATTACCTTATTATCGTATAATTTATATTGTTTGAATATAACTTATTGCATGACATGAAAATTTTCTTATGCTTCAGCTACTCTCATATATAACAAACTTTTATACGCAATATGAAATTTAAAAAAAGTTCTAAAGAAATGAAATAAAATAAATTGATCGTTATATGATCCGTATCCGACAAAATATATTCGTATTCGACTCCGTATCCGATAATATCCGAACCGTATCCGTATCCGTTTAATATCCGAACCGTATCCGTATCCGAACGCATCCGTATTCGTATCCGTATCCGAGAAAAAAATATGGATGCGGATATGGGAATACCTACATCCGCTCCGTATCCGATCCGTTTTCATCCCTACGCACAAGGCGCATCTATTACAAAGATTAGCGTTACTGTGTATGACACGACACGTGCCAAACGATGAGGGCCAACGTAACGAAAAATATGTACAATTGTGGCACCCAATTCCGTGATTCACAAGTCCCCACATTTTACTTAGTACATGAACAATGAATGATTTTTTTTTTAAATACATTATTTTTGTGTGCGTTATAATTCGTTTCATACATTGATTTCAGCGTTAATTTGTCGTATATGGTTAACTCGAAATAATGGATTTGTTTTGTTATCTGGGTGTATTTTGTCATTTCCTTCTGCTGGATTTCATATTTACTATTTTACAAAACCCTTTATAACATATATCAGAAAATGTTTGAATAGTGGGTGCGTTTGGATAGGTGTGGGAAGAAGGGAAGAAGTATTGGAAAGTATGTAATTTTGTGAAGAGTTTGAATTGTTTATAATTTTTTTTTCTTCTTCTTCCTTCTTCTTCTTCTTTCTTCCAACGATCCAAACGCACCCAGTATAGACTAATTGTCCGTATCAAGTACGTCGTTATATATCGTTGTCGCATTTCAATATTAGTTACAAATCAAATCACATAGGCCCTGATAAAAATCATTTTTTTAAACATTAAATTTCATTTCATTAGATTATTTTTATCGAAAGGAACGAATTTACTATCATTTAGTTAGAATTTCTGATTATTAAATCCAACAAAATATTGACAAATTAATTCAAATGAAATAAAATCCCACCTAAAAAATGTTTTGTTTCAAAGCCATTGTGATATTGATGCCTTTGTTTGGATGGGGTTGGAAGAAGGAAGAAGGAAGAAGGCCAAAAAAAAAATTATAAACAATCCAAACTCTTCACAAAGTTACACACTTCCCAATACTTCTTCCCACTTCTTCCCTTCTTCCCTTCTTCCCACACCTATCCAAACGCACCCGATAGGAATGCTTCATGAAAATATAAAATTAAAGTTTTTCTGTAACGTTGTCTTACACTCTGTTAAGAAAATATAGGAGGAAAATGGATGGGATGGAAAAGGGGTAAAAAAAATTAAATTATATCTGTATGTTTCGATCGATGATTCATAAAAAGGAAGGAAAAAAAAATTCTTTTACTTCTATCTTCTATTTGGATAGTCTCATTAAAGGGAGGTAAAACAAAACAAATATTACTGAGAAAAAAAAATAGAAATTTCATATCCCTCCAGTCTCCTCCAATTTAGAGAGGAATTAATTTATATAGGCTCCATTTGGATAGGTGTGGGAAGAAAGGAAGAAGGGAAGAAGTGGGAAGAAATATTGGGAAGTGTGTAACTTTGTGAAGAGTTTGGATTGTTTATAATTTTTTTTTCTATTTTTTCTTCTTCCTACTTTTTCTCAATGCATCCAAACGGAGGCATAGGAGGAAAAATCTGAAGAGAAACAATTCGCCTCTTAAAATTTTGCCCTCTTAATTCCCTTCCATCCAAACGAAGAAAAACATTTAATTTAATTTTATGTCTGTTCTCGTTCCTATCTCTTTCATTCTCTATGTCCAAACACAGTGAAAGTTGACTCTATAATTTTCAAGGGAAGCATATTTTTTTTTTTAAAAAAAAAGGGCATAGCTCGTCATCGCCTTTCCTTTAGTTTTACCTTGATTGGCTGACTAGAAGTAAATTCACTCCTAAATGTACACCAAACATTATCTCAAGATAGCATATGGGTTTCTGTCCATTTGATTTAGACTTCAAATTTGACATACAGTTATCGGCTAATTTGCACCCTTAATACGTCAAACTTTCATGTTCTTGTCGCCGCTAATAAAAGATGCTTTCATGTTCGTAGCAGTAAAATGCATACCAATATGAGCAATCATGTTTAAAAAAAATTATTCCATCACAACATTTTTTTGTTCGTATGGAATGATCTCATCGAATTCAAATTTTGAAATTAAAATTACTGACTAATTTACGAGACCAAAAAAATTAGGGCATTGAAGAATGTCAACAGATTTAATAGTATTTGCTTGTAGTTAGAGTCATCAAAATTTAAATGGATACACAATAATGTGGATCTCAAGAAAGAAAAAAGAAATCTACGTGTCAGGCATAGATGCCAATAAGTATTCAATTTGAAAGCATAGAAATAATTAGAGTCGCCTGTACCTTGCTTATATCTTACTACAAAACTGTCAGAAGATATTTTATTAATTAATCAAATAACAAGGAAGTCAGAACCTCACCATTACATTAACACTCTGTTTGGTTCGGTGGTAGAGGATGGGAGGGAAAGGAAAATATAAAGAGGGAAGGAAAGGGATGAGATGGAAAGTGAAACATTTTTACTTTTTTTGTTTGGATGAATAATGAAGGGAAAGTAAAAATGATATTCCTTTCCTTCATTTCTCTTGTTTGGATGGATTATTCTAGTAAAGGGAAAATATAAATTTTTGACTAATTTACCCTTGTACTCTTTAGATTACTGAGCAAACAATTGTGCATAATTCAAAAAATAAACAATGTCAGAAAAGTACCGTCCAATACAAAGTGCAACTAGTGTATAATACCGGATCAAACAGGTACCGTAACAGTAGAATTCACAAAGAATCATCACATATGTCTATTCCTTGCATTCTATATGCTAACAGCCCATAAGCTATCCCACGTCTAATTGTGACCAAAGTTCTATATCTCAGCAACAACAATGCATAAAGACAGCCAAATTACAAGATTGTAGTGAAATTTGTAAAAATTATCAAGCTACGCCAAACTTCTATGCCTGTGCCAGTATCCTTTTAGGGAGGTGTTTTAATTGCTTTTCAAATGCAACAATTTCTGATAGAAAGAATAAAAAGAAATTATAATAACACAAAAAGTGAAGCATTTACAACTAAATATTCTTAAAAAAAACTGACCAACCAAGATTCAAAACTAACTCAACAAAGCTAAAATGTAATACTAAACAAACCAACAAAAATGTTACATTTAATTTAATTAAACTAGAAACCCACAAAGCCCACTCAAGAGCCATAGATCTCACCGATCTAAATTAACATATAAAGATCAGCTAATAAATTTCATAGAGAGCACTTGTTCTCCTATTTAAACTGAAAACCAACTTAACTAAAATAAAAAAAAATAAGCAAAATAAACCTCAAATTACCAGATACCAGTCCGACCCCTGAAAAACAAAAAAACAAAAAAAATTAAAGAAAATAGTGATTAGAAAGAGACAACAAATATTGTCAACAATCTAGCATATAGAGTCGTCTAGTGGTAGGTTAATACAATTTATATCAGGGAAGCAAATTTGTCCGATGAAACTGAAACATCTGGTTTAGGCATTCTAAACACCATCTCATAAAGAGAAGTATCTGGTGCTCTCTCAATGGATAGAACCCAAGATGCTTTGCTTACTGTACAGATGATTTGCATTCTAAGATATATTACTTTTCCCCACCTTTGTATAGCTATTCTACCGGTAGTTGATAAAAATCTAAAATGAAAGAGGGACAATTTATAAAATTTCGACCTACTAGACCTACTAATGCAAACGTTCCAAGTTATGTTTCCATGCTGCACTTTTTCTATCCTTTGACTGATATACAAAGCTGCACGAAGACTATAATAACATGTACCAGTATCTCAGGTTGTTTACTATTTTTCTACTCCAGCAAAACTATCAAAATTGCAGACTCCGCAAAAAAAAATTGTTCCCTAAAAACTTTTGGTATTATCAAACTAGATTACCTCTGATAGTGGACCCAATCAATTCCGTAAAAAACAAAAAATAAGAGCTTTTGGTACAAAAGGCAACTTACCTCTGTGAACTACTCAAGAAGGAAAACTGCTCTAGAGAGGAATCGATAAGTATGTTAGGAATCATCCTGAAAGAGAGAAGAATTAATCGATCAAAACAAAACCTCAAAATCTGGAGTTTGAAGAAAGAAAAAAAAAAAAACGGAGCTGGAGTTACCTGAGCGATGGCCAATGGAGAGGAGAGGCAGTTTCTTCCTGGGGCAGATCGGTGTCAATAAGGAAATCTCGGTGATGAAAATCTCGCGCCAAAGAAAGGGTATCAGTGTCAATATGCATCTCGAAGGTTTTTAGCAATTTTCCTTTCCCTCGATTCTCCGTCGATTCGGAGGGTACTAATTTTGTATAGGAAGGGAATTTGCGAAGGAAACTGGATCCTCTCGGGAAGATTTTTTCTTTCCGATTTCCTTCCATCCAAACAGCCGAATTTTCTGATTTTTCCTTCGGTTCGCTTTCCCTCCCGTCCGCTCCCTTCGTACCAAACAGAGTGTAAGCGGTCAAACAAAAAGGTAAAAATTGAAGGAAACCCCTCCAAAAAAGAAGGGAAAAAAATTAATTATTGCGAAGGCTTCTGCTCCAAGTATGCTCCATCTTTAGGGGACCATATCCCCTCCATTCAATTGATAGCTATATATAGAAAAATTGTTTTAGTTATGTGGTTCACGATCGCTCCATTTTAAATGGAAACGGAGGAGAAGTTTGACATGACACGTGAATTACTATTGTTGAAGGTAACATCAATCAATCCTGAGTCCTGAACAATTTTTATACAGAATCTAGGTCTAACCGTCTAAGTAATGAGTAGGCAACGCTCTGGCTTTTTGGTGTACATGTTAATTACTACGAAATACATGGTATTAATTATAGCAACCATCACATATTCATATCATGCTACTAGACTTTGTTTTGTGTTGATCTTAAAAGTTAAAATGGGCATTCCTGATTTAAGTACAAGTTGAGAATGAATTGACCGTCATTTTTCGTTTTAAGTTTTACAACATTATTTTTTGTTAACCCTACTATTTTTCTTTTACCTTTGTAACTGACTAATGTATTATTATTTTAACTGACTAATGTACTTATATTGAATTTCATAAACTGAAAATTTACATTTGCGCTTGCAAAACTTCTTCACTTTTGTACCGTACATCGCCTCGGTTTTTGAATGTCTACAAATTTAATGAGGCAACAATGTACCCAATATTGTAATGTAAGGGAAGAACTGAGGGACGTGTAAGTAAAAGAATTTTTTATAAACATTTAATTTAACAATAAGTTGGATAGCTTAGACCTTAATTTGTCTAAAAAAATAATAATGCAAATAAGGGCATGCCACGTGTACTCTCTCCACTTTCATCCCAACCGAGGCCTTCCTCAAATTGAGCATCCAACTTTCTTTTTTTCTGAATTAGTGTCCCAATTTTACCAGCAACGCCTGTCGCTTTCTTACTTTTGATTCTTTCTATAATGCAAAAAAGGAAAATTGAAAAGAAGCAGTGGAGACTGGAGAGAGAGACAGGTAGAAATCAACGCAGCATCTTTTTCAATTTAAAACAAGCAAATAGAAATGAAGGCATGCCCCTCTGTAAAACTCATAATTGCAATTGAGTGCAAAGCAGAGCTCATTTCCTTTTTTTCAGATTTGCGTTACAAAAAGTACACAACAACTATACACAGAATAAAAAAGCTATTCTTCTTCTATTGCAACCCCTACCTCATTTTTGTCGCACTACCAAAAAAAGAAGCAAAATAAAACAAGCGACAAAGAAATAAAACAATCAGGGAAACCTATTTGGATTTTTAAACCTGCTTGGTTACTTTAATAAATATAACTACAAGTTCAAACTAAGGTTAGAATTTCAAGAATATGATATAGTTAGTCGCTAGCTTAAGAAAATGCCACCAAAATTTTGAGCCGTGCTTTGATGGTTAGTATAAAAATCGGGTCTTTCTTCCTGCATTAGTGACCAGCAATCAAAATTCGAAAGAAGAAATATATTTTTCATTCAAGTAAAATAAGTTTCAAAACCAGAGGCTTATAAATTACCTTCAATTGTGTGGATTTTTTTTTTCGAACAAACCTTTTTTCGTACCTGACAAGTAGAAATTGGCATGGGATAAGTATATGCTTAAATGGTGAGTTCCTTATTCCAGAAAGGAAAAGTCATCTGTTGCACCAATTATTCCAAGACTTGTTTTTGTTTTTTTGGACAAACTAAGCAGTGACTACTTAGTGAAATTCCAAGACTTGTTGACATGCCAATTTCTACTTGTTCCAATGGAGTATAAAAGATGTTGAATAAGGAGAAAAAATGGGAACTAGTTATTTCCAATGTAATTTTGATCAAAATTGTATACAGGAGGGGCATAATCCAACTATGCTTCATACCACAGATAATAAAATCAGTTTTTCTTATTATTTATTTTATAACAAACCTTTCAGTAAAAATTGAGATCCATGAAGCCATGTGAGGATGGCAAAAGTTCCTCGACCTCAACCCGCGAGCTAGGACAACTCCCTCTTTTTAAACGGGTTCGGGTTATATCCACCTCGGTCATGAAAATGCTGTAAACAGGTCTGTGATCCGAAAATCGTGACTCTCCACGCACGTAACACAACTGATTGAGGCCCCTACCATACCATAATATTCTATCACACCTACAAAATGAAAAGAAAAATAATAATTTCATCTTGAATTAAGGGATCACATTGTACACAGTTCATGCAGAAACTCCAGCATAAAGCAGTAGAGAAAAAACCAGTCGTACAAGAGAATTCTGACAATGAAAATCTTGCCACAATTTGTTTACACAAAACAGCTCCTACTTTAATTAAGAAGTTTAGAGATAATTAAATGTCTTATTGTAGCTTGGGGTTTTTAGCACTACAACATTTTAGGCTTCAGAACAAATATCTCTATATTTTTAACCCTCAGATGCACCGAACTTAGTAAAAGCCAAATTATCTATTTCATTTTCTTTATTTTGTAGGGTAGTGGGAGGGAGATTTGGAATCTGAAACCAAGACTACGTGTAGAATTCCCATATTTTGAAATAGAACATGTACCATGCAGGCGTTCTTCTTTTTTCTTTTGGATGCAAATCATCTCCAGCATACCGGTCTGAATTATTGGAATATTTATAAGTAGGAGGAAAATATATTCTCCCCTCTTTCCATCCTTCAAATACACGGCCACTTCTTTGCTCAATTCGAAGCTGTACAATATATAAAAGACCAATAGTAGAAAGAATAAGAATAAGAAGAATGAGGAAAAATTAGTCAAAGGTCAGATAACCTCCTTAGAAAGCGAAGAGAAGAGTTCTAAGATACTGAGCTTCCAAAACCATGCTACAAATGTTTTCTATGCTATTCATTCTGAATCTCATTCTCAACCACAACATTGATCTCCTATTTCTCATATGACACTTTTGCTTCACCCATACAAGTGCAATTTCAAACAAATACAAGATGAAAAAAATTACCTGATCCTTCTCCAAGAGATGCTTCCAGTTGTGCATCTCAACCAATGCCTTTACTGATCGGTATGACAATGCAATTCGATAATTCAAATCTCCAAGCCAAATTACACGGCTAAAATGCCCCAGAAAAAAGAAATAATAAATTAAAGCTCTTTGCAATGGGGATTCAGCAGCATTTGATATTTCTTAGACTGATATGAAACTTACTCATGCTCCAAAATTGTTTGTGGGGATTTCTCATCATTTACACCATCAACCCTGGGAAATCTAGTTTTCCGCAGAATCTCCACCACATCAGAATTTCTTCGAAGTTCGTCTCCTTCCTTTTGACCCGATGTCAGATGTGTGCAGACAAAGCAAAAACTTGTTTGATGCAATGCCATGCTGATGGATATTGATCCCTAAAAATGAATTGTTCCATTACACATCATAATAAAATAAATTGTATAGCAGAATATTATTGGTTTGGTGCAGTCCCATGGGTAGAAGCCAATTAAGGATCTATGTCGATGTGCATGATATCACAACATCCAACAGGTACCAATTCTTCCAAAGTAGTAATACTACTTTGCATTACTGTTAATTAATAATAACAAAAATTATTAAGGAAGGACTTTGATTGGAAAATTTAAATTTGATAAAAAGAAAACCATAGCTGTTACATGGCTTGGATGGGTTATTATATCAGTCTTGATTCCTGAAGATAAAGAGGCAAGACACCGAGAGAGAGAGAATACCTTGTTTCCGAGATAGCCCATTAAACCACGACCCACACAAGAGACCTTCAAATTCTTCACATCAGGTCTGATCTCATTTCGTACCCAAATCATGAGAAATATGCCGACCATTTGCTTGCTCGCCACCAAACAGTACCTATTTTAATCACAGAAGTACTTACATTTACATGTGTCCTGAAAGAGCCACGAATTATACAGATTGATTTGCATGGGCTACCTGGATTTCCCAATCGACCTCTCAAACCTCTCATTCTGCTCCCCATAGCCAAATCCATAGTATCCGTTCACCATGGGGGAAAAATATCCACCACATGGGGAATCCCCAAAATAATTCTCCTCATCATCAAAATCACTCGGCCGGCTGCTGAAGCTGATACGTTCGCACACGCTGAACCGACGACCGAGATTCACCTGAGGCATCATGACATCAGCATCTGCTCTCAGACTGCGACTAAGAGCCTGAAAGGAGCGGCGGTGAAAGAAGGCAGGGTTTCGGTGCCTTGATGCCTCAAAATCTGCATCAAGTTCGGCGATTGGATCTGGTGCTGGCGATGGCGTGTGGCAGCTTGTCTGGCTGTTTGAGCCCGGCAGCTTGTTTAATGTTCGACGAATCAGAGCCACCCATTTCTTTGCGGGTCCACTGTCTTCAGTGCCCAGTACGTTTCCGGCATTTAATGGGACTATTTCTTGGAACCTAAAGTGCATTCAAGCATACAATATTTATCCTACAACTGTTATATATTTGTTGGTATAAATTGATTCTAGATGGAACCGTGTGTGTGAGGTACCAATCAACCTAATCTATCAAATTATTTTAAGCAAGCAAAAGGTCAAGCCAGGTACAGTACCAATACCGGTAGAAGTGGTAAACCATGATTGAATATCAATTGATGAGACAAGTACCCAAGAACATAAATATCAGCCGGAGTGGAAGAAAGCAGCCAATCTTCTACACTCAAATAATCCGGTGGAGATTTACCGCCTACATTCCATGTAGCAACAAAAACACTGAAAAGAGACAACTAGAATTAGTGTCAGGGGTCGGTTACAAGTAGATGCTTAAGAAATTAGGATCACAGAAACTAAAACTTTACCGATAATCCTGTTTATCTGTCACATAAGCAGTCTCGTACCGGTTTCTATCCAAGTTTCTCTTAGACCTCTCTGATCACAAAAAAGAAGCAAAACAGTCAAAAATTGAAATGTAGGGGAAAAAAAAAGAGTGGGGCAAAAAGCAAAAAGACTGATACACTGTACCTGTTCTGCTTTTTTTGACTGTGCATCCTGCCTCTGTCCATTCAGCTTCCCCTGCTGATATACCAACAATCTTTAAAACCCAAAAGAGCAAAAAACAAAAGAGAAAGAGAAAAAGAAAAAGGTGGTTTGTTTTGTTTGACTGCACAGTACAATTATTTTTTATTTTTGGTGAATACAAGTACTATCTGCTGTACCCAAAAAAAATTAGTGAAAGAAGAGGTTCCCCCCTTGTAATCTAGCAATAATGAACCATGAGAGAAACAATACAAATTTTTGCACAGAGTAATAATTTTCAAGGAGATGATCAATAATCAGGTATGAAGGAGCAAAGAAAACAAATGTTTTGTTAAATTATTGGTAGCAAAATTGAATATTAATTCAGAAGCAGGAATTAATTAATGCAAAACCCAAACCTGCAGTAGTAACTGTGCAATCTGCGTGGAAATCTTTGGCTTTTGTCTTGAGATTGAACCATTTTCTAACAAGAGTCTTAGACCATGATAGCTTCTCGCACAAAATCGAAACATGGGGGGGGGGAAAAAAAAACCAGAATCAGCAATTACTGGGAGCACAAATGAAATAATAAATAAAACCCCATACCCTATATACGGGATATGTATATTAAAGAAAAATGGGGAAATAAGAATGAATGAAAAAGTGATAATAACCTTGCTTTTGTTGGAAGTGTCATCTCTCATTGTTGCAAAACACCTTCATGCAGCTCTAAATTAGTTGCCCCTCCCCACTCTCAAGTAGATTTAAGATTAATGGGTGTGGAAAGCAGTAATTGAAAAGAGGTGGAATCCAACGGAAGAGAGATTGAATTGAAATGACGAGGAATTTAGGCTGATCAAAGAGGAGGAGAGGGTTGGTTGGGCTGAGAAAGAGCAATGCACAAGCAGAAGCAGAAGCGCTCCAAAGGGAAATCAAGAGAGCAAAAGACAGAGGTGCTTCTTCTAGCTGCAACAAGTATCCAACCCAACACCAACCCAAAACTGAAAGCTTTCAAGGAGAGAATAAAGTGACACAGGCGCTCTCACTCTCTCTCTCTCTCTCTCTTGTGAACCTTTATTTAGTTCTTCCCCTAATTCAAGGCAGCAGAGAGAGAGAGAGAGGTGGTAACTGGTAAGTGAAAAAATATTAACAAATCTTTTTTTTTAAAAAAAAAGAAAAGAAAAGAAAAGTAGGAAGCTCAACGTTAAATCTGCCCGTAAAGGGACCACTGCCCGGGGCCAAGCTGAAGGCTGAAGGCTGAAGCTAATGGTCTTGGTCATGGTTACGACTTGGAAATTGGGTCAAGGAAAAGTTTTAAAAAATATATAATATATAAGAAAGGGTAAAGAGCAGGAGTTTAAATTAAATTAAAATAAAACTAGGACTTCGTTTCAATTATGGTAATGGAATGAGGATGCAAGTAAACTATTAAATTTTTACGACTTATCACTTCCATATGTAATGTAAGTAAGGTGGTGAATGGCACTCGATCGATCTCTTGTTAATAATCTGAAGAGAAGAGAATGTATTATATTATGGACAAACCACCATAGTCTGCTATTGCAGAGAAGAGAATGTATTATATATATATGAACTGGATACCAACATGGCAACATACCATAGTCTGCTATTGCAGAATCAACTTTTTCATTTTCGTTTCATTTTTTTTTTTGGCAGAAATTGCCCCATAGGCTGTTTTATCTTTCATTAATTCAACACTTAGGGGAAAAAGATTTTACTTTTCTCTAATTTTTTTTTTTGGGTACCTCTCTCTCAAAAATTTTAAAAAATATAATTTAAAAAGAAAATACGAAGAACAGTTTGGGTACGTACTACGTTACGTAGCATAGATTAGCACAGGTCTTGGATAATTAATCAAGTGGCGAAAGAGGATTAATTATGCGGGGTGATAAGGATCATCCCGATATTCATCATCCCCATCATCCCCACGCGTTTTTTTTATTTTTGGCTCTACGCGTTTTCTATTTTTGGAAATCACTCTGTTTCTCTCCCTGCTACGTACGCTCGTCCTCCTCTCATTCCTTCCGCGTGTGCTCCCCCTCCCCTCCCTTCTCTCACAGACACTATATATTGACACTATATATTGATTATAATTGTTGAAGTTAATATATATAACTGTTGAAGTTAATATATATAACTGTTGAACCTAATATATATGCCAACTTTAATAATTTAAATATGCCCACTTCAAATATTACATTCAACATTTAAATATGCCAAGTTCAACAATTATATATATATTAACTTCAACAGTTATATATATTAAATTCAACAGTTACATATATAACATATTAACTTCAATAGTCACATATATAATTTCAACAGATCCATATATAACTTCAACAGTTACATATATTAACTTCAACAGTTACATATATAACATATTAACTTCAATAGTCACATATATAAGTTCAACAGCTACATATATAACTTCAACAGTTACACATATAACTTCAACAGTTATATATATTAACTTCAACAGTTACATATATAACATATTAACTTTAACAATTACATATATAACTTCAACAGTACATATATTAACTTCAACAATTACGATATTGCCTTCAACATTTAAATATATTAACTTCAACAGTTATGAAGTGTGTAGAGAAAGAGGAGAAGGGTGGGGGGACGGTGTACATGGGAGGGAGGAGGGGAGGAGGGGGAGGGGGGACGACGTATGTAGGAGGGAGGAGGAGGGAGGGGGACAGTGTACGTGGGAGGGAGGAGGGGACAGGGGCGGATACAAAGGAGGGGAAGGCGCGAGAGTGTATGCGTGAGGGAGGAGTTAGTTACGTACGCGAGTTAGTTACGTATGCGTGAGGATGATGAGGATGATAGAATCTGAAGAATGATCCTAAGCAATTCCGTTAATTATGTTCTCGCCCTCGCTCTCACTCCCAATGTAAAAAGAAGAGCATTAATTATGTTAACGGTCATTTTAAAACCTCTGAAAGAACACACATACATAAATCACATTCTAGTGATTGTATACGTCTTTTTTTTGCAAAGATAAAGTAAAAGCACATATATATAGTAATCGCATTAACCTCATAATTCTATACTATATATTTATTTCTATCTTCGGTGTTTTTTTTTTTTGTTGGGAATATTAGTTGGCATAAAATTAAGAGATAGGCTAAAATCAGCCACGACTGACCCGTCAGCTGCAATTATATCTCAACTTTTGAGGTTCTAATGGCTAATCTGAACCATTCGATGTGTTCTCCACATTGAAATCTCATTGAAGACCAAATTTTACATTTTTCTGATTTTATTTACTATTTTTTGAGATTTTTAAAAATCATAGTTATTGAAGGGTCCAGAATTGTTTTGATTAGGAATTTTGTAAAATACCAAACAAATACTAAAAAAATTTATAAAAATATAAAATTTTGTCTCTAATGAGATTTCAATATAGAGAACAAATTGATGGTTCAGATCGACTGTTAGAATCTCGAAAATTGAGATTTGATCGTAGCTGACGGTCTCGTCCGTCAATCGCGGCTGATTTTAGCCTATCTCTAAAATTAATATTTATTCAATCTTTTGTTGTTTCGTGACACTACGTGATATAATATCATGCCAAAATTGATTACTCAATATCATGGGGGGAAAAAATAGTAATTGTTCTTGGAACTATTGCAAAGGGTTTGTAACAAAATATGTGATGGCTCTCTATTAATTTTGTATTGGTGGGTTCTCGCGTTTCGCAATCTATATTTTTTTATTTGTGAATGATTAATATTTGTGCAGAATATTTTTGCTAATACATGAGAATTATAGATTATTAGTATTAGGCGAAACAAATGTTATTGATATTATAAGCTCAATAATATTGGGAAAAATTTCATATTAGCGTTCATGATAATCTTTCAAATCTATGCCGAAAAACAATTTTCTTCAACAATCGTGATAACCTTTCAAATCTTCACGGCAAAGGAAATTTCAGATTTGAAAATCCTCATCAATGAAAATCAGAAAAAATTCTGCAAATAAAAATTGAAATCATATGTTAAATGTGTGACAGAATGCTGGTTAATGTCTTGCTAGAGCATTAACTATTACCAGATTTTCAGTACAACTAACGAAATTTTTTAAAAAAATCATTGAAAGTTCGAAACAAATATTATATTTTTTGTTTCTCAATTATAAGAAATTGCTCCTCATATACCATGCTAGAAAGTAAGAATCGCACAATTCTTCCGCAGAGAAATAGTGGTAAAGGATTTAACCTCATTTGCTTTCGTCGAGGTGCCTTAGTCCAAGCATAAATATATTACCCAGATTTGTAATAATTAAACAAAGCCAAAATGCGTGCAAACAAAAATATTATCAAATTAATAGAATATAAAAAGAACACAAATTAGACACCTATATACTGATAGAGTAAAACTATACCCTGTGCAAAAACTGATAACCATATCACAATAGAAATTATAACAATACTAATTTGTTGCTTCACTTTTTTTTTCACACATATGATAATTATAACAATATTAATTTTGGAATTCTACTGAGGACCATGTATGCAGAACTTTTTTTTATGGTACAGCTTGAGGATCGAAATCACATGACGACATAATTGATTATCAGACTTTACTTTCTTACAACAACTATACAATTAAATTTTTTTGGTGTTTTCATTATTTAAGAAGGCAACTAACTAAATGCAATAAAGTAATGTATTTATTGGTGTTTTTTATGATAAAATATGCAAGTAATACCTTAGAAAATTAGCTTTATCTATAATTAGATCATGGAGTGTCAAACCACCAATTTACATCGCTAGACTCGACTTACGCGACTTACACAGCCACCATTCGACTTACCATTCGACCTGGATAGGCCAAGCAAACAGTCGAATAGCTGCTCTGGAAGGCGCGTACTCCATGTAAGTGTTATGTCTTTGATTTATACTTTACGCTACATGCTGTGTAGGGTCTGGTTACAATACTTAATTAAACTCACTAATTTTCAACTTTGGCCTTAGACAAGAGTTTGATAAATATTAATAAATATGAAGGTGTGGCATCTGGCAACAAAAAAATGATGGCATTGTAACCTTGCCCTTTTTGTTTATTGGAAGGACAAATTACAAAAATCTGATTAATTAAGACGTTGTGGACAAAGTGCCATGGACACCAGACCATTAAACTCACTTTGCTGTATATATTTTTGTTCGTGTACAGCTCACTGCACTAATTATTGCCAGTGCAGCGCATTGAATATCCCAAAAGCATCAAATAGATTTTATAAAGAACAATCTAGTTTAGGCTCGTTGTTTAAATCCATATATACGTAATACGGGCTACGGCGGACCCCTAATTATTGTGTGTATATTGTTAAAATGAGTAAATTTTTTGGGAGGTCACTAAAATTTATATATTGTCCATTTTTAGTCCCTCAAGTTTAATTTGTCCTTTCCAGGCCACCCAACTTTGATTTGGTCCGTTTCTAGTCCTTCTGTCATAATTTTAGGTAACTCCGTATAGTCAATTAAGTTAGGTGAAAATTGGAGATCGGAATCCTCTTCTCCCTCAACAACGCCTCTACTTCCATCTCTCTCTTAAAGTTATTTCTCTCAATGGCGTCTCTACCTACAGAGTCTCACTTCGATCCTATCTCCACCCAACATCCTTTACATTTCAACATCGTGCTACTGATTTCCTCTTGAACCCCAACTCCATCCTACCCCCGTTTATTTCTCTAATTTTCCAAAGAGTGAATAGTGAACAGAGAGGTGATGGTCCGATCTCTTCTCGAGTTCTCTGCGAATATTGAATATTGTCTTCACCGATTTGCTATCAATTTTTATGTGCGTATTTCTAGATTGTGTTTGCATGAGAATTAAAAAATGACCAGTCCATGTAGGTGATCCTAGTGAAAATAAAGAATAGTAATAAGACAATGATGAAGAGGCATGAAAAATAAAATGGAATAGGAGAAATGTTCTTATAAATTAGAACTTTCAATTGCTGTCCACGATGTTTTCAATTCAGTTATTAATTCATTGCAATAGCAGCGTGGAAAACAAATACTCGCATAAAGCTGCTATGATTGAAAATTTGAAGGAGATGAGGCTGCGATAGAGGAAAAACTGCTGGTGGCAAAGAAATTGCATTAGAGAGAGGAACCAAGAAGGTAGAGTTAGATACAAATGGAGGAGGAAGAGGCGCTGTCGAAGGAGGAAGTCAAATTAAAGAGACGCTGTTGTGGGAGAGAGGAAGTGGTGCTAGATTTTGGTCTCCAATTTTCACCCCAACATTCATCCATTAAACGGAGTTACCTAAAATTATGACAGAAGGACTAGAAACGGACCAAATCAAAGTTGGATGATCTGGGGAGGACAAATTAAACTTGAGGGACTAAAAATAGACAACATACAAATTTTAGTGACCTCCGAAAAATTTTACTCATAAAATATATATACAATACAGGAGAAGGGTGGTGATTAGACCTGTCAGTGATGAAACGTTTAACGTTTCCATTTTTGTTCCGTCGAAACGAAACGTTAAATGAAAGCTGAAATGGGTTCCGTTTTCAAAAACGGAACGGAAACGGAATCGAAATTTGTTAACGTAAATGAAACGGAACACGGAAATGGGTTGAAATCAATAGAAAATGTGAGGCGGAACGTTAAACGGAACAGAAATTTGTTACGTTTGACGAAACGGAACGAAAATGAAACAGACATTTCGTTCCATTACCGAAACGGAACAGAAACGAAAATGGCTGTTCCGTTTCCACCTCTAACGTTTGACAGGTCGAGTTCGGTGATGTAAACATCAACCTCAATAAATAGTCCCTTAATTGTCACTACACTAACACTAGTGTCTCGTAACAAAGAGGTGAAGCTTCCACTTCTTACTTGCGTTACTTTTCTTTTCAATTGGATTGGATGCGCTAGCTGCTTTAATTAGTGCATGGATTAAAATATGCAAGAATCTATTTGAAAAGATAAAGATAGCATTCCCTCTTCCACTTGACATCCATCTTTATCTTCTGCGGCTCTGAGTTGAGTGATATTTTCGTGTGATACATGATACATCATGAGCTTCGTGCACATCTGAAAGGGTTTGACGCAGATACAATGGCATATTCTCTTTTTAAGTACCATGGATGGAAGGCATGCAATATAAAACATCACACTTCAAAAGTAACATATTTGTTTTTAATATAAAAAATTATATATCCGAACTTAGTACTATTGCCTCTTGATAAAATGGCATTTATCTTCCAATATATATTTCTCCTTCGTTGTAGATTTACAAAATTTCTTTGTTCATCATAGGTACATGATACAAATATGAGAAAGAGCATATATATTTATGAATTTTGGGTGTGTTTGGTTGGAGTGGGAATAGGGAATAAGAATAGAGAAAATCTTATTCCTTATTTCTTATCTAAATTTTTTGGTTTTGTTAGAATATGGATAAGGACCGGAATAAGTCCAAATTTCATATTCCTTAGTTGTTTGTTTTTCACCAGAATAAGGAATAAGGGGCTTATTTCCTGTTCCCACTCCAACCAAACACACTTTTATGTTTTGTAGTTGCTGCGTCAATCGTAAGAATTTAAGTTTGATTTATTCTCTTTACTAAAAATTAATTACAAGTTAATAACAGAAAAGAAATATTTGAGGCACAATGGTTTGATTCTCTAATTATACAGATAACTACACGGTGTTTAGCTCCCACGAAACCTTGACCCCAGGTGGTGATCTGTGGTGCTTTTCAATTTGGCAAGTTCCTAAAAAAATGAAAAAAAAAAAACAAAATGATTCTTTTTTATGCTGTTCTCTGTTGGTCTTTGCTACCCAAACAAAATTAATTAATGTTCATGGAAGAGGAAAAGGCGCAAAAATGGGACGGCCTAACCCTCAATGCTCTTGTCAAACTCAATTGAAAATGACAGAGATGATTAGATAGCACTTAATTAACATCTTTATGTTAGTTGAGTGCATAATTTTCATTTTATGATTAAATACTACTAATTATCCATAAACAATCATGCACAAACACGGATCTTGCACTAAGCCATTCACACAAGAGAGAAAGGTTCAAGGTATACCTCTCTTGAGCTAGTAATCAAGAGGCTCGAACCGGCTAGGTTGTAGGTGGTTGTGCTCACGTCTAGCTCGCGCCTCCTTGTCGTATCGCCTCGAGTCCACTTGGTATTAACCAAATCCTCTACAAGTTATGCTAGTAACTTGGAGGAGATGCCTAATCCCTAGCTTTCTCAATTCTTCTAGCAAATCAACAAGTTATTTGTGGAAGAATGGAGGGCTCAACACATGAGCAATAGGGAGAGATGGGAGAGAGGGAGGCGCACAAGGGAAGGGGGGCGGCTAGGTTAGTGGGAGAGAGAGAGAGGGGGATTTGCAACCATCCACATCCTTATATAGAGTGCAAACCCTACCTACCTCACACTAACTATTTACCAAATTGCCACCCCACCTACCACCTTGCTTGGCCGGCCACAAAGAGGGCCTTTATGGGCCAATTGCATTGCCTCATGGGTCCACTTAATCATTCATTAAATGACCTCTCTTGTTGCTCTCAATTTGGATCCCTATTGGGCCTTTAATTAATTATTTAATTAAAGCCCTATAAAATGCACATGTGTTAAAATAAATAATTATTAACTTAATAATAATTATTTAGGGATTAGATAATGCATTAATTTATTTCTATATGATCCCTTTGATTTAATTAATTATAACGGTCTACAACGCTATTTAATTAATCAACTCATCATATTTTGCAATACCAATTATTGCAAATAAATAAATAATGCAAGCATGGTTAAAACACCAATTCTGTGTGACCCTTTGAGGATTTATGCTACGTTGGACATGGAGTTAAATCGCTATTTAAATCCAATAATCATAAGCGGTATCTAGCAACACGTTATGATTCCCAATTCGCATAAATAGTGTACAGCTACAATATTTCAATCCTGCATAAGAGAATAATAATATATCTCTATTTTGATCCCTATGCCTCACGATATCATCGTATAATCCAAGATAGGAATGTGTCATTCTTGCAGATTATACGTTTCTTGATCTAGAGATAATTGTATCAGTTGCTAGCAAACAATCTATCTCCATCAAGGGGCCCAAACATATATCGTCACTCACTAAGTGAATTAATGAGGGACATACGGTTTTCTTGACTATTTAGCTTTTCCCCGCACAATTCAAGAGAACATAAATAACGTCCGTATAGCAGCCCTTATCGGGAATCAGCGGTAGACGATATTTATTGAACCTATCCTCATGTGGAAAAGATAAATATCTCAAACTTAGAATCAAAATCATAACGAAATAAATAATGACACCCAAACACAATCCATGTATTTATTTCGTTGGGTCATGTCCTGTACTATGTTCAATTAACATAAACATATGCAATTAAGTTGGTTACTCTTAACCAGTGATTTATAGAACTTAATCAACACTTAACTTGCATACTAATCTTATTGATAATTAATGTTCCTTGTTAATTATCAAGATTATGGACGCTTAAGATTTATTGTTGTCATTTACTACTAAATGAATCACAGTGATCTATAATTCAGATCCTCAACCTGAATGAACTGTCAACACATAAATCAAGGAACAAATGATATAAAATCATCCATAACATAAAACCATAGAAGTAGCAAAAAAGATTGGCTTCTAGGACATATCTCTAACAATCTCCCACTTGGCCTAGAGTCAATCAACAGTGACTTCTAGCCAGTGTATAGTACTCAATGTAATATCCAAATATACATATCTCATACTAACGCCTAAATAAAAGATACAACTCAAAGCCAATCAGGCATACGCCTAATCCCCATGGATGCAACATGCAACTCATGCGCGGCTCGAGACAAAGGCTTTGTCAGAGGGTCCGCTGTGTTCGCGGCACCGTCCACCTTCTTGACCTTGACCCATCCGTCATTGACCAACTGACGGATGAGATGGAATCGTCGTAGAATGTGCCTAGTCTTCTGGTGAGACCTAGGCTCCTTGGACTGAGCTATGGCTCCCGTATTGTCGCAGTAGATATCCACTGGACCCGAGATGCTTGGAACCACCTCTAGCTCGGTCAAGAACTCCTTGATCCATACGGCCTCTTTTGCTGCTTCACCAGCCGCTAAGTATTCCGCTTCGGTGACGGAATCGGCCGTAGTATCTTGCTTGGAACTCTTCCAACTTACGGCACCACCATTAAGCAGAAATACAAAGCCGGACTGTGATTTGGAGTCATCTCGATCGGTTTGGAAACTAGCATCGGTGTAACCAGTTACAACGAGCTCTTGGTCTCCACCGTAAACGAGAATGCTCTCTTGGGTTCTCTTGAGATACTTGAGGATATTCTTGACTGCGGTCCAATGTGCCATGCCCGGGTTGGCTTGGTATCGACTAGTCACGCTAATCGGATGTGCCACATCGGGGCGAGTGCATAGCATGGCATACATAATCGATCCGACTACAGATGGATACTTGAATCGCTTCATGTACTCCCGATCTGTCTCCGTTGTCGGACCTTGAGTCTTGCTCAAGTAAATGCCATGTGACATAGGCAAGAATCCCTTCTTGGAATTCGCCATGTTGTGTTTTTGCAACACCTTGTCAATGTATGCATCTTGGCTCAAACCTAACATCCTCTTTGATCTATCTCTATAGATCTTGATTCCTAGGATGTAGGCGGCCTCGCCCAAGTCTTTCATTGAGAACACTTTCTTCAATGAATCCTTGACTGCATTCAATTCGGGAATATCATTCCCGATCAAGAGTATATCGTCAACATATAGAACAAGAAACACAACCACGCTCCCACTAAACCTCTTGTAGACACAAGGTTCCTTTTCACTTTGAGAGAAGTTCAATTTCTTGACTTCTTCATCAAAGCGCTTGTTCCAACTCCGTGATGCTTGCTTCAATCCATAAATGGATCGTTGAAGCTTGCATACTTTGTTAGCATTCTTTGGATCCACAAAACACTCGGGTTGTGTCATATACACATCCTCTTCCAAATTTCCATTTAGGAAGGCGGTTTTGACATCCATTTGCCAAATCTCATAATCATAGAATGCGGCAATTGCTAACATGATCCGAATTGACTTGAACATGACGACGGGCGAGAAGGTTTCTTCATAGTCAATACCATGAATTTGCTTGTAACCTTTCGCTACAAGTCGTGCTTTGTAAATGGTCAAGTTGCCATCCATGTCGACCTTTCTCTTAAAGATCCACTTGTTCTCAACGGGTTTTACTCCGTTGGGAAGGTCAACCAAGGTCCATACCTTGTTGTCATACATGGATTGCATTTCGGATTCCATGGCTTTTAGCCATTCCTTGGAGTCGGTTTTCTTTCTCATGTCATCAACGGTCAAAGGCTCATCGTTCTCCATAACGAGAATGTCGTGCAAACCTAAATATCTTATAGGTGGACGACTTGGCCTTGCCGATCTTCGTAGGGTAGAAGTTTGAGGTTCTTGAACTTGTTCCACAACGGTTTGTGGACTTTGTTCTTGAACTTCAAGTGAAGGTGCTTCCTCAACATCATCGACTCGCGATATGTTTGAGTTTTCATTTGAGGGAGCTTGTTCGTAAACCTCTTCTTCCACAACAACTTGTGGAATGGGTTCGGCTACAATCTCATTCGGTGCATCCACATTTTGTGCAACCTCATTTGGCACCACATTGGGAACAACCACATTGCCTACTTGAGGCATGCTTTGTTGTTTCGGTTCTTGAATTTCTTCAATCACCACGTTGCTCCCACTACTTCTTCTTGAGAGAAACTCCTTCTCCAAGAATACACCATAACGAGCAACAACTATCTTGTTCTCGTTGCGGTTATAGAAGTAGTAACCCTTCGTTTCCTTAGGGTATCCTACGAAATGACATTTGTCCGATTTGGGTCCAAGCTTATCGCTCACTAGCCTTTTCACATAAGCTTCACAACCCCAAATCTTGAGAAACGACATGCTTGGTTTCTTCTTAAACCAAAGCTCATAGGGCGTCTTCTCAACGGACTTTGATGGAACACGGTTTAATGTAAAAGTTGCGGTTTCAAGGGCGTATCCCCAAAAGGACATAGGCAAATCGGCTTGGCTCATCATTGACCGAACCATGTCAAGCAAAGTTCGATTCTTCCTTTCGGATACACCATTCCATTGTGGTGTTCCGGGTGGAGTGAGTTGTGGAACGATTCCACACTCCTTTAGATAGTTGCCAAACTCATGGCTCAAGTACTCACCACCTCGGTCGGATCGTAAGACCTTGATCTTTCGACCAAGTTGGTTCTCAACTTCATTCTTAAATTCTTTGAACTTGTCAAAGGATTCGGATTTGTGACGCATCAAGTAGATATACCCGTATCTACTATGGTCATCGGTGAATGTGATGAAGTATGAATAACCACCACGCGCACAAATGCTCATAGGCCCACATACATCGGTATGTACAAGGTCTAACAAGTCATTTGCCCTTGTCCCTTTGTTAGGAAAAGGCGCTTTGGTCATCTTTCCCATCAAACAAGATTCGCATGTGTCAATTGGCTCGAAAGCGAATTGATCCAAGAGACCAACGGTTTGTAATCTCTTGATGCGTTTCTCATTGATATGACCTAAGCGGCAATGCCACATCAAAGTTGCATTCTCATGTGAAATCTTACGTTTCCTATTGTCATTCTCAACACTCAAGATAAGTCCGCTAGAATCAAGCAAATAAAGACCATTCAATAAATGCGCATCACAAAAACGAACTTCATTTCGAAACAAGGTCAACAACTTGTTCTTTATTACAACATCAAAACCATCCATGTCCAAACAAGAGATAGAGATAATGTTTCGAGTGATAGAGGGAACTAAAAATACATCCTTTAGTTCCAACACAAAACCGGAAGGTAAAGTTAAATCCACGCTCCCAATGGCCATAGCGGAGATGCACGTGCCATTCCCGACGCGGAGTTGAACTTCACCTTTCTCGAGCCGCCTCCTATTCTTTAGGACCTGCACATTTCGACAAATGTGAGCACACGAACCGGTATCGAATACCCAATCAGTGTTAGAGGTAGCGAGAAGGGTTTCGATGACAAATATACCTGAAGAAGAAGGTTGGACGGTTCCCGCCTTCTTGTCGGCAAGGTACTTGGGGCAGTTTCTCCTCCAATGACCCTTGTTGCTACAGTAGTAGCAAACGGTCTCGGGAGTGGCCGGGTTCTTCTTCTTCTTGGAACCCACGGGAGCACCCTTGGTCGAACCTTGGGGCGTCACCGGGCCTTTGCCCTTCTTGGCTTTACGGCCTCGCTTCTTGATCTTTTTGCTCTTGTCACTCACGGCAAGAACATCCTTGGGGCCCTTCTCCTTCTTGAGACTATCCTCCGTCTCAACGAGCATGTTTTGGAGATCATCCATGCTCTTGTCCATGCCATTCATCCGGTAGTTCACAACAAAACCGGTGAAGCTTGGAGGGAGGGAGTTGAGAATGAAATCTTGAATCGCACCCGTAGGAAAGGGCGTATCAAGCTTTTCGAGCTGCCGAAACAACCCCGCCATCTTCATGACGTGTGGCCCGACTTCATGACCCTCCGCCAAGCGAGTGTTGGCGACGGCCTTGATGAGACGGGCCCTTTCGGTGCGGGCCTTGGTTTGGAACATGTTCTTGAGACGAGTGATCATCTCAAACACTCCATATCCACTATCGATGAACTCCTTTTGGAGTTCCGATTCCATGACCGCAACCATCAAGACCGACATCTCCATGTCGTCATTGACGTGCTTCTCATATTCCTCTTGCTTATCCTTTGGATCGGTGTCCTTAGGAGCAGAGGGAATCGGAGTGGAGAGGAGGTACTCCCTTTTTTCAAACCTAAAGGCAAGCCTTAGGTTGCGGTGCCAATCCAAGAAATTAGCACCGTTAAAGGCGAGTTTCTCTTTCTCAAGAAGAGAACGAAGCGTTAAAGAGGAGGAAGACATCTACAACAATTATCGAATTAAAGGTCAATTAGTTTTATGTTTTTAGTTTTAACAAAAGTAAAACTTTCACTACACTTTTAAAAGTCCCTAAGTATAGTGATTTCCAAGACCCCTATTTTCATCAAAATGGACCTGCTATGGCACGTCATCCAAAATGATTAGATAAGGTAGGTTCTCCAACCAATCATCTTACCATGACTCTTGGTTCGCATGAGCGAACTTCGCCCCGATGTCCAAACTCTAGTTGGGTCCATCGAAAAGTCACTTCTCACTATTTGCTCCTTGCAAATCTTATCTATTTGCACCCCGACTACCGAATTGGCAATCATGACGTCCGCTTGGGCGGACCGCGCCATGAGTGACAATCGGCGTGAAGGGGATAGAGAGAAGGAGGGCGATTCAACTTATTCGTTTTCGTTTGGGACAAACAATTCATATGACACTTTGTTTGGTGGTCGTGTAAGCATACACCCATACCTAACCTAACAAAAGTAATCACATAAGCATCTCATAGTTGTGGGTTTGTATGGCTCCCGCTTGCATTAGTTTCGCCACATCGTCCATGGAGCAAAACTAATCTAATTCTTGCCCTCCCACTAAATTCTATAAGGATCTAAATCCTATATAAAATAAAGGTGCAAAATACATGTGAAAACATCCTATTCCTATCCTAACCTTAGGGGCATGCAAGCCTCACAAGTTACATCAAAAATTAATCAACAAATTAATTAATTAATGGCACCAAAGGCCGCATTACAAACATTCACACATGCATTCATTACAACCACAAGGCATTGAGTCTTGAGCCATACTAAACCCACTATCCACCTACAAAACAAAGTTAGCACATACAAGAACTTTGTTTCCAATTAACGATTTTCAAGCATCTTTGCGTATCGTTTGCCATAAGTAAATTCCGTGTACAAATCCTCAATTTTAAACAACAAAACTTGTTTAAATTCATTTAGAAAGTTCTTTCAACATCCCATAACAGAAAGGAGATCAAACAAGGAGTTTTCTAATTAATTTCAACTAATTTGAATATTTAGAAAAACAGTAATTTATTAAAAAACGTAACTAATGGAATCCAATAAAAGCTAAGGTTTTAGGCCTCCAAAAATTCTCAAATAAATTACTTAAGCTCCTTATCATAGTTGTGATTACCAGTTAAAATTCCAAGAGGAGATCTTACACCATCTGGGAGAATAAAAAATGACAAATCTCTTACAAGTGCACGAAACACCGTTATGAGATTTTCAGATTATCCTCTCAACCATTTGGTCTGTTAGACCACCTTCTAATTAGTTTTTATATATACAATATACATAGAAAAACTAGTTTATTCTATAGCCTAACTAATCATGAAAAGAAAACCACCAAGTTTAGTTCAAAAAGTTCGAGTTACTAACTGAACAACCAACAAATTCTGTACTGGAACAGACTGTCGATCGAAAAGTTCTAGCCTAGTTGAAGGTCCAAATCTCCACGAAAAATTATGAAACTAATTTTCCTGGAATCCTAACTCAAAATAGAACAACTCCATTTAAACAGAATTTTTAAAGGAGTTCTCAGTTGGTACAGTTTATTAGAACAATCGATTTGCTCAACAAACTGGATCTGACAAGTTCTTCCTTTTCATACTTGAAAAACCCACAAATTGATCTGAGCCATGCAACAAATTTTACATGCTCAGAACGAGGTTCAAGTCCTCTTTAAATCTAGCCATAGAACACTGGTACTTATATTCAAAATATAAATCTTTCAAGCCATTCAAACAGGACAGTGCAAGCAGAAACTGGTTCTGCGCACTGTCGCCATTTTATTCACAGTAAATCTATACTAATTCAGAAAAATGTGAATCCAACGCTAAAAGAATCACAATCCACAGATCTACAACTTTCATGTAGATGGAAAAAACTTCCAGAGAACTTATCAAAGCGAAAAACGCGAAACAACACAGAAAATACCATTTCCAGACAGCAAACAAACGCATCATCTCTACTAATCCGTTAATTAGCCAATTTCTCTTAATTAAGTGTCAAAATAGCTTAAGTACGACCATGTGCTCTGATACCACTGTTAGTTGAGTGCATAATTTTCATTTTATGATTAAATACTACTAATTATCCATAAACAATCATGCACAAACACGGATCTTGCACTAAGCCATTCACACAAGAGAGAAAGGTTCAAGGTATACCTCTCTTGAGCTAGTAATCAAGAGGCTCGAACCGGCTAGGTTGTAGGTGGTTGTGCTCACGTCTAGCTCGCGCCTCCTTGTCGTATCGCCTCGAGTCCACTTGGTATTAACCAAATCCTCTACAAGTTATGCTAGTAACTTGGAGGAGATGCCTAATCCCTAGCTTTCTCAATTCTTCTAGCAAATCAACAAGTTATTTGTGGAAGAATGGAGGGCTCAACACATGAGCAATAGGGAGAGATGGGAGAGAGGGAGGCGCACAAGGGAAGGGGGGCGGCTAGGTTAGTGGGAGAGAGAGAGAGGGGGATTTGCAACCATCCACATCCTTATATAGAGTGCAAACCCTACCTACCTCACACTAACTATTTACCAAATTGCCACCCCACCTACCACCTTGCTTGGCCGGCCACAAAGAGGGCCTTTATGGGCCAATTGCATTGCCTCATGGGTCCACTTAATCATTCATTAAATGGCCTCTCTTGTTGCTCTCAATTTGGATCCCTATTGGGCCTTTAATTAATTATTTAATTAAAGCCCTATAAAATGCACATGTGTTAAAATAAATAATTATTAACTTAATAATAATTATTTAGGGATTAGATAATGCATTAATTTATTTCTATATGATCCCTTTGATTTAATTAATTATAACGGTCTACAACGCTATTTAATTAATCAACTCATCATATTTTGCAATACCAATTATTGCAAATAAATAAATAATGCAAGCATGGTTAAAACACCAATTCTGTGTGACCCTTTGAGGATTTATGCTACGTTGGACATGGAGTTAAATCGCTATTTAAATCCAATAATCATAAGCGGTATCTAGCAACACGTTATGATTCCCAATTCGCATAAATAGTGTACAGCTACAATATTTCAATCCTGCATAAGAGAATAATAATATATCTCTATTTTGATCCCTATGCCTCACGATATCATCGTATAATCCAAGATAGGAATGTGTCATTCTTGCAGATTATACGTTTCTTGATCTAGAGATAATTGTATCAGTTGCTAGCAAACAATCTATCTCCATCAAGGGGCCCAAACAGATATCGTCACTCACTAAGTGAATTAATGAGGGACATACGGTTTTCTTGACTATTTAGCTTTTCCCCGCACAATTCAAGAGAACATAAATAACGTCCGTATAGCAGCCCTTATCGGGAATCAGCGGTAGACGATATTTATTGAACCTATCCTCATGTGGAAAAGATAAATATCTCAAACTTAGAATCAAAATCATAACGAAATAAATAATGACACCCAAACACAATCCATGTATTTATTTCGTTGGGTCATGTCCTGTACTATGTTCAATTAACATAAACATATGCAATTAAGTTGGTTACTCTTAACCAGTGATTTATAGAACTTAATCAACACTTAACTTGCATACTAATCTTATTGATAATTAATGTTCCTTGTTAATTATCAAGATTATGGACGCTTAAGATTTATTGTTGTCATTTACTACTAAATGAATCACAGTGATCTATAATTCAGATCCTCAACCTGAATGAACTGTCAACACATAAATCAAGGAACAAATGATATAAAATCATCCATAACATAAAACCATAGAAGTAGCCAAAAAGATTGGCTTCTAGGACATATCTCTAACACTTTATTCTCTAACTTAAAAATTTGAGATCTCTATATTGGCCACGATAAATTCTTAATTTTTAAGTCTTTTCAATATTGGCCACTATAAAGTATAAATTATAAATTACCCAGTTCATGCCTTCAGTTTATCTGACATTATTTTATGCGATAATTAATTGATTAATTAGTTCTGAAAGTTTTTCTAACACGTGTATACTAAAATTAGAAGGGTTTTAGCTAAAAGAAGAAGAGAGAGAGAGAGAGAGAGAGGAGAGTAATACAAGCATGAAATGCATAGCATTACACTTTTTTCCTTTTCTTTTTTCACGAGATGCGCCATGATTATCACAATGGTCCAGTGACATGATCGTGAATGGAGACCCCATATTCATTAATGCTTGGATTCAATAAAGTCTTTATCATATCACATCTCCAATATTCAAGGAGGAGCAATATTTACGGGTCTTATCTCTGTGTATTTGACCTCTACTGGATGATCTATATATATATAAGAAAGCTTTCAATCAAAGCGTTTTGGCCGGAGCCCCAGTTAAACCCCATCAGATCTCAATATTGAAAGTTCAAATGACTGATCCAAACTGTCAAATATGATCTCCATATTGAAATCTCCTTGCCGACTAATTTTTTCATTTTTTTGAAATTTGTAAGTATTTTTTTCGAATTTTAGAAAATCGTTAATCTAATTTGTTCTGAACCCTACAAAAACTGCTGTTTTTAAAAATCCGAAAAAAATACTTAAAAATTTAAAAAAAAAATGAAAAAAATTAGTCGGCAAGGAGATTTCAATATGGAAATCATATTTGACGGTTTGGATCGGTCAATTGAACTTTCAATATTGAGATCTGATGGGGTTTAACCGAGACTCCGGTCAAAGCGCTTTGATTGAATCCTTCCTCATATATAAAATCCTTCCTATATATATATATATAATGAATAATAAAATAAATGAGAGATCGAATTGACGCGAGCAACCAAAATAATACACCATCTGATCATCATATGTCACAAATTCATGCTCCGTTAAGCACCTAATTAATTAACAGCAGTTAAAATTATATGTAACTTACAATGCATGCCAATAAAAGATAATATTCCCAAGTTTGATTTTTGAGTCGTGTAAGAGATGTGTAGAGATTTCTGGCCTGGGCAACCAGAAAATGTTCCTTATGTAAGAAAACCATATATAATCAACCATTTGCTAGTATGTCGACTATTTAGTGTCGCTAATTAATGCTTGTAGGATGTAGTGGTCTTGATTCTAGATGGATGCCCAATTGGCACATGCACCCATCAATCTATGCGAGAAAATTATTAAAGTGCCAATTTCGGAGCTTAATTATGAAATCAATTATCTAACTTCTAGCCATGAACTTTGATATTCTAAGCCATCTTACATGTGACGCCAAATTATATACATAGTGCAATTAAAAGACAAACCAATTCAAATAAATTAAAGACACCATTTTAGGCTAACATGCAGGACAAAAAAGGAAAAAAAATAAAATAAAACATAACTTGCAATTGGTTCTACATCAAATTGAAGTACATCAGTTTAAATGAGGATGTCATAACAAAAGAAAATATTCAAATTTTATTTGACAAATCTGCAGAGGACGCAAATGCATATCAACTGATTGATGGAAGTATCAAGTATTTCAGGATTATATTAAATATTACCAGGCAACATATTTATTATTCGCATGCAATACCTTTTTCTTATCCAATTATATTTTCTTTCTATTCTACGGCCAGCACATACCATTTCCATTTATCATATTTTGCTTCTTTCTTCACCTATTATTCAAAGGAGACGTATTTGATGTTCTAGAAATGTAACAAAAACTCACAAGGATTGCCAAATAAAAAGAAAATGTACAATTTTTTTCCCCTTTTTTTAAAGTTAAGAGCCTGACTCCTATTTTCATTCAAAAAAAAACATTTTTTTCTTTTTTGTTTGTGTGTGTTTGTGTTCCTCGCAAAGATCTTGTGTGCCTTAGTTATTTTCAATAGCAGGTTTAAGTTTTCTTTTTTCTGGGGGGGGGAAAACATTACCGGTACGTACAAAAAATTTGTTTTGTGTAAGGTTTTTATTTGAATTATTGTATTTTCAAAATTTAATTTTTGTCTCGCCTTCTAGCCTTAAAAAAATTATATAATAGAATTTTTTTTTTTCGAAAGCGAAATCTAGGAGATAACTTCAATCAGGATAATATTGGAGAAAAGGATGCAAATAAATGAGCCAAAAGGATATCTCAGTCCGTACTTGCAACAATTTCTTTTGCTTTTCGACTTTTGAGGCTTTTCTGTTAGCTGACCCTGGATTCCCTAACCTTTCCTTTTCGTTTTGATTTTGTTCCATTTTGGTTCCGGATTTGATGCCCTTTTTTATGTCCTCCACGGTTTCTTTTCTCAAATTTAATATTATATCTCTCTTTACCTTGTTTTTCATGCCATTATTTATTTATTTATTTTATTTAATTAAAGCCGGAGGTTTCTTGAAGCCTAATAAAAAAATAATACCAAAACATTTAAAAAAAAAAGAAACATAAAAGATCCCTTAAAAAGGTAAAGAGAAGGTTGTGGGATCCGAGTGCCAGTGAATTGCCATGGAATAGGTGTAAGTATCCGCCATAGTAGATCCGGGCTCTACTTTGAAACCATATACGGTGTATCCAATATAAATATACATCCATAAACTTTCATTTAGTTTATGTTATTGATGATATTTGATTATTTATTTTTTTAATTTACAATTGACAGATCATTCAGATTGAGGATCTAAATGTATATCTCTGTGTTTTATTTGTTAGAATGACAATAATAAATTTGAAGTGTCTCTAGTTTTGATAATTAATAAGAAACATTAATTACTCACACAAAATTAGTATGTAAGTTAACTAGTTAAGTGATGATTAAATTTCGCAAACCATATATATGTGTATGTTACCGGAACACACATATATATATATATATATGACGAGTCTTTTAAAGTAATCTAATCTAACAATCATGGACTCTTATAAAATAAACCAAATAATATTGTTCTCAGGGCCATCTTGGTTTTTTTTAGGTCAGGTGCCAATCAGCACGTTGACAGAAATTTTATTAAAAAAATAATAATTACAGAGGTAAAAAGAAAAAGAGATGTACATCAAAAGATGAAAAGAGATAATATAGCTAGGTGCACATATCATGCACCATAGGACCTTCATCTTGTTGTAGAATGAAATTTAATTTTTCTTTATAGGACATATAAGAGGCAAAATATACTAATAATAGAAATCCAAAGAGGGAGAGAGGATGCATAGTAACAGTAAATAGTAAAAATATAGTGGATTGATGATGGCTGTGACAAAGGACGCGATCGAGCCACGAGGGGATGGTGGTGAATGGAGAAGATTTTTTAAGCAGTTTAATTCATAAATTAATTAGTGAAATATGACAACACAAAGTGAGAGGGGGGAAAAAAGAATATACCAGGAAATAATTATCGTTGTATAGATACACACCCACTCATCACTCATGTCATCTTTTCCCTTTGATTTGATATATATGCAATGCGGTTAACCAGTAGCAAGCACTCTCACATCTTCTTGCATTCGTATGACATCTATCTATCTAAATATCAATATTTATGCATTTCATCGATCAATTCTAGGTAGATTTCTTGGCACATCTGCTGATTCTTAATTCGCTGCTCTTATGTCAACAGAATTCTGGGGAGAATGTTTTGGGCATTATTATAAAATGTACACTATAATTGGCCCTCTTGATCATACATGTAATTTAAATGTCATTTGCTATTCTATCAAATTCTTTATTTACGTGAAATCAAACAATACATAAATAAGAAATTTGAACTTAAACGGTTGCTTATTCATATTATAATAAAATCCTAAAATATGAATAAGCCCTTATTCACTCCACATCCAAACATCCAAAGACACAAAGACTACATGTATGGATCATTATAAATTTTAAGCGGTGTGATTAATAATAAATACTGTATCAAAGTTTCTAAGTCCCGAGTCAATTAATAATTAATTCCTTTAGTGTCAAATTTGTCACATTAATTTATTGTACAAAATGGTCCTCGGCCTTTATTTTCTGCTTTAGTTTGTGTAGTTTTTGGTCTTGACTTTGAAAGCAAGATGCTAAAAAGAGGATTTGGGTCCAATCATACAACTAATAATTGATCTACAAAAATTTACACATTTTTTATAGTACGAGTTTGAATTGCAAAATGCCAACAATCAAGCTGTTGTATGTGTTTTTTTTTTTTTTTTTGGAAAAAGTGGGAGCGCCATCCAGTTTCATTTTGAATAAAATGAAACAACGCAATACAAACACGACCATTGTTGTATGTGTTGTATTAAGCTGATAATTAAGTTAAGTGGGAGCAGTAGTGTTTGAATATTATTCCTGGAAAAGCACTTACAATTATTTTTGTTAGTGCTGTTTAGTTTGGATCTTTATTTGTTACGCCCAAAAGTGGGGGTTTTAATCATTTCGGTAGAAGCACAACTTTGGTTAGTGTTGTTTTTTCTTTACGAATTTCAAAAAGCAACAGTTTGAGTTTGCGTTGGCAACCAAATTCTGTTTTGGTGGCTCAAGTGGTTGAGTGAACATGTGCAACTATAGGTGGTCGTAATTTCGATTTTTCACCCCAAATATTATATATAAATATCTTCTGAAATTACTTTTAAACAGTAACTTGAAATAGTACAGTAATGAAATGAAGGTAATAACACGCTACAGGAGTCTTGTGGCTTTTACTTTCTTTAAATAATCTCATTTTGGCATGACTGGTCGACATATCTGACAACTCCGTATTCATGACTTCACTCTGTGAAATTTAATTTTGAACAGTGTTTTTATTCATGCAATGCAAATGCAAATATGCAATGATGCAATAGCATTATTACAGCAACAGTTATCTCATAAAATTAACAGGCCTAAAAACGTATGACCCAACATAATCAGGCCCAAATTGAGCTATCGACGCATTTCTTCTCCCAAAAATGGACTTCCGGAAAAGTTTTTTAGACAAACCAAAACATAGATTTAACCCTACGGTCCAAAAAGGCCCAGAATAAACAGGCGCAACATCAGCTATCAACCTAAGGAAAAATCCCTGCACGGATTGGTCTCATTTGTTGGAATTACTAGATGACTAGATCCCAACGAAATCCTAAAATGAAATGAAATCCCGCATAAAAAATATTTTGATCAAAGCCTAAAATTTACATTATAACTAGTCCTTTGCGCTAAGACACCAAGCAAATTGCATAAAGAAACTGCAACGAAAATACAAAAGGGCCAAAAAAAAAAAAAGTAGTATGCTTGATAAATCACCTAGCGATTGCTCTCCCTATTTATTTTCCGACGACAACTGGTGATACTCGCGGCATATTTAAACAAAGCTCCGTTTGTTGAGGGATCTGGTAATGGCTCTGATGGTGTTAGGAGTAGTTCTACAGCAGCCTCCAATCAATGCAGCACCGGCCTGTCGCCACACCGTCACATATGACACAAAATCATCATCTGTCACGCCAGTCGATGCCTACGTGTGCCAGCAATTTCCAAATGCAAAAATCAGCAAAAATGCAACAGAAAGAGATGAATGAATTCTACAGACACTTCTTTCGTAGTCATGTATTTTGATTTGCAAAAAGAAATATAGACGTACCACCCACTCTTTCTTATCAGGGTCGTACCGCTCACCACTGTTTGGATATATCAAAATTGGCTTCTCAGTCACCTGTTAGATAATAAACAAGAAATTTACGCTGTGCACAAATACTTTTTTCTAATTTAGACAATGATATCTCATAATACTGAATTTAACACAATAGTAGGCGAACGAAAGTTTGAATTATCCTATATCAAGCCCGAAAAAGAGATATATATTCACAAAACTATGTCAATTCTGTAAAGTAGATATATATATTTTTTTTCGTTCTTATACGTCTGTGGCCCACATTATCTGAAAAATCAAAATCTATGGGAATTTAGGATACCTTTTTTAGAGAGAGAATCAATCCATGGATAAACCGAGGTGGTGTGCAGTTTATCCCGACAGCCACAACTTTTGAGCAAGCATCAGCAATAGCAGCACAGTCGAGCAATGAATCTCCACTTACGACATTAACCCCGTCCTTTGAGTTAAAAGAAAACCAAGCCGGGATTTTCACATCACCCTCGTCTAGAATCTCAGCATATGCCTGAAGTATGTATAAACATACAATTTTATGATTAATTAATTAAAAATTAGAAGTATCGCCCTTGAAGCAGTATGGAATTCAAAGAAATTGATTTTACAGGTTGCAGTAAATATACCCCACAAAAATTTGAGGCATTTCATGGGATCTGACAGTGTAAAATAAATCCTGTTTTGGTCCAACAATCGAGAGATATGTTAGGTGTGCAGTAAAGTTGAGTTGTTTAAACAGTGAATTGAAAGTTGTGATGGTTTAGGTGCAGAGGCAACTTAATAAGGGAAGATGAGGATGAGTAATATAAAGAATTGATTTGATGAAATAGAAAGAGAAGCAAGTATGACCTGAGCTTCTAGTTTATTTGGAGTGGTTTCAAAAGCAAGAATATCTGGTCCGGCTTGAGCGAGAACTTGAACCCTTCTCCGGTGGAAATCTTTAAGAGTGTCCAATGTAACAGACGCGCCATAATCGCCACTAGATAAAAAAGAATAAAGTGAAGAAAAGAAAGAAAGAAAGAAAGAAAGAAAGAAAGAAATGAAAAGCATTGGAGAGTGGAGACCTGTACTCAGAGCCATCAGCGAGATAAGCTCCATAGCTGCCGATGGAGGCGGCAACCAAGACGGGATGATGAACGGGATGGTGCTTTTGGTGAAAGAGGTGGCGAGCCTCGAGGGCGATGAGAACGCTGTTTCGCAAGAGATTTTCGGAATCATGGGGAGAGAAGCCCTTGGAGAGAAAGCCTTGAATGGTGGCTTGATAGGAAGCAGTGAGGATGACATTGGCGCCGGAGTGGAGGTAGTCGAGATGGACCTAAGATAACAAAGTTAACATAATAATAATAAAGGATATCAAGATATAACTTAATTAAGTTAACATAATAATTAATACCTGGCGGATGAGATGCGGCGAGGTGAGCAGGCACTTGGCGCTCCAGAGAGGGTCGTTCAAGTCGGCGCCGTGGGCCTCCAGCTCCGTCGCCAGTCCGCCGTCCACCACCGCGCAGCCCCCCGTGGCGGCGAGGAAATCGCGCATCATGGTCAATGCGTCGCGATCAGCAGCAGCAGCAGCAGCCGCCGTTCCTTCCTCCTCCTCCTCCAAGGTTCGCCCCATTTGCAAGGTTCGGTGAATTTATTTGATAAGAAAACAACCAAGAAGGAACATAAATAGATAAGAAACCAAAAATGGTCTGTCTGTCAGTCCCTCATCTCATCTCATCTCATCTCATCTCATGTCTTTTGTGTGTATGGATATTGGATAGAGTCTTAGAGATCACCATCTGTGTATTACATTCTATTCTTATAATTAATTAATTAATGTATGTGGATGGATTCCTGGCGTGGTGACTTAATTAGGACCTTATCTTATCGTTGCTTTTAAGGTTTGAGTTTTATATGATGATAGAGTTAGAGTAAGATAAGAATCTGACTCGGCATTGCGTCACAAGTTTATCACCTTATTTGTCTTTGCGTAGTGCGTACTGATTCAATGTGCTTTATACTTTGCAACGACACCGCCACTATTCATACATTTTTGCTATACTTTTATAATATATAATCATATATCTATAATTTTACAACATTCTCGTATTCCATTTTGCGTTTAGTAAACTACTATCAGCAAAATAATAATTTGTACATTTTGCATTTTGGACCAAAATTAGAACAATAACGAATGAATAGAAAATTTGAAGTCTCTTAGGTAAGCGATTAAGGGGTGTGTTTGGATGAGCCGGGAATAAGGAATAGGAATAAAAAATTTCGGTTTGCATGCTTATTCTTATTCTTGTGCAACCCAAACAACACAAGAATAAGAAATTTGGGCTCTTATTCCTATACTAACAAAATCATGGTATAAGAATAATGAATAAGGATAAGCAGCGCAAACAGAAATTTCTTATTCTTATTCCCTATTCTCGGCTCATCCAAACACACCAAGAAGAACAGCCTACTCCTAGGTACCAGCCTTTCTACCGGTCTATTGCTCTTTTATTTTCTATCCTAACCTCTAGTCGTACCAACATGTACCAGCTTGAGCAAACTAATCTAAAACCAAATCTCTTGCACTATATAAAGCCTCTGCACCATCAAGAAGAACATAAACCTATATAGTCCCTATTTAAAATTTCAAAACAACCCTGAAAAGTTCAAAAATTACACAAAAGATGCAAACAACATTGAATTATTACAACTTGCCAACAAAACAAAGTACTAAATCCAGATGGAGAAAATCAAGTATCATTTATCAGCAATTGAATTGATCGTTGCTATTATAAGCCGCACAGCGGCATTGGCAGACGAGAAGGAGCCTTGAAAGCTTTCCCGATATGAAAATTTTTCCAATTTTGCAGCCATTCTAAGCAAAATTTCACCCAAATCGGTCTTCTTTGATATCAATGAATCATAGTAAGATTTTGCAGCCACTCTGCTGATGTCGATGTTGGTGGGCTCAGGGCAACACATGTCGTCTAGCCACTTGTGTAGTATTTCTCTTAGCCATTCTGACTCCTGCACTAAATCCAGATGGAGAAAATCAATTTTGTAATTATTATATGCATTCTTCATTTTTCTTTTACTTTTTCTAAGGTACAGAAACCTACAACCAAATTTTGTCTCCTAAGGTTTTGAACATGCCCTCTCATACTCAGGAAAGTTCACTTGAAACCACTGATTTATCAAGGTTTTGAACAAGCCCTCTCACTCTCCTATTTTTGCACATTACAAACCAAACTTCACTTGCCATTTCATGTAATTATGCAAAGTACATTTATGAAAAATTAAAACATACTTGTTAACAACTTTCCATTTTTTGTAGTGATATTTTTTTTTCCTTGATCAAGACTAAAACTAAAAAACAAAGGAATATGCTCTGAAGCACACTCACATTTCAAATATTGGACAAATCTAGCGAAGGAAATTTTGAGCATATATATAGGCCCTAATACTAGTACAAATATGCACTTCTCTAGTATAAAAATAAATTTTAATAATTGTAGTTTATTTGTCGTACCAACATTTTACAAATCACAGCAGCAATAGAGTATGTACTATACTGTCTCTTACCAGAAAATACATGTCTAACTGAATACAAGCTAGTACAACTGAAGTCTAAAATCTTCTAACTTTTTTCATCATTTAAAAATTAAAACGTAAATTGACTGAGACTAGACTAAATCTTAAAGGTTACTAGGTAACTGTAATTATTGTACCAAATCAAAAGGTTGTAGTAAATTAGTCTAAACCAATCGGAGCTTTAATGGGGAAAAATATTACTCTGAGAGCAATTGAAGGTGTCGACCAAACCTCAGGGACTCTAAGCTCTTCTACCCTTCCTTCTCCTGATGATAGCGGATCCGATGTGGCTAGCCAGAGTAGACTACCGTGTGGTCGTACACTGACACTGACATAGAAGTTGCTCTGATTTGTCGAAGAGAGGCGTCAATCGATTTTTCGTCGGAGAAAAACGAGTTGAGAATTGAGAGAAGAAGAGAGACCCTCTAGATTTTTAACAGACGTGATTAATTTGAGTGGAAAGTCGAGCAGGAGTCGGACTTAATTAGCCTCATGGCAGACAGGCACACGCGTCACGCGTACAGAGAGACATTTATTAATCAAAACAAGAGAGACATTTATTTCAGCTATAACAAATTATTTATTAATCCATCGAAGCAACCAAAACCAAAACAAGAGAGACATTTTATCTTTCAGGCTCTGAAAGATATAAACTTTAAGGCATGGTGTAATAGCACAAACTATACTGTAAATTATTTCAGCTATAATCAATCAGAAAACATAGCACAAACTCTTCAACAAATACAGAATGTGGTGTGAACTTAATCTAAAACCGACGAACGACGGCAAATCAGACAATCAACACGTCGTCGTGAGGGCTGGAACTGAAGAAATTTCTCCAAACAATCCGGATGATAATAGTGTCTCCATGCTAAAACCAGAACCTCCGTCCCCGTCAGAAACTCGTCTAGACAAATCACACAAATGGGGTCTTGTTCGTCATCTCGCCAACGTGGTGGTAGCGGATAAGTCTCGAGGGTCGTCAGCTCGACCTGTGCTGCTAATAGCAAATGGAGTTCAAAGAATAATTAACAAGATATTAATAAAAATAATTTAAATAATACAAACAAATGGTATATACCTTTAGTACTAATTAACTCGTTGGCTTAATTTGTTCGTTCAAAGCACCTTGGCTTAATTTGTTCGTTCTCCTTCCGTGTCAACATGTCAGTAATTGACTCGTTTTGTCTAATAAAATGTAACATGAATTCGTTAGCCCATAAAAGGTCTCGAGTAGAAAGAAGTTCATATTCTCTCTTCCTTGTTCATTCTCATAGCTATGGCATATAATGTCTGCATATGATATCTGCATATACGAACTGCCTATAATTCTGCGTATACGAACTGCTTATAATTCTGCATATACAAACTGCATATATTAAATTAAACTATTAAAAATTGTATAGTTGTGGTTGTGGCATATAACTCTTATAGTCGTATAGCGCATGATACAGTTGAAGACTTCAAAAACAATATCCATGACGGGACCGGTATGTACCCAGGTAGACGGACATTGAAAACATCATCCGTCTCATGGTCAAGCACTAATTTATACCAAAATACATTATATCGGATTATTGTTCATATGATGACAAATGTTATCATTATTGTAAGAATCTTTGTATTTTAAGATGAGTTTGTTCTAATTTCTAAATTAAAAAATGGATTATTGCTCATATGATGACAAATGTTGTCATTATTGTAAGAATCTCTAAAATATGAGTTTGTTCTAGTCATGGAGACGGCCATTGTCTTCCCAAATGGAAACAATCTTGAGAAGTAAAATGATGAATCGAGACGAATCCTACGTCAAGAAGGAAATCGTGTGGGTTCCCATATGATTACGGCACGTCTATCTTCTTGTATTAAATATTACTAGCAGCAGGCCCATTCAATGTGTGGGCGGACTTTCATATACGAAAATATTATTTGACATGAATATATTGACACACAAAAATTTGACTTCAATTTATCAATATTATTAGGCTAGCCTGCATTTGTGTATTGGGACCTGAATTTTACTATATTTGTTTCAAAAGGGCAGTTCATAAAAATTGTATTATTTTATGAAGATGGTACAACAAATATGGTGGCCGTAAAAACATTGGGTGTCAATTTGATGAATCATCTTATTATTATTATTATTATTATTTTATTTATTTATTTATTTTTTGCGGACGAAGCCCTTAGACAGAACCATTCCCATATTTAAGGGAAGCTAAATACTGGAGAGGTCAAATTAATTGCATATACTAAAAAAAGGTGATGAATTTAATAAGAGCTCACAAATATGACATTTTAAAAAAAGATTTAATCTATCAATTTTTATTAAACAAAATAAAATCTTGATTCTTGATACAGATTCAATGGGCTTAGAATAATGAAATACTGTGCATTTATTTCTCTCTACAGTTAAGTGTTACGCGTTCAAATGCAAAAAGGCTTCAGATATTCAGAGTTAGGCAAATTATATTTACTATTGTTGCGATATTTACCCCATGATTAACTTTCCATTTTTGCCTCATTAAATTGCCTTCCATTCTCCTCTAAATTCTCCACCTGTCATTACAAAAGAGCAATAAATATGCAATTAGTGCTATTGTAAAAAGAAAAATAACAATTGATAATAAAAGAATCATTAAAGCCTAATAGTATGTGATGAGTGGATTTTATATGCATATTCAGGTACCATTTTATCTCCAAACTAAACCAATTGTCTTGAGTTTACATAGCTTACATAGTTTAGATGAGTTTAGGTTAGTTTAATTACAGTTTTGTGTCAAGAATGAGTTACTACCATAGTTTCTAATTTTATTGCAGATTCTGGACAAGAAATGACTTGGATGAGTCTATAAAGTTGAAGAGCTCATTCTAAGCTTTCCAACGGATCTTGAATCACCTCAAACAGAGTTCGGATGAAGAAGATATGCCCAAAATACTGACAGGACCAGTGCTGATATTTTCCTACGACCCGCTGATAGTCCCAGCGGCCCGCAGACAGTCCCAACGGCCCGCAGACAGTCCCAACGGCCCGCAGACCTGGAACTGTCAGATTTAGCAGAATCGCCCGATTTAGCAATTCTATATTTGGACGACGGTTTCTACCGACTCCAGGTGCATCCAGAGCACGTCTTCAGTTATTTTCAGCGTTTCTACACCTTTCCAATGCCTATCAAAGACTAGTTTGAGGGGAACAAGGGAGAACAAGAAGGAGACCAATCTAAGGTCAAGTTAGGGTTAGATATTGAGTTATTTGAGAGTTAGGTCTCAAGTCCATATCGTGGCAACGCCAAGCAGGTCATTTGCGACAGCAAGAGACGTGTTTGATAGGAGATTTCGACACACGCAAGAGCAATTGGTTGTAATCTTTCCTTATTCTCATTTTCTCTTGTGTTTGTATGATGTCTTTTAGTTGTTGATTGTTTGTTCTAGGGCTATAGTTGTAAACTCGAATTCTTAGTTGTTGATTGCATGTTTATTTAGTTTATTTGATATCTTTGTGTTTTATACCTTACTTGAATTGCTTGAATTGATTATGCCATGATTATTTAAGTAGATTTGTTTACACCCGTTAAGTAGAGCTCGCTTAATCGCTAGGTGGTTAAGTCCAAATAAACTTAGATTATTAGACATGATTATGATTAACATGAAGGTTATAAACTGAAAGGTTAAATTAGGACTAGTTAACGAGAGTTAAAGCCTAATAGTATGCTCATTCCACTAATTGCAAACATTGCGGCCATTGTTCCTCCTAATAGTGCAATCAATTAATTTGAGTAACCTTCCATTATGAAAATGATATCAAAATTGAAATGAATCAATGAAGATAGGTGAAAGGAGAGCACAAAACAAGAGAAATGTATCATCATATTCATGCCCTTCAGTAATTATTTGCTTCAAAATATTTTGAACAAGCTTAAAGAAAAATGATATCAGGTCCTTATAAAATATTGGCTTGGGCAACATATTTTAAAAGTCCTTCTTGACAGCTCCTGTCAAGGTCTCAAAAAAAAAAAAAACATATTTTAAAACTGTACTGTGCAATTTAAATGACAAAAGAAGCACACACTGACACACATAATTCTATACAACAGGCGGAACCAAAAAAAAAAAAAAATGCAATTCTGGCATGTTTTAAACTAAACAAAACTGTCTCTTGATCTTTCGAGGTTCATTTAATTTCTCTTCTCCCTTCATGCTTAATTAGCTGATAAAATACCCTGAGCATTGAGATATTTGGTATGTCATCTAATTTCTTTTTTTCGAGCCTCCTTTAAATCCAAATCGAAGCCCTCAGTCTGTGAAGCTCTAGCAATTATTATTCACCCCTGATTCATCTAGTTCCATGTATTGCATTTTGGGAGGCATGCAGAGGCCTCTTGAAATTTAATTTCTCAAGCCATTCAATTATGACATGCGAACAACATTATTTATTAACATGTGCTGAAATAAAACACAAGGTCACTAAAGTCCAATTCGTTTAAATGCAACAAAAGATGCCACGATGGTTTGTCAGTTAAATTAAATCCAATAAATGAAAAATAGTATCAACGGTTATCAATTTAACAAGTTTATGAGACTTGAATTAACACTAAGATCATAATGCAACAGTAGAGCGGTTCAATAGATTAGTCTCTCTGCTGAAAAGAAGAGACAACAACAAATCATAATGTCTTCTCAATCAATTGAAACCTACAATCAAATAGAAAAAAAAAAGGAGAGAATCGAGCAATACCTTGACGGAGAGGGGAGGCAGAGGTGGAGTCTAAAACTTTCAGCCTAAAATACTGTACTCTGAAAATCAAACCAATAAAGAAAAATTAAAATGAATCAAAGAAATTAATGGATCACACTATCACAGTACTGGCATTCAAATTGATGAAAATTTGATTGAAATGGAAGAACCTAGCCATATTATAGGGAGGCATCACCAGCTTTATGACCTTGATCTCATGTAGTAGTGAAACAAATATAATTTCAGTACCTTCGTTCTTTTCAATCGTTCTTCTCATGTCTTTCTTTCCTTTACTGGAAAAGATAAAAAAAAAGCTTAATTTAACAGAAAAAATCTATCACAACTCTTAAATTCAACCTCTAAATTAAATTAAAACCTTTGATAAAGGGACAACAATCTTACAGAAATGCTAATGCGAAGCCTGGTCTTCATTTCCTGTAAGTGAATAGAGGACAACCTAGAAGAGCTTCAAGAAGAAGTACCTGCTAGTCCTATTTGATCTTTTCCATCAATAGGGATCGTGTTTAAGGTTTCAATCAACGCTGAGAAAGTAAGGGGAAGCGCGAGGGACAAAAAAGAAAGAGGAGGCAGTGATCAACCTTTGCCCCAAGCAAACAAAACCCAGTTATAAATGAAAACAATTATGAAGGCAAGGGCAAGTACAAGTAATAAATAACATCCTCAGACATTAACAAACTTGGCCAGCAATCCGTTCCGTTCTCTCTTCTCCAAGCCCTCCTCTCACCGATCTCCTCTCCCCTTCGCACCCTCCCTTTAGGCTTGAAAACGGTGACCGTTTCGACCGTCTTTTCATTTCGTTTGTTTCGTCCAAAACGAAACGAAACAGTCAAAGATTTTGGTTACGTTTCAAAAATGAAACGGTTAACGTAAGCTTGAAATGGTTCCATGCATGTGTATTTTCGTGGTATTTTCGTGATTTCGATCGTTTTGTCCAAAACGAAACGGTTAACGTAAATGATAGTCAGTTTCGTATCCAAAATGCAACAATCAACGCAACAGTCCATTTGCGTGGTCGTTTTAGACGTTATGCGCCCCTACCTCCCTTCACCTATCCTCTCCTCTTCACGCTCCTCTTTCATCTCTCCTCCCATCAATCTCCCCTCATTTGTTCTCCTCCCCTTTCTTCTTTTTCTTCTCTTATCTCTTCATATAAGCATTCTAATAAAAATCAGAGAGTATACATTATACACAAATAAGTATGTAAGATGCATTAAGGAAGCATCAAATATGTTTTAATTTATCTTTTAATATGAAAGTACGTAATTTGTCGTAAGTGAGTATCTAAATATTATTAAAGGAGTATGTAAGATTTATTAAGGGAGTGTAAAAAAAATTTTCATTTATCTTTTATTATGGAAGTATGTAATTTGTGATAAGGGAGTGACTAATTATTTTTAAGTAAGTATGCAAGTGAGTGTCAAATATATTTTTATTTATCTTTTATTATAGAAGTCAGTAATTTGTGATAAAGGAGTAACTAATTAAAGGAGTATGTAAGATTCATTAAGGGAGTGTGAGTGTTAAAAATATTTTCAATTATCTTTTTATTATGGAAGTATGTAATTTGTATTAATAAAGTAAATAATTAATTTTAAGGAAGTATGCAAGATTCATTAAGAGAGTGTTAAAAATATTTTTAATTATCTTTTATTATAGAAATACGTAATTTGTATTATGAAGTAACTAATTATTTTTAAAAGAATATATAAGATTCATTAATGGAGTGTCAAATATATTTTTAATTATGAATTTACCTTTAACGAGTATTTAATTTGTCTCATGGGAATAATTATATTTACGTAAGAGAGTACCTTATTACAAAAGTATAACATAAAAGAGTATATTTTTTGACTAAATGGAGTATCTATTTTCACTTAAAGGAGTATTTATTATGAATCAAGAGATATATTAAATTGTTATATGTAAAGGAGTACAAAAAAAAATATAAAGATCGAAAAAAAGAGAGAAGGAAGGACAGTGAGAGAAAGCAACATGGAGAACGAGGAGAGGATGAGAGTTTAAGGGGAGAACAACAGGGAGAGATGAGAGGCTCACACGATAACAAAAATCTAAGTGTCGCATATCAATTCCGAGATTTCTATCTGTATATCCTCCCCTTATTTTTTTTTTGTGAAATAAGTGGATAATTCCACCACTCTTTTTTTTTTTTTAAATAAGAAAAGTAGAACCCATAAAAAATTTAACAGATTACATCTCATACCCAACAACAAACAAATGAAATCAGTATCATACAGTGCACCCCTATCATCTATGTACCAGTGCACAATTATTAACTATCATTACAAACATCAAAAATATCCAAAAGGCTACACCAAGTCATGCACATACACATCAATTTTTTAACAGAGAGCCAAATTCTTCCAAGTTCAACCTGCTGTTTCAACATGCGCAGTACCAACCCCAAAATGCTTGCTACTTAGAAGGAAAGAAATAAAAACAAAGATGCATCTATCACAATTTTTATATTCAACTTAAGCCATTATTCACCACAAACAATGCTTTACAAACCATTCTTACCGCTGCACATCTTCCGAGTAGATGCGTTCGCTTATATAACAATATTATATATTAAACCAATAACAATATATCCAACGCCACCCAAACTAGAAAACCAAAACATAAATCCCAAAAGGGGGCAAAATGAAACACAACGAACACTGACCCTCGTATCAATCAAATTTACCACCCCCAATACACCCCACCAATGGATCTCAGTCTCTCTCTTTATCCCCCGCCAAAACACCAAAACTCCAACAAAATCACATGCTTTTGTTTAAAATTATTAACAATAACTTCACGGGCCTCGTGCTCGAAAAAAACAGAAACAGCCAGTGTTCTGATCTTCTGGTATCATGCCGCCTCCCTTACTGGTATCCAAAGATTCCAAAAGTCTCACCACTTCTTCCATGTCAGGTCTCTTCTCGGGATTGGCATCCCAGCACTTCTTCATGATGTTTGCCATAGCAGTGGGACAACAGCGTGGGATTTCTGGCCTCAGATTCTATCCAATGATAACAAATACTCATCAACAAAAATATACTTAAGGATATGGTACATGATTGATTGCTTATAGACAAAATAACTGTATACAAAATATACTTAAGGATTGAATCTTGGGTTCCAGTTTCAGTATTTACCAGTCCAAAACTTTGATCAAATTAGTTGGCATAAGATGAAGCTTTTGTTTGTCAGAAACTCAAACAAAAGAGGAAACAAATCTTGCAAAGAAAGACGAGCAATCCTTGAAATTCAAAGATGACCAGATGATTACCATCTCAGAAACTTGCAACTTTTGGTAGGTAAGTAGATAGGTGGGGGGGGGGGGGGGGGGGAGAGAGAGAGAGAGAGAGAGACCTGATGCACAACTTTTGATGAGACGTCAGCGAAACTAAGATCTGGGTAAGGCATGTCACAACAATAGATTTCCCAGAGGCAAATGCCAAAGCTGTAGACATCACACTTTCTATTGTAAGGCTTTCCCTCCAGAACCTGTTATGTAATAATGATACAAGTGAGGTATGACATGTGCACTCTCAACCAATAGATAGCAGCATGGTAAAACAACAGTAATTTTGATTTGTTTGAAAAGTTATAAAGCGTGAAATTAAATTATAATGAGGGCAAAATTGCAGCACTTGTACAGTTGAGATCTATGCCGAGGATGATAAATAGCAGAATTGACACTTGATTATTCAGGGTTACCCTATTAATTATAGATAGGGATAAATTTGAATTGTAAATTTGTAATGGAAAGAGGGAGTTTTGCAAGCATAGTATCTGTGGGGCAAAGGGAAAAAGAAAAAGAAAAGGAAAAGGAGAAGAGATACCTCAGGGGCCATATAACCAAGTGTACCAGTGGCACCAGTCATGTCTTTTGGGTTCTGAGCCTCAACACGGGCAACGCCAAAATCAGCAATCTTGAGATTTCTTTGGGTGTCTAATAACATGTTCTCGCTCTTGACATCCCTGTGGACAATCTTCCTAGAGTGCAAATAGCTTAACCTAAAAGAGAAGAATGGAAAGAAAGGTAAGGCTTTGTTTGGAGATTGGGATAGAAGTGAAAAAGAAAAGAAAATGCAGGCAGGCAGTGACCCTCTGGAGAGATCCAAGGCAAGCTGCACAACGAGCTTATAGGGGAGCTTTCGACGGCTGTTTTTGATGAGATACTGTTTGAGGGTGCCGCCTTGTAGATACTCGACGAGAACACAACAAGCTCTAGCGGGGAGGTTGGTGCTGCGGCCGGTACCAGTGGAGGTGTTGTCGGGCAATCGGAGGTCAGTAGTGCCCATGGAGGCGCCAACAAAGTTGGTGACATTAGGGTGGTGGAGCTGGTGCCAGACAGCAACCTCATGCTTGAAAGAGGCACGGAGTTGAGCGGTTTCAGCCTCGGTGGCGTAACCGTCCTCGCCCCAGTCTAAGATTTTGACTATGGAGAGATATTTATAGCAAAAGATGAATTAAAAGGGAATTAAGGTAGTGATATTTATAGCAAAAGATGAATTAAAAGGGAATTAAGGTAGTAATATTTATTTATAGCAAAAGATGAATTAAAAGGGAATTAAGGTAGTAATATTTATTTATAGCAAAAGATGAATTAAAAGGGAAGAGAGTAGTATACCGGCGACGTCGCGGGTGTGGTAGGTGCCGCGGTAGACGGTGCCGTAGGTGCCGTGGGCGATGAGGTAGCGGATGTCCAGCTTCCGGGGGTCGATCTGCCACGGCGCGCGTTCTTCATGCTCTTCATGGTCTTCATGGTCTTGTTCTTTAGAAGAAGTGGTTGTGGTTGTGGTTGCCGCCTTCTCCTTGTTGTCCTTGTTGTATGACTTGGCGTACTGCTTCTCCAGCTGCAGGTCCAGCCTCGTCAGATCCATCTTATCCGCTCGGATGTATGACTGCGATTGCTTCGTCTCCGCCATCGGTGAGACTTGAGAGAGAGAGAGAGTCAGAGAGAGAGAGGAGACCGCAATTCCATCTTTTTATTTTATTTTATTTTATTTTATTTTATGAGGTATGCTCCGCTTTGCAGATGCTGACATGCTCCATTTTTTTATACTCAACCTTTTCATCCCTTAAACTATATTAGTTACTCCTTAAACTATATTAGTTACTCCTTAAATTATATTAGTTACTCTCTTACATACATTATGTACTCCCTTACTTGTATTAAATACTTCCTTACTACTACTTATTTACACCTTTATAGTTATTTAGTTACTCCCAAATAAACAGTACAATCAGTTCTGAATGTTATTTACTCCCTCATGCATATTAGATACTCCTTTAATACTAGTTATTTACTCCTTTATAGCTATTTAGTTACTCCCAAACAACAGCAGAATCAGATATGAATATTATTTACTACGTTGTATATATTATTTACTTCCTTATGCTGATCAATTTCCTCCCTTATAGTAATTTAGTTACTCCATAAAAAGCAGAATCAGGTATTAATATTATTTACTCCCTTATACATATTAGTTACTCCCCTATACTGATTAATATCATCCCTTATAGTAATTTAGTTTCTCTCAAGTTGTAACAGAACTAGATCTAAACCTCTTTTCACTCTTATCCTTCTCGATTTCTACTTTTTTCTTTCTCAACCAGATCTGATTGGCATAGGAGAGGGAGCAGTGAGGGGAGACGGAGGAGACGAGAAGCGGAGGAGAAGAGAGGCTGAGGTGAGACGGAGGCGGATGCGAGGCGGATGAGAGGTGAGGTGAAGCAGAGGAGAAGCTGAGGTGGAGGAGAGGTGAGGCGAGGCGAGGCGAGGCGAAACCGAGTAGAGGCTGAGGCGGAGGAGAGGAAAGGCGGACGTGAGGAGGGAAACGAAGGAGGTGGTGGAGATCTGAATCGGAGATTTACTTTTGTGATTGTGAGGATATCTAAGTAGAGGAAGAGAGGAGACGGAGAGGGTAAAATGAACGAAAGGTGAGACGAGGGGAGAGCGTCAGGATGAGGGTGAAGGAAGCGCGCGTGACTCTGATTGCTTGATTGCTAGAGTTCTGATTGCTATAAGTAATTCCCCTCGCATCGCCTGCCTCCTCCTTCCTCACTCGCCCACAACAGATCCGACTGCTGCGCCTTCTTTCCCTCACTCGCCGTGGGAGAAGCGGCTGACGGCTAGTGTGACAAGAGAAACAACAAAAAGTTCAAGCACCTTCTTCCTCTTTCCTCTCGAACTAGACTGACGACCATGGAAGCTGGCGACGACCTTTGGCAGCTAAATATGCCCGACGACAGAACTTTGGTGGTGTCAGTACCTAGGCGAGATGATGGCAGCGGCGGTTGAGGCAAAGCTTGACACGGTGTGGTTGAACTTGGTTCCTTCTTCTTCTGTCTTGGTACAGTAATCAATTTGCAACCTTAATTTACATGGTTTTTAATATGTTGGAGCTTAAAGAACTAATATGTTATAGAAATTGATTATGTACCATTTTTTTTTATTTTCCTGGTTATGGGAAACTTTGTAAATTTGAAATTGATAGTAAGAAGAACTGTGCCCCTTTGAATATCACTTTATTTCATTGAAAGAGAATTTCTAGTTGATTGAAATCCTGACACAAGCTTGAAGAGTGAAGAGCCACCAAAAAACAATTTTCTCTCTAGTTTTCACAATTTCTGTTTAATAAAAACGGAACATAAACATAAGGGATTATATTTACACTTTTGATACGGAACGTTAAGTGGAAATTAATAGTGTACGGTGTTAAATAATGGAACGTAAACGTAAGAAAGTATTTCCGTTCCATCTAACACGTTTGACAACACTACTTCTAATATTCACAATACCATTCACATCTACTGTCTAGTGTCTAGTCTCAACTCTCAATTTCTCACCGTTGACTACTCTTTTTTTGTCTTTTTTTTTTCTTTGTGTTGAATTATTCAACCTTCAAATTGTTCCACTGCTGCTACCTAATAACTAAAAAACTATACTTTTTTTTATTATTCTAGACTCGTTTAATTTTTTTCTTTAATTTTGTTCCCAAAGTAGCCAATATTATATTTATATATTAATAAAGTGGGCCGCATCCTGAGTTGAATTCTAAAATAGGAATAGGAATAGGATGACCCACTTTACTTTTCACTTTTCAGTTTTCAGTTTTCACGAACCAAAGTAAGTCAATGTTGGCGCCGCAAGTACCATCAGTCCATTGCCAATTTGCCATGCTATTGCTGCCCAATGTGGCCATGTCCTTTTACTTTTATTTTATATTTCTTCAATACTGCTCCAGGTACAAACTACAATACAAATCTCCATCTATAAATTGACTCTAAAGTTTTCTTTTTTCTTTTTCCTTTTATTTTATGCAGCAAATTAATCTCTTATTATAAAAAAAGCAAAGCCCGAAGAGTAAGTTTATTGCTTGGGTTGTTTCACTGGCGCTGTATCGGTTTTGGCCCATGAAAACAACGTTACAAGAAATGTAATATTCCAAGACTTTTGACTTCAGTAAATATACCAGACACTAATCAATTTCTATGGAGATTTTCGATTTCTTTCTTCAATTAATCTTTGCTTACTGAGTTACTGCAAAACAGGTTGGTCCCACCAAGAACTTGGAATGGCAATATTGTATTTTAGTTCTGATCTTCTATGCAAAACAGGTTGCACGTAAGATGTGGCATGAAGAGGCATTTAATTTATTATCTGCACAACCTCGACTTCAGGGGCCGTGCCTATCCCATATTCCCATGCATGCACTCTCACCTTACACATCTTGGATCTGCTCTCTGCCCTGGGTACATGTTTTAAAAACTGTAGGATTCATTGCACAATTCAAGATTTATCTGCCGCATGACCTCTCTTTGTAGTATTTGACTAAGTAAATTCATAGGATATTTTGAAATTTCATTCTATATTTCTTTGGGTTTGACGTACAATGTCTAGTTTGTTCCAGTATTGATATATATATATATATATATATATAGAGTTTAGCTACGGTGAGTCGCGACCAAAACTCCTAGATCTAGATCAAAATGACCGATCCAAACCGTCCAATATGATCTCCCTATTGAAATCTCCATGTAGACCGAATTTTTTATTTTTTTCGAAATTTTTAAGTATTTTTTTGAAATTTTAGAAAATCGTTAATCTAATTTTTAAAAATCCCTATTGAAACTCTGGTGGAGGCCCGAAGCGATACTGACGTGCAAATCGTTCGTCTGAACCATTCAAAAACATCAATTTTTAAAAATCCAAAAAAAATACTTAAAATTTTCGAAAAAAAAAAATTGGTTTTATAGATCAACAACCGACTATTACCTGCGGGATCGCAAGGGCCAAAGCATTTCCATCCCCGAAGAGATGTTGCAGAGGGCATAAGTAGGGACGAAAACGGATCGGATACGGAGCGGATGTAGGTCTTCCCATATCCGCATCCATATTTTTTTCTCGGATACGGATACGAATACGGATGCGTTCGGATACGGATACGGTTCGGATATTAAACGGATACGGATACGGTTCGGATATTGTCGGATACGGAGTCGAATACGAATATATTTTGTCGGATACGGATCATATAACGATCAATTTATTTTATTTCATTTCTTTAGAACTTTTTTTTTAAATTTCATATTGTGTATAAAAATTTGTTATATATGAGAGTAGCTGAAGCATAAGAAAATTTTCATGTCATGCAATAAGTTATATTCAAACAATATAAATTATACGATAATAAGGTAATAAGGTAAGCAGTGTACAAAATTTATTCTTTCAACCAATTAAATCCAAAATTTCATCAAAATATTATATATAATATGTATAAATTAAATTATTATTAACATTATTGGTTGGATTCTCAACAAATATATTGGATTCAATAAATCACATATATAACCGTAATTATCAAATTTATGAATTAATCAATAAAATTGCAAGAACCACATAAGTACAAATTTAATAGAATTGATCAATAAATTCAGTCTTTCCACAATTTGAATTCCAACAGTATATTTAACTATTCAATGTCAAATCATATCATGTTACCTTAAATGTCATCATACATTAAAAAAATATATTAATCATATGTAATCAACATGATTAGAGAAAAAAATTAATTTTAGTATTATTATCATATATAATCGTCTCAATAATAAAAAAATAAAAATAATTTTATGTTTCAAATAAAAATATTATTATAAGAGAACTTATCTAATAAAAATTAAGCATTATATAATTAAAAGTATTCTCTAATGTAGATAAGTAATTATATTAATTATCTTATGCCGTTAAAAATACGGATAAACGGATTAATATCTATCGGATACGGATAATATCCATGTCGGATACGAATACGGATCGGATATTGTCAAAAAACTCAAAACCATATCCACATCCATATTTTTTTGGCGGATACGAATACGAATACGGATATGTTCGGATACGGATCGGATGTTATGCGTATTTTTCGGATTCGGATACGGATCGGATTATCCGCTCCGTTTTCATCCCTAGGCATAAGGGTCTACATAGAGAGGTGGGTTTCAGGTTAACGGTCGTGGTGGGACAAAACGAAAACCAAAACCGGAATTGTTTTTTTCTGTTTTTGTTTTTGTTTTACTTGCCTATCAGTTAAGAGCTTTCCGCTGCTGTCGACAAATGAAGCAAATCTTTGTCTTTGGAAATTCTCTTTGAGCGGTCATTGTTCAAAAGTCTTGATAATTGAACATGTATATGATATATCCCTAGTTGAGTTGGCTCTTCTAAATTCTAATTTAATAAAATGCAGCATTTTTGGGGCAATAACTTTTACTTTTGAATGTGCCATGGTCAAATTCTGTTGGCTTTCCCAAATCTTTGTTTAATTTGGTAAAACTTTGCTCTCATGTGAATACTAAATTATATTTTCGACCAATCCTCTGTTTAATATTTTTGAATAAAGTAACTTGTTATCTTTTATACAAAGAACCAGCCTCTAAAACTTCAAAGTTAATGCTTACCTCTTTGGTTTGAAAAAATCCTGCAGTCATCGAGATTTTTACAACACCAAAATATGGCATCAAATAAAATAAAAATAAGAGAAAAACAGGAGAGAGAGAGAGAGAGAGGGAGAGAGACGGTTTTACAAACAGTGAACTTGAATGTCAGTTAGATTAATCCAAAATTCTGACAGTTCAGCTAATTTAACATACCAACATCGACTTAGCATTAATACATAAATTATTAAAGTTAAAATTGGTACTGTTAACTAGTGCATATACAAAATATATTTACACAATACAAGTAAACCAAAATTTAAAAAAAAAATGAGAAGTAAAATCAAGAAAATGAAATATATATCCAAGCCCATTGACCAATTAATTAATTGCATTACCTATATCTTTTTCCTAATAATGATGTCAACCATCTCACAATGGTTGCTAGAAAAACCACCATAAAGACTGCACAAAAATTGCCAGAACTCTGTTGGAGTGCCAATCAGCCATGGCGAGCAGCAATTTAGACCTTTTGACACCAAGGATGTCACATCACACCAAAAAATAATAAATAAATAAAAAGGAAAGCCCTGATCCAGTGATCCCCATCTATAAACCAATTAAAGTGGAAGTAAAGCAAGAAAACTTTTGAACACAACAAGAATTATACTGAACTAGAAGATCCAGCAAGGTCACCAGCAGGTCCTATAATATGCAGCAGATTCTGGTACAGCAAGTCCGGTACCAACATAGCAGCAGAAAACTATAGCAATTCAAAGACGCAAAACTTCCAATCTTTAAAGAAGAAGGCTTGTTTCTAAATTTGAATAAATGTAACAGGCAAACAGCTATGATCAGCACCGGCACACTGCAACAGAACTCTTCTAGACTAATGAAATTATCAACGACATTCCAAAGAAACATAAATGCCAACTTGGATGCCCAATAAAAGGACCCACCACTGTCTCTTTGTCCCAAAGTTCTCTCAATGCATTCAGGGTAGAGCAAATAGCATGACGAAATGGCAAAGATAAGAGCCATCCGTAGTTCAGCCTTCTTATCTGACAACTGCTTGAACCGCAGAAATGCGGCACTAGCAAACTGAACCGCTATAACCTTTGATGTTAAGCTTCTTCTGAGGTTTCACGTTTTCAGGTCCATGAGTCAAGGCCACCTAATTACCACATATTATGTTATAACAAAAATTTGAAGGGAAAAAAAAAAGAAGCAAGAAAGCAAGACATCCTAAGAATATTTACCATGGCTTTCGTGTTGGTGCTTATCATGGGAACAACACCAGATACATCATAAGAGATGGCCTTTAAGTCATCAACGGAAGCCATATTAGGCAAAACCTGTTCAAGCAAAAAGGAAAACACGTTAGAAATAATTGCAATCTTAGTCCAGTGCTAATCTATACCATGCACAGTATGAATAAGCAGCAGTGCAGCAGTTAAACCATTAAATTCCATTTGACTGATTCCTGAACCAAACAACACCTTCAATTTCATAGTTCGGAGTGTACCAAATAAATGGTTTTGTTGACATTGTCCAAAACGTACCTGATCGAGCTTGTAGTGCCCGAGACTATCTGTTACAGTTTTAAATTTGCCGTCCGGTATCACTCGAAAAAACATTCCCAACAGCAGCACCACGACTATCTACACCGCGCCCTGCGACAGAAAAGCCTGTCACCTGGAATAACAACACGAGTTATATCAACATAGCTTTCTGAATGATAAGGTTGTCTCTGTAAGATACATTGATAAACGTGCCAAAGCTATTTATAAATAAATAATTAAAGAACACATTTGCATGTAGCTTTTGCAGAAAAGATTTAGGGAAAGGTATTTAAAAAGAATTAATTGTTTTGCATGCAGAAATGAAACAAAAGGACATTTGTTGTAAAGCAACAGTTATGAAGTGTAGGGGAAATGGAGAATATCCCTTCTTCCATTATTATTATCTATTATTAATTAGTTGCTCAACCTAGTCCTCAGGTGAGAGATTTAAGTTCTTGAAAGCATGGATAAAGCAGTAACCATACAAAATAGAATTAGGGTCAAAATGAAAAGAAAATTGAAGGTCAAATTAAATTAAACCTGATGTTGTTGCAAAATTGTACTAGCAAACAAGTTTATCTTTGACAAAAAATACAAAATATCACGAAAATGCTCAAAATACTTTGTAAACTATCCAGTTATTAGTTCATTTAAATGTGTTAATTTGTTTTTTTGAAGGTCAGGTGGCAAAACACACACCGACAATTTAATTAATAAGATAAAAAAATGTGTTAATTTGTTACTCTGTAACATTCGGAAATTAAAACTTTTTTTTTTGTCTGCAGTCACTACTAGTAAAAAAAGTTTCGCAAGAATTACAAAGTAAATTGAGATATCCAGTTAACATTGTAATTGGGAATTGAAAGAAACTATTGCCGGTACTGAAACCTGAACATTGATTGATAGTATCCCCTCCTACTACTACCAGGATATCCTACTGGTACTGAATCCCAACTGCTGCAAGTAGATTCAAGTACATTCAGCTGGTACAACTCCAAATATGCAATACTGGTACCAAAACCTTCAGACATCTTCATCACGTCTTCTTCTGACAAGAGTGTTTTTTTGCTCCCGCACCCAGTCTTGTCATAAGGCTGAGCCATTCTCCGAAGGAACTGCAAAATTCAAATAAAGTATTAATCAGTCAGAACAAAAACTAAAGGTCATATACTTTTCTGAACAAACCAAGTAATCAATCTCAGAAGCAACAATGGAGCATCGAGTCGGAAATGGACCCACCCAGATTTAACCTTACCAATATTAGTTAACTAGTCACGCCATGCCTGCGCATGGAGCCACCTTAGGAGATAAATTTTACTCTCAGTATTGTTCACAAGGTAGTTATAATAAAAGAAAAAAAAAATGCTACTGTTCAGACCTCGCGAGCTATATGCAAGGCCATATCAGTGCTGAGGTTTAGGTGCGCATCGTGCAGGTGAGATAGTATCCACCCCGGCAGCTTTGACCGCTTGTCATGACGACTATATCTGTTGTATTAACAGAAATACACAGAAAGTGAACTCAAGCATTCAAATAACCAGCTCCGTATGTTTTACGGCTGCAAAAATAATATACCACATAGATGTACACACCTCTTGTCAGCAAATATCATCATGCCATAATCTGCCTTAGAACGAATAACTCGACCAACACACTGCGCTGCCTGTCTCTGCCAGCATAACATTATTTTTGCCAAGTTACGCATTCAAGAAGAGGTCAGTAAACAACAGAAACAATGCCCACAAAAAGTTCATTTGAAAGTTCTCTTCGGCAAATATTGCAACTTTGATTAGTTTCTGCCAACTAAACCTTACCAAAATGGAAGATTAGACAACTTCTTACCTCCTATGATATTAATTGGTGATAGCTTGGTGCTTATGTCTAGAAATTTCAGTGATGGATAATAACAAAAAATTTAGGATCAACCTGTATCAACTAAAATTGCAAGTAGACAGCCTGGTACAGAACAATTGTAACATACCAGTGCATCAAAGGTTAAGAAGTCACCCTCCTTTATCTGAAAGGTCTCCCTTAAATATTCTAACCTTGCTAGCAGTATCCTAGAAAATTAAAACACAGATTATAATTGTTACTGTTACACTTATTAAAAAAATAATAATAACTAGCTAATGCATCGCGCTTCGCGCGATGTAAGATTAATTTAAAATGATTATATTATTTGTTTTTGTACATCAATTTTTTTTTCATTAAGTTATAAACCAGCATGTTTTATATGGCATGTTCTTTATTGTCAAGATTTTTTAACATTAATCTAAAAATACAGAATTATAGATATACTTTTGAAACCATAAAAATGTTTTAGTTTAGAGAGTTGTAATCCTATGCCTTTGTTTCATCACAAAATAATAAATATATATGCACTCATACAGTCGGAAATAATGCGTAAATGGTTTTGAAATAAATAGAGATCATTCATGTGGGAGGGCAAATTCGGAAAACAGAAAGTGACTGGTTTATAATTTCATGCCTATGTAAGTGTTGTTCATAATGGTTAGCCTAAAAGGGAAAAAAGATAAGATTTTCAATTTCTTTCCAATAATCTCATTATATGGCAATAATAGAGATTTGAACAGACTACAACTTACCTACGTATAGAATTGGGATTTCTAGCTGACCTAAGATAGGGGTCATGATCTGTTCTTGGAATGAGTGAAATTGTGCGGTTAAATGAGTAAAATGATGCGATTAGATGTACTGAGAATATAATCGGATGTGGTCAAAATTGTGAGCAGACCGTACCATGCTGAGAATATAATCGGATGTGGTCAAAATTGTGAGCAGACCGTACATATGGTGATAGATCAAGAATTGCCGAGCAGGTCTCTGGTGAAGGTGATGGCAACGGTTTAGATGATGGTATAGGGGAGGAGCATGTTGAAGCTGTCAATGCTGGTTTGTCTGCGGAGAAATCTAGGAAGTGAGTGGCTGCACTGTGGGTAGTTGGAAGATGGGTAGGTTGCTATATTTTGTGCTATTTAGTTTCTGTGTTTGTCATGTTGCTGTAGTTTTATTTCTAAGAAGCGAGGGTTGGAGCTGTAGTTTTTTGTAGTAGGTTGGTAGGCCGTTTTATTTCTGTTTAATCGGCTTCTGTGTTTCTATCAGGTTGTGTATTTGCACTGTATTTGGAAGTCCCTAGTAATGGACTGGATTAGTCACCAGGCATGTGCTTAGGTGTTCTGTCTGTATGGTATCGCTGCTGTGTAGTTGTCATGTATTAATATATGATGGGCATTGTATCAGTATTGGTTGCGTATCTTTATTTTTAGATAGATGGCGGTATCGAAGACTAATTGTTGTGTAGAGAGTGTATTGAGAACCAGTGTGGTCATTTCAGAGTCTCTGCGTTGGATAGGAGGGGGCCTTTTTTTCAAAGCAGCGTGGAAAGGCATTCAAAGGAACTGAAAAGTTCTGTTTTTTTGTACCATGGAGGGAGGGAATCCAGGGATGATTTAATGGATGGTTGTTGTCCTTATTATCCTGTACTGGCTGTTGCTTTGTTGTTTCTGTAATTTTTTCTTCCTTTCTTTCATCCGTTCGAGAGCTGCACCGGACCTGATGTACTATACAAAAATATTTTATGTATTGATATGTAAAAATGAACATCAAAAATAGCGTTTTCTGTGCTGATGGAAATATAGCTGTAATTTTATGTATTGATATGTAAAAACGAATATCAAAAATAGCCCTTTCTGCGTTGATGGAAATATAGCCACAGCGATACGTTTGAAGCGATACGTTTGAAAATATACACAGGAACATGCCAATACACGATGAGTTTTTTTGTACAGAATAAGGTATCCATTACAGATGTTCAACTGTGCACAGTTGGAACAGATGATGTTTTTAAAGCACCATGCTGCAATGCAGTTGAATGTCTGTAATGGAACACAAAACTAACATGTTTAGGCTGGTTGTCATACAAGCTAGATATTACATATTTCTGTTTATGCTCCTCGGAGAGGAACCAGAGCACGTAAGGTACTAAATAGATATTAAGTTCTCAGCTATTTCAAAAGCATAGTTGGTTGATATAAGCAGTCTTTCTATTAGCGAGGCCTGGTCCAAAATAGTCCTGTGTTGCTCCATGTTTTCACTCGTTAATGGTCGCCGCTGGAATAAATGTATTAGGAGATTAGTTACGTTAGTTAGATATGTAATCAAATAAATGACTATTTGTATTGTGGACAGTGAAGTAGGGCATTTGTTTTTGTAACGATTGATATAGAGTTCTGTATACAACGGTAGTCATAGTAGAAAAAAAGAACTGTGGGTGTTTTCTCTTAGTCGAGTGTACTGGTTGAGGAAGAGCATAGTTTTGATCAATGTGGCTTTTATCTGAAAATGGGAAAAAGTAACTGTATAGGGACCTTGTTGGGTTTGTGTCTTGTCCAGTGTTGTCAGTGAGGGTTATCGGTTGTACTCTGCTATCTTTTTGCGGAACATCGGCTTTGCCAAGTGCAGTACTAAATAATGGAAATGGAATCACAAGGTAAATTTTAGTACGGAATGTTTCGTGGGAACAAATAAAATTATGATAGCAATGTAAGGAAATAGTTAGTAAGGAGAATGACATAATTATAAAAAATTGGAAGGTTTATACTCTGGTTGTTGTAACGAATCTGGTTCTGTGAATAGCTTTCTCCTGACAGCTGTGTGCATGGAATGGCTTGGTTGTTCTTCTGCTGGTCGCTTACTGTTTACAGAATAATAGATTCTCACTTGGCATAATAGAAATAAGGCAGTGAGCACAAAAATAACACTTGCAGAATTGTTCGGGACAATCGTAATAGTAAATATAAAAGAAAAGAACCCTTTATTGTCTGGTGAGATCACATTCTGTTCTTCAGATTGTGTGCCGATAGGTTTGTCTGGGGATGGTGTAAGTACAGACAAGTGGATTGACGGCTGCTGTGATGTGTTCACATACTGGGTGGTACTTGGTTGTTGCATAGGTCCACTGTTTATAAGATCAGACATTATTCAACAACCATGGACGATCCATAAGATGTGCAGAGAATTTGTAAAGGAGAAAAACAGTGAAGGTACAAAAGACGCATACCGTGCCATTTCTTGTTCGGTGCCTGCCCCAGTCTGATTTCCTTGATCGATAAGAAGCATAGGCGAAGCAGTAGGAGGTACTGGTTCGATACGCACTATGGTGTTCCTTCTCACTCCTGGATAGTTTGGTACTTCTTTTGGAAGCACAAGGAACTGAAATGCTTTGCCGATTATGTCAAGGAGTGGCTTTGGGAGATCAGAATCTGTGCTTTCATGTATCTTGATCATTTCATCGACATCTACGCCAGTGATGAGCTGTGCAATCTTGCCCAGTGCTGTGAAGACTGCTACATCTGTACCGTCAGTCACGCTGAGGAGCAGTTTGTACCTGAACCGTGTAACAACATCAGATTGGCTCCGGTAAAATTATTGCTAGTTCTTTGTTTCTTTTTTGTCTGCTTTATTTTGTTGGAACAGTGGGAATTTTTCATTGCCTGTATTTTTTGAGCCTAAGAGAAAGACATACCATTCCATATATTCATTGCGCTGGATGGCACATCTTTCACAGAATCGGTCTTTTAATTTGCACAGACATTTTTTACATGCTTTGTAATGCCATTCGTATCTGTTTTGGAGATCGATGATTGTAACGACATATTTATATAAGGTGTCCTGCATAGAAATACCATACATAAATGTGTTGCAAGAATAAACTCGTTTTGTTTGAAAACATAACATATATATTTATGATTCAAATTTGCAGCATATTATTTTATTGGTTTATTTATGTTTGGCTGGGATGTTTGCTTACAGAATGGACATTGACATGGATTGCCATGAATTCAGAGACGGTAACTGTCTGTGGATCTGGACGGGCAAGAAGCCGTGCTGGATTGGTTACGGACACTCCGTCATACGGTGGGCCTTGTGTGTCGAGCACGATCGGAGGCAAATTTGGTGGCAAACTAAAAAAAAGGAAAATGAATTATAGCGAAAAATATCAATAAGCATGTTAAATAGAATAGAATGCCAACATAGCTATGGTTGTTGAAAGAGGTGTGTACCTAGCAGCAAACTGGATAATTTCAGGAATTGTTCTGTCAAAGTAAAACCTTGTTCCACTGATTGCTTTGAGTCCGTAAACACCTAAAGTAATGGGTAATGTAAATAATTGATGAATACACAGAACAAAGCATGTACCAAATAAGAGGCTCTTTTTTTGGGATCTGTATATGTCACAAATGTGGGCAAAGAAAAGAAAAATTTATGTTGCAGAGATGCTAACGGAGCCATTGATTGATTTGCACCGCACTGCAGATGACCACAACAGGTTGGTTCTTCGATTCTTCGTGCAAAGCCACAACATCGAACATAGGCAGGAACTGGCTCCATAGCGTTAGCTCAACCATGCATCCTCTGTAGATGGGAAGATTGGACGGTATTGTTATTGATGCATATTATTGTTTTATCCTTATACATTGATAGCGTTTTGTTCCGATGTGGACCATATATGAATGAAAAGAGCAAAATTGTGAAGAGCATGCATGGAAGGTAGAGTAGAGGGAATACAAGATCAGTATTTTTAAGAATACCTTTCATCTGCAAGGTATAGATTTTGATAAGGTTTTGACTGATTTGTTTGCTTGATAGGACTGAAACCGGCTATCCTGCCAACAACATCTGCAGAAAGACAGCCATGGCAGATAATTATATGCGACGTAATACAGAATAAGATCTGTAAATATAGCTATAGAAAGAGCAATACGATGACCATGTACGTACCATTCAGAAAGCAAGGTACTGAACAAATTTGAAAATATAGTCTGATATAGAACAATGATAGAGATATAGAAGAATGATACAGAAAAATGACAGATGCAGTACCTATTATTTTATTGGTATCTTTAATGTCAGAACCAATCGCATCGAGGCGTTCAAAGCTAAAGTAAAGCATTGGTATCTGAAATGCTGAGGTACTAAGTGGCGTGACAGTAGTTTGATCTGTGAAGTGAATGATCTGTTTTCCTGGCACAACATGGTACTTTACTGGAGCAGGAGCAACAGAGAACTTAGTTATCTCACAAATACGACCTTCCTCGATCAATCTAGATAGGCGCTGATAATGTTCCTTTTGTATTCTTGCTTCTATAGCAGAACCCTGCACGATTCATTGCCAATTTAAGTACCAGCATGTGAAAAAGCTGAAATAATGTAAAAAGACATGGGCATGATATCTTACAGATGCATCAACCAGAACAGCTCCATAGTACCATATGAGTGCACTATCAGGTGGTGTTGCTGCCCATACTCTGACAATTCTAACTTGAATCTTGATTGAATGAACTCTTGTGGCTAAGTCAGGGATGTGCACCAGGTCCAGTGTGTTCATCTGTGGATAATAAGATAGGATAATAATTGAGTAAAAAAAGTAGAAAAATGAAGGAAACAAATAAAGTACAGATAAATTAGCAGAGAAACTGGCTATGAACATGGACCAAGGAAACTAAGCATATGCAGGATAAAAAAACAAAGTATGGTACTATAGTGGTACTACCAAGTTCTCTGTAGATATCTCTGTAGACAATGTTTTTTGTATACCCCCTATATTCATCAACAGTGTTAGGCAGGAGAATACTCAATCCATCTGGAGATGTTGTCCGTGATAGTGCAACATAGAGCTGACCATGGGCGAATACTGGTTCGGGAAGATAAACAGCTACTCTGTCAAGGGACTGACCCTGGCTTTTGTTTATGGTCATCGCGTAACATACGCGGACCGGAAATTGCTTTCTCCTGAGATTAAATGGTAGGCTATCATCTTCGTGGATAAATACTATTCTTGGTATGCATACTTCTTGGCCTAGAGCACTGCCTGTGATAATGCGTGCTTTCAGGAACCTTGGTGATGCCTGAGTGATGACCATTCTTGTTCCATTGCAGAGGCCATTAGGCTGATTGATATTACGCAACAACATGACAGGAACACCAATCTTGAGCTGCAGACAGTGTGGTGGCAAACCACCAGAAGTAATGCTGTGCAAATATTCATCTGGATAGCTGCCTCGCAACTCGTCATCTATGTTGTCTTTGTCTGCTGCTGTGTCAGCACTGTAGTAGGTAAACATTTCTCCAGATATCTGAGAAAGTATTTTTTGGTTTAACAAGTCAACCATACAGTTCTTAGGTGCTAGTATCGCTCTTTGGCGGAGATAATCATCGTACATTTTTGATGTATCGAGCTGTCCATAGACAGCAGATATAATCGCTTCTTCGGCATTGCCATCATGCTTAATTAAGAAACAGTCAGGTATCTTGATCCATTCTGGTTCAGCGGCTCCATCAAGGACTACTGCAGGGACCTTTCCATCTCCAACCGCAAGCAACCATGAAGCAAAGTCTGCAATTTTTTATGCTTGTTCTGGATTGTCTGTACACCGGGTCAGTCGCATGTTCTGCGTTAGGCGCAAGATAATGAACCGATCCCATAGATGAGAATGGACAATCGAGGCTACAATTGTATCATATCTGGTACCGTGTGTGACAACTGGCAAGGTCTGTCTAAAATCCCCACCGAGAACAACCGTCATCCCACCAAATGGAGAATGAGCCAGTGCCGCATCTCTAGAACCAAAGAGGTCTCTCATCGTTCTGTCTAATGCCTCGAAGCACTGTTTGTGACTCATTGGTGCTTCATCCCATATAATAAGCGAGGCAGCTAGTATGAGCCTTGCTAGCTGGCTGTTCTTTTTAATGTCACATGTTGACTGGGCTGTTAGCTTAATTGGTATTTTAAACCGTGAATAAGCAGTCACTCCTCCCTGAAGCAAGAGTGATGATAAGCCAGAGGATGCTACCGTTAGAACAATCTTTCCTTCTGACCGCAGCTTGGCTGTCAACGCAGACCACAGATGTGTTTTTCCTGTCCCACCAGGTCCATAAACAAAGAACTGTTTTCCTTGCTTATTTTGGACAGAAACAATAATCTTGGAAAGAATGTCTCTTTGCTCGTTGTTCAGGCTTGCAAGGAGTTCAGGAACTCGTTCCCGAAGTTCAACAGTGTTATATGAAAGTTGCTGTGCTAGCAAGGTACTGTTTCCTTCATAGATCCTTTCTTGTTCTGGTTGTGGGAGCCTAACAGACTGGAGCGAATGACCACGACTGATCAGCATATCTTCAAGCTCATAAAGAATATGGTCCCTTAACATAGTATCGCTGCAGTTGAACTGAGGAATTCGACACCGGTACCTTATATTGTACAGGATGTCATCCCCCATGAGTCTCCAGCATGCCTGCCAGAGCTGTAAAGGACTTGTGACATCAGAATACATCAATATATCAACAAATAATTTGCGAACTTGCTGACTGGAAGCAGAGCCAGCAACATCCTGTAATGTATATAGCCATTCGTTGTCATTATCCAACAATCCAAGTGCGTTGCAGGTATCCTTAAATGTAAGGTAGAGAATACCATTAACAGTTCTTATTTCCTCAAATGAGGTAGGGCCACGAACAATATTAAGGAGCATACGCAAGTAATAAAGTTCACCAGCACCTGGATGTACAAAGAGCATCCTAGCGAGCCGCTTCCTGTTTTGCTTACGCCTATCCCATGACTTCTTATTTTGTTTCCATGTAAACTTTGTTGGTATCTCAATATAGGTGAGCTGCTTTGCCAGTTCATCTGTTTTGTTGAGCTCAAACCAGGCCATTAACTTTGTAAGTCCAAAAGAATCACCTAATGCGATCTCATCAAGTTCTTGGAAATCACTAAAAACAATATTATTCTGGGAGGGAAGATGAACTGGCAATCTTTCAACACTTGGATTGCTATAATGAATGTCATAGGAAAATACACGCCATATCGATTCATGAGGTGTCAAATACCTACAGTCGATATAATGGCGTATCTCATCAACTGCAGTCTGTGCCGTCTCTTGTTGGACAAATGAGCTAGCTGTAGAAGAAGAAGAAACAGACCGCACACTGATCATTGCACGGTCATGTCCTTTTGAGAGATACTTGAACAGATACTTGACCACAGAAGTCGAATGGCACCGTTCAACATTGATATGAGCATCGTACTTTAACAACATTTTTATATTGTAAGGTACAACAAAACGGTTATCAAGAATGCAACCATTTTTCTGAACTGTTATGCCAAGATCTCTTCTTCTATATTGAACAAATTCATCATGCGTAAGAACTGTTGACGTAGAAAATTCTTTCGGGAAGAATTTTTTGCATTTGCCATCTTCCATACATGGAGATGTTGGCCTTGCCGCACCACACGGTCCATGGATCATGAAACGTGTGACGGCTGCATAACCCTGCGGATCACTAACTGGGTCAGGTAACTCAGCAGATATAATAGAATCAACACCAGATGGATTTGATAAAAGAGTGCGATTAGCCAGCCAAACAACGATATGGACATGAGGGAGGCCGCGTTTTTGAAACTCAATTGTATAGATCACTACAACAAAAGAAAGTATTTTTTATAAGAAATGACAGAATAGAAATTCAAACAGAAAGAAATGACTAAAGGAAGAATGAATTCACGAATACTAACACGCAGCAATCTGACCAAAGCAGCTACGGTCCTTGATATCTCTTATCATCTCATCAAGCTTCATCTTAAAAACCCTACACACAAGATCTGGCCTATCGCTTGCCTGCTGAGATGGAAACAGATTCCTCCGTATTTCAGGCCATGCAGGATTGCAGGTAAAAGTGATGAAAAGATGTGGCGGTCCAAGAATTCGACAAACTGCCAGGGCATCCTGGTAGTTCTGGAAAAGATAACGGGGCCCACCAACAAAGGATGCAGGGAGGATAAACCGTTTACCTACCTGATGACCAAACATGTCTCCTTGCAGAACAGCATTTCTAATATTTTGCATAGTATCCATCCGAAGACTTGCTTGGTTGTGATAGAGATAGGTTAGGCGAGCATCCTCGATACACGCATACATGTCAACACAAATCTGTTGAAAAAGCCTGCCACACTTGAACAGTGAAAGGCCGTCATCATGGCGCACATGAAGCCTATAGTGGTAATATTCTAACATTGTGACATGGGGACGCTGCACATCCGATGAGCTAGCAGCGGAAGTGTCATATTCTATGTCCTCTGTATAGCTGCTCTCTCCTCTAACAAAGATCAACGGATATTGGAGCGCAAAGAATTTTTTATGGAGAGGATTGATGCGCTGCAGCTGGCCACCTCGGCACTGAACAATAATGTCCCTTGTAGGGTGGTTTTCTTCAAAATCACCAACAACCAACCCGACAACCTCATCCGCAGCAGGTGCAGAGTATTGCACTCCTTGGCGCCGGCGCGGTGAAGCAATTCGAATGCAAAAATCATCACTGGGTTGATCACCGATGCGTTCTCTCGCAGACCTAAATCCACGAGCAATGCTGTTGTGTTCATAAAGCATATGACTGAGCTGAACAACTATATTCTCACGTGGACTATTTGCGGGAGAATCAGCCGGAAGCGATGCAATTCTATTGCGAACCTCATTTGCTGTATCATAGAAGTATAGTTGAGCATATGAGGGACGCTGGCCATCTGCAGGTGTGAGAGATCCAATACGATGGCAAACCTGGCCCGAAACCCGAAAGACATAAGGACCCGGGGCAGCATTGATCCGCTGATCTACTCTCACACCCATAGATGTAAAGGCGAATATAGAATTGTAGGTCCGAATGTTGCTAATAAAATGAGCAGAATCCGGACCGTTTGATGGATCGAGCAACGAAGCAAGCGGTTCAGGAGGATCCTCGATAGATGGCAAAGAAACTCTCCCAGCGCGACAACAAAGATTATAAACCGGACCCGATTTTTCCTGCAGCCAGTACAGTGCGTGGCAATCAGGGCAAACCTGGTCAGGGTCCCCAAAATCAAGGTAAACCGGGTCGGGTCCTACAGGAGAGCACAGTTTTTCAGAAGAAAGAATTGCTAGAACGTCAAGCCAGAAAGATACTGTGAAATTAAATGGGCTGAATCAAAAGAATAGAACAGGTAAAGGGAACACCACAGACCTAGACATGTACGGATAGGGCCAGGAAGATAGACAGGGACATGTATATCTTCTTCAAGCGTTGAAGATCTTGACCTGATGCCACGACCACGCCTATGTGGTCGGTCAGCGTGACCTACCACGAAAATAACAACGAAAGAAGATGCTTTCAAAGAAACGAAACAAACAAATTTGGATGGAATAAAACAGGCTGAAGCGCATAACTGAAATGAAGAAACAAAGTTGGACCAGGACTGAAGTACATAGCTGAGATGAGGAAGTCGATAGATAAGAAAGAAAACAGCAGACGGACATCCACAGAGCAGAACAGGAAGCAGGAAAGGGAAGCTGAGGCACACAAAAGAAACAGAAGCAGACACGTAAAAGAAAGGAAGCAAAACAGAAACGACAAACTGTCGTTCCTCACAATGCAACAGTGAAGCCAAATGACCTGACGATGATGATGCAGCACCATGACTGGCTGATTGGAAACCATCGTGGTCCGCAGCCGGCACCGCAGACACAGGCACCGAATTAGACCTCTTTCTACGCGGCATCCCTAATGACGCGGCAAACGCACCAAGTATCGGAAAAAAACCAACATCGAGCAATAGCATAATAAACACATATAGAACGAAACCAAGCATGACAACATGGACACAACAAACTGACACACGGCTAGTTGAGTCACAGTCTAAGGGAATGAATGGGGCCTAGAAAAATAGAAGCACAATATATCTAACTCAGCAGGCGTACCAACGTACAATACCAGCAGGGCAAGAAAAAAAGTAAACCAAAAAGGAAAGGCAGCAAACAAAAACCCACCAAACTAATCTATCCAGGTAAAAAACCCAGCAGAGCAGTGTAAGCAGTCAGAATCTGCACAAAGAATATAAACTGGCAAAGTTAGAAACGACATACCTTGAAAACTGACAGAACGGTACCAAAGACAACCGCACCAAGTCTGTGATTGAACAACAGATTGGGAAAGCGCAGAGTAACAAACCATGGCACAAAATGGCATGGAGCAAATTGATCAGCAACACCAAGATAACCAGAAATTTGAAAAAAAAAATCAATCAGTATGACAAGACAACAACCGTAACAAAAGAAAGGCCAAAAAAAAAAAACATAAACCACCCAGAGATAAAAAAGAGGGGAAAACACAAACCTGCCAAGGAGTTGTGGAAAATGCCGGCGAGGAATTCCTGAAACAATAAGCAAAAGTAAAATGAAAATAGGCAAAGAGGAAGGCAGGGAAAGAAAAGAAGAAACCTGAACAGCACTGAACGGGAAAAAGCAAGCCAACAACCGGGGAAAAAAGGAACAGGAACCATATCTGAAGAAGAACTAACTGGGAAAGAGGCGTGAAGGAAAAAAAACAAAACCAACAGCAATACCTTGGTAAGGCGCAGGAACCAACCACGAAGAACAACAGCCAACCTGAAAAAAAAAAGCAAAAGCAGGTAAAAGATGAAGGCAAGGCAAGAAAAAAGACAAATCTGACAAAGGAAATACACCACACCAGGAAAAAACAGGAAAAATAAGAGGATGGAAAGGGAAGAACACCAGACAAGGTCGAACCACGGAAACCAGACAGCACTGAAAGGACCGATCAACCAGCACAGAACAGTACAGATGGAATATAGGCGAAAAACCTGAAAAGAAAAGAATAGATCGCTCACCACAGAAGGAAGAAGCAAGGCAGAAAGACGACAGAACAAAGAGAGGCAGACAGAAAAGAGAGAGACTGATCCGGCACAGGAAAACAGGCACAGGAAAACAGGCCAATCCAGGACCTCCCATAGCGCACAAACGACAATCACAACAGTGCGAGGCATGGGAACGACGAAAAAGGGAGAAAGCAGCGAACCACCCCGTCCGGAAAAGAAAGCCACCGGATCAGTTGCGGCGAAGGCGAAAGGCGAGATAAGGACGACGCAGAAAGGAAAGATTAGAGAGACGCAGGAAAATAACAAAGGAACCGCAGCAGAAAACCACAAAGAGCAAACGCAGAAAAGGGCCTGCAAAGATGGACGGACAGGATGAAATCCATCAGGGAGCGAACAGGGAAGAGAGCCGGTCAGATTCGAGTTCTTTCTACAGTAGAATCAGGCTTTGAAATTGAATCATTATATATAACACAATTACAAAGAAAATTAAAATTCATAAAAGTAAGGCAAGAAGGATATAAAGCATACCTGCTGAGTGTATACTGAAACGGAACACCAAACATGATAACCAGTCTGCCATAATGTCGGTCAGAATCTATACCTTCTGCCATTTTCCCCCTAATTTATCCAATGAAAAGAAAAAAGAACACTCGGTTCATATAATTTGCAAATTTTGGTATTATTTTTACAAAGAAGTGTAGATGTATATAGGAATATATCTCTCTTCTTCTAGGGTGTGTTTGGAAGTTATGCACATGAATAGCGAACAAGGAATTACCGTGCACTTTTTTCCTAGTTCACAGTTCTCAAAAAAACGGGGAATAACGAACAAGGCTATTAGTTCGCCTTTTTCCCAGTTCGTGGCAGGTTTGGTGTCGCACGAACTTGGCTGTTCGTGAACAGCTAGTTCATGCACGCTGCCAAACATGGCCTAGGAGGACCCTCCAAATATTGCCAAAATACAAAAACGAACTTACAAATTGTGGCAACATTGATAAAAATATTTTCAAGCTACATATAATGCCTCTGATATATTTGAAATTATCCAGCACTGATCGTAGTCTTAACAAACACATCAAAATATGCAATCAGTCAGCAAAACTAAGTTAAAGTCAGGTAGAAAATGACAAAAGTTCACCCAGAAAACGATACATCTAAACCCCACTGGTTACAGGCAAACTTGTTCACAATGCTTTCAGAAATGTTGCCAATATGAGAACACGTGTATGGTTGCTAAACCTGCAACTGTTTCACTTTGCAAAACAAAAAGGGTAAACATAAATGACCTTGCCACAGAGAAGAACACCGCGCCTCTGCCACAGTCACATGCCTTCCTATAATTATCAAGTGCCAGTGTGGTTTCTACCACGTCTTGAGTTTCGATAAAAACTAGCTTATGTTGCATCTCATCCTACAAAAAAGACCCTAAATTTTCAACTTCCACGAGTCAGTAAAGCTCACCTTTCATTGTTGCAAGATTCCCTCTCTGCGCCAGTCCATGGACGAGGCAGTTATACTCAGCGCGAAGTCTAACAGCATCAGTGGCCTTGAGCCTTGCTATCATATTGAGTGAGATGAGAGTGAGTCAGAGGGAGTAACAATGAATTGGTGATTTGGTGCATTACCTTTCAATCTCCCGCGACACCTTTCAATTTACACCAGAACTGAAATAAAAATAAAAATAAGAGAGAATGCTAACTTTTCTCAAATCAAATGAAATAAATGAAACCTGATGTTGATGTTGTTGGATACTTGGATGGGAGAGGAGTGTTGAAGGTGGCAAAAGAGCAGCTAGGTAATTTGGGTCAAGACCACATCAATCTCTTGTTTGTTGCAACTTGCAAATTGCAAATTGCAAATTGAGAAGGGTTGCAGCGCCAAATGAAAGGGAGGATGGGGTCGGGGTGCAGAGAGAGAGAGATGAGTCGGTAAAAAAAATAAAATAAAATAAAAACAAACAAACAAATTCCGGTTTTGGTTTTCGTTTTATCCCACCGCGACCAATTAACCTCGGAACGACCTCTTTATATATACCCTTATGACCACTGCGGTGTCTCTTCGGAGATATTCGGAATTTATAGCTTTGGCCCTTGCGATCCTAAAATAGTCGGTTGTTCGGGATAGACAATCCATCCTTGCGTCCGTCCCCCATCTTTTTAAATTTTTACAAAAATATAGGTACTTCTTGTAAATAATTTAAAAAAATAGCTCCTATTTTTTTAATAAACTACTACAGAAAAATATTTTTTAATTTTTACAAAAATATAGGTACTTCTTGTAAATAATTTAAAAAAATAATTCCTATTTTTTTTAATAAACTGCTACAGAAAAATAACAGATGGTTAACTTAAAACTTAATTTATTGTATTAAAATAAATCTTTCTAATTCGAATTTCGTGATTTTTCAAAAAAAATAAAAATAAAAAACTATAATTTAAGTTCATCGACTTAATTATATTTTGCTTTTAGTCCAGTAGGATAATACACGCTGCACAACGCAAATAAGAAATTCATTTCTACAAAAGATAGATAATTAATTCGTTCAACAAACTTTTAAGGCCTCTCTCTACTTTTTTTTTTCTAAATAAAAATAGCATGTGAGCATGTGATTAATTTAAAATTTTAAATATAAATAAAAATAGCATGTGATTAATTTAAACAATTTTAAAATTTAAAATTTCATATGGGATGGACTTTCCATCTTAGACTCGTAGAAGGAAAACAAAAGCTGAAATGAATTATATATTTTTTTAAGATCATTTTGCAAAAATGCTTGTATAGACTTGCATTACAATAAGTCTGTAGTATGCATATTATTTTAGTATATAGCTCAAAGTTTAAAAATTTTAGCAAAATATATACATTCAGAGATATGCACAGACACAATATTTGCCGAAATTATTTTATATAGGAATTCAGACGCAAAAAATTTTAATAGAAAGAATTATTATTATTTTTTTTAATAAGAAGAAAGTTCGAACGCGTTTTATAAAAGCGTACAGTCTCTCTCCTTCCTACGCGTTTATAAAACGCGTTCGAAGGGTTCGAACGCGTTTTATAAACGGGTAAGAGGAGAGAGCTTCAGTTACGCCTCAAAAGGCTGGTCAGACCTTCGTACTCGTTTATAAAACGTGTTCGGAGCCTTCGAGCGCGTTTTATAAACGTGTTATTAGTTTTTCATATTTTTCATTCAAGCCGTAACATTTAACTTATTAAAAATAATATTTTGCAACAAGGTCCCTGCATGTTTCATATTTACAAAATTCTGAAAATTTTATTTCCAATTAAAGATGTATTAAATATATATAACAAATATATCACACATATTTTATATGCATTTAATTGCACATATTTTTTTTTGAACATATGTATAATATCATTTTGTTTGAATAATTATTCGCCGACGACCCTGTATTTTTACTATTTAATTTTACAAACTTATCTTTTGCATTGTAGTCTCTCCTTTTTTTTATTTTATGTTAGCCATATATAATCAAATAATATATAATATGGAAATAATTAAAATATAAATTTTTTTTAAAATTTTGAACATTAAAACTTTAAACAGGCTTAACTTTTGATAGGAAGGTCCGTTTGGGGCGATCGAGCACAATCCGGAAAGCTGGCGACGAGATCTACACATGTTATCGGGGTAGAACCCCGTAATGACCATTTTCGGAGCCAAAAAACGCTCTCTAGACCTCCAAAATCCACTTTGAAAGTTTGCAAACCTAAAAACCACTCTAAACTACTAAAAAAGTTTTTAAAATAATAAATTAATCATTACAAAGAGAAATGCAGTAAATCAAGTGACTTTCTTGATAGTTATTCAAACAAAATGATATTAATGTCAAAATTAATATTCTAATGTCATTTTTAAATAAGATTAATATGAAATTAAATGTGATATTTTAAAAATTGTAAATTTAACCTTAAAAATAAATTTAACTTAAATTTTCACATTAATCTTCCTATTAATTTTGAAAAAAATGGTAATAATTCCATTTCGAAAAATTTACGCCTTCCTACCCGTTTATAAAACGCGCTCGAAGGCTCCGAACGCGTTTTATAAATGCGTACGAAAGTCTGACCACTCAAACTGAAGCGGTACAGTCTCTCTCCTTCTTACTCGTTTATAAAACGCGTTCGAAGCCTTCGAGCGCGTTTTATAAACGCGTAGGAAGGAGAGAGACTGTACGCTTTTATAAAATGCGTTCGAACTTTCTTCTTATTAAAAATAATAATAATAATTCTTTCTATTAAAATTTTTTGCGTCTGAATTCCTATATAAAATAATTTCGGCAATATTTGATATAACAACTAACATATTAATTTAACTGAATGAAGAGGTTCAACATATCTTGAAGAGAATTAGCTTCCTATATTCGTTTATCAATCTTGTTAACGACATTATTGGACCAACTAATCCCATAAGGCCCGAGGACAACTTTCCTCTGCAAAACTAACCACTAAAGGAAAAAGTTGTTAAAAAATTAGCATTATTAGAGACAGTGGCGGATCTAGTAAAAATATTTAGGTGGGGCCGAGTGCTTTAATGAATCATTTGATCGAACGGTTTCTCTTTTTCTGTTCTTCAGCCCCACCTTTGAGTGCTCCAATGGTTGAAAAAATTCATTGAGGCTAAAGAGGGACTTCAGGGCTCGACGACGGTAGGTGGGACTCTAGCCCCACCCGCCCCACCACTGGATCCGCCCCTGATTAGAGAGGAGTGTAGGATCTAAACTACAATAATTATCCATGCCCTGAAGGGTTTATTGCATCAAAATTGAACAAAAAAAAGAAAATTAAAACCCTAACGACTGATCAGCTGAAATTAGGACAAAATTCTAAAATCTCAAAACTGTAAATAATGAGGATGAGAAATTACACTATGATAGAGCAATATGGTAGAAGTAGTACCTTCACTTTGAAAAAATAGGATGGAGTTCAAGTCTCACCACTAAAAAATATGTTTACTTCCAATAGCTGACGTTTTGAAGCCGACACATATTCTTTTTATCCTGCAGAAAAAATTAAATAGAGTACAGATAAGTGGAAAAAAAAAATAAAGGTAACAGAGGTCATGCATCAACAAAATTCATTTATTAAGCAAGATAATATTTTATAAGCTTGATTTTTAATAATTATACTTCTTGTAAATAATTTTAAAAAATAACTCACATTTTTTTTTAATAAACTGCTACACATTTTTTTTATTTTTAGGAAAATATAGGTACTTCTTGTAAATAATTTTAAAAATAACTCACATTTTTTTTTAATAAACTGCTACAGAAAAATAACAAAAAGTATCAAAAGTATGTATGTCGCGGATCACCTTGGTAGCCACTACCGAGTTTAATTTCTAAATAAAGTACGTCGTGGAAGATGTGTTGTTATATTGAACGCTTTTGTAATCTCATTGAAATACATTGAACAACAATTTCAGAGCTGATGTGGACCTTACAATATGATTTGTTTTTCATACGTGATGCATGAAGGATTTCATGATGTGAATCGGGTAATTTTAAAAATTTTATTAACCGATAACATCTAAGATCGTTCTTATTATCGCTAACTTTCCTATATTATATTTGCATCACAATCACATATATTCCTATAAGAAGGATTGTTGAGCCATACCTATGGTCTCTAACGAAGCTTTGTTCCTCTTGGTTCACCTTGAATCCGAAACAAGAATGACAGCTGAATCCGTGCTAGCGAACTCCCCGTCAACACCTAGCTCCACCACCCGTGTCTTGATCGATTGCTTAATCGATAGAATATTTTAACAAATATTTAGAGGAAGAGAAAGCCAAAGCTTCAACACATGAAGACTTACTTGTGTTCAAATTTTCTGATCTGTTTTACCTTTAAAACATCAGAATAAACCTTTCAAATTCGTATAGCAATTAAAGCCACTAATCAGAAATTAAAACAGCACTTTAATTTCTGACGTTTCAGCACTAAAACAATGATAACTCTTTATAGGAAACTCCAAACGACATGAAACTTGAACCATTGGATTCTACACTTCCAGGACTACAATTTTCATATATCATTTGTCCAATTTAGTTATCATTTGCTATACTAATTATCAGTTTAAAGTTGGCTCAAATTATGACCCGAATTTAAAGCCTTCTTTCTCTCTTCATTTGTTAAAATAATTGGGCTTGGGCTTTAAATAAATTTATGCACTCTATAATAATATTCATATATTATTATATTATGTGAAACACATATTATACTTATAATATTCACATCTCAATAAATTTATTCATTGCTAGTTAATCACGTCATGTGATATAATTTTCTATTTGTACACTTTGTTTCATACAACATGAAACCTTGTACAAAGAAAATATATTTCTTGTTTCCCATTCAGTTGGTGTGACCTATATTGAGGATCCATATTATGTTGGCAATGGAATAAAACATTTTATTCCATAAACTGTAAGCGGTACTCTAGCATACATTACAGCTACCCAAATAATATAGATGTTTAGCAAATCCTTTTACGAAACACGATCCTTCTAGTAATGCTATTAACATTACTTGTGTCTATTCCTTGCCATATGATATTATGATTATTATACAAAGTAGGGCTGTGTCATCTTCGTATTATAATCTTTTCTTGGTCTCCAATAAGTATGATTATATAATTTATAACTGCACTTCAGTTATATTGGATCCGTTTATAATCTTACTTTACCAAGGGGCCCTTTATAATATCATTCCTCAATTCATGAGTGGCAATTAGCTATTGACATATATATTTCCCTCCTACACAAGTTATATACAAAGAACTATTACTTTTATCACCACAAGCTTCAAATGGCTTTAAGTAATAATCACGTTGCATATTTCTTATGTGAAAATATATCATATCAATCTTAGAATTAATGACACGATAAAAATATTAATGACACAAACACAATCCGTATAATATTTTTATCAATTAGGTCTGTTCAATATATGAAACTTTTCATATACTCGTGTTATTAAATGATAATCCTTTATCAACGTTTACAGAACTACAACGTACTTTTAATCAACACGACAGTCTTGTATGGCATATTAGTGTTCCTGCTAATATCCAAGACCTGTGAACATTTTAGAGATATATATTCATTTTATTTAGAGTTCTGCGGTTCAAGACCAAGAGCATCTTCTTGAACACTTCTAAATACGAATATAAACTCATGGAACAAAATGTAATAACATCCAATTCATAAATATAACATATAAAAGTAATCACCATAAGATAACTTTTAGAACACAATTCCAACAATCTCCCACTTGTTCTTAAAGTTACTTCTTATACATTCTTATGTATTAACTTTAAAACTAGGGTTGCCTTTTGACTCATTCTGTTATCTCTATCCACACTCCATGTGTTATCAAACCCATGGAATCAAAGTGAACTTCACTTTTGGCTTGAGATAAAGGCTTTGTTAGCGGATCTGCTGTGTTACCATCCGTGTCCACCTTTAACAATTTTATTTTACCATCTTCTATGAAGTCCCGAATGACAAAGTACTTTCTATCCATATGTTTGATCTTGTGGTGTGAACCACGTCAAGTTCCTCATTGAACTTCTTGATCAAACATTTACTTCGTTGGCTTTAGCAACAACCATCAATTCTGATTGGATGCTTGAGTCAGCTGTTTGCTAAATGTTTGAATCTTTTCAAACTAACAGCGCTTCCATTCAGAATAAATACATATCCAGATTGCAACATTTTATCATCATAATCGGTTGCAAAACTCGCATCGCTGTAGCCTTCTACAACGAGTTCCCTTGTCCCTCCATACACAAGAAATTTATCCTTAGTTCTGTTAAGATACTTAAGGATATTCTTGACTGCACTCCAATGTGCAAGACCTGCATGGGCTTGATGACGACTTGTCATACTTAGAGCATATGCGACATCAGGTCGTGTACAAACCATAGCATACATGATAGAACCAATTGCAGAAGCATATTCTACATTCTTTATGGTATCAATGTCTTTACGTGTCATAGCACGTTGAGACTTGCTAAGTTTTACACCTTGACTCATTGGCACATTTTCTTTCTTGGAATTTTTCATGTTGAATCGTTTCAACACTTTGTCAATGTATGTATGTTGACTTAAGCCAATGATTCTACGTGACCTGTCTCTACATATCTTGATTCCCAAGATATATTGGGCTTCACCCAAGTCTTTCATTGAGAAAATCTCTTTCAATGAAATTTTTGTTTGCTCCATTAAGGGAATAAAGTTGCCTATCAATAGTATGTCATCGACATACAGGACCAAGAAAAATACAGCTCCCACTGACCATCTTGTATACACAAGGTTCTTCCTTACTTTGAATAAATCCAAGGCGTTTAACCTCTTCATCAAAGAGCTTGTTCCGACTCCTGGATGCTTGCTTCAATTCATAAATGGACCTTTGAAGTTTGCATACTTTACTGCCATTATTTGGATCTTCAAAACCTGGAGGTTGTACCATGTACACATCCTCTTCCAAATTCCCTTTAAGGAATGCTATTTTGACATCCATTTGCCATATTTTATAATCATAAAATGCAGCAATGGCTAGTAATAATTGACTTAAATACCATGATTTTGAGTCTTTTCTTTCCATTGCTTCTTCAAAGGTCTTTGGATCATCCATATCCATTACCAAGATCTCATGAAGTCCTAGATACATATCAGGCTTCTTCCTAGATCTTGTTGACCTTCTTAGTTCTTGTGGCTCTTCGTGTTCATCTTGAGTACCTCGAACCTTTTGCACAATCTCTTGTGGAATTAGTTCAATACTCGATTGAACACCATGTGGTGATTCGTGAACCTCTTCCTCAATAGGTTGAGGAACTTGTACACTAATGTTCCCACTAGCCGTCGGAACTATGGTTGGGCTACTTCGATCTACATGGTTGTCATCCATGACCTGATCGAGGTCTTGTAGTGTTTCTTGAGTTTCCTCAAGCATTACACTACTCCCACTACTTTTGATTCTTTCGAGAAATTCTTTCTCTAAGAAATTGCACCCCTTTCAACTAATATTCTATTTGTTGTCTTGTGCCAAAAGTAGTATCCTTTTGTTTCTTTCGGATAACCTATAAAGAAGCATTTTTCTACTTGGGGTTCTAGTTTGGTTGACATCAATCGTTTGATGTAAGCCTCACAACCCCAAATCTTGAGAAAAGACAAGTCAGGAGTTTTTCTTGTCCACAACTCATACGGAGTTTTCTCGACAGATTTAGATGGAACAATATTCAGTGTGTAAGCTGCAGTTAGCAATGCATGTCCCCAAAAATAAAGAGGCAATTCTGTTTGGCACATCATTGATCGAACCATATCAAGCAATGTTCTGTTTCTCCTTTCCGATACACCATTCCACTGAGGTGTTCCTGGAGGAGTCAATTGTGGTATGATACCACACTCTTTCAGATATGTACCAAATTCATTACTCAAGTATTCTCCACCACGATCAGTTCGTAAAATCTTAATTCTCTTACTCAGTTGATTTTCAACTTCATTCTTGAATTCTTTGAACTTGTCAAAAGATTCACTTTTGTTCTTCATTAGATAAACATAGCCAAAACGACTGTAGTCATCTATGAACGTAATGAAGTACCTAAAACCATCTCGTGCACTTGTTCTCATTGGACCACATACATCAGAATGTATCAATTCCAACAAGTCTTTCGCCCTTGAACCTTTCTTCTTGAATGGTTTCTTAGTCATTTTACCAACTAAACAAGATTCACATGTCTCTATTGCATCGCAATCCATGAGACCAAGAAGATTACTATCATGTAACTTCTTAATGCGTTTCTCATTTATATGACCAAGACGATAGTGCCATAAGAGAGTGTTATTTTCATGAGATACTTTGAGTCTTTTGTTATTGATACTTAGAACATGTTTATCATTCACTTCTAGCAAATATAAACCATCATGAACAGTAGCATTTGCATAGAAAATTCCATCTTTTGCAATACTCAAACACGAGTTTGAAATGGTAAAGACATAACCATCTTTTTCCAAACATGACACAGATATAATGTTCTTACATATAGATGGAACATAATAAACATTATTCAAATTAATTATTAAACCACTAGATAAATGAAGATTTATTGAGCCAATGGCCAATGCCGAGACACTAACACCATTGCCCACCTTCAAAATGACTTCTCCTCTCTTGAGATGTCTTCTATTCATTAGTGCCTGCATATTTGCACAAATATGAGCACATGATCCAGTATCAATTACCCAATCATGAATAGATGTGGTTAAATTAATCTCAATAACATAGATACCTTTCGAAACCTTGGGACGCTTCCGCTCTATTTTGCCTGAGTTTAAGTCAGCCTTGTACTTTGGACAATTCGCCTTGAAATGTCCCAACTCATGTCAATAATAGCACTCGGTTTGCGGAGTTGGCGAATTTTTCTTTTTGCCTTTGGAGGTGCTCGCTTGAGCTTCTCCATTCCCCTTGTTCTTTTAGATATCTTCATTTTGCCTTTTCCTTTTTGAACTTTCTTGCCATTCTGTGAGATCGCAAGAACATTCTTCTCTCCCTTATGTCTGTTCATATCGGGCTCAGCTTGCTTCAAAGTCTGATGGATCTCATCCAGGGTCATTGCCTTTTTCACGCAAGTGAAGATGCATGACTACATCTCTGTAAGATGCAGGCAATGAACCAAGGATTATATCCTCAGCAGAGTCAGCATGCATTGGAGCATTTAGCTTCTCCAATTTCTCAAGGTAACCCAACATTTTCAACATATGTTGGTTGACAGAAGACCCTTCTGCCATGTTACACCTTGTGAAAGCTAAGGTGATCTTTGAACGCTCTTTACGAGCATTCTCCAGAAACATCTTGGAGAGACGTTCGATTATCTCTTTTGGAGTATTGTTTATGAACTTTCTAGTAAGTTCAGTAACCATACTTGCCAACATGAGACCTTGAACGCTCAGTTCATCCTTGCGGTACTTTTCAGATTTGGTCTTTTCTTCATCAGAGGGATTTGTACTTAGTACTGGAGCATCTTCCTCCAATACATTAACAAGATCCTCCGACCTGATGATAAGTTGGAGTTTCAATTCCCAATCAAGGAAATTAGAACCATCATTCTCCAACGGAAACTTTTCGAGTATGGATCGGATAAGTACATTGTTTGTCATTCTATAAAATAAATTAAAGGATTTCATGTTAATATTTATGTAAAATTTCATACTACATATTTAAAATTTGTCCATTATGCAGTATATTCAAGATCCCATCATAAATAAATCGAACTCATCCGAAATATAAAATCAAGGTAAGTAATCCTTTACTAATCATAACCTTTTAGAAAACTTTTGCAATCATTTGCAATTTTCTAAACTTTATGACTCTTGTTGTTTATTAAGAAATTTTTCTTACTAAACGATTTTCCCGAGACTTCAAGCCTAGATCTTGACTGCTCTTTAAGCAAACTTATTTTATTGGTCAATATGCTTGGCTATATTATCTCCATAAAATAAATGTATCAAATGCCTCACATTTAATCCACCTATCAATGGCCTGATAATATATCCTAACACATTCCACGATTTCTAAAGATTAAAGATTACACTCATGCATCTCAATAATCTTTAGCTTAAAGTGGATAAAATAAGAAGGAAAAATACTTAATTTTTCATTGGACAATTCAAATGTGACTATAGTTTGGTAGGTCATGTTTCCATACACCCATACCTATCCTAACATATATCATTCACATATAATCATAAAGCACATCACATAACACAATCACAAAACATTTGTGAGTTTGTATGCCTCTTGCGCTTCTCTTCATCCACCGTTTTGTCTTCTTGCACCATTGGATGAAAAATTGCATATAAAATAAATATGCTGCCCCAAACTTTATTATGAATCCTTTCAAAATAAAATTTGCTAAGTGCAAGTATTAGGAACCCATCTCATTCTCACAATGCATATGATGTAAATAATAAATAAAGACATCCTATACATAAATTACCTTTTGTGCCTAATTAATAAACACTTATTAAACTTGCTTACAATCAAACAAACACATCACATCAAAATTTACATCACACAAGGCATTGAAATGAGACATACAAACTCGGTTCCCTGCAAAACAAAATTAGAATAGGAATTGCATACCGATGCACTATTTTGTACCTTTTAGTTAATTTCCATTTCTTATGCAATTGCGGTTCTCTAAATCATTTAAATCCCAGAAAAATGATTTATAATTCTCTGTTACGATTTGCACCATAGTTTGAAAAAATAATCTTTTAAACATTTAAAAGAAAACTCAAACCGTTATTGTTCTTGTCACAGAAAAACTGCGCACTGTTGCTGTTTTGCCTTTGTGACGAAATTCCATAAAACTTTTGTATAGGAAAGTTTTATTATTTAAAAACTAGACTTCAATATCTAAATTTAAAAACTGGTTTCATCAAAATACGATAATCCATTTGAGAGAAATCGTTATTTTAATTTCAGCAAAAACTGCTACTGCTGCTGGAAAAATCCAGCAACGCGCTATTTTTCTTATTTTTGTTTAACATCATAGATCTGTCCAAAAACCTTGATCTATATAATTATCCTATTCTAAACTTCTTTTACAATATTAAGAATTTTAGAAATTACAAAAATAATCAACCAGTAATCTAATAACAATATTGCAAAGCATGTAACAAAAATTCAGCTCGAATTTTAGAACCGCAACACAAAAGAACAATTAACTAAGCACTTATGTAATAAAATTACATAATAAAATAGCATAATTAGCGATAATAAAGAACCTGGCTCTGATACCAATTGAAAGATTTCATGATGTGAATCGGGTAATTTTAAAATTTTTATTAACCGATAACATCTAAGATCGTTCTTATTATCGCTAACTTTCCTATATTATATTTGCATCACAATCACATATATTCCTATAAGAAGGATTGTTGAGCCATACCTATGGTCTCTAACGAAGCTTTGTTCCTCTTGGTTCACCTTGAATCCGAAACAAGAATGACAGCTGAATCCGTGCTAGCGAACTCCCCGTCAACACCTAGCTCCACCACCCGTGTCTTGATCGATTGCTTAATCGATAGAATATTTTAACAAATATTTAGAGGAAGAGAAAGCCAAAGCTTCAACACATGAAGACTTACTTGTGTTCAAATTTTCTGATCTGTTTTACCTTTAAAACATCAGAATAAACCTTTCAAATTCGTATAGCAATTAAAGCCACTAATCAGAAATTAAAACAGCACTTTAATTTCTGACGTTTCAGCACTAAAACAATGATAACTCTTTATAGGAAACTCCAAACGACATGAAACTTGAACCATTGGATTCTACACTTCCAGGACTACAATTTTCATATATCATTTGTCCAATTTAGTTATCATTTGCTATACTAATTATCAGTTTAAAGTTGGCTCAAATTATGACCCGAATTTAAAGCCTTCTTTCTCTCTTCATTTGTTAAAATAATTGGGCTTGGGCTTTAAATAAATTTATGCACTCTATAATAATATTCATATATTATTATATTATGTGAAACACATATTATACTTATAATATTCACATCTCAATAAATTTATTCATTGCTAGTTAATCACGTCATGTGATATAATTTTCTATTTGTACACTTTGTTTCATACAACATGAAACCTTGTACAAAGAAAATATATTTCTTGTTTCCCATTCAGTTGGTGTGACCTATATTGAGGATCCATATTATGTTGGCAATGGAATAAAACATTTTATTCCATAAACTGTAAGCGGTACTCTAGCATACATTACAGCTACCCAAATAATATAGATGTTTAGCAAATCCTTTTACGAAACACGATCTTTCTAGTAATGCTATTAACATTACTTGTGTCTATTCCTTGCCATATGATATTATGATTATTATACAAAGTAGGGCTGTGTCATCTTCGTATTATAATCTTTTCTTGGTCTCCAATAAGTATGATTATATAATTTATAACTGCACTTCAGTTATATTGGATCCGTTTATAATCTTACTTTACCAAGGGGCCCTTTATAATATCATTCCTCAATTCATGAGTGGCAATTAGCTATTGACATATATATTTCCCTCCTACACAAGTTATATACAAAGAACTATTATTTTTATCACCACAAGCTTCAAATGGCTTTAAGTAATAATCACGTTGCATATTTCTTATGTGAAAATATATCATATCAATCTTAGAATTAATGACACGATAAAAATATTAATGACACAAACACAATCCGTATAATATTTTTATCAATTAGGTCTGTTCAATATATGAAACTTTTCATATACTCGTGTTATTAAATGATAATCCTTTATCAACGTTTACAGAACTACAACGTACTTTTAATCAACACGACAGTCTTGTATGGCATATTAGTGTTCCTGCTAATATCCAAGACCTGTGAACATTTTAGAGATATATATTCATTTTATTTAGAGTTCTGCGGTTCAAGACCAAGAGCATCTTCTTGAACACTTCTAAATACGAATATAAACTCATGGAACAAAATGTAATAACATCCAATTCATAAATATAACATATAAAAGTAATCACCATAAGATAACTTTTAGAACACAATTCCAACAATGCATACCACATTACCGTCTACGTATTTAAATATATCCCTAGCTATCTAAACACAAAAAATAAAAGAAAGAAATGGATACACATCCCCATTCTTGCGCAACGCACTTCTTTTTCCTAAACAAATTTTCGCTTCCGAGTTGATTGGAACCAAACAATGCACTGTAAGATAATTTTTTTTGACTGATAACTTTGACAATTTTCCATGACTTTTGACTTCTGTAAATACCAGACACTAATCATTTTTTTTTTTTTTGGTTGTCTATAAATCTCGGTTGTAATATAACACGAAAATACCCACAAGGCAGATAGGCCAGTAAAGAAAACCAAGATGTAAAGAGTTGGAAAAGTAATGTTTTATTCAACTAATTATTCGGTGAGATACAAGCTCTTATATAGCTAAAACAGTAATTACAATTATGCCCTTAATGGGTCTTGAATTAACCTAATCCTAATGGATCTTTAGCAAGTAATTAATCCAAGCTATACAGATAGTTATCTAATGAGGTGAAGAGGTATCGGAAGCTTGTTTGGTGTCGGGTCTGGTATCGGGTCTGACACTGGTACTGATACTGGTAATACCCCCCCCCCAAACCGAGGGCAATGCAGACACCGACAGTTTGTGTGTAAGATCAGCAAAGCGTCTGGATGGCAATGGTTTAGTGAGGATATCTGCGATTTGATCTTTGGAACTGAGGAATTTTACTTGAAGTTGTTTGTTTGCAATCCTCTCACGCACGAAGTGATAATCTATCTCAATGTGCTTCGTGCGAGCGTGGAACATCGGGTTAGAAGCTAGAAAGGTTGCGCCGATGTTATCACACCATAAGGTTGGTGAAGATTGGAGAGAGACTCGAAGCTCATCAAGAAGATATTGGAGCCAAAGAATTTCGGCACAAGTTAAGGCAAGACTACGGTACTCGGCTTCGGTACTAGAGCGGGACACGGTGGATTGTTTCTTAGCACTCCAAGACACTAAATTCCCAGCAAGATAGATACAAAATCCAGTTGTTGAGCGTCGGTCATCACGGCAACCGGCCCAATCCGCATCACTATAAGCTTGAAGGGTAATAGCTGAACCGGATTTTAAAAGCAATCCATGATTGAGTGATCCACATAGGTAGCGCAAGATTCTTTTAACCGCCATCCAATGAGTAATAGTAGGGCTTTGCATGTATTGGGAAACTCGATTGACGGCAAAGGAGATATCGGGACGTGTTAAAGTAGCATATTGAAGTGCACCCACAATACTTCGGTATAGTTGCGGGTTATCAAACAAGTCACCATCAGTTTTTGTAAGTGAGCAATCCGAAGACATAGGTGTATCACATGTCTTGGCATTAACCATGTTGGCTCGATTCAAAATATCGAGAATGTATTTTGTTTGAGAAAGATGAGCACCATTTGAATGACATCTAACCTCAATGCCAAGAAAATAATGAAGATCACCAAGGTCTTTTAGAGCAAACCTTTTGTGAAGGGTGGAGATGTAATCGGAGATGATATTAGAGTTGCTACCAGTGATTATGATATCATCGACATAGACCAAAATGATTGTAAGATTGCCATCTAGATGAGATATGAAGAGAGATGGATCATAGTTGGATGCACAAAACCCGATTTGAAGAAGTGTAGAGCTGAGTTTGTGGAACCAAGCACGGGGTGATTGCTTGAGACCATAAAGTGATTTTGATAGAAGACAAACATGATGAGGGTAAGAGGAATCAATGAACCCGGGTGGTTGGGACATGTAGACTTCTTCTTGAAGATCACCATGAAGGAATGCATTTTGGACATCTAGTTGTCTCATGCACCACTGATGAGCAACGGCCAATGAAAGGACAACTCGAATTGTTGTAGGACGAACAACAGGGCTAAAAGTGTCGAAATAATCGACACCTTCTTGTTGATGGAACCCCTTTGCAACTAATCGAGCTTTGAATCGATCAATAGAGCCGTCAGATTTTCTTTTCACTTTATAAACCCATTTACATCCAATTATGGGTTTATTGGTTGGAGGTGGAACAAGAGACCACGTTTTGTTTAGAGCAAGAGCATCAATTTCTTGAGCCATAGCTTGACGCCATTCAAATTGAGCATTGGCTTGTTTGAAGGTTGTTGGTTCTTTGTCTATGGTAGAGAGATAGGCAACATAGTCAGGAAAATATTTTGGTTTGCGAGTGTTTGTTTGAGATCGGGTGGTCATATGATGAGTTGGACAAGTAGGAAGTGGAGCAGTGGTATTAGCAGCGGAAATAGTTTCAGTGGAAGCAGAGATAGTAATTGCATCTTCTCGGTCAGAGGTACCAAGAGAAGTAGACTGGTCGGCATCATGATCAGGTTGAACAGCAGTTTGGTTGGAAGTAGTAGGCGACATGAGAGATGAGTCTGAGGTAAATTGCGTAGCTGGTTGAGGCACAGAAATAGGATCCAATGGCAAATTAGAGCAGTTAAAGGGCCGTGTGATATTGGGTTGAGAGGAGGCATCTAGCATGGACCTGTTAGTTAAAAGTAAAAACAAGTCTTGGGATGTATTGGGACTGAGAGAAGTTGAATTGTGGGAAGTGGAAGGATTGGATTTGAAGGGGAAACTAGTCTCATCAAATTGAACGTGGCGTGAGACAGATTTTATTGGTAGGTAAATGAAGGCAACGATACCCCTTTTGAGTGGTAGAGTAGCCAAGAAACACACAAGGTATAGAACGAAGTTCAAGTTTATGATTGTTGTAGGGTTTAGTATAAGGAAAGCATGTGCAACCAAGAATTCGCAAAAGAGAGTAGTTTGGTGATTTGTGAAAGAGAGTAGTGTAGGGAGTAGAAGTAGAAGAGGAGGAAGGTAATCGATTGATAAGAAAGACAACACTCGAAAAGATCTCATCCCAAAACACATTAGGCAACATAGCATAAGACATAATAGAAAGGGATAATTCAATAATGTGACGGTGCTTTCGCTCGGAAACACCATTTTGTTGTGGTGTATAAGGACAAGTAGTTTGATGAACAATTTGTGGGAACAAGTTACAAATAGGCTTATATTCGGTACCGCCATCGGTACGTAAAATTTTGATGGTCGAATTAAACAAGTTTTCTACTTGAGACTTGAATTTCGAGAAAATAGATACAACTTCACTTTTGTTTTTCAAGAAGTAAATCCAAGAGAAGCGTGAAAAATCATCCACAAACAAAACATAGTATCTAAATCCATTATTTGAAACAATTGGAGAATGTCCCCAAACATCACTATGGATCAAGTCTAATGGATACAAAGAAGAAGAAGAAGATAAAGGAAAAGAAAGCTTATGAGCTTTACCAAGCATACAATCATGACAAATGTCAAGTTTATGAGAACTACAAGGTAAACTAAAATTCCTCAAAATGTGTAAGGTGGTGTCATGAGAAGGGTGACCAAGACGGCGATGCCACAAGTTAGCATATGTGCGAATACCCAAATAAGCTTGAGGAGGCTTGATATAGGGGCTGGTATTGGGTAAATTGTAAAGTCCATTCGCACAAGGAAATTCAAGCAGAATCTTGTTGGAAGGGTGAGCCTTCAAAGAACAAACGGATTGAGAAAAGGTAATTGTGAGTGTAGGATTATCACGCAACAATTTGGACAAACTAATTAGATTTCTAGAAAAATTAACAACATGAAGAGTATCTTTGAGCAACACAACATGATCAGCAATATGAAGAGATGTTGTACCTATGTGATGAATAGGCAGACCCGAGCCGTCACCGATTTGGAGATTGTCACCACCATTATAGTTGAAGAAAGATGATAGATTGTTCAAGTCGTTGGTGACGTGATGACTAGCGCCGGAGTCCAAAATCCAATCAGCCGAATTGTTGACATGCTGAGGTTGCGCAACATATGCCTGAAAGGAAGAGGCAGCTGGTTTTTGTTGATAATTGGGATCAGGTGTATATCTGAATCTGCAAGTTTTGGCAGAGTGGTTGTACTTCTTGCAAATTTGACAAGGTTGTTTGTTGTTGGAGCGAGCATTACTCTTCTGAGTGGAATTATTATTGACAACGACTGGAGCTTGATTAGGTGCTTGTTGAGGCATGGAGGGCCTGAACATTTGTGGAGGCGTAGGAAGGATCGAGCGAGTCACAGCAGATTGATTGGTAGAGAAGTATCCATTTTGGCGTGAGTTGGTTGAATTGAAGGAAGGACGAAAGCTACCGGTGCCATTAGTAGGGGGAAAAGTCAAGAGGGCAGTCGGATTCGAGTAATTGGTTGAAGAAGAGAGAGTGTCATGAAAGGAGGAAGTATTGAAAAACGCCGAGGGAGTTGAATAAGCTGCAGCGGTTTGAGAGCTGAGTAACCCCTCATGGCTGAGTAGCATCCCTTCAAGATCAGAGAAAGTGAGAGCGTCATGACGACTCGTAGCAGTCACAGCAGCAACGAAAGGGTTGTAATCAGAGCCAAGACCATTCAAGACTGCCAGGACAAGATCGTCATTTGAGATTGGAGCTCCGATGAAGGCCAATTCATCAGAGATGCGACGAATTTGTTGAAGAAAGGTACCGCAAGATGAAGCCCCTTTGGAGATGTTCTGGAGCTGTCGTTTGAGATCAATCAGCTTGGCACGGGAGTTAGAGGAGAAGTGTTGATGAAGAGAATTCCACAAGGCTGAAGTAGTAGTACAGGAGATGAACTGCGCCTGTACAGATTCTGACAAGGTTGATCGAAGCCAACCTAAGAGAAGTTGATCCTGACGGTTCCATGGAAGGTACTCAGGATTGAACTCAATTTGCCTGGCGGAATTGTGAAGGGTAGGATTAGGAGAAGATGAGGTGAGAAATTGACTGAGATTGTAGCCGGAGATGAGAGGGATGATTTGCGCCTTCCAGGTAAGAAAGTTTTCATGTGTAAGTTTGAGAGAAACTGGTATATTGAGAGGTGTTATTGAATTGAATGGAGATGAAATGATTGAATTGGGAGGTTGATTTGGCGGTGGAACAGAAGAGGAGGCCGCCGGAGTAGGTGGTGGATTAGAGAAGCCTGGAGGAGGAAGATCGTTCATGGCTTCTGATACCATAAAGAAAACCAAGATGTAAAGAGTTGGAAAAGTAATGTTTTATTCAACTAATTATTCGGTGAGATACAAGCTCTTATATAGCTAAAACAGTAATTACAATTATGCCCTTAATGGGTCTTGAATTAACCTAATCCTAATGGATCTTTAGCAAGTAATTAATCCAAGCTATACAGATAGTTATCTAATGAGGTGAAGAGGTATCGGAAGCTTGTTTGGTGTCGGGTCTGGTATCGGGTCTGACACTGGTACTGATACTGGTAATAGCCAGACAATTTAGAATTCTCATGAAGTCGCTTAATACTATCTATTTATTAAAATTTTTTAAAATGTCGTTTCTTGATACATCGCAATCAACCATTTTCTTGGTACAGCTAAGCTAAGCCTAGTTTCTAAACTCAGCACACCACATCCTTTAAATTTGCACGACATCTAGCTGATCGCGATACATATGCATGGTTCCGTTTTTATAGCCATATCTGTTCCATATTTTACTACCTTTGATTAATTAATCTAGTAAAAAGTCGACATAACTTCAAGTAGTTTCTATTATTGGATATATACAGGAATATTCTCTCTGCAGGCGCTGATGCAGTATTGACTTACTGATGCACTGCAACACTGGTTCAAGGCTACAATAACCATTTTTCACAATATTTACTAAAGACCTTTATTAGGAAGTAGACAATTGACAGTTTACATGTACATGAGCCAAGCAAATGCGGATTTTCTTTTCTTATTTTTTCCCCCTTCAGATAGATCCTTATTGAAAATATAGATAGCAATGTCAGCCGTTTTCATGTTGTAGAGTTCTGCGAACCATCTTAGCTTGTGTTGTCCCCCTGGGAAACAAACAAAACAAATGAGAGACCTAGCCAATTACAGACATCTATATTACTTTGGTTTTGTGGTCATACTGACAAGTTTCAGCTGGTATCCACTGGCAATGAGTTGACTGGTTCATTGAAATCAAAATATATCCAAACTCAAGCTACTTACTGAGACTGCCTGAACTTATATTGTACCTGAGGCACCTGCCAAACAAGTACTGCAATTTGGGTGTGTCGGAGAAATGTCAGAGTACAAGTTGCTTCTGCAAAGGGTGTGGAGTGCAATGAGAATGCCTGAGCATCTGCTAGTTGCATTTTGGGATTTTTCTTATGTCACAAAATTAGTGGCAGTTTCAGTAAGCACCAAAAAATCTGGCATCTCTATAAATTAAAAAGGTCCCTAGACTTGACTCAGGACTTTATTTATAGTAACAAAACATTCAAACATGCCAAAATGAAGCCAAAATAAAGCATACTCCACATAAAAACTGAGAATCACCCCTAGATTCGGTACAGATCAGCAGAGCCCCTGCACATACCTTTATATTAAAAAGGACAGTCGAGTCAAATACTTGTTGCCCAGAAGTTACTTTAAGACCATCCACTATTCCAGGTCGAGGTGACTTAACAACATGCTATGTAAAAATAAAGCAAGACATAAACAAATAAAATTAATATAGGCATTAACCACGTACTACAAAGACCCACAAGTCCATGAAGACAAAAAATTTGACAAAATTTGGATATGTACCTCCATTTTCATTGCTTCAAGTACCAAAATGGGTTGTCCCTCTTCAACCTGAGCCCCATTATCAACTAAAACTTTAATGACTAAACCTGCCATTGGAGCCACAACAATCCCTTTTTGATGGGATGATGCCGCAAATGAAGGTTTCAAGTGTGAACCATCGTCTGATATTTTCCTTATGGTTTTGGTTTGTCTGAATTGCTGGTGGTGGTCACCGTGCCATACATGTATGTACTTGTTATGGTCCTAAATGTATATAGGCATTGAAAAAGGATTGAGCAAGGGAATGATAATCTGATATATAAAAAAATTTTATTTTAGCATTTTTTTTGGCCCTCTCAACAAGATCGTCCTTGTGTAGAACTATCCTGCATAGACCTATTAATCGTAAGATATGTCATCAACCATGCAAACTGAGCAAATCCTGCATAACCCTAGAGAAATATGACCAACCTTGCATATTCCTTCCAAACTTTCATCAGTTCCTTAGTGCCTATTTGGGGGAGGAAGAACTGTGAAAGAGCAGGAAAAGTTGTCCAAAGAGAATTGGAATTGAATGAAATTGTGGAAAAGTAAAGTATAATTGGATTTGAAAGTTGCAGCCAAAACCCTCCCTTCTGCACTTTGGTACCTCCGTGTTCCACTCAAATGGAATAGACTATTCTATGTTGGGATGGAATAGAAGAACAGTTCCTTCCAGAGGTCAGAATAGGTCCAATTCTCTATTTTCCTTCTACTCCACTGTTAAACAAAATTTAAAAATGACACAACTTTGCAGACCCAGATTCCCTATTTTCCTCATATTTCTTTTTATGTTGAACAATCTCTTTAAGAAAAGAACAGTAGTATGTTGTGGTTCTCTATAATATTAATGTTTGAAAGGAGAAGAGGTGAGATGCAAAACATGATCATACTCCAAAGCATAAGATAAAGGGCATACCTTGAAATAATGTGCTACGGTAACATCAGTTTGTAATCCACCAGCTTCCACTCTAAAATTATTGTCTCCACTTTGTAAAACTTTTACTTCCAACCCAGAGGAATGACCATCTTCTATCTACCCATAAAATACACACAAAAAAAAAAGTAAAGTTTTGTCAAAACTTTCTGTAATATCCATATTTCAGAAAAAAAAAATGTAACTGGAGAAGTAACATACCAGACGCGTACCTAATCAACATCTCGCCAGGAAAAGGAAAAAAAAAAGAACAAATATGTGGCACTCAACAAGTACCAGACCTGTTAGGTCAACCATTAAATCAACCAATACATCATATTATTCTTTTATTTACCTCAATAAAGTACCCTCCATCAGTCTGGTGTGTGATAGCAAGTTTTAGTCTACCTTCAAAGGAACCGTCCATATCTTTGTCCCAATCAAATTCGACTGTGGTTTTAGCAGAGTGGTGCATTCTGAAAGGTGGGTTGGCATACCACAAAGAGACCAACCTATCTCCACCTGTACCAAATCAGAAAGTTATCAAATGAAATGTAACGAAAGCTAACAAGTGTTTTTAGTGTAGCAGTGCGATCTCATGGCCAAGAGGAAGAGGTCGTTAAATGACTAAAATTTACGCTTTGAAGCCAATAATTTGCCAACTTGTTAAAATCAAGGTTTATCACAATACAGGGTAGCCAGGTCTCTAATCAAGTAGTCATATATTAATCTTTCCAAAATGTAGTAATTGAACATACAAGGCATGGCCTCTGAAGAAGAAATGTGCTCCAGATGGCATAAGCATGCAGAGGCTAGCATTGCACTAAGCTTTGAAGCATTTGATGGCTCATTAGTTGCCGTCATGGCTGAATCTGTTAGGAGGTCGTCTTTATAATGCTCAATGAAGTGAGTCTCAACTTGGCCTTTTTGAAAGGCCCAGTGGCTAGCAAGGTCTCGAAGAAAACTAACATTAGTTGGTAAGCCAGCAATCTGGAAAAAAAAAAAAAAAAAACACAAAGAAATCTTTAATTGTTTCGATACTGATTGAAGCTTCCTAGTATCAAATTATTTCCTGGGGTTCATCCTCGAATGTCCATTTCTTTGTTTTTTTTTATTATGATCATGGTTGCAGATTTGTATAGGTAATAATTCTCAAAATCAGAACCTTTTATCTCAAACAAGTTGGGGTAGGCTAGAAATGACACCCCGACCCTGGTCATTTCTGGTATATATGGCTGAGTTTTTATGCTGGTTCGCCAAGCCTATCGCAAGCATGCGGGCTTGAACCCTGGACCTCTTAGAAGTCAGCCCAGATTTGTATAGGTAATAATTAAACCAGTATAGTCGGACTAGGTACCGAAGGATGAAACAAGAAAATACATACATGCACCCATGCATGAGCCCATGGCACACACCCATGAACACAAAAAGAAAAAGCAAACAAGTTTAGAATTTGACATGGAAAGAAGAACATTGAAAGCACAATACTCTACCTGGAAATCTGACAAGCAACTTTTCAACTTGAGTAGAGCAGCAGCTCTGTTCTGGCCCCACACAACTAGCTTGGCTATCATTGGATCATAGTGCACTGTTACTGTATCTCCTTCCTCCACACCAGTTTCAACTCTCACTGTTCACACACAAGTTAGTTAGGTAGTTATACAGACAATTTAGTTTTAAATAGATTCACCATTGTCAAAATAACCTAACAAAACCAGAATATGTACCGTCCCTAAAAAGATGAGAAAAATGGATGTATTAAATCAAAAGCATGTGAAACCTCCCTATTATACAGAAAAGAAAAGTATTCTGAATTGACCCCTTGTATTTTTGCAAGAGAATGTAGATTTTGGATTTCAGCAGAGGTGCATCAGGAATTTCCTTTATTTTGGTTATTTCTGGTTATAATTGTTAAATTGAAAAGAAAGGAAAAGAAAAGAAAAGCAAATGAAGAAAAGAGAAAGCTGTAGGACCTGTGGGGGTTACATCAACTGGTCTATAGTGGTGTAGGGTACCAGTAGCAGGAAGAAAGCCTCTGGGCACATTTTCAGCATATATCCGTGCCTCAAAGGCATGGCCTGAGTTTGGAAAAGAATAGAATGATATAGCGTTGCATCAGAACATGAAAAATAGGAAGAAATAGATGAGAAAAAAGAAATGTGAAAGTTTGGTGTTTGAGATGCTAAAACATAGAATGTACCATTTAAGGAGACCTGGTCTTGAGTTAATGGCAATGGTTCACCATTTGCAACCCGAATCTGCCACTCGACGAGATCTTGTCCCACAACCATCTCTGTGACAGGGTGCTCAACCTGAAAACATAGAGAAAAAAGGAAAAGAAAAGGGAAATCAAACATCAAGTTTTTTTAATAGTTTTGTTTGTTTGAAGAAAGATGAGGACCTGAAGACGGGTATTCATTTCCATGAAATAAAAATGGTGAGAAGCAGTGTCTACTATAAATTCGACAGTTCCAGCACTGTAGTAGGCAACAGCCTTGGCAGCAGAGACAGCAGCCTGACCAATTTGGGAGCGGAAGAGATGGGAGACGTTGGGCTGGAGAATGAAGGGTGAGTGAGTAGTTAAGAAAGAAAAGAGAATTAAGTAATTGTTAAGTAATTGTAGTAATAATTGTAGTAAGTAGTAAGTAGTAAGTAGTAACTGCGGGGGCCTCTTCAATGATCTTTTGGTGCCTCCTCTGCAAGCTGCAGTCTCTCTCGTAGAGATGGATGACGTTGCCCAGCTTATCGCCGAACACCTGCACTTGCAAATAAGTACATTATGACATTGACATTGACATTGAGTGCTATTATCAGTACCAAGTACCGTACCTGCACCTCCACATGCCTCGGCTCCGTGATGTATTTCTCCAGCAGCACGGTGTCGACCCCGAATGAAGCTGCCGCCTCCCGCCGGGCGCTCTGCAGACTGTCCAGGAAGTCCGCAGCGCGGTGGACGACGCGCATGCCCTTGCCGCCGCCGCCGTGGGTGGGCTTGATCAGGAGAGGGAAGCCAATCTGCTCGGCTTGGGCCCTGAGGAAGTGGGCGCGCTGGTCGGGGCCGTGGTAGCCCGGCACCAAGGGCACGCCGGCCGCCGCCATGATGGTCTTGGAGGCGCTCTTGTCGCCCATGTCTCGGATGGCGGACGCGGGGGGCCCCACCAAGAGGAGGCCTTCCTCCTCGCACCTCTGCGCGAACTGGGCGCTCTCGGAGAGGAAGCCGTAGCCGGGGTGCACGGCCTGCGCGCCGCTGCGGAGAGCGGCCTGGATGACGGCGGAGGCGTCCAGGTAGCTGAGGCGGGAGGGGGCGGGGCCCAGGCGGACGGCTTGGTCGGCCAGGCGCACGTGGAGGGCGTGGCGGTCGGCGTCGCTGAAGACGGCGACGGTGCGGAGGCCCAGGCGGCGGGCGGTGCGGATGACGCGGCAGGCGATCTCGCCGCGGTTGGCGACGAGGATGGTGCGGATGTTGGTGTCGTTGGTGTTGCTGTTGGTGTTGTTGGTGTTGTTGGTATCGTTGGAAAGCCATCTTCTTCTTGTTAGCAGTGAGAGTGAGAGTGAGAGTGCTCTTCTTCTTCCATTGCTTCCAATCAACAGAGACGAGTACGACCTCATCATCACTCTCACTCACTCTCAAATGAAAATGAAAATGATCCTTCAATAAATATTATTCTTATTATTATATTATATTAATTGGATAAGAAGAAGATTAATAGGTGAGGTGTCACTGTGTCACACACACTGTCTCACTACACTTAGGACTGTCAAACGTGGCCGAAATGCACGGAACACCCCATACCGTTTACCGTTTCGTTTAAGAAAACAGTACGATATACCATTCCGTTAACCGTTCCGTTTCCAAAACGGTACAAAAATCCATTCCGTTATTCGTTTCACATAAAAAAATACACATGAAAAGATTTGAAAAGAGGCGAAACGGTTCGAAACGTCACAATTTCTTATTCCGTTTGCCGTTTCGTTATTGAAACGAAATGAAAACTGGTATCGTTATTCGTTCCGTTTCAGTTAAACGGAACGGCACCACGTTGGTGGCAGTGCCGTTGACAGCTCTAACTACACTTCCTACTCTTTCTATCAATAAGTCATAACTCATTTCAAGAATTCAATTAATGGACGCAACTAACACTAAGGCTCCGCTCCATAAGGAGAGAGTCGAAGAGAAGGGAAGAGAGGAGAGTTCGGATAGCCTGCTCCAGAGGGAGAGAATGGACGGAAATTAAGGAGAGCGGAGAGACAGATAGAGGGAGAGATCGGTTACTCCCAAAATCGAAGAGTAGCGAGCTCTCTTTCCTTCGCTCCGAGTCTCCCCTTCTGGAGCGGAGCCTAAGTATATAAGTAATAAAGTAACACATGTCAAATGGATTACATCAACACATCATCACACACATCTTAATCCTTTGCATTTGCATTGTATATACGTCAAACGTGACTAGGTCTGGCAATATCGATCGTTTCTTTACAATCAACTTAAATTAATTAATTCTATTCATCGTTGCTATCTATCCCTGTTTGTCTAATTGTCTTTAACCCACTCATTCTTTCTCTTCCGTCCCTTGCGTTGCGTTGCTTCATCAATCCATTTTAACTTTACGAATTAAGCAAATTGCTCATGCATGCATCTCCTCCACCAAAACCCCCTCTAAAATTGGGAAAAACACAACACAAATAACCGAAAACCATACTACACTTAATTTTTGTTGTGTTAATTTGCGCAACATACGGGTCTTAATATCTGTCACCCATCATAATCACAGGTTCCAATCATAACTAATTCGATCTTTAGTTAATTAGGATTTTCTTCGCATATATATATGCCCTCATCCTCCCTTTTTTTTCACCAAGCAAGTCACGATTCGATTGATCGATCATCGAGGGAGAAGAGCTTGAATTGATATCAATTCAAGCTCTTCATCTCCCCCCCTCTAGCTAGCTACATCGATCTCTTGTCTGGCAAGCTAGGTACAGTACGGGCAAAATGGCGAAGAAGGTAGTTGCTGGCCTTCTCGCATCTCTCTTGGTAGTTGTAGTATGTGCCGGCGCAATCATCACGCTTGTGCACTCCACAAAGAAAGCTACATCCGACTTGCCCTCCTCACTCCACACCACCTCAAAAGCCATGATCAGGACACCCAACTCTTTGTGCGCCACAGCCCTGCATAGGGAATCATGCGAGCTCATGTTGTCTAACCTAGCACCAAAACCCTCTCGATCATCTGCTGGCAACCATTTGTTTGATGTCTCATTGGCTCGAAACCCGTCAGCACAGACTCAAGTTTTTAAAAGTTTTATCGAAGTCACACTCAGTGAGTTGGAGGCCGCCGTCAAGAAGTCAGCTGATGTTGCTAACGGCAAGGTTGCTGGCAAGACAGTTGCTGCAAAGACAGATTGCGAGAAGCTCCTTACAGACGCCTTGCAATACGCAAAAGATGCTGTTGCACTTTTAGGGGATAAAGATATTGAGAGTTTGAAGGCAGAAGCAAACGACATTGGGTTCAAGTTAACGGCTGCCATGACATATATGTACACGTGCGTGGACGGCTTCCATGACCCGAAGCTGAATGCCGAGATGGACCACATTTTGACCAATGCCACCGTGACTGGCAGCAATGCATTGGGAGTCATCAACACCATTTCTTCATCTGTCGTGAAGCCCAAATCTCGCCAGGCAGCAAGCAGGAAGCTCTTGGGTTATGGCGTGGATCGACAAGGTTATCCCACCTGGCTGTCAACTGGAGAGAGGAAATTGTTGGAAAAATCTGCCAGGTATTTGATGACTAAACAACTTAATTTATACATATATAAAGACAAACACACTTAATTACACACACAATTAATTAATAACCTTATTCCGAAACAGTAAGAAGGCCGATGCAACGGTGGCACAGGATGGCAGCGGTGATTACAAGACCATCAGCGAGGCAATTGACGCCATACCAAGCAGTAACACAGGCAGATATGTGATTTATGTCAAGGAGGGGATTTATGACGAGACAGTGCTGGTGCCGAGGGGGAAGGAAAACGTGATGATGTATGGTGATGGGATGGACAAAACTATTGTTACCGGCAACCCCGCCGACTCGGCTCATGTCACCAAGCTCCAAGCCGTATTTGGTAACTATAATTGACCCTCTCTCACTGTCTCTAAGTCTCGATTTCGGGTTGAACTATAAATATGTTACACACATACATGACCATATATATATATATTAATTGCTCGTTCTACAGCTGTGGACGGACAAAATTTCATTGCCAAGGATATGGGATTTAGAAATACAGCGGGAGCAATCGGGTGGCCAGCAGTGGCCGTGCGCACCGGTGCAGAATACATTACCTTCTATAAATGCCAAATTGATGGATACCAAGACACCCTGTACACCCTCAGCGGCAGACAGTTCTTCCGCGACTGCACCATTTCTGGCACCATCGACTTCATATTTGGAAATGCGGCCGTGGTTTTCCAAAACTGTAAAATCGTTGTAAATACTCCGCAGTCGGGAGCACAGAACGTCATCACTGCTAATGGTAATTAATTAATTGGAATATCTACATCTACGTACATATATATATGCATATATATAATATTAATTATTAATGTTGTATCGATCGGTGGGGACATGACATGATGCAGGGCGTACAGACCCGAACATGAACACGGGAATTGTGTTTCATGGTTGCGAGATCATCGCTGCCGAAGACTTCAAGGAAAAGAGCAAGACAATTGCGAACTATCTGGGGCGACCATGGAAGGATTACTCAAGAACCATAATCATGGAGTCGACCATCGATGAATTGATCCATCCGGAGGGGTGGATGCCTTGGATGAAAGACAAGGCCCGGCAAAGCACAGTGTCCTATGCAGAATATGGCAACAAGGGACCGGGTGCGACTGCGGAGCAGAGGGTGAAGTGGCCGGGGTTCCATATGTTGAGCAAGGGCGAGGCGGCTAAGTACACGGTGGAATCCTTCATAGACGACAGTGGCTGGTTGGCTTCGACGGGAATTCCTTCGACTGCGGGGCTCATGAGCTAACATGTATACATACATAAATTAATTAATTTTTTGTATATGTGGAAGATTAGACACATGCCCTGTTGTATTATCACTATTATTTTTTTTTCTAATAATGGGTATATACGTAACGTACGTAGTGTATACATTGAGAAATATTAATATCATGGATCGAGTCCCTTGAAATTAATATTATGAATTGATGTTTTGAACATGATTATATATAATATAATTCGAGCATCAAGTGAAAAAGTTTTAATAAATTATTAGTTTTATCGTTGTGGAGAAAATTCAATGTTTGGCTCGGTCCGAGTTGGCCAGAACTCGGTTCGAGTTGGACCGTCTGACTTTCCTTTTTATGATTTATGCATATATGGAAATGTAATAAAAAGAAATATTAGCCTACCTATTATAAAGGAGGCGCCTCCCTCTTCCTTTCTGACCTATCTTCTTCCCCAATTCTCTCTTGTACTCCATTATTATTGAAAAGAAATAAAAATTGTGGTGTGTGTGAGTCGTGGACGTAGGTACATATTGTACCGAACCACGTAAAATCTTCGTGTTCTTTTCTGTGATTGCTTTTGTTTACATGGTATCAGAGCGGTAGGTTCTGAGATCTATGCATTATTATCGTTTTTGTATCCCTGTGCGAGTTACTGCACAGTCGATTCCTCGTTGTGCGAATTACTGCACAATCAGACCTGTTCTTCTCGACGAGATCTCACCGAGTTACTGTGTGAGTTTATTCCTTGCGTGAGTTACTGCGCAGTTGATCCTTCTTCCTTGAATTTTAACACCGAAACCGACCCCAAATCTCTTACAACCAAAATACCAGAAACCATGACTCATATCCAAAACCTAAACAATTGTTGGATTATAGATTCAGGGGCAACCGATCATACGACTTCCAAAACCTAAACGATTGTTGGATTATAGATTCAGGGGCAACCGATCATACGACTTGATAAGAGAATCTCATCCAAGGAGGACTGAGATCGTCAATGCAAATGGGGAAGTTTATCCAGTCACCGGGGCTGGAGATGTTCAATTTTCCTCTTCTCTAACTCTTTCAAATACTTTATTGGTTCCTTCTCTTTCATCAAGACTTTTGTCTGTAGGTCAATTGTGTGAAGAACTGAACTGTGTTGTACTCATGTATCCCAGATTTTGTCTCTTTCAGGACCTTATGACAAAGGAGATTATCGGTCGTGGTATTAAGAAGGGAGGACTGTATCATTTGGAAGACATAGCTACTGGAAGAGCTCACATATCTGCTGGCTCGAGTTCAAGTAGGAAGTCTTCAATTTGGATGTGGCACAGACGTTTGGGACATCCTTCATTCGGGTATCTCAAGAAACTTTATCCAAGTTTATTTTCTGGATTTGAGAACGAATCTTTTGAGTGTGAGGTATGTATTAAATCTAAGAGTCATCGAGCCCATTTTGCTAAGAACTTGGATAATGACAAAACCACTCCTTTTGACCTGGTTCACTCTGATGTATGGGGGCCTTCCCTAGTTGAATCCCTAGGTGGTAACAGATGGTTTGTGTTATTTGTTGACAATTGTACCAGAATGACATGGATTAATTTGGTAAAGCATAAAAGTGAGGTACCACTTGCCATCAAATCTTTCATTACCATGGTAAAGAACCAGTTTGATAGAAATGTTAAAATTTTCAGAAGTGATAATGGAAGTGAATTTGTCAACAAAACAGTAAGAGAATTTTTTAACACCAATGGGATTATACATGAAACAAGTTGTGTGGGTACTCCCCAACAAAATGGTATAGCAGAGCGAAAGAATAGGCAAATCCTAGAAATGACTAGGGCAATGATGCTAGAAAACAATGTACCTCATTCTTATTGGGATAATGCAGTTACATCAGCAGTTTACTTGATGAATAGGGTGCCTTCTGTGGTACTTGACTTCCAAACACCCTTGCAAGTACTTTCAAAATACTGCTTAATTCTCTCTGTCCTTACAATTCCACCAAAGGTATTTGGGTGTATTGCCTATGTTCATATACAGAAACATCAAAGGTCAAAGTTGGATCCTTGTGCTGAAAAATGTGTGTTCATAGGCTATGGTCAACATCAAAAGGGCTATAGGTGCATGAATCCATCCTCTAGAAAAGTCTATACCACCATGGATGTGACATTTATTGAAAATGAAGGGTATTTCTGTAAAAACCAGACTCATTCTCAGGGGGAGAGTGTGATAGACAATGAACTCTGGTTCGATGCAGTAAGAAATGATGTTTTTGGTTCGAAATCTGAGATTTGCCCAAATGAGCCTGTTCAACTCGGTCCGAGTTCGACTCATCTCGGTCCGAGTTTAGATCATCTCGGTCCGAGTTCGACCCATCTCGGTCCGAGTTCGACTGAATGTGAGCATTTGAATCTAGAAATGGACCCATTGGCTAACTCGGGTCCATCTGAAGAAGGTTTGGAAAGTGAAGATGAAGAAATGATACAGTCTCCTACTTCACCACATGATCAATTTCCTGAGTCAGAAGTAAGTAATTCTGAACATGTTACTTCTGAATCTGTTACTACTAATCATGGTTATCAGTTACCTTTCAGAATCAATAGAGGCAGACCTCCTAAGAGGTATAGACCAGATGAGGTTGGTGAGGGCAGGTATGCAATGGCAAACTTTATGACTATGTCTCACATGCCATCTTCTGTGAAAGAATTTGATAGAACCTTGTCGTCAGTTCACATTCCAAGAAATCTGAATGAAGCACTCAGTGATCCCAAATGGGTGGATGCAATAAAGACAGAAATGGATGCACTTGAAAAGAATGAGACATGGGAACTGGTGACAAGACCAAAAGACAGAAAGGCAGTAGGCTGCAAATAGGTATTTACAGTCAAATATGGGCCCACTGGAGAAATTGACAGGTACAAAGCAAGACTGGTAGCAAAGGGCTATTCTCAAACATATGGAGTAGACTACCAGGAGACTTTCTCTCCTGTAGCAAAACTGAACACTGTGAGGATCTTATTGTCCATTGCAGCAAATAGGGACTGGCCTTTACATCAATTTGATGTGAATAATGCTTTTTTACATGGTGACATTGATGAAGAGATCTACATGGATATCCCACCAGGATACAGTCACTCAAGCAACCAACTTCTTGTGTGTAGATTGAAGAAAGCATTGTATGGTCTGAAACAATCCCCTAGAGCTTGGTTTGGAAGATTTTGCTGTGCTATGAGAGGATATGGATACACTCAGAGTGATACTGACCACACTTTATTTTTCCTCAAGAATAAAGGTAAAATTGTTATCTTGATAATCTATGTTGATGATATGATAATCACAGGTGATGACTCTGAAGGAATCCGGGATTTGGAAGAAAAATTATCTAAAGAGTTTGAAATGAAAAATCTAGGAGGGTTGAAATATTTTCTTAGAATCGAAGTTGCACGCAATAAGGAAGGTATTTCTTTGTCTCAAAGAAAGTATGTGCTTGACTTACTTGCTGAAACAGGTATGTTGGACTGCAAACCTGTTGACACACCAACCAAACAGAACACCAAGTTGGGTGTATTTTCTAATCAGGCACCTGCAAATAAAGATCAATACCAGAGATTGGTAGGGAGACTCATTTACTTGTCACATACTCGGCCTGATATCGCTTATGCTGTGTCTGTGGTGAGTCAATTTATGCATGCTCCCAGTGAACAACATATGGAAGCTGTCATGTGGATTTTAAGGTATCTCAAGGGATCCCCAGGACGAGGTATCTTCTTCAAAAGGAATGGTCATCTTCAGGTTGAGGGATATACAGATTCTGACTGGGCTGGAGATGTGACTGATAGAAAATCCACGTCTGGATACTTCACATTTGTTGGAGGTAACTTGGTTACTTGGAAGAGCAAAAAGCAAAAGGTGGTAGCTTTGTCAAGTGCAGAGGCAGAGTTCAGAGGAATTGCTAAAGGTTTGCAAGAATTACTGTGGATAAAGAGAGTACTCAAGGATCTTGATCTCTATGATAACAGGGAGATGAAGTTGTTCTGTGACAATAAGGCAGCTATCGCAATATCTCACAATCCGGTGCAACATGATAGGACCAAGCATATTGAAGTGGATAGGCACTTTATTCGACAGAATTTAGAAGATAAAGTCATTAGCATTCCTCACGTGAAAACTGATGAGCAATTGGCAGATATACTAACCAAAGGGGTATCATGTACCATTTTTCAGGGAGTGATTTGCAAGTTGGGCATGCAAGATATCTACCTGCCAACTTGAGGGGGAGTGTGGAGAAAATTCAATGTTTGGCTCGGTCCGAGTTGGGCCAAACTCGGACCGAGTTGAACCACATCCCTTTGGCTCGGTTCGAGTTGGCCAGAACTCGGTCCGAGTTGGACCGTCTGACTTTCCTTTTTATGATTTATGCATATATGGAAATGTAATAAAAAGAAATATTAGCCTACCTATTATAAAGGAGGCGCCTCCCTCTTCCTTTCTGACCTATCTTCTTCCCCAATTCTCTCTTGTACTCCATTATTATTGAAAAGAAATAAAAAGTGTGGTGTGTGTGAGTCGTGGACGTAGGTAGATATTGTACCGAACCACGTAAAATCTTCGTGTTCTTTTCTGTGATTGCTTTTGTTTACAATCGTCTCAACTCTCAAGGGCATTATTAGAAATATTTGTCCTCATCGTGGCCGTTGGTTTTGGTCTATCGATCTCAGCAGTTGGATATTTCTCCTCCGTAGCCCGTAGGTTGTTCCACGACCACGATGGAATCAGCCTCAAATTCTCTTTTCCCTCGCTTTCTCCCCTCACCAGTCAATGGCTCTCGCACGATGGTTTTGGTGCGTTGTCGATCATCCAATGGCTCTCGCACGTTCTCTCTCTTCACATCCTTCTTTCACAGATGCGTACAGATGCGCTGAGCCTCTTCGTCGTCGTATTTCAGACGCCTCCGATCTCCGCTCTCACCGTGATTCCTATAGACGAGTAGATCTGATTTGGCCGAGTAATACGCTCTCACTGCTGGCTCTTCACTTCTTCTTCTAATCTAATTTTGTAATACGCACATCACAAAATTAGGCAGCAACAAATTTTATGGAGGAAGAAGGCTACGACACTCTCCCTACCAGCCATTTGCTCGGTTTCATCCCAGTTCGAATCTAATCTCGAATTTGTTTTTGTTTTATGGAGCTAATTAAACGATTTTCGTCCAATTGGATTTCATTTTGGAGTTCTTTTTCTTTTGGGTCTCCGTTTGTGTGTTTGGTATATTTATTGAAGCAATTGCATAGTTCAAATCTTCTTGCTCTCTTTTGTACAGACTCTGATTTTTTAAGAGGAAACCCTGATGTCGTGAAGGTGCAAAAGTGACTTAGTATTTCGCTGTTCATCATTTGCTCCAGTTGTTCAGCTTCACTTCCAATGGTATGCATTGCTGCTTTTTTCTTGCTTCACTTCAAAAAAAAAAAATTGAATTTGTTGTTGGCACGTACAGTGAAAAGGAGTTACATGAGGTTAAATGGCTTATGAAACCTTGGTTTTTGACGTTTTTCCCAGGCATCAAAAATAGCGTCTATTCTTCGTGTGTAACTTCAATTTTGATATATGTTGATAGTAAAAAGGTAGATTTTTGCTTGATTAGTTGTCTTTCATAGTCGATTTGTCGATTAATTGGAAAAGGGAGCTTCAAATTATCTTTTGATTTTATAATGAAACAATCACCGTTGTGCTGCTTTTTTCAAACAAAAAAAAAACAATTAAGATTATCAACACACGGTTTATTTGCTGCATCATCCGAGTTCTTTTGTAAACTTTTGGGTTCTTTTGTTTATTTTGTTAAAATGGTATTTTTTTTTTCATATCATTTTGATGCTAATTATATTGCTGTACATAATTTTAATTGCGTTTTCAGTTGCAGAACGTACTGCTACATATATATGAAATCAAAGGTTTTAGCTTTTGCATTAAGAGCACCATCACAACAAACCAAGGTATTTCTTCCATTATATATTTTACCAATTCGAATAAATTACTAGACACTGTGATAAGTACTTTTTTTGCTGTGTTTGATCTAAATTTCTTAAATTGTAGTTAACGATTAAATCTAGATGACATCAGAAGGTTATTTATGTTGAAGGTCTTCAATTGTAGTACTTTATTGAATTGGTTAGTTTGGCCTGATCATGTTGCTTTTTATCTTAATTTTAGTTAATGTGTATGATATTAATTGCTAAAATTAAAATTTTTTCATGTTCTTTGTTGCTATATTAGCCTATGATTTTATTTGTAGACTATTTTTTTACTTGCATGTTGATTTCGACCATGTAACTGATGCATCGTTTCTCTCTAATATTTAAGGTTGTCAGACTGGTGGCCTAATTGATCAAAGCAATGGTTGGGTCAAGAATCACATCAGGTGTTTTTTTCTCCTACTTAGATTGTTCATTCATTTACATTATTTTTAAGTTTGTTCTCTAACAAATACAAAGAGGTTCCACGATGCATTTTTAAGTTTTGGTTCACTAAAAGGAAAAACGAATGAACAATTATTATTGATTCATTAATATATTTTTTGTGGCAGCAAGACATTCCCTTCTTTAATTGGTACAAGTGCTAAATTTGCTTGGAGTGTCAATTTCTATTTAGAGTATTAGAAAAGAAACATTCATATTCAGATTGAGATGCTTGGCCCCTTTGAGTTATTTGAATGTTCGCAGTTGACAACATCTTTTTATTTGATAACATGTGTGTTTTCAACATGGTCAACCTAATATAATAAACATCTATTTTTTCAACACTATCCACCTACTATCAAGGACTGCTGGATGTTTTGGGTCTTGAGCATTACCATTTGAGATAATTTGTGTGATAATTTTGTTTAGCTTCGTTGTTGCTATTTTACTGCAATTATACTGTCCAGTTACGAATGCTGCTGTAGTTTGATTTGGGTTATTGCTTTTTTCAATATGTGAAGAATAGTTTGATTTTGGCCAATTGATTTTCTTAGAGATTAACGATTTGGGTGTTGGTTTTCATTGTAAAGTGTGAATGAAAGATTGATCTGTAAGATGTATAATCAGCTATTACCTTTGTACTAGCAGGTCTTTTTTTGTTGGATATGTTTTGTCCCCATACTCAGTTATTGACTTTTTTATATATTTTTTTCTCCATTTGCAATAATTCCTTATCTATTTTTGTGTTTTAGGTTATAGAAGAGTTCAGTAGTTGCAGATAGAAAGTTTCTAGCTGATCTCTTTAGTCTGAAGCGAATATGATAGGTGAGTTTTATTTAATTTTTAGAAGAAAGACTGTTGTTGTTGTCAGTCTCAAACTTACTACATAGTATTATTTTCACTGATTTCAGCATTAAAAAAGAGAGAATGGCTGAATTGCTCGCATTAAAAAAAGAGATTCAGCAATTCTCTTTTCTTCTCACACCCATTCTCTATTTTTAATGCGGGCGATTCAGCCATTCTCTCTTTTTTAAAGCGAGCAATTCAGCAATTGTTCCTCTTTCTCAGCCAAATCGAGCTCTTAGCTACATTTGCATATATGATTAGAAAATTTTGACAGCTTCACTGAGGTCAGTTCCATGAATTTAGTTATTTTCTTTCTATTTGTTGTTTACAGTGTCTAATATGTGGATGAACCATTGAAATCAGTACATTTGGCATTGATAACAGTGGGAGTGCTGGAAATCGATATCTAACCATTAAAACCGATATGTAACTAATGGCAGGGAACAAGTACCCAAACTATCCTGTTGTGGAATTTTCAAGTTTTCAGTCAGTGGTGTTTTTAATTACACAGCGCTGATAGTGTTTTCAGTTAACAATGACATCTAAGGTTACTACTAAATTTGATTGTCGCCTCCTGAGTTATCAGTCTATATCTAATATTTTGGCATGGCTAACTATTACTTGGGCTGTATAACATGTTTAGACTAATTTTTTTGAATTTCTTATTTATAGGACGAGACATAGATTGTAAAGGATTTATGACAATGACTGGAAATGACAGTACTGGAACATGAAGAGAGGCAATAAAATCCAATTTGCAGGCATAAAACATAGGTTTAAAGGTAACAATGTTTTGCACTGAATCAGTTTTGTTTAGTTAGGTTGTTTAATTAATTTGTGATTCTATTGGATTTTTAAATAAATTCTATGGGCATATCTTCATCAGAGAAAAAAAAGATTCATACTTGGAAAAAAGATTCATACTTGGAAAGGTTTGAAAAAAAAGACCTGTCGGTTTTTGGTTAATTTTGTTGTTTAAAATTATTTTTTTATGACCGAGTTTTCTTCATCTGAACTAACATGCTTCAAGTCCCTGATGTTATAATTTGGTGTCTCTGCTGGTAAGTAGAAAGAATGGTAGGTTTTTCTTTTTTCTCATTTGCAATTTGTCTAAATTGTCTCTTGATTTGGAGAACTTCCATCAATATTACCAGTGTGGTGCTCATTTAGGTTCTTTTGTGTGTTCTTCATCCGTTGGTATAGGTTTCTTCGGTAATTCAATACTCCTTCATGTGTCATTCATCATCATGTGATTAATTTACAGTGGTTATACTGGTCATCATTTGTATTAGTACATGAAAAGCTCATTTATTTGGTCTAAGTTAGTGTGTATTTCTATTGGGTTAGTACCGTATGCACCGAGTGCAGCACACATATATGTTTTATGTGCAGTGCCATGGCACCTGGTTCCTTATTATTAGTTGGCCAATTTTTCATTTATCTTTCTTTTCAAATGCATTTTGTACTGATTATATGCTCATTTGTGTTCTTCTTTTTATTTTGTTAAGGTGGGTGCTTCGCAGTAAGCATCGAGGAGTTACTGTTGTTGTCTGTCAATTAGTCTTTCGACAAGTCAGGATTTTTCTCTTATGGTTACTCATGATAGAGTCTTTTATGATGAGTGTTCGTCATTTTTGTCGGCTCATGCCGTGGCTTGAGTTTTTTTTTTCCTTTTTGGGTACAATCACAACGGATGGTTAATGGCTATATTGGAAAAGTTGTTCATTTAATAAAGGATAGGTACTGGTAGTTTCTTTGTATAATAGATTTTTTGGAAAAATTGTAATAACTATGTTCAGTTTTATACAGAAATTTTTTGAAGTTAAGAAAGTATAAAATAGTCCATCAATTTAGTGTTTACATTTGCTTGGATAATTTGCAATTGGTGTTGGAACTAGTATCTATTTTGTGTCAAGATTTGCATTTTGAAAAGTTAATTAGTTAATTTGGAACTAATATAATTTTTTTTTGGCATCATTTGTTAACAAAAATTATATATTTGATTAACGGAATGTTTTACAATTTAACAAAGTATATGTGCGATTGTATTTATGTCATCCTCAACATATTCACACTCATTAGGAAATTATTTTGCCTCATATTTAGATAGGAATGCATCGCGCAACGCGCGAGAATAGAACTAGTTTCAACTCAATTAATTGTTGCGTACTGGCACGACAGTATATGTATGTATATATCTCATCTGTTTTGGTCGGCCCAACCATTTTTATTGGAATCCTAATTTTAGGGCTGAAAACGGTACTTGTTTCGATCGTCTGATCGTTTCGTTTCGTCTAAAACGAAACGGTAACGGTTAAGATTTTTAGTTTCGTTTTAGCAACGAAACAGTTAACGCAAACAGAAATCAGTTTCGTCTCAGCAACGGAACAGTTAACGAAACATACCGATTTCGTGATCGTTTATTTCGTCTATTTCGTTATATTCTATGGCAGTGTTATTGTCGTGATTGCGGAGGAGACGGGGCGGAAAGAACGAGGTGACAATAAACCTAATTTGCGCCGCTATCGCTGATCTTCTCCTTCCTTCGATATTTCCTTTATCATCTCTCTTCTTCTTCTACGGTAAATAGAAAAAAACGTTCTGTCTGCCGATCTCTCTCAGCAGCAGATGCAAGTTCCGACAGCCCCTCTCACCAAGAGGGTTAATCGTTTTGTCCCCTCACCTGAATCGATCCCTCTTTCTCTTCGCCCAATTTGATATCACCCTCCCCTCTACTCTCCTATTGCACACCTCACCAAGCTCCTCTCTCCATCGCTGCCATTAGCCCTCTTTTAACCTTTATTCTTCTCCGACACATCCTCAGATACCTCGATCCATTTTCCCCCAAATTAAAAACCTCCTCGGATCAATTTTTTCAAAATCACCATGGTTCTCTCTTCTCGCTAGCTGTAAACTACATCTTGGAGGTTGAATCATGTATTTGTTCAGACCTTGAGCTGTAAATTACCTGTCCTTTGAAGGTAAACTTTTCTTTGTTGATCCGTCTCAAATTTTAGATCTGATTTCGTGTATTGAAAGACTTGTACAAGCAGAAAAAAATTTGATGTTGATTTTCATAGTTCTCATTTCCAACAAAATTACGAGTAAAGATGTGTTCTGAATTGAACACATCTCTTGCTTTTGAGCAATTTTGATTTTTCCTTGAGAAATTTGTTTTAATTTTGGTTTGTGTTTCGAAATTTTTAGTTAGAATTGGTGATGCATATTTCAGCAAAGACTGGTGAACAGAGAGCTGAGCAGTGGTGCCCGCTATTGTCAGTTTGTCATTCATTTTTGCTGAAGGGACAAGATTTTTCTAAATTTGATCTTGAATTTTTCTCTTATATAAAAAACTCTCAAATATTGATACAAATGTTGTATTTTATGGGTAAAATTAGGCACAGCAAACTTTTAGGGTTATGAGGTATTTGTATGTATCATTTGTTCTTGAATTTATTGGATCATTATTGTGCACATAAATTATGCAAGTGCACGCTACAACAAATTTACAATTCTACATCTGTTATTATATACTGGCTTTACTGTATTTTACAATTGGTTGTGTTGAGGTTTTTTCCCTGTTTATTATTTATTGGATGCGCTATAAAAATGAAAATGAAAAAATGATTTAAGTAGTTAACACGGTTAAACCGTTCTAATCGTTTCCAGTAAACGAAACAGTCGACGCAACATTTATGTCTTGCACGAAACGCAATGCGCAACCCAAAAAATTTGCGTATCATTAAACGCAACGACCAACGCAACACTTCATTTGCGTTATCGTTTAAGACGTTATGCACCCCTGCCTAATTTCCAATCAAAAATATTTTTAATTTTAAAACTATAACAAAAAGTACCCCTGAATTGCTTGCCCCACTATTTAGAAACGATTTGTCGTCCTTCTCTCCAAGACTTCGAAAGATTTTCTCTTCTCCTTCCAAATTGCTAAGATAATTGTTCTCCTCTAACGATAGAAATATTATGTTTAGGAATGAGTTGTTTCATAAGTAAATTCTTTAGCAATAGAATATATTAGTTCCAAAATTGTCTTCCCGGTTCCAAATGGCGCAGCTAATTTAAGTTTTTGTGGCTGAATTTTTTATTAAAGATTCTATTAATTAATGAAAAATGTGTGGGTGATAATGCAATACTATATTGAAACAAGTCACTTAAATAGTATAAGATTATCGTGGTTGTCATTTATTGATGCATACTCATCCTCTTTTTATTGAGGTTATCATATACAATGAAGCTTATCATTAGTGAAACTAATCTACTCATACATCCTATTTATTATTATCTTAAAATTAACTATGTCTATTTTTCAATTTTTGTTTTAGTAATCTCAAAAGGCTGACAATGCAAAACAAGGATGAAATTCTCTTGGATGGTACACAATTTATTGTGGGAGTTGGTCCATAGATATTACAAAAACTCTTTAATTCGAGTTATGGTTTAAAATTAAATTAGTATTATATACACATTATTTTGTGTAGGAAGCACCAATTATAAGCATAGATCATTCTTTCTTAAGTTGATTTGATTTGAGTGGAATTAACTGATATGATTGCTCACAAGTTCATACATAGCTGATAATCAATTGATATAAGGCTGATTTTTGGGAAATTAGCTGCCTTTAATTGTTTGGTTTATGTTCATATTATGTGTGATAATTAGTTGTTCTTAAACTTTGATTCATTCTGATAATTATAGTTGGTGGGTAAGTTCACCATCTGGCGGACAGATGGGAAGAGCTTCTAAGCTATATCTATTTCGAAGACGAAAGATAAATTACCAATAAAAAAGGATAAAGACCTGAACATGTTATGCACTGGTATGTTTATCCGTGGTGCATTCTATTGTGGTTTGGCTAAATTGGCAAGCATTGCTTCAGTATGACTGGAGGTGCTATTTTTGGAACTAGAAAGTTTGATGTTGAATTTCAGGTTTTGTTTGTCCTGAATATGAATGAATCGCGTAGCGTGCGAGATTCGCACTAGTATATATAGTTTTATCATATGTTCTGTCATCCCATTGCGTGATTGCGTCCATTTCGCTGGTGCATTTTTTTTAGAGATAAGTGAGGAGCGCCCATCGCTCTTCATTTTATTGAAGAGCATCCAACAAAATTAACCTAACAAAGTTTATTAGTACATTTACAAAATAAGATCTCGTCTAAATCTCAAAGTCTCGGGTCTTATCTAAAACTAAGCAACAACAAAATAAAATACAAAACTCAAAGCTGGCCCCATACATCTGTACCACTGGTACGACCCAACCAAAAATAGGGAAAACATCAACAGACCTACTCCTCTGCACCATGTCATCATCCCTTCTTTTTTATTTATCGCGTTGAAGAGAAGGAAACCCAAAGAACAAAAAAAAATCAAATAATGCAAACAGAACTAATCAACATCTACTGAAACCTATACTTATACCTGTACCACCCTCAAACCGGTACACCTTTATTCACTGCTTGAGAAACAATTATTAACACAAGTTTATTACATAAACAAAACATCAAGATAGTATAACAACAAAACAAACAGAATGACACTTTCTATATCAGTTCCCCAATAAAATTTGTAGCCCTTCCTCCTCCGTTAGAAACCCATGCAAGCTATCTCTGACAGCTCCAAAGCAGTACTCATGACACCTTCGTCCCTCTTTGTGTCCTCTAACAACCGTTCAGGTAGCACCATGAGCATAGGTGTCATACTCCAAATCTCTTCTTTAAGCTTATCTGACCATAAACATTGCCAGTATCCCATCAATCCCTTAATTGCAGTGCACACTGAGAATGTAGAGTGAGGGAAAGACCCATTAAAATATACATCATTCCTTTTGGTTCATAGAGTCCAACAGATTATTGCACACCAGTGCAAAAAGGCACAATTATTATCTATATTTGAAGCTATGCTCCGCAAATTTTCCAAAGAACATTGGCAATTGCAATTAAATTGTTTTAAAAATCAGCTCCAAACAAATCAATTTTGATTAAAAGTAAAAAAGAGATGATCATTTATTTCAATATTTGCACAGTAAACACAGAAAGGGTCACCAGCCCAACCCCCTCAAAATGAGATTATCTTTTGTTAACACCCTTCTTTTAGCCAACAACCAAAGAAAATTTTTATCTTAGAGGGCAGTTTCAATTGCCAAATCAGATCATAATTTGTACTAACTACCTCTCATGTTCTAACCACTGATAAACATATTTAACTGAGAATTCTCCTTTACTAGATCTACTCCAAAATACTTTGTCAGAAGTCCTAGTGAGGGAATCTGAGACAAATAATTTTTTTTAAGTTAAATTGGGGGTCTAAGCCACCCAATTTATTTTTAAATTAAATATCTATGAAAGACTCCAGTCGGATTTTCAACCTGCGACCTTTCATTCAAGGTGCATGTTGTTTGCCACTAGACCAAGAGTTGGTTCTCTGACAAAGAATTTTTTAAATGGTTCCATTCAATCATTTGTAATCTACTCAAACGTCTAATAAAAATAATTGAACTACTCAAACCATTCAAGACCTCTGCAACAGTACAAGGTTGAGAACAAATCTTATATAAAAAACTACATTCAATAGAAAAAGATTTATCTAGACACCATGTATCTTTCCAGAATCTAACTGACCTATCAGGTCCTATCTGATATCTACAGTTGATATTGACAACATGTCCACACTCCCACATATATTTTTTTTCCAAAAGTGAGAAAAACAATCTCTTCTATCGCCATTTTAACAGTACCAGGCTGAGAACAAATCTTATATAAAAAACTACATTCAATAGAAAAAGATTTATCTAGACACCATGTATATTTCCAGAATCTAACTGACCTATCAGGTCCTATCTGATATCTACAGTTGATATTGACAACATGTCCACACCCCCACATATACTTTTTTTCCAAAAGTAAGAAAAACAATCTCTTCTATCGCCATTTTAACAGTACCAGGCTGAGAACAAATCTTATATAAAAAACTACATTCAATAGAAAAAGATTTATCTAGACACCATGTATATTTCTAGAATCTAACTGACCTATCAGGTCCTATCTGATATCTACAGTTGATATTGACAACATGTCCACACTCCCACATATACTTTTTTTTCCAAAAAGTGAGAAAAACAATTTCTTCTATCGCCAATTTTAACCATATTTATACAACAAAAAGTCCTATTGCCATTTTCAGAACCTTTTTGTATGTAAAAGTAAAAAAAAAAACAAAGAAGGGAGTGACATTGATATAAATAGGGGTGCAAACGGTATACCGTGTATCGTTTTTCGTGCACGTTCCGTCCAAACGGAACGCTAAGCGAGTATGAAATTTCAATCCGTTTCATGGACAGAACGGTAAACAGTATGCGTTTCGTCACACATTTGGATGAAATACAGTTCAAATTTATACGTTCCGCCACGTTCCATTGAAATGGAACGAATAACAGAATTGTTTAATATGTACCGTTGACGAAATAAAACAGCAAACGAAATGCCTCGTTCCGTTGCCGTTAGACACGGTGTGCAGGCCTAGACACAAAAACAAATTAAGACTAATTTCTGCACCGAGTAGTCGGGTACGAGTGAGTGTGTGTTGTGTTCGGCTATGAAAGGAAATAAGACAGGCTGGAGCCTGGAGGGTCAAGGAAGGATCGATACAATTACAAATTAATTAATTAGTAACAAGTAACAACTAATTAACAACAACAAGGAAATTGCACCAGCAAACAAACCGACCTGGGCCTACCCACCGACCTACCTTAGTCCTTAGTCCTTACCAACAAAAATGTCTGGTCCCACCTGCAGGAAATTAACGCTGGCTAGCTACCAACAAAAATGAAAAATGTCAAAATGTGCAACTGAGGCCTCACCGCCTCCGCCTGAAAGCAATCAATTAATGGAGATTAAACGGGACGAGATGGAGATGGTGACATGCCACGCTTCCATTGGTGGTCCCCAGTCTCAGCTCTGACGTCTGGCTGGACGCTTCATGTTTCCTTTCCTGGTACAATTATAAATAATTAATATACAGCTAGCTAGTACATTTCATATATGACTAGTGTTTAATTTGTAGCGGAAGAACTAATTGTGACACCCGAAATTTTTACTGTTTCTGAAATTATTTTTTTATATAAAATTGGGTGCACTTGGTTGGTTTTATTCTGAATAATTTCTGTTCTGGAAATTAAATTTTTATACTTACTGGTATTCTTAAAATAAGAATATGAAAATTTCTAAATTTTTAGTTGGCATTATAAAAAAAAAAAAGAGTAGCTATTTTTCTTTTGTTGCATAATTGTTTTTATGCATAGAATATTAATTGTTGATTTATGAGATAATTTCTGATTTTTTTTGTAAAAAAAAAAAAAAAAAAAATCGGAAATAAAAGTTGGGCAGACCCTTCTCTCTCTCTTTCGAACAAACAGAGAGGCGTAAGCCTCTCTTCTCTCCCAAACCGAAGCCCTTCCCCCCAAACCCAAATCCACCATTTCTCCGCCGTTTCACCGGATCGAAGTATCGACGCGTTCGCCTCACCATTCTCTTGCACCATCTACCTTCGGATCGCCGATTGGTGGCCTCTCCTCGTCGTATTTCTCGACAGAAGTTTTTCGGAAAATGGAGCGAACTCGTCGGTTTTGGCCGCCGTTCGACCTGGAGCACTCTGGGGTCCTCTCCGTCGATTTCCAAGTGGACTTGCAAGGTTTTGTCGGGGATAAGAGGTGAAAAATCGAGAAATGGCGAATTCGGCTCTTTTTCTCGCGCCACCGGTCTGTGATCGAAATTGAGTGAGTAATCTCTTTGGATTAGTTCTATAATGTTATTCCTTGCTATTTTCTTGATTAATTGCCAGTTTTAATTGAGTTGGAATGTGTATGGGATTTATAGAGTTTATCGGGAATTTTATGAAATTTGATTGATATGTACTATCTGAGTAATGCGAAATTGAGATGGATTGAATACTTGTGTGTGATGTTTATTATGTGGGGATTTTATGCATGATAGGAATTATTAAGCATATGGCATGGATTTAATTATTGCATTTAGTTTTGATATAAATAGATGCATGTATATAAAGGATAAATATAAGATTTTGCATGTCATGCATGTTATCGGATAATTATTACTTATGTTGCAATATTGACCTCTTTGGGTTTAAGGGTTATTTTGATAAAAAGGGATTATATTGGGTTTGGATTAGGGTTTGGCCTTAAACCTTGATCGACACACATATCGTGCATGCATGTATACATTAAGGAAAGAAAAATAATTTCTAAAATAACTAATGATATTTATTTGAATTGATTGGAAAGGTAAGCATAATAGATTCTAATAAATAGTGTATTAGCATTTACATGAGTATTGCATATGAGATGAGATGAGATGTATAATTGGTACTCGAATCGTACCAATTGAGTTGCATGGCATGACATGGTCATTTAACACTTTAGGTTTAAAAGAATAATTAACAAGTAAAAGTATCTACTTTAGTTAAGTGTTGTATTGCATATTCTAAATGTTAAAGGAGAAGTTTAATAAAACAAGTTTGCATACTCTTGACTTAGGTTTTAAAAGTATAGGTTATATGTTGACATAGATACTAATGCATGGCATACTAGACTTACATAAACTAATTGAATGAGAATTAGGATACATGATCATTTGATAAATGCGAGGTAAGAATATTATATGAGTTGCATGATCTATAAATGAGTTGCATTGACTTACGATTATTGAGTCTAGTAAATGCATGGTATAATCATGACATATATGCATGGTAGTATAGTTTCTAATTTATAAAAATTATAAGTAGCATACATTAGGTGTTTATAAAAATTAAAAGGAGATTTATATTTGTTTAGAGTGGGGTGGTTATGTGTCGGAATTAGGAGCAGCTGACTTGACAGAGCCACTGTAGAATTATTTTGCTTGCTTGCTTGCTTGCTTTTGCTTTGGATTTTGCCTTGCTGTCAGGTACGGATTTCACTTGAGTTTTAATTATATGTGATATGTATTCTGATTATTGTTATTATTATTATTATTATTATTATTATTATTATCATTATGCATTCTGAATTCATAATTGGAATTTTGTTCATGAGATCATTTTGTGAAATTGTATATTGATGCATGATTGGAAAGTGGCATATTGAATGGTATCCGATTGAAATGTTGGAAAATGGCATATTGAATGGTATCCGATTGAAATGTGATTTGATTGAGGTAAGTACAACTTGTGTGGTTGAGATAGACACTCGTAATGTTTGGAGGTGGAGTCATGACCCATCCTACCAAGCACCGTGTAATAAGCGCTTATGTACCGGGACTCAGTAGGTCTAGTCTGGAATGGACCGGAGTGTGAGTGTTCCCAGCTTGCTTGTACATTTTGATGATTTAATTGATTGAATTATGTATGAATTGAATTGGCCGTTGGCATCCATCTATAGGGTGGTTCGCGGTATCTGAAGGAAATGACTGAAATGATTGACTTGTGATAAACCAGACTTGCATATTAGATAATTGTCCAACCAAATGAGTCGGCTTTTGCTATACATTGATATTTGAATTGTTATGGAATTGATGCCGAGCTCACATTTCATATTGCATTGATTGAATTGATTTGACCTTGCTATTTCTATTGGAAACAAGTTATTAATTATTTGTTCAGGTAATTGAAATGATAATTGTCATATTTTGAATTCAAAGAAAAGAAATTGATTTCTAAGAGTATTGAATTTATTTGTCTAATTGCATTGCTTGATTGAAAGTCTAGTTTTAATGTTATTTGAAATAAAAAGAAATGAAATTTGATTTGGAATTGATTTGACTCAGTCTTGTATTTAGTTCCAACACATGATAATCAAAACTCAAGTGGCTGGAACTGAATACCGTACTGAGATAAATTTTATTTATCTCATTCCGTGCTTTTTGCATTGTTTTCCACTATTGGTTGTGGGTTCCAGGTTTCAGATCAAGTGCGGGACTGCAAGACGAGTAGCATACCATCGGATATTGTGGTTAGTAATCCAAATATACCAGACCTTTATAGTATTTACTTTATATTTAAGTAAATAAATTATAAATTTCTAATTGATCGGTATATTATTTGAGTAGAATCAATATTAATTGGTAAATTAGGTATTAGTAAGCCTTGCGGGTGCAGCAGGCATCCGCGGCGGGCACTCCGTTGTGTATTGTCCAGTTACAGTATTCGACGGGGTGTCACAGATGGTATCAGAGAATGGTTTAACAACCAAACCAGACCAATAGATTGCGTGAGAATGGGTACGTCTAAAGAGTTGTTTTGTAGGAAAGTTGATTTCTTACTATTTGTGCTAGCAAAATAATATTTGTCTAGCTAAGTTATAAGTATTATAGGATACAGATTCTTTGTATTTGTATATATCTAATATATTAATTGTTTATAGTTGCTTGATTATTTTATATATGCGTTGTAATTTTAAAAGTTATGTTTAATAGGTTGTAACAATTTTTAATAGGTTGTATATGTTTAATAGGTTGTATATATCCACAGAGATCTACAATTCAGATCCTCAACCTGAATAATCTGTCAATAATAAACCTAGGAACAGATGATAAAATATCATCCATAACATAAACTAATAATTAAGTCATTAAATTATTGACTTCTAGGACATAACTCTAACAAATATAACCAGAAGTTATGAAACGCCACTGAATATTATTAAATAAATATCCGACAGTTATTATTCAGAGCTGAAATTTTATTTTCAAAGAACTTGAAGTTCTATTCTTAATGACCAAAATTTATTATTGGACACTGGATGAAAAATAACATGAAGTTATTCCCAATTTAATATATTAATAATTATTATTCGTCATTAGATGAGAAAATAACCTGAAGTTATTTCATTTAAATTCTTGTGCAGTCAAACGATTTATAATAACTAGAAGTTATTAATTTTTTTTTCTATAACCTGAAGTTATAATTAATTTATTGTATGTTATTTTATTAATTTATTCATTTATTTTTATTTATCTAATTATTTCCATTTATTTATTGTAACAAAAAGTTACGATATTAATAACCTGAAGTTATGATTAAAGCATGTTAGTACTCTTGAAGAGTTTTTTTTTCCAAAGAAAAATGTGACCATCAAAATAAAAAGATCGTTATAATTTTGTTAGTACTATTCTACATATTTTATGTTTCAAATTTGCTCCAGTAGTAGCAACAGATACTTCAATTTGATACTTATGCGAAAGAATGAGTTTCTAATAAATTAATCAATAATGCGAAAATCTATTCCCTGAAGTGAATTTGATTTTATATGAATAGATGACATTGGCATGGTCGCATTAATTTTTGCAATGAAAAAGAAAAATCATCTTGAAGATGTTTGTGTTATATGCGAATAAAATAAAGTTAGTTTAATTTTCTTTTAATTTAATGTACGGCATTGAATTCATTAGTATGGAAATATAAGCAACTTAATTTTTTTTTAATTTACTTTTTAAGGTTAATGTACGGGAATAAATGAATAAAGCAAGTTTTATTTTTATTTTATTTTAAGGAAATGACTGACACAATGATAAGTAAAGAAGATTCATGTCTAGTAGACAGCGGAACTACAAATACAATATTGAAAAGTAAGAAATACTTTTTGCAATTGCATCTCGATGAGACTAATATCCAAACTATTTCTGGCTCAAGTAATATTATTGAAGGCTCCGGAAGAGTTTGTATTTTGTTACCTAAAGGAACAAAATTATATTGAAACAAAATTAGAACAAAATTAATAATAGATGATGCATTATATTCAAGTAGATCCAGAAGAAATCTACTAAGTTTTAAAGATATTCGAAAAAATGGTTATCATATTGAAACTATGAATGAGAAAAATTGCGAATATCTTCATATCATATCTATTAAAAATGGCCAGAAAAATATTATGGAGAAATTACAAGCATTATCAAATGGACTATATGGTACATATATAAGTACAGTAGAATCAAATATGGTGACTAACCAGAAGTTAGTTGATCCAAAATTATTTACATTATGGCATGATAGATTGGGTCATCCAGGAAATTTAATGATGAGGAGAATAATTGAAAGTGCAAACGGACATCCCCTAAAGGACCTGAAGATCCTATTATCAAAAGAATTGACATGCCAAGCATGCTCTCTTGGAAAGCTAATTACTAGACTATCTCCAAATATAGTTGGACATGAAGCTCCATTATTTTTAGAACGAATTCAAGGAGATATATGTGGACCTATTACACCGCCATGTGGACCATTTAGATATTTTATGGTTTTAATTGATGCATCAACACGTTGGTCACATGTGTGTTTGTTAGCAACAAGAAATGTTGCATTTGCTAGATTATTAGCACAAATTATTCAATTGAGAGCTAACTTTCCGGATTATCAAATTAAAAGAATCCGACTTGATAATGCAGGAGAATTTACATCCCAACTTTTTAATGATTATTGTATGTCTATTGGGATTACTGTAGAACATTCAGTGGCACATGTTCATACACAAAACGGTCTAGCATAATCATTGATTAAAAGGTTACAATTAATAGCTAGACCATTACTTATGAAATCTAGTTTATCATCTTCTGCATGGGGACATGCCATATTACATGCAGCAGCACTAATTAGATTAAGACCAACTGCTGATCATAAATATTCCCCGTTACAATTAGTCTCCGGAAGAGAACCAAATTTATCTCATTTAAAGATATTTGGTTGTGCAATATATGTTCCAATTTCTCCTCCACAACGCACAAAAATGGGACCTCAAAGAAGGTTGGGAATTTATATTGGTTTTAACTCTCCTTCCATTGTCAAATATTTAGAACCATTAACAGGAGATGTTTTCACAGCAAGATTTGCTGATTGTTATTTTAATGAATCAATATTCCCAAATTTAGGGGAAGAAAAATAAAAGATGGATAGACAAGTGACATGGAATTCATCGTTGTCTTATCTTGATCCTAGAAGTGGTCAATGTGAACTTGAAGTTCAAAAGATTATAAACTTACAAAGAATTGCAAATGAATTGTCTGATGCATTCACAGATATAAATAGAGTCACTAAATCACATATTCCAGCTATTAATGCACCTGCTCGAATAGATATTACAAAATTATCAAATGAATCTCATGAACGTAGAAAACGTGGAAGACCAATTAGTTCTAAGGATGTAAATCCACGAAAAAGAAAAGAGCAGAATAATGCAGTTGGTACAACCTCAGATTAGGTTTACAAAGTTCCTGAAGAAATTAAATCTCCAGAAGAGATTAATAAAGTTCTAGAAGAAACTAAAATCTTTGAAGAGATTAAGAAAGTTCCAGAAGAAACCGAAGTACCAAATGATTATGAGATTTCTATAAATTATGTGAAAAATAATACAACATTGAATAGGAATAAAACTCAAGTTGATGAAATTTTTGCATTCGCTGTAGCTAGTGATGTTATAAGCGAAGAAGAGAATGTGCCAAAAACCATAGAAGAATGTAGAAAAAAAATGATTGGACTAAATGGAAAGATGCTATACAAGCTGAATTAAATTCGCTTGATAAACGACAAGTATTTGGACTAGTAGTCCAGACGCCCAAACATGTTAACCCTGTAGGTTACAAATGGGTATTTGTCATTAAAAGAAATGAGAAAAATGAGATCGTGATATATAAAGCAAGGCTAGTGGCACAAGGGTTTACACAAATATATGGAATTGATTATGAAGAAACATATTCACCTGTAGTGGATGCGATAACTCTCAGATTTTTAATAGGTCTCGCAGTCACAGAAAATCTTAAAATGCAACTTATGGATGTTGTCACAGCTTATCTATATGGTTCACTTGATAGTGACATATATATGAAAATCCCCGAAGGATTAAAAATACCTGAAGCATATAAATCAAAACCTAGAGAAATGTACTCTATAAAATTGAAAAAATCTTTATACGGACTAAAACAATCAGGTCGAATGTGGTATAATCGACTTAGTGAATATTTTTTAAATGAAGGATATAAGAATAATGCAATTAGTCCGTGTGTTTTTATTAAAAAATCAAATTTTGATTTTGCAATCGTTGCAGTGTATGTTGATGATTTAAACATTATAGGATCTCCTGAAGAGATTGAAAATACTGCAAAATTATTGAAAAAGGAGTTTGAAATGAAAGACCTTGGTGTAACTAAATTTTGTCTCGGTCTGCAGATCGAGCATTTAAAGAATGGAATATTTATCCATCAGTCAAATTATATTGAAAAATTACTAAAGAAGTTTAATATGGATAAAGCTCATCCTTTGAAAATACCAATGGTCGTACGATCGTTAAATATAGAAAATGATCCTTTTCGCCCCCAAGAAAATGATGAAGAAGTACTTGGTCCTGAAGTGCCATACTTAAGTGCAATAGGAGCATTATTATATCTTGCAAATAATACCAGGCCTGATATTTCATTTGCTGTAAATTTACTATCAAGATATAGTTCCAAACCAACCCGAAGACATTGGAATGGAATTAAAGATATTTTTCGCTATCTTTGCGGAACTCGAGATATGGGGCTATACTATGAAAAGGATATAAAATCTAATCTAGTTGGATATGCAGATGCAGGATATTTATCAGACCCGCATAAAGCACGATCTCAATCAGGATACATATTTACTTATAGTGGAGCTGCGATTTCATGGCGATCGACAAAACAAACTCTAATGGCTACATCATCAAATCATGCTGAACTAATTGCTCTCTATGAAGCGAGTCGAGAATGTGTTTCATTGAGATCAATAATTCAAAATATTCAAGAAGAATGTGGGCTTCAAAACATTAAGGAAAATCCTACTCCAATATATGAAGATAATGCAGCTTGCATAGCACAATTAGAGAATGATATATCAAAGGAGACCGAACTAAGCACATTGCGCTGAAGTTCTTCTCGGCACATGATCTACAAAAGGATGGTATAATAGATGTTCAAAAAATTCAATCATGCAACAACTTGGCCGATCTATTCACGAAGTCTTTGCCAACAAGAATTTTTGAACAACTCAGAAAGAAGATAGGTCTACACCGACTGAAGGATGTCCAATAATATCAAAATGAGGGGAAGCATTATACACGCTGTACTCTTTTTCTCTTATCCAAGTTTTATCCCAATGGGTTTTTCTTGGTAAGGTTTTTAATGAGGCAGTATAAATGATCCAGAAGTATCATATTAATATTGATCCTGAAGTATCATATTACTAGTGTATAATGAAAGATGAACAAAGGGGAAGTGTTATAAATGGAATTATATATTGATTGTCCATTTTCATTATTCCTATTAATTGTATGAGATCTATAGCATTAATTAGAAGATTTGTTTTTGCCTTATAAATAGAGGATGTATACTGTAATCTAAATTGAACAATTGTTGAGAAAGAAATACAGAACACCAATTTACTCCCTCTTTTATCTTTGTCTCTTCCACCTTTCACTTTATTTTACAACAGGGCGGTGTTTGACTTTCTTCCCAAAATAACTTTCCGCAAAAAAAACCCAAAATTAAAAGCAAAGAATGATTTTCTGTGGTTCTTGTTCTGTGACCCCTTGTATTGAACTGACTCCTGATAGTGATGTATGTAGTATGCTGTATGCACAACACTTTCACTCATTTCAATGTTGCATACTGTCTGCATTGGTCAAGATATTTAATATATCCAACGCGCAACAAAAATGAAGCGTCATTCTTTAAATAACACTTTTTTATATAATATTGCTCATGACAGACCACAGAAGATCAGGGGTACTTAATATATTTTGTTTTTTATTATTTATTTTCTACCAGTGGTCGTAGTCAATACGTAAGCAAGGGCTACTTAATCAGTGGTTTTTTTGTTGGATCGTTATTTCGGATGACGATCCAAGCTTGTATCGTCAACTGGGATGACGATTCAAGGGTATTGAGTTTTCGTCAACTGGGATGACGATCCAGCAACGTTAGTATTAAAATTTCGATTTTTTTTCTGTTATTATCAAAATTAATATGAACAGTAAGGTTAGTATTAATTTTTTCGGTTTAGAACTTCTAGTTAGTATCGTCAAAGCCTTTCTAATTTCCCTCACGTGCAAACCACTCGAAGCAAGTAATTGTTAATTAGTTATTAGTTAAAAAAAATCTACCTAGGTCAAGTAATCTTATGTTTACATGTGCGCAACGTGATTTCATACACCTAATCTTTAGTATATGTAATGCTTTCCATCATTCTCGCTTTTAATGCCTTGGTCCAAAAAATACCATCCATGTGCAAATTGCTCCTTTCTGTGTCTTTTTTTTTTTAAATTTGATAATATGTACATCTCCTCTGATCTGCTACGTACTTTTTAGTTGTTAGTTATATATGTAATTAATTTTTTTCGTTAATTAGTGTCAGAGATGAGAAGTCCCATCGAAGGGGTAAAATAGATGAATTCCATTTTTTGGCTTGTATATGATGAGTTGATGACTTATTTGTTATAATGAACTTTCATTTTGAGAATGATTGATTTTATTGTAATTTCTTTGCATTAATTTCTAATCTAAATAATGATAAGGACACTAACCTAGATGTTAAAATTTTTCTATTATTTATCAATTCTGTTAAGGAATAAAGTAACAATTAATTTATGATGATGTGTTACTATTTTTCCTTTTGTACGATGAAAAAGGCAAAATTAGGTCTGATTTATTGCTTTTCAGAAACACTACAAAAAAGATGGTCTTTACATAGACTTCATAGCTAGACTTTTTTTATTTATGTTGATTATTGTTCTATTGCTAGATTTATTTGATGCATTAAATCTAGCAATTTTTTTAGCAAGACTCAATTTTCTATCAATAGCTCCTTAAAAATCTAGCAAGTTATTTTTGATAGACTTTTCGAATCTTGTAATATCTAATGTAGCAACAATAAATTGCTAGACTTTTTTAAATTGCTACACTAGATATTGCAAGATTAGAAAAGTCTAGCAAAAATAAATTGCTACATTTTTAAGGAGATATTAATAGACAATTGTGTCTTGCTAAAAAAATTCTAGATTTAGTACATCAATTAAATCTAGCAATAAAAAAAATAAATCTAGCAATAGATCAATGTCCAACATAAATAAAAAAGTCTAGCAATAAAAATCTATGTAAAAACCATCTTTCTTATAGTGAAACTAATAAATATAAGATCCACAACCACACAACTGGATCTTTTTATAGATCATTTGTTTCATTATGTTTTTTTTTTTTTTAGATCATCTCGCATACGAACGAAAAATCTATTAATCAATCAATTATAAAATAATAATTTTACATCCATGTACTTACTTGTTGCCACAACTTTGTTTGCCTGCTCACAGGCCAGTACTTTTACTTATTGCGGCGTATGCGCATGAAAACATTTTATTTGAAAAAGAAAAGAATATGTAGAGCTTATATCGGATGGATGAAAATATATATCATAATAAATAGCGGCTAGATGATATCGGATACATTCAAAAAACATTTTACATTCTTTTCTTTTCTCAAATTAAATCTTTGCATGCTTAGCGGATATATAGATGATATCCAAATATAATGTTTTTTGAATACTCCAATTCTCAAATTAAATGTTTGCATGCACAGCGGAAAAATGATATCGGATACATGCAAACATTATATCATGCGATCTATTGTGTTTACAGAGAAGATTGGATAATATCTTATATGATATATTACTTGTGGCTGTGGGCCGGACCTTATTGCATGATTTCATTATCAGACTCAAACGGAATCACAATTAATTTTTCTGTTGAAATGTCACAAAATACATAAGGCTTACCGTTAATGTAGAAAACATTCCCTGGTTGAATAATAAACGATTTGTTTTTTCGGTCCAAAAAGGGTACAAGGAGAAAATTATGAAATACAAAGAAATATAAAACTGAATGCGTACATATCGGCCACAAAAGATCCAGAGTGCCAGTCAAGACTTAAAAAGTAAATAAAAGCAATTATAAATTTGTAAGGGACATGGGTCTCCGACTGGGTACTTTGGTATCCCAACCACTAAATCTTTTCATTAACTATTAATAAATATATATATATTCATAACTTTTTATTCTCTTCCTTTGCAAAAGACTAGGCAGTCATCATGGCTATGAGTCATCCTAATTATCAGCTTAGTAAAAATTATTAAGCACCATTCCGCCTTTACTACCCCTTTTATAAAATTATATTGTTATTAGTTATAATAATTAAAAATATAGATCACCAGCGTTTGTGTTAATGTCCTTTGGTTGAGTCCTTTTAATCTAATCTATGTTTTATTAGTTCTAATTTTCCATATTGAATTTCGGTCCAAAGTCCAGCATTTCAGTCCAAAATCCAACATTTCGGTCCAAACTTTATCTTTGGACTTGTGGTTTGGGCCGGAACTGAGACCTTCGCTCGGTGTTTGATCTGCTTCGTCCCAATATGGTCTTCTCTGGTCCATAGCACGCTATGTAAGTCAGGAATGAGTCGTCTAGCTAGTAATTGAGTTTCACGAAAATCCTACAAAATAAATATAGACGCGACGACAGTACCAAAATCTTGGAAAGCATAGTTTAATATAAGATAATTGTATTGATTTGAGTGTCATTTCAGTGCCAAGTACGATCAAAATGTATATAAAAAAAGAGATATCAAATCCCTCCAAACTTAAATATTTGTTTGTCCTCAAACAATATCCTAAGCTTAAAGGAATCGATTATACTTAGACTTACAATCAAATCATCTCAAACCAAACAATACAATGAAAATCCAATTGTTCGTGCTTACTCAAAATTTCACATATCAAATTAAAGCAAATTCAAATATTAATTCCAAGACAAGGGTTTAGTTTTCTTTTGAATTTAATTTGTGCCGCACTTTGTCCTAGTGAAATTCATTATCAAATCATGAACCCTAGCTTCACTTTGTCAACTCAAATGCAATCTCAATTTTATTTGCACTTTCTTCTCTACATCTTGCAAAAATTTGTAAAGAAATTTTATCAAAGTAAAAAAATCTTATAATGAATCATTCTCAAAATCAATTTAATTTTCACCAATTGTTATGCAAGTCAAGTCGCGGTGATTTACATCACTTAGGGTTTTATGCAAGTGGGACTTAAATTGAGCTACCAGCACATAACGCATTGGGGAGGTCGGACAGGTTTTTACGCCTTTTCGCTATGATCCACTATGGAATTCTTTTTTTCCACCCTCTAATTTTTGTGGAATTTTATTTGGAAATTAAGTCCCTATGCAGCATTTTCGCAACTATTTAGATTTTTGTCACTTTAAATTTTGCTTGACAGACTCGTGAGCGGTTGTTGCTCAACAGACTCGTTCTCAACTCCTAGCTGCTTCCTAGCGGCTCGAGTAGGTTGTTGTCGGGTAGCTTGAGTCTGCTTGCCTCGAGTTAAGGTTGTTCCTTCCTCATAGAATTTTGGTTTTCTCGCACTAAAACTAGAGTCACCAACAAGATTCTTCTTTGATCGTCCACCTGCCAGTGTTTCTACCTGCAATAAGAGAGAAATTCAAGAAAAAGTGAAGATGGAATGAACTCAATTAAACAATAAAACAAAGATTAAATAAACGTTATCGTTCTCCCCCAAAGGCGCCAAATAACTTGATGTGCAGTGTGTTAATTGATTAGGACTTTTAAATTTATACCCAGCTATGTACAATTTCAGTTGCAAGCGTACAACTTATGTTGAGTATTCGGGGTCAATCCACGGGAACGGACTATTCGAATTATCTAATCTAAATCATACTGTTTGAATCAAGTGGGTGAAGAATTGTTGAGTTTGAAATTAACTTAAACTAAAATACCCAACAAAAGATAAAGGGTTCTAACTTAAGAGAATTTGGCTTAACAGATACAAAATTAGGGTTTTGGTTGATAATCCTTCTACTTAATTCTTGTTCACAAGCTACCACTTACTTTCGTGAGCGGTTGACACACCCTCAAATCCTAAACCTGATTAAGACGCTAAGGTGCAACTTATTAAGCTTGTTTTTTTTTTAAAACAAGCTACAAACAAATTCTAGTGATCTCTTGTGCACAAACAACACATTTTACATTATTTATTTGCAAGCCCTATTTTACAAGATAAAAAATTAACCTATGAAGGTTACTAGCTACTGCTAGTAACTTTCTTGCTACAGTTTATCCTAATTATTATACATATTATACAAATAAAAGTATTGTTTGTTTACTCTTTCTCTCAACCAAAGATCAGGGGGATCATCACAACATCACAAAAAAACAACCATAACCACACATCACAAATCCTCATGCTTCCTTTTGTGAGAGAGGTGTGGGCTCCAAAACCATTCCGTCAGAAGGGCTTGACGGACCAGGGAATTCAAAATACAAATACACAAAAACATTGGGAAACGCCTCCAAACTGATAAGGAGCGTGGCATTGCATTCTAAACTCAGCACACGGACTTTGAACTTAAGAAACAAGCACTCGATTGTCGTGATAGCTGGCCTGGGCAAAAATACGTGTTTCTTGAAACCCCAAGTTAATGAGGCACAAGCAAAAACAAATAGCGGATGAGAATAAATTTCTCAGTGTGGGTTTTAGTTCCAGTTACACGGTTCTTTATACGAATCCGAGTCTTGAAATGAATACCCAAATGCACTGAAATATCCAATAAATAAAATCAAGATTTAATCCATATTTAAGGAATCAAATTCATACCGACGGCACCAGACGGAATAGGCCGACTACTAGTATGTTGCAAATATGCATTATACAACAAGAGCAAATCAAGCATATTCATTTTCACAAGATAATAATATAACATAACATACACTTCAGTTCTCAAGGCCTACAGATACAAGGAGAATTGTTCCCACAACCATTGGTTCCAAACCAAATAGTACAAAACTAGCAAAGGGAATTCCAGTAGCAATAGCGCTAGTACTCTGGCCGGGTCGATGGCCAAACCGATTATCACCGGATGAGTGAGTTATAATTTCATAAAATCCTGCCATGTAGACTGAATTTCATATGGTTTCATTTTCAAGTCAAGTCTGTCTATCTTTAGATAGAATTGTGTATAAATTCTTTGAAACCATTCCAGTCTTTTCCATAAGTCTGAGTGATTCCAAATCATATCTCAATTGAATAATCAAAATCAGACTTAATTAATTGCAACGAATAATCGGTATAATATCAACATGCTAGTTGTTTCTTTTTGGGATTTCTATTAACTACATGCTCAATAGAATGCATTTTTCAAATGATATTTGAATATACTATGCATGAATTTAAAGTTACCAACTGTACAGGTTCTAATAAAGATTCTGTATAATCCACACCTTCGAAATTTGCTAAAGTGGGGCCGTGGGGGCTCCGTTAGTTGATCATGTTGATAATTACAGATCAAGATCCGTTAAACGTCTATTTAACGGTTATTATAAATCCGTTGGGTGATCTAACTCTTAGGGAGTGCTGGTTTAACTAATTACTTGACTAATTATTTGGTTCCAAGTCAATTATCCATAACAAGTTCATAATTCATTCTATTTAGTTACTTGCTCAATCATCTCAAATAACAAACCACATAAGTTGCTTGTTCCATAATCACGAATCATAATTATTATTAAAGAATAATAATTATACCAAAAACCAGAATCATACAGACAAAATTTATTTCCTTCAAGCAACATCAAGTACAAACAAAAAGCGGCAAGTAAATAAATCAAATTCAAGAAAGGTATAACAGTAATTTTATTGATGGGAGGGATCAGTTCAAGTGTTTAGATGTTTCTCATCATTTTCCTAAAATCCGACTTATCACAATTAGACTAATCTTATTGGGTCCAGATCTTTTAGTTTAATACTAATCAAGCTCACAGACTCGCAGTTAACTAGACTCCAATTTAATCCGAAAGTCTAATTAAAAAGCATGCTAGAAAAATTTATTGTTAAGCCTACACTTAATTAAATCTCTGTCCGCACAAACATTAAGCCCAACAGAGAAAGTAGGCTCGTCGAAACTAATTTCGGCCCAACAATTCTTTTTTTTTTCTTCGGCCAAACTCAAAATCCAGCCCAAAATCCAACATAGCACTCGATTGAACCCAGTCAGCCTAACCCAGCTGACTGATTTAATCTGTAACGGGTCTGACAGAAGCTGATCGGATCCAAATCTGATCCGATAAATCAAAACAATATCCAATCCAACATTCGATAGTTCCAAAAGTGCATAAAAGCCCAAAATAATTCCAAGCTCCTATTTTTTACATAAATGTCCAGAAACATTTATAAATCCATTGTATGTCACAATTAAGCTCTCAGAAATTTGACTTAATTCCTCAGAGTTATTATTTTGTTACAATTTCATCCCTGGGCCCTCGACCACTCACCAGTAAGATACCAGATTTCACATCTCTATACCAGTAACTGGTACAGTAGCACAATTTTTTCTATATACCTTCTACAAAACATAACTATAGGCTCTACATGATTTCTAATCATGTCAAATGCACAGAATTTTATGATTTCAATATGGAAATGCACTGTTTCAACAAAAATAGCATGAATGTGCAAAGTTAACTTGAATTTCATCTAAATTAAGTCTCTGGCTTGCATGCATATACATAAGACTTACCAATTTACATCTAACTGCTGGTATACATCCCTCAAATGTCAGATATGCATGAAATTACAAGAATCATTGCCATTAAAATTCCTAATTGGCCTTTGTCAGACTTAGTGTTCTAAATACGTGTCGTGTCGTGTCGTGTCGTGTCAAACACGTCGTGTCTAGATCATCTCTCGTGTCGTGTCATGTCTAAATATTTCACGTGTCGTGTCGTGCCGTGTCTAAATCCTAAGAGATGGACACGACACGCTTAAGGACACGCCACGCCTCGTGCCTCGTGTCGTGCCGTGTCTTGTCTTCTTTAGACGTGTCGTGTCGTGACGTGTTCAGACACGTTTAACTTTTTGACATGAATGTAATTTGTTTATGAAATTTAGAAATTATGTTTGTTAAATACGTCAAAAATTAAGAAAGTAGACGTGTTGTACCATTGAATTAAAATATAGATTAATTTTTAACAATCGATTAATATTTTGACAACTTCTTATCGGAGTTAAGTAATTATTTTACTAAAAATAAATCAAACTCATGAAAAGGTACAAAACTATTTTCAATGACAAAAAATATTTGATTCTTTTTAAGACATCACATATAGATTTCTATCTTTAATTTGCGTATGGCTCTGGACCCTTTTATTTTATTTGTGATTTAATTATTGAATCATCCTAATTATATTGTAATCTTTTGATTTCCGATTCTAACGATTTACAAGTGTTTTATTCGAAAATAAGTCTATTAATAATCATTGATTTATGATTAAATGTATCTTTGGCAAGATTTATGGAAAAAATATAATAGTATGTACATAATTGAGAAATCCATTGTATTTCTATAACACTATGTGTGTCTCCTTTTCGTGTTTGGCGTGTCTGTAATACGTGTCGTGTCTCTCGTGTCGTGCCGTGCCGTATCTCGTGCCGTGTCGTGTCGTGTCCAGACAATTCGTGTGCCGTGTCATATCGTGTCTATTTCATCAAAGTTGGACACGACACGCTTAAGGACACGCCACGCGAATTTCTCATGTCGTGTTCGTGTCCGTGTCTTACCGTGTCGTACCACATCCGTGCCGTGTCGTGTCGTGCCGTGTTCGGACACGCCGTGTTTTTTTAGAACACACTCAGACTTGAACATAGCCTCAATTGCATAACTCAACTTCAATTAGCTAACCTTAAGCATGAGTGTTTATCTAATATGCTCAATTTCACTTGAATAGTTTCTGGTACTCCACAAAGATGCAAATTTCTGCCTATGACTATCACTATCACATGCAATTGCATGATAAAATTCCATGAATTTACCAAAATAACCTTTGTTATGCACAACTATACTTATATATGCAATTCAACAGATGAGATGCCTAACTACATGCATATACTTCTAGAATACCTTATAGCTACTCTAACACATGTGTGAAACATACTTATCCTAAGTTCCATCCATTCTATCAATAATCCATCATGTAATTCATCTCCTAACTCAAGCTCATTCACAGGATATATCAGACCCAATCATCAAAGCCTTAGTTTGATTTTTCTCACATCATAGGCCATATCAAAAGATTCATCAAACAAAACTAATAACATTCCTTTACTAAGTTAGTGTCTTAATGACCCAATTATGGAGTAAACCTTAAGCCTATCCTACAGTGATATGTATACTTATATACACAACTAGTGTGTGCTCTCATAGCAGGGTAATACTTAACACACACACAAGCATAATCATTCCATTACAGTTAACATTCATAAGTAATCACACTAATTACTTAATATAAAGTAAAGTTTTTACCTTCCTCTGTGCTTCGAGAATTCCTTCTCAGAAATTCCAATACTATCAACACTGTTAGAGATATGTCCTAGAAGCCAATCAGTTGGTAGCTATTATATTAGTTTATGTTATTGATGATGCTTGATCATTTGTTGCTAGAGATTATTATTGACATATCATTCAGGTTGAGGATCAGAATTGTAGATCTATGTGGATCATTCGTTAGAATGACAATAATATCTTTAAAGAGTCCATAGACTTGATAATTAACAAGGAACATTAATTATCAGATAAGACTAGTACGCAAGTTAAGTGATGATTAAGTTCTGCAAATCATGGGTAAGGAGTTACCGACTTAATTGCATATGTATATATTACTGGAACATAGCACGGGACATGACCCAATGAAATAAATATATGGATTGTGTTATGTGTCATTATTTATTTCATACGTGTTTGATTCTGAGTTTGAGATGATTCGGTTTCTCCACATGAGGATAGTGTCTATAAATATCGTCTAACGTTGATTCCTGATAAGAGCTGCTATATGGACTTTATTTATGTTCTCTTGAATTTGTGTGGGGAGAAACTGTTCATCAAGACAACCGTATGTCCCTCATTAGTTCACCTAGTGAGTGATGATATCTATTGGGCCCCTTGATGGAGTTGGATCGTATGCGCGCAACTAAGCGATCAACTCTAGATCAAGAAATGTATAATCTGCAAGAATGACACATTCATATCTTGGATTATACAAAGATATCGCGTGACATAGGAATCAAAACAATAAGATATTTTTCTTATGCAGGATTGAAGTACTGTATTGGTACAGTATTTATTTATGCGAATTGGGAATCATAACGTGTCGCTAGATACCGCTTATGATTATTAGAAATAAATGGTGATTTATTTTCCATGTCCAACATAGCATAAATCCTCAAAGGGTCACACAAATAGGACTTTAACCATATGTGCACTATTTGTTTATTTGCAGTAGCGAGTACAGCGAATATATGATAAGTTGATTAATTAATTATATATCGTTATGAACCGTTATAATTAATTAACTCAAATGGATCATATAAAAATAATGTAATGCATATGCTAATTCCAAATTAATTATTAATATGTTAATAATTAAATTCGTTCAACGTAATTTTATTATGCTGAGCTAATCGGTCTTTTATTTAATCAGTTAATTAAAAGTGCACATATTTGTTTATTTGCAGTAGCGAGTACAGCGAATATATGATAAGTTGATTAATTAATTATATATAGTTATGAACGTTATAATTAATTAACTCAAATGAATCATATAGAAATAATTTAATGCATATGCTAATTCCAAATTAATTATTAATATGTTAATAATTAAATTTGTTCAACGCAATTTTATTATGCTGAGCTAATCGGTCTTTTATTTAATCAGTTAATCAAAAGTCCGATTTGAGATGGATTAATAGAGTGAATTAATGGGCCATTATATCATGTGAATTAGCCCACAAAAACTCTGAAATTTTCGAATTTTGAGGGGTATTTTTGTCCAGACAAAAATTAGAAAAGAGAAAGACTGCATATATATTGATTGTTTCTTTGGGAACAAGTCGGTCTTGACCTAATTCTCTTTCTCCTCATTCCTCTAGCCGACGACTCAAGCAAGGGCAGAAATTCGGTTCTCCTCTTGTTTGCGCCTCCATCCATCTCTCTTTCTCATGAGTTGAGCGCTTCTTCTTCCAATTAATCGGTTAATCGCGCGAAGAAGAACAACAGGGAATTAGCTATCGTCTCGGACAAGCTAGCACTTGTCTTGAGACTTTGGTTAATCTTCTAGGTGGACTCGAGGCAACCAGAGGCAGTCGGAGGGTGACGAGCACGCCACCGACTCCAATAGATTGGATTCAAGCCTTCCGAATACGATTTCGGAATAAGTAACCTCCTACCCTTCTCCTTTTGACGTGTTAATCACTTGAATAACTAGATCTGTTTCTCGTGCGTGTTTAATTACTTGTTAAATGTTAGAAAAAATTAAAATTGCACAAGCACTTGAGTTCCTAACAAACACAAGTACCAGAGTCAAGCTAATAAAGAAAAGAGCCAATTCCATGCACTAACTTGGCCTAACATAAACGAGCTAACCGTTTAGAACATAACCAAATTCATTCAAGTAACTCAAAGAAATCGATAGAGATTAGAGAAATACTACCTCCCAAAGCTTCATCTTCCTTTCTTCCTCTTTAATTTTAGCCCCAATAGAACCCTAACTCAAATCCCTTTTAAATAGAACTTACCTCATACGGAAGACAAAAGAAAGAAGAGGAGAATCACGACAACCACGCAATTAATGGCTTAACAACCACCATCGATTGAAGTGGAGAAAAAGGGGCCTTCTCATGCCAACACAGCGCAACATCGAGAGGTGTCAACCTCTGGTTGGGCTAGCCAGAGGCAACCTCACACTCGACCAATCACAACGCAACACACATGGAAGGAGAGGGAGGGAGGCACGCTGATGTGGGGCCTCGAGAGAAGAAAGAAAGGAGAGGCGAGAATGTCGCCAGATCAGAATATGAGACGAGGCAGAAGGAGAAGACTCCTTCGTCTCTCTTTTTTTCGAATAACTCCCCCAGATTTTTTGTGGCAACTCCTATGCAATTAATTGTGTTGCATGTTTCTGACAATCTAATTTGTAAATTAGCTATTTCATTAATTTAAATCAATTCAATCCATCCAGAAGTCAGATATTTATGGCAATTATATAGGAAATATCCAGAAATTTTATAGAACACTTTCAGAGATTGGCTAAAGTATACTCCAGCATACGGATCAAACCCGTATGCTAGAGTCGTTTCTGAAAATCTAAAATTCAAACAGTCGATCAAAACCGTTCAAGTTGTTCTCCATGTAAAAATATCCTTCAAGACCAAATTTTACATTTTTTCAAATTTTTTTGCTATATGTTATGCTATTTTCAAATTGAAGGGCCAGAAATACTCCTTTACAACTCCTTTACAATGTTTTTTTTAAATAACATAATATATAGTAAAAAAATTTGAAAAAATGTAAATTTTAGTTTTCTAGGAGATTTCAATATGGAGAACAATTTGAAAGCTTCGGATCGACTGTATGCATTTTAGATTGTGAGAAACGGCTCCAGCATACGGGCTATCTATATGCTGGAGTATACTTTAGCCAATCTCACACTTTCATGTTCTCAAATCAAAGATCCCATCAAATTTTACTATTACAAAATTAAATTACTTAATTTCTTGATCATATAATTCATGATTATTGTTAATCATGACTAATCAAACAGATTAAAGACTTGGTTACCATTTGACAGTCTTAGGTCTTACAGCGGTCTGCTTGTGAACTTGGATGGATAGTCTGCAGGCAGTTGACTTGTTTCTAAATTGATACAAAAACTTGTCTATAATCCAAGCGGCTCGTCTCGATTACCTATAGTTACACATTGACAGTTAGTTTTCATTTATTTAATCGAGCAATTCAATGTCTTAATTAATTTCTTTGAGATCTTTTTTTCGACATTTCTAGTTATTTTAATCAAATCGATCAAACCCTTATCTTACCTATGTTTCTATTTTTGTTCCTTGGCTTAAGTTAAAAAACTCTATTTCTTAAGATTTCTCTCAACTTTCATTTGCTGGGAATAAACTTCACCATTTTTTGTTCATGATCTAGATCTCGTATTTCGAATTGTTGATCATTTATGAGTATTGATACAATTAAATTAATTTAAGTTTGGTTGGGTTTAACTTCCTAACATTCAAGGTTGGCCTAATCTTGACGAAAAAAATACCAAATCTACTTAAGCAATTTAAGCATAGCAATAAAAATTAAAACACAAGAAATAAAACTCAATTAATAAAGTATCAAACTAATTATCCATGCAAACTACTTAAGTATCTGTTTTTCAACGATTGCCCCTAATCAAACTACTCAAGTATTAGTATCATCACAACACAAACAAAGGTATCAATCATCATTATAGAAAATAATCAAGAATTATGAAAATTTACAACAAATCAAAGTTGAATCCTTGAGTTATGTGTTGTGGCATGAAATGAGCGACCCACTTGACTCCTAGTCTTGCCGACTAAAGATAAGGGTTGCTCAGTTCTTCCTTTGTCAAAGCACCAAAACTTCTCTGAAATTGGTAACACCGAGCCCTCCTGTCTTCTATCATTTTATAGCAGTGGAATAGAATTGTCGGAGTTAGTTAAGTGCTTCAATAATGGGTCAGATCGTGGCAGAAGTAGTGTAGGAGAAGTTGCCAAAATAACCATCTGATCATAAGAAACCGTCGGAAACTTCTCAAGCGACCCCCTCACTGGTGTGATCTGCCCGCTCAAAATTCTTCCAGTTATCTCATGGTCTTCTCTTGCCTGTTTAGTCATCTATCTATCTGATCCATCCCGCCAAGCACTTAGTTGGGTCGCTCAAAGCTGTTGCTATGTACAATTTTGAAACTACATCTGATGATTGTCCTATAAAAACACAAAGGGGCATGGCAGTACCTAAAAACTAATAATAATAAATGAAACTAAGTTAAAATAACATAAAATCAATCATAATTTGAGTTCAAATTGGGTCAAAACCATAGTATGAAAACGTCCTATCACCATCGAATAACGAAATAAAAGCTATTGCGTCCAAGAGATAACCAAACGACCCTTTAGCCTTTACTCTTTCTTCAAGGGCGAAGAATCGATGAAGAGCAGGTCTAATTTGTCACTATTGCGTCCAAAGCTTGCTATCTTTGTGTGGTTTTCGTGGGGAATGGTAGAATTCTGTGCTTTTTTGTACGAGAACGGTGGTGAAAAAGGTGAAAATTGGTCTATGGAAGGTCGGATCCCCATCTCTGTCGAAATTCGTGCTTAAAACACTAGGGGAAGCCTTGGGGAGGCGGCTAGGGCAGAAATAATGTTGTTTCCTTCTCTGAAATTTCGAAAAACAACCTTTTTATATTGAATTTCGGTCCAAAATCTGACACTTTTGTTCAAAATCCGACATTTCGGTCTGAACTTTGTCTCTAGACTTGCAGTTGGGCTGGAACTGAGGCTTTCGCTTGGTGTTTGATCTGCTTTGGCCTAATATGATCTTCCCTGGTCCATAACACGTTTGTGTGAGCTAGTAATGAGTTATCTAGCTAATAGTTGAGTTCCATTCTTCTCAATCGATGTGCCTCGTCTTCAATTTCCATGAAAATCCTACAAAATAAATATAGATGCGGCAACAGTACCAAAATCTTGAACAACATAGTTTAATATAAGATAATTGTATTGATTTGAGTGTCATTTCGGTGCCAAGTACGGTCAAAATGTATATAAAAATAAGAGATATCATGGTTTATATACCGTCAACAAAAGACTTACGAGATCAAAGGCAAAGCTAGAAAAATTTCATGAATTAAATTGATTAATTTTTTTTTTTTGCATTGGGAGGAAACTTGCACTATGTCCACATAATTTTATTAAAAAATAACTTAAAAAAATTAAGCTTAATTTTACATCATAGATAGTGTTCTCCAAAATGACACAACACGAGCATGTTGGTACGACATGCACGCATGTTGACACGGCACGCACAACACGACAAGCACGTTTTAACGCGACATGAGTTGACACGCGATACGACTTGACACAACATTATACATGACACGACTAGAATTAATAATTATTTATATTTTTAGCATATTTAATAACTAATAAAAATAGAATGATTTCATATTATAAATCTAAATAATACTTAATTTTATATTGTATCATGTTGATACATCGTGTTAGATGTGTCGTGACACAAGATGTGTCGTGTGTGTCATTATGTGTGTAGTGTTAATCAATTTCTTTAATTGACAAGACAAAATAAATTCGAAATATTTACTCGTATCAACATGACACTACACGGTACATTAATAATACCTATGATGGGAGACAAAGGCACAAAGCCCTGTCCCCTTGGCTCCGTCCCTCAACGAGATTTGCTACGCATTTTACCTTCTTATCCAACAATTAATAAACATATAAAATAAGTTTTTACTTGCTACATTATTTAAATTGAGTTGAGAAGATATTGAAAATTTTATCAAAGCTTCTAAATAATTAATGATTCATCATTAAGAAAAGGGAAACAAAAAATAGATAGGAGAGAAAGGAATTATACTCGTTTGGATGAAGCCGGAATTTGCAAGAATTTATGATGAATCAATATGCCAAATTCCGGACATAAAATATGCCAAATTTATTATAAACAATCCAAATTCTTCACAAAGTTACACACTTTCCAATAAATTTATGTCTAAGAATTGTAACAAACAACAACTAAGCCTTTTGTCCCAAACAAGTTGGGGTAGGCTAGAAAGAAACCCAACAAAAGAACACATCGAGAAAAAAAATAAATAAATAAATAAATAATACTAATAGTAAGACTAGCCATACTAATAATAATACCTCTAATAATAATAGTAATAGTAGAAACCTAGACCTCGACCGTGACCTAATAGAGGGACCTACAAACCTATGGCATCGCTCCTACCCCTAAGTTCCTACGTCATGGCTCCGGTACATGAATTGCTAACTTCCAAGCGCTCCTATCGATCGCCAACTCCTTGGAGACGTTCCATTCTTTAAGGTCTCTTTTCACCGCTTCTTCCCATGTCAATCTTGGTCTCCCTCTCCCCCTCCGGGTGTTCTCGAAATGATTAAGAATTCCGATACGTACCGGTGCCTCTGGAGGTCTGCGTTGGATATGTCCAAACCATCTCAAACGATGTTGGATCAACTTCTCCTCTATTGGTGCGACCCCAACCATATCTCGTATGTCATCATTTCTAATCCGATCTTTCCTCGTGTGACCGCAGATCCACCTCAACATACGCATCTCAGCTACACTCATCTTCTGGACATGTCGTCTTTTAGTAGCCCAACATTCTGCGCCATACAACATCGCAGGTCTAATCGCTGTCCTGTAGAACTTGCCTTTTAGCTTCTGCGGGACTTTATTATCGCATAGGACGCCTGATGCTTGTCGCCATTTCACCCACCCCGCTCTTATCCTGTGACTAACATCTTCATCTATCTCGCCATCGCTCTGCAGCATCGACCCTAAATATCGAAAAGTATCTTTCGTAGGTACTACCTGCCCGTCTAGACAGACATCTCCGTCCACTGGTCGTATCCCACTAAACTCACACCCCATATACTCCGTCTTAGTTCTACTAAGCCTAAACCCTTTGGACTCTAGAGTTCGTCTCCACAATTCCAATTTCCTATCGACCTCCGTCCTACTCTCATCGACTAACACCACATCGTCCGCAAAGAGCATACACCAAGGAATCTCTCCCTGTATATCCTTCGTGATCTCATCCATCACTAAGGCAAAAATATACGGGCTCAAAGCTGATCCCTGATGTAGTCCTATTTTAATAGGAAAGTCACTAGTTACACTATCACATGTCCTGATGCAAGTAACGGCACCATCATACATGTCTTGGATGAGGGTAACATACTTTGTGGGGACTTTCTTCTTTTCTAGTGCCCACCACATAACTTTCCTCGACACTAAATTCTCCAAATTCCTACAACATCCAAACGTCCCCGTATAAGATCTTGGTTGTCTTGCTGACTAATATTGACATCAAAAGGGACAAGTGGAGGTTCAGCGAGAAACAAACTTAAATTAATGCGCAGTCCCTGTGTTTATTTATTGTTATTATTGTTATTTAAATGTATTGGGATTTGGGACAAATACAAGAGTGAGTGATTAGTGAAGTGCATCTATTGAGGTTGAGGAGCATTATTGGAACAGGTGGATAGCCCTCCTTTTGTTCCCTCCATTGTTCCAGGCTGTAATTTATAATTTCATTCCCACCATATAATACTATATTATATATAGTACATATTGGGTCTCTTATGTCACTCCAATTTTGTGTCACATGCTCTCCAACTCTTGTCGGCAATTGCTGGTTGCTGGAGAAGGAATCAATAGATTCAAAATAATGTTCCTTTTTTTACTGCAAAATTTATCTCTTGTATTCAATATAAGTAGGCGAAAAGTATACTGAAATTCATTCAATATTTAATTTATTTTAGAAATATAATTTGTAGGGCCGAATAAACAAAAGAAGGCTAAAATAAAATCAGTGGCGGAGCCAATAGGAGTGCCAAAGGGGACTGTTGCAATCCTGTGATTTAAGTGTAATTTGTATTGTATGCTTATTTTGATAAACTGATGTATATATTAAGCACTTTGCCCTCCAAAATAAAAAAATTACAAATTAGCCCTTCAAATAATTTTTCGTAGCTCCGCCACTGAATAAAATTATGCATCTTCTACTTGCTATGTGTGCATAACAGCTTCTTAATCAATTTATATAATATACAAATTATGGAAATTATATGTAGTAACAAAATAGATGAAATAGTTGGGCATTGAATGCCATGTCACTTCCAAGTTCCAACCTAAACAAAACAAAAGAAATAAAAAAAATCCAATTAATTTCCAAATGAGCTCTTATTTTGAGTACATTTAGTAATGTATACTATATTGCTTGGTTTGTATATATAAGTAAAAGTAGCGTTGGTTTTATTTATTGACTTGGCTTTTGTAAAATTTGTAGTGTAGGTCGAAGTATTTTTGTGAGTAAATTATGACATGCATCAGAAAACAAAAGTTATATTAACTAGAAAAAAAATATGGTGAAAAGAGAGAGGGAGGAAGTGGGAGATGGGGATCGTTTCCTCAGTGGAATCGACGGTAGGATCCTGTCGCTGTCACTGATAAAAAATAACGCAATTCCTTATTCGCTTTCCTTTGCTTGCTTAATTGCTCTTATTTCCTTCTCTCTCTCTCTCTCTCTCTACTCCACACTCTCTTCTTCCTCTTCTTCTTCTTCTTCCTCTAAGGATCAGAATCAGAATCAGATTGCGCATGCATGCATTATGAATTATCATTAGTACTAGTATTAGTATTAGTACTAGGTATTGAGGCGATTCATGAAATGAAATGCGTTCGGCTGCATAAATTTACTTCTGTCTACAGCTGCTGGTATATATCAAATTTGTTCTCGACATCAATTTATATTTATTTATTGCTTTCTCCAATTTTCAATATCTTAAACTCCACACCTCTTTTTGATGTGATCATCGCTAATTTCCCTCTTCCATCCATCTTATTCTTTGCCAAACTAAAATTCACTCTTTTCTCTTCTCTTGCTAGCTACTAGATACTTGTATAAATTAATAAGCCCCCTCCCTCTTTCACTTCAATTTTATCTTTCTTTTACATTTGACAGATCAAACTAATAAAACCAAAATATTTTGTAGTTTATACTACCAACTCTCCCTTTCTCTCCGCATACCATCTTTTGTGCCTTTCCTTACTCAACCCATCAATTGTCCCATCCTTTTTGCTCATCGTTTTGGGATTCTAGGAGACTAGGCCTAGTTCTCTACTTTTTTTTTTCTTGGGTTGCCCGTTGCCGCGTGCTAGTTCAATAGTTTGTCAATCTTCGATCGAACCCTACCTCCAGCCTGAATTAAAAACATTTTTTTTTTATGAACTATTGTTTTTTCTTTCTTTCTTTTCTTTTTTTTTATTTTGGGTAGATTTGGTTACGATTACCAAAACAAAAATTGAGTTCCAATGTGAATGCCCTTCACTTATATTATATCATATATAGATTGCTTCCCGTCATTTTCAAATGGAACTCACTCCATTAAACAGCAGCTGTTCTCATCAAATTTTACTCGATTGGGAGAGGAGCAACAGTTCTTCTGCTTATCTTTTGTTCTAATCAAATTTTATTACTTCGTTTTTTTCCTAGACGTATTATCCTTTTTCTAATCAGGACGCTTCAGCTCTTCCATTCTTCCATTACTTTACTTGAAAATCAGAATTAGTGAATTATTCCTCTTTCGTAGTTCCTCCCTTTGTTTGGTAGGAGCTTGTTTTGTTTTATTGGAAAATGCCTTTGTTAGGTTAGCTTCTTTGTTAATCGCTTTGCTGGTTTAATCATTTGGTGTCTTGTGGCTCATTTCCTGCTTATTTCTTGAAAAAATTACCTAATGGAACTTAATACATAAGAAATTTCCCTTTCAGTGATTGGACTTGTTTGTAACTTAGCCTTTTGGTTGGTATGTTTTGTTTTTTAAATACTTGTGTTATTTTCTTTCTTCTCCTTTACTTAACTTTGATCAATTCTTTAATATGTAAGTTGGTTAAATTTTAGGATACTGTAAATTCTTTACAGCTTATGCTTCTTCCCGTCTGATGAGCAGTCTATTTTGCTATTAACTTTTCTAATTTGTACTCTGTACAGGTTGTCCCCGTCATGATTTTGGCAGTCTAAACCATTTCTTTGTGGCGATCTCTACCACTTCACCCAGAAATGGCGGCCCTAACGCACAGCGGTTCGAGGCGCAAGTATTCATGGTGGTGGGACAGCCACATCAGCCCAAAGAATTCCAAATGGCTCAAGGAAAATCTCACCGGTATTTGTTCTTTCCAAATTTCATTGTTGTAAATATTAATTCATGTCTCCTAAAATACGGATTTCAAAGACTTTCATGGTTTTCGGATGTAACGAAGAAAAGAACTTTCCCATTGTCTGATGCTACAAATCATGTTTCACTTATCTTTATTCATCACTAGAACCGAATTAAATTTGAATGCAATATTGTGAGCAGACATGGATTCAAAAATCAAGTCGATGATAAAGATAATAGAGGAAGATGCCGACTCCTTTGCACGGCGTGCCGAGATGTACTACCGGCGCCGACCCGAACTGATGAGCCTGGTTGAGGAGATTTACCGTGCATACAGGGCGTTGGCTGAAAGGTATGACCATGCTACAGGAGCCCTCCGTCAGGCCCACCGCACCATGGCCGAGGCCTTCCCTGATCAGGTCCCACTCGACTTCAACGATGATGATGACGTTGATGATTATGTTGGAGATGATGCTGATGGTGGTGATGTGTCCCCTTTTTTTAACCCAGCCGATCTGCAGAAGCGAATTAAAGGTGTGCATCTGTTTGTCATTTGTTGGTGAACCAAAGTTCTGGCTTTCTACCATGTACCAATTGATCTGACAATGCAGTGTATTGAAACTGTACAAATTTATTCTGAATGTAATTAGTGGTTGTAATTTTGCTTCCTTTTTTTTTCCAGATTTTGAGATTCTTCAGAATGAAATATTGAGGTTGTCACAAGAAAATGAAGATCTCAGGGGTCATATTGAAAAAGCACAGCCAGAAGTGAAGTACTTGAAAGAGGCCCTCTCTAAGCTAGAAACTGAAAAAGAGGCTGCTTTGTTACAGAGTAAAGAATCAAGTGATAGATTAAATAGCCTTAAATCGGAGATATCTCGCACTCAAGATGAATTCAACAAATTGAAGGAAGAGATGCAGTTGAAACTACAGGGCCTCGCCAGTGCCCAAGAGAGGTGTGAGGTACTGCAGAGGAGCAATCAGAATCTCCAGTCTGAATTGGAGAGGTTCAAGCTGAGAGCCCGAGAGAAGGAAGAAGAGGTAGAAAAGCTTAATATCTCTCTCCAGTCTGAGCAGATTCAGAAGATGCAATCTGAAATGACACGTTTATCTCTGGAGAAAAAACTGAAAGAAGCTTACGAAAGGATGAAGGGTCTGGCTAAAATTGATAAAGAAATGGAGAGGATAAAGGAGGAGAAGAGAAAACTTGAGGACCAAAACCGGCATGCTAATTCTGTTGTTAGTCGTCTCCAGGATGAAATCAAGAGTGGAGGAGAGAGGTGGGATCAACTGGAGAGGAGAAACGAAACCTTGAATTTGGAAGTTGAGCAGATTAAGCAGAGGCATATGGAATCCGAAGAAAAGGTGAAGACTTTGGAGGGAGAAATTGAGAGGGTAAAAGAGGAAAATATAAGTCTCTCTATGAGCTTGAAATCTGGAGATGAGAAATACTTTGCACTAGAGAGAAGAAATCATTCTCTGAATATGGAACTGGATAAAGTGAAGCAGAGACAGCGAGATTGTGAGGAGGAGGCAAAGATGGACATGGAGAGGCTGAATTTCTCTTTACAAGAAGTTCAGTTACAGAAAATGAAATCTGAAATATCACTACTGTCTCTAGAAAAGGCACTTGAGGAGTCCCGAGAAAGGATGACAGCTTTATCAGAAGAAAATAAAAACTTGCAGGAAGAAATGGAGAAGATGAAAGAAGAGCATAGATCTCTCAGTTTTAGCCTGAAAACTGGAGAGGAGAGGTATAATTCACTGGAGAGAAGAAACAAATCTTTATCCCTGGAGTTGGAGGAGCTGAAGAAGAGGAAGCTGGAGGTGGAGAGGATGCATGTGCATTTGCAAGAAATGAAGTTCCAAAAAGTGCAAGCCGAAATGGAAAAGATTGAACTGGAGAGAGAAATGAAGAGAACAAAAGAAGAGTACACTGCTCTCAGTTTAAGCTTAGAGGAGAAGGAAAAAGAGTTAAATGAGAAGGTAGGGAAATTGGAAAGCTTACAAGTTCAGTTACAGGAAATGCACCTGCAGAAAATGCAAGAACAAACAAACCACTTATCAATTGAGAAACAACTTGCTGAAACCCATGAAAGGATGAATTGTTTGCATCTTCAGAAGGAGAAAATAGAGACAGAAATGGAGATGATAAGAGAAGAAAACAAATCCCTCGACGAACAAAACCATTTGGCTAATGCACGGATTATTCGATTGCAGGATGAGATAATTTTGCTAAATAATATGAAAAGGAGACTTGAAGATGAAATCTTTCTCCATTTAGAAGAAAAGAGGCGTGCATTAGAAGAACTTTCAAGGATCAAACGTGACAGAAGTGAGCAAGACTCAAGGCACATCTATCTGACCGAGCAAATCCAAACTGTAAGTTCAAATGTCGAATCTCTTCAGGGTTTGGTCCAAGAACTGAAAGACAGCAACTTTGAATTGAAAGAGATCATAAAAAATCATGAGGACGTGAGAACTCTACACTCTGAGAATCTGAGACAGCTGGAGAAGATGTCCGAGAAAAATACCCTTTTGGAGAAGTCTCTCTCTGTCGCAAATGCTGAATTGGTGGGACTGAGGAGGCAGAAGGATGAACTGGAGTTATCCAGTGAAAACCTCCATTCAAACATCGAGAGTCTCGTTGGGAGAAAGAATTTGTTGGAAAACTCCTTGTGTGATGCAAATGCTGAGATCGAGGGGCTCAGAGGGAAATTGAAGGAGCTGAATGCATCATACCAATTTATGATGGGCGAGAATGGAAAACTTGAAGCTGAGAAGGGATCTCTCGTCTCCGAGGTAAATGCCAGTATTTTTGTATTACGATTTTGTATAATTATTATCCCTTGTTCTTATAGTTGACTGAATAAGTCATGAGTGGCAGGTACCTGTGCATAACAAGTCGTACCAAACTGAGACATTTTGTGGGTGAAAACATGTGAGAATACTGTGTTGGTCACATCTCCTATACCAGTAACTATTAATTGCTGATACATGTAGTATATCTATCTATTCATATTGGCCACTAAGAATATACTGTGCTAGCTACATTTGGTTCCAATGCAGTAGCAGCACCTACAATATGAGTATGGATCGAACCAAGGCAATTTTATATTATGCCCTATTTGTACTCACTGGTACCAACATGAAGCATAATAAAGTACTAAAAAATTGTACATTTTCTCCAGGTACAAAGCACCAAAGTCATGCTTGCAGCCTTGGAAAAACTATACAAAGAACTTGAGATTAACCACAGAAATCTACACCAGGACAAGACCCTAATCCTTGACCATGTCAGACATCTGCAGGACATACTGAATAAAGAAAAATTAGAAACTCAAAGTGCCAAAGATCTTCTTGAAGCTGAGCAACAGAGAGCTGTAAATGCCCAGAATGAAATTTTCAAGTTTCAGAGATCCCTAAATGAAGCTAATGAAATGATTACAAAACTGAATTGGGTTAGAAAGGAGAAGGAGAAACTGGTACAAGGCATAAGGTCGGTACAAGAAGTGCTCAAGTTGGATAAGAAGTACGACTCTCTTGGTGAGTTGCAGGAAGACATAATCATACAACTCATATTGCATGAAGTTGGTATGCTGGTCAGCATGGTTTGCGAGGCACAAGATGCCAGACAGAGCCGGCTTGTTGAGAAATCACTCGTTGTGACTCTTCTAGAGCATTTTGGCAGAGAAGTCCATGAGCTGAGGCTAGAGAGAGAGAGTCTCAAGAGAGAGAATGTGACAAAATCAAAGGAGTTACATGAGCTGAGGGGAGAAGTGGAGTTCCTGGTAAGTCAACTTACGGACTTACAGGACTCGCGCCGATCTCTCCAGAAAGAGATTGTTACTCTGTTTGAGGAAAACTCCTCCCTTTCCCAAAAGCAGAAGTCATCACAACTCGAGTTAAATGCAATTCTTACCAATTCAATTACACAAGATATTTTTGGTGTGGCTTTGAAGTCGGTTTGCCAAGAGATGTGTGAAGAGAACATTTCACTTAAGAAATGTGGTTTTGAAATTGAGAATTTACTGGGCAACATCAAGAGTGCAATTTTTGATGCAGCTCTGTTCAAGGGGAAGGTTCTAGAGCTGATGCAGACTTGCGAGAGCTTTGAGATTAGTGCAATGGTACAAAGGGAGGTGCTGAAAGAGGAAATTTCTAGAAGAAATTTGTGTGTGCATGAGTTGAAAGAGAAATTGAATGAGATTGAGGTTGAAAACAGAAGACTGAAGGTGGATTTGGATAAAGGTCAAATGATAATTTTAGGCTCGCTGAGAGATGAGGTAGCAGCACTCGAGCAGCAGACACTTTCTCTGACAAAGGACTGGTTGAGGGTTAGTAAGAACAAAAAGGAGGTATACTTTTTTTTTCTTTCTCTATGATATTTTTCCGGCTTATTAGTATTTTTGTTTTGCATAAATGCCGCTTCATGGTTTTAGAAAAGCACTCAAATAGATTTTGGCATCTGAGACAAATCCCTTCTTTTGGAATTACCATAGGCAAAAATCTTGAATGCTTTGATAGAGATTGCGGTGCCAGAAATTTGTACTAGCAGTCTAGTACTGGGACTAAAATAGTTAAATCTAATGTAAGTAGGTCTCTGAATGGCAATTATGCACCAATCATGCTTTTCCTGGTCAGAGGTACTGTTGGGAAATTAAGAAAAAGATAAATTAGGTAAAAGTGTATGGACCTAGATGTAAAAGTGTAATCCTATATGCTTCTTTCTTTGAATTAGTGAAATCAACACTTTCTTCAATTGGCCATACGTTCATATAATACCCAGGTACTTAACCTTATTAGTAACAAAATTTGAGTCCAAAACCTTCTGATTCAACACCATGAAAGGATGTTGAACTGATACAATCATTCGAATAATGCCCAAGTAACATTTTTCTTCTATCAGGAGAAGAAACTATCATCATCAAAGCGTGCCAAAAGCCCCCACAAACCGACCAAAGAAGAACAATGCTATACTGCAACTCCAGTTACACAAAACACTGAGTTGCAGCAATTGTATGCAACAATCAAATCCCTCCAGATGACGGTTGCAAACACAGCACTTGTATTGGAGCAAGAGCGAGTTGACTTTGCTGCCAGCCTGGAAGAAGCAAAGAAGCAAGTCGAGTTGCTGAAAATGAAGGAAATCTCAGATGATGACTGTCCACGAGTTAAGTACGAGCAAATGTTGAAAGACATCCAACTTGACCTCGTGCAGAGTTCAAACTCTTCGTCCTCATTAAACTCGAGAGGGGAGAAAAATAAAGAGCGAGTGCACTCTTCACGGCAGAAGCACTTGTGTGTGAATGCAAGTGGAAGCACCATAAGTGGGAATTCAGAAAGCTTCAATGCTGAGTCTTGGGGGCTTGTGGTAGCAGAGAGAGAGACTGGTGAGAGACAGAAGCTAAATGTGCGCTCGTTAATGCAAAGGGATATAGAGTTGGAGTATCCTGACATTGATCCGGTTTTAGACAGAGAAAGAGATATGAGAGGAAAGAGACCATCAACCGATCAAATGTCAGAAAAGGAGTTGGGTGTGGATAAACAAATGGTACCAAGAAAAGTTGGTATTGCTGCACCGCATCAAGAGTGGAAAGAAAATATCATAGAGAGGCTCTCTTCTGATTCAAAAAGGCTTACTGAGCTCCAATCAGGAATAAATGAACTTAAAATCAGTATTGGAGTATCGGGGGAGTGCAATGGTAATTTTACCAGCCAACAAATGGAAAGCATCAGAACGCAAGTGAGAGAAGCTGAGGGGACCATTTTGCAGTTGATTGAAGCCAACAACAAATTGTCTAAAAAGGTTGATGAAATAGACACTAATTTGGAAGGGGATAGTGGTACTGATGCCATATGTAAGAGCCAGAGAAAGATTTTGGACCGTGCAAGGAAGGCGTCAGAGAAAATTGGGCGGTTGGAACTGGAGTTACAGAAAGTGCAGCACATGCTCTTGAAACTCGAGGCAGACAGTGCGAGTGGAAATATGGCAAGTGGGGTGCGAAAGAGGTCAAAGGTGCTTTTAGTGGAGTATCTTTATGGCAGGAAGAGGGATAGCAGGAGGCAGAGAAAGACGCCTAGGTGTGGTTGCATGCGAGTCAAGACGCAGGAGGACTAGTTGAATACATGTTCTTTTCAATGTGCTAGTACGATTAATAGTAGTGAAGATGTAATAATTTTATGCTAGTTATTGACTAGATAACTGAGGGATATCTCTTGAATAAAGATCTGGAGAAGAAATTGGCGTGCTCAGTTTTTTTATAAGCAAGGTTGTAAATTGGTATAGGAGATTATCTAATACTGCTCTAATATATGCTCTTTTTTAATGGTGTGCTATTTATTGTAAAATAGTTTTATTCCTATGTTTCTTATTAAATGTTAATAATTGATCTACATGAGTTTATACTGTCGTTATTTGCTGAAACAGAAACGTGTGCAGGTCTTTGCTATTGTTGAATGAATGGATTGCATTACTATTTATTTATTACTGTATTTTTAATTTGAGATGTAGAAGGCCGTACTAGATGTTTAAGTACACCCTCTGCACTGATTTTTGTGCCATGTGTTTTAGTCTTTCTACTTCTATGCTTGTATATTGTATTTTATTTATAAATTCTGAAAGATTAAAACCTGTAGATTACTTGATTTTGATGATTTAATAATATATATATCGACCTACCAATCTTTGTTCCGAGCCTCTTGTTCAAGATGTCAAGTTGGAAGGTTTCAACATGTACGTTCATGTGATGTTTTTAATGCCCTACCGGAGGTCGAACCGGTGAAGCAAGGGTATGGGGTTTTACCAGTTTACCGGTTTCAAAAACCGGACGATATCATATAATTATTTAAAATATTAAAAAATGCATTAAAAATATAAAAATACAAAAACATCAAACAAAAGATGTACAAGTTTTGATCCCTAACAAAAATAATTACAATATCATGTCAGTATGTCATTTATCCTAATCACTCTTTTTCTTACCGGACAGAACGGTACTGCAAGATGGTAAAGACTGGTACAGATCATGAAGTGTCAAGATACGAACAGTAGTAACACATAGCATCAACCAGGAACAAGCAACAAATGTTATAAAAATAGTATAATATGGTGTTAACTTGGTGCCAAATTAGCACACATCAGAATCGTAAATATCAATCATCAAATAGCATATGTACAATAGATTCAGAAAGAAAAGGGAGTAGGCACTATATAGACTTAGACTAGTTTCAATTCAACAGAGCCACAATTAACAGGATTCTAAGCACCATCAATTTTAATTTTAATTTTCCTACATGCTTATTTATAATATTCGTATCTATTGCTAGGAAACCAAGTGAAGGTTCCTCCTTCGTCAGATAGGGATATGGTTAGATTAATCAAATATTCATATCTATAGCTAAAGGTCTTGTAGATGTTTAAACTAGTAATCAAATAATCAATTGAAGGTAACTATCTGGTAGGGACTTAAATTTGCGAACTAGCTGCTTCATTAGCCAAAATAAAATTGAAAAGGAAAGAGGGCGTAGCAGGAAATGTTGCCAAAATAAAGAGAGAAAGGATGGAATCGTTGAAGGAGGGAAAGAAATTAGGAAAACTGCTAAATCCCAATATTTCTTTCCTTTTCAGTTACTAGCAAAAATGGATAGAAAGTAAAAACTTTTTTTCTGGAAATACAGAAAGGAATTAACATTGCAAACATGGTAACAAATAAGAGAAACCGGTCAGACGGTACTGTGATTTTCCAATATTTCCGGTTTTTGACCGGTTTTAGCCGGTTCATAACCAGCGGTTTTAGAAGGCATATCCTACCGGTATCTGGTTTTACCGGAAATTTCCGGTAACCGGTAGGGTTTTAAAAACATTGGTGCAAAGAAACATCATAGAAGCACAAGCACGTCCTTAACAAGCTCAAAGTTCGGATCAAATTGTTGGCAGCCATCTACAACCGCGCGCGTCATCAGAAGGGGTTTCTTTTGGTAAGGTATATCAATATTTTTGTCCCAGAAAATATACCGTGGTTTGAATACATCTTGAATTAGAATAAGAACTGGAACAAGCTATTTTATGTTTGGTTTGGTCTAGAATAGCTTGTTCTTAGTCCAAGTTAGTTTATTTCTTGTTCTAACGAAAACATAACAAGCTGTGTTCTAAATTCTTTTTATTCCCACTTGTACATTACTTTTCTATCGTGAGAAACTGTCTGCTTGAATTGACCAAACTATGTTAAAAATATATAATTAAGGAAAAAGAAAACAAAACTTATATTGCACTCTGCTATATATATATATATATATATATATATATATATATATATATATATATATATATATATATATATATATATATATATATAGTTTAGCTACGGTGAGTCGCGACTCACGGACCCTCCGGTGAGTCGCGACAAAAACTCCTAGATCTAGATCAAAATGACCGATCCAAACCGTCTAATATGATCTCCCTATTGAAATCTCCATGTAGACCGAATTTTTCATTTTTTCGAAATTTTTAAGTATTTTTTTGAAATTTTAGAAAATCGTTAATCTAATTGGTTCTGAACCATTCAAAAACATCAGTTTTTAAAAATCCGAAAAAAATACTTAAAAATTTTGAAAAAATAAATTGGTTTGCACGGAGATTTCAATAGGGAGATCATATTGGACGGTTTGGATCGGTCATTTTGATCTAGATCTAGAAGTTTTGGTGGCGACTCACCGAAGGGTCCGTGAGTCGCGACTCACCGTATATATATATATATATAATATATATATATATATATTTCCTTCATATGGGCCACAGTTGCTAATATAAACCAATCTAAACTCCCTTTCTCAAGTCTCAACCCCTTTCCCCGAAATAAGCACACTGCACACCTAATCGACAAACTAAAATATATAAACAGAAAAAAAACAAGACACCCGCGCACAACACACAAAATAGTTGCACATGGACATGGCTGCTCTTGCTTCTCTTTACCTCCACCTCCTCCTCTCACTCCCTCTCCTCTCCTTCTGTCAACTGCCTCCATGGCCATCTCCTTCTCCGTCCCCCTCCCTTCACCTGTCCCCTTTCAACTCCCGCCTGGCCGATGCCTACATCGCATTTGAAGCATGGAAACATGTCATCACCTCCGACCCGCAAAACATAACGCACAGCTGGTGTGGCCCATTCGTCTGCGATTACACCGGAGTATACTGTGCACCAGCACCAGATGACCCTCACATTCTGACCGTTGCTGGAGTCGACCTAAACCATGGCAATATCACCGGGACTCTACCATACCACCTTTCACTTCTTCGCGACCTCTCACTCCTCCATCTCAACTCGAACTTGTTCCATGGAGAGCTACCCGCCAGCTTAAGCAACCTAACCCAACTATTTGAAATTGACCTCTCAAATAACCTCTTCTCTGGACAATTTCCTTCAGTTCTTCTGTCCCTGCCTAAATTAAAATACCTCGACATACGGTTTAACAACTTCTCTGGGGAGGTACCCAGTCAAGTGTTTGATACAAGCCTTGATGCATTTTTCATAAATAACAACAAATTTTCTTTCTCTCTGCCCCCAAATTTCATCAATTCAACAGCTTCTGTCCTTGTTTTAGCAAATAACGGGTTAAGCGGGTGCCTGCCCAAAAACCTAGGAGCCATGAAGAAAACCTTAAACGAGCTGATCCTGCTAAACAGCAACATTAGTTCGTGCATACCTGAGGATGTTGGAACACTGGACCAACTCACAGTACTAGATCTAAGCTACAATAACTTGGTTGGTGCCGTGCCAGAAAGCATAGGCAAGATGAAAGAGCTTCAAGTGTTTGATGTCAGCCATAACATGTTGACAGGTGAGATGCCAGAGATTGTATGTGAGCTTCCGAGCTTGAAGAACCTTACATACTCTTACAACTATTTCCTTTGGGAGCCAGAGCCTTGCTTGAAGGTTAAAAGGCTTGATGACAGTGAGAATTGCATATATTGGCGGCCACACCAACGGCCGGAGGAGGAATGCATAGAATTTTTACACAGGCCGCCAGCACATTGTGATGCGAATGGGTGTATTGCGCAGCTCCCACTGCCACCACCGCCTCCTCATTGGTGATTTAACTATAGATCATGCGATAACAATAATAATATCACAGTATAGTTTGGGCTTATAGAAAAATTGCATCAGTCACTTTATCACAAAAAGAATGGAATTTAATTAGGTTAATGACTTGATTATAGTTCGACATAATCATGTGTGGGTTATAGGATATATACTCAAGGTCCTTTCTTCTCTGGTCATTCAATTTTCTTCTTTAAATTTATGATGCAAGTTGTATGCTGTATACAAATTAAATTACTTTTAAGCTCTTTAATTTTGTTATCCTTTTTTATAGTATTAAGTAAGCTCCGGCATGCCTTATTTTAGAAATGAAAAGGAAGTTTGTTCATGTTGGTGCATCTTTTTGTAGATTGTGACATCTCAATTATCCGGCCATTTTGATAATGAGAATCACTGTTATATATAAGGAAAAAACAAGGGCTCGCTGGCAATATTTTGATTTAATTGGCACAATATTCTCTAACTTTTTCGGTTTAACGAGAAAAGTTATGAAGAAAGAGATAAGATGCCCGATATGAAGTGTTTGAGTCGAGTTGGTCAATTTAGTTGATCATTACAAGGTTCGTCATTTGGACCTTCTCTCCTTCAAGTCATAATAGAATGATTACACTTGACATAAGCAAGAGGGCCATATTAAAAAAAATAATCATAAGGTATTTGTGGTGTTTTTTTTTATTGTATCTTTTGAATTTCAATGAGATATTATAAACTGAAGCTCTTTAACTAATTGTAAAAAAAACAGCGGCAATGTTGATAATTAATAGAGAATTTATATATCTGAGATTACAACACATAGTAAAAGCAACCAAGCCGGCAGTTCTTGTTATTAAAAATTACTTGTCCCACTAATTGGACCAGTTCTTTCATTTTTGAAAACAGAGGTGAACCCAAAGGTAAACCCTTCTGTAATGAAACAAAAATTAGATTTCCGTACGTGCCATGATATCATTCATAATAAGCCCACCTACTACTGCTGTACCAGTTCAAACCAGGTTACTGATTCTAACTAACCACCATGTGTTTGGATGTACGATAATAGGATGAGAATAGGCTTTGGAATGGGACTTTGGAGAATAAAGTTTGAAAACAATGGAAATTGAGTTTGGTGAAGAATAGTGCGTACTTGGCTATTTGCTATATGAAATGTTGTTTCGCATGGTGTGTTATAGAGATCAACGAAATTAAGTGTCGTCAACATCATCATTATTAATTGATCAATTTATATTAATTTGTGAATATAAAGTATGAATCAGGTGACTGTTTAGTCGAGTATACATATATGTACCATTGACATCCCTAACAAAAGATTTTCCAGGTTTGAACTTACCATAAATGTATAGTGCTTTTTCCCTTTGTGATCAGTATGGTGACATATATATGGATTTTCCATATATATATTAATATATATATAACCCCTAAATTAGATTATTCAACATCGTTTGAATGATATGAAGCAATGAAATATATTATGCCCAATGTGTAGATTGTAGAACCTAGCTTGTTTTCATTTTGGAAAAGAAGGAAAAGAAACTTAAAGGAACACCAGAGATGCTGTAAAAAAAAACAATGAAAGTTACTGTCAGGAGTAGAACAGGAAAACAGCAAAACAGGAAGAGCGTCTTCATCATATCTAAAATTACATTTTTTTTTCTTCCCACCTAGAACAACTTTTACTTAGACAACACTTGATTAAGAGATCTTTTTCAAAGATCGTGCATATGGGGGCCGACAAATCGCCTTTCTTTATCCAAAAGTGAGACCAAATCTTCACTAACTACCAGAACATTTCATAGAGGAGTAAAAAAGGAGTTGGTCCCTGTAATTAAAGCAACTTATGATGCTATCTAAACATTATTAGATTAGCATTTTCGCTCATCATCATATTCTAATCATCATTACAACACTTTCCTGAAACATGTATATATGTAAAGTACTAAACGAGGTAGTTGGGGACTTAATTAGTTTCTGCTCTGATCACTATAGGAATTACATCGTTCAGATATTAGAGTTGCATCTCAGGTAATTAGTGCGAGAATTATTTTAGTTAAAACAAAGATATGGCGCAACTTTGATTGAAAATGATGTGATCTCTTCTTAAATCATCAGCTATTTGTCACACAAGTTGTTTGCGAAATATGAATGCATTGCGACAGGTGTGTGTGTGTGTTGTTAAACTTTCGCAATACAATTTAGTAATGTGATAACATATATATATATATATATATATATACTAGCAGCAGTGCCCGCTCAATGTGCGGGCAATTTTTATAATTGCATGGAAGTTTTATAAAAGACAATATAACTTAAAAATAAATCATTGATCCTTACATAAACTGAACAAGACATTTAAGTTTGATAAAAAAAAAATTTATAGTCAATTCATCAGAATCCAAATGATACATATATGATTGGTGCATAAAATTGTAACACTCTATGCATACATGCTAGTTGTCTGTCCATTTAAAAAGCCATAGCAGCCAAGCATACCGATGACGGTACCGGAACTCATACATCATGCACACCCGTGAACCAAAAATTAGAAAAAAAAAAGAAAATAATATAATTCAAAAATGACTTGTGACATTAGGGATAGAATGTCAAAATTTATTGAATCAAGTAATTCAAAACACAATTGGATGCATAAAAACATTGCAATCAACTAATTTTAGCTTCAGTCCTTATTTCTAAAATCCGGTTCTTCATTTTTATGATTTTCTATATGTATCATAAATAACCTATGTATGTGGTCATTGCCGCAACAAACATTGTTCTATATGCTTCAAAATCATTCATCATTACCTGAAAGCAAAGCAGATCAGCTTTCAATTAATAGCCAAAATAAATAAAAAAAATGAAGAAATTAGAATGATATTAGATATATACAAACAAACAAAAAAATTTCATCTCCTAATTGTGCCATCATCAGGTACAAAACCGAAATGAAAATTGGTCTATCTCTGTTCATAAATCCCACTGAACTAATTTGTAGTTACTATACTAATTCAGCAAGGAGTAAATGCACCAAAACCACATAAACTAATTTGTAGTTACTATACTAATTCAGGTGATGCAATGGAGATTTTCTTCCTAAGTAGAAATATCAAAAGGTTTGGTAGGCTAGGTTACAAATTTGCAAGAACTCATCTGTAGTATTTGTGAAATAGTTCACTATTTATGGCTGTGTAACATGCATCTCTTTTTGTGTTATAATTTCCATTATTTAGGATATTTCATTAGCGCCTATCTTATTCATTTGGAACAATTATCTGAAAAACATTTGGGGAAGGGGCACGTGCATTATAACAACAAAATCCATTCATTCCTTTGCCAAATCGTGGGTAGGAAATGAAAAATATTTAGTAATCATGACAGATAAAAAATACTGAGAACACAATATTTCTTTTCTTAAAAAGATAGAAAATAATTAATATAACCAGAAGAACTGATGGCATGATCTTGGTAAATTTGATTTATATAGAGGACTTAAATGAAAAAAGAAATAAGAAACTCTCATAAGTTTAAAAAAAATAAAACATTAAATGTTAAAAAAGGAAGCCACCATTATAGAGCATATATGTTTACCTGGTCATTTTTATGAAGAATCTTTTTCTCTATTAACTGCAGAAGAAAGGCAATTTGAGAACACATCATGGATCTTAGGTTCATAATGCCATTGCAAATTTAAAGGAGTAACATATATCTGTATGGTTTTACAAAAGTCAAAGAACAAAAATATAGAGATAGAACATGAACTATGCCATTTGACCCCTTCAATGAACCTTTTGTCTCTACCATTAACTACAGAGCTGCAAAAAAATTAACTAAAAAAATTGTAATTACGTACCTAACAAATAAATAGCAAATTATATAAGTAAACCATGTCGATTGAACAATCTGCTGCGACGGTTTGTGATGGTACCAGTGGATTACAGAACAAGTTTCTTTTCTTAAAAAAAAAAGAAAGAAAATGATCCTTTAGTAATAACATTTTTTACATTTCAGATGCCTGCAGAATCTTGAACACCCTTTTTATATTTTCTTAAACTAAAATTTAATCCCACAATGCTGAAAAAACTGTCATGCTGTCCCACTCACAATTGTTGTTTGCTTGTTCTCCTTGTTGCCGCCTTCCTCTCGGTACATCAAGTCAAAGCAGTTCTATATCTCATACTCTCAGGCATGGCCGGCTGGTGCATATCTCCTTCATATAATACATCCCTTGATGCCTAATTAATTGAACAAAATTAAAATAAGCCACAGACACAACATTTTAGGTACAATAGCATTCTATGATCACCCAACAATGTTCTAAAATTAGTCTAGCTGAATAAAAAGTTGTTGTGTACCAAAATGCCGTTGGTGCGATACGAACCGTGTAACTAACATTTTGAATGGTATTTTGTGAGACTACAAATAAGTTCACTATTTAGTTGTTTTAAGCAAATACCATAAAACACAGGATTCTCACTTGATCCATGATATTATTACAATCATCATCAGTAATTTATAAATAAATTGCATTTCTAAAATTGTATGATAATTGAATTAATTAACCTAGACACCTTTAACAATATAGTTAAGATAATATGATTTTCTGGAATGAACCTGACAAATAGAAACAAATTAGTGGGTAATTTTTTGTTTTGAAATCTGGTGCACGTAAGTATCACACCACCCTGCTGGACTCTGACAAGCACGATTTTAATTTTTAATCAAACAATATATTTCTCATGAGCTTGCAGAAAAAGTCATTCTAATCTAACCCAACAACAAAGTAATAAGCAAATTAAGCAAAAAACCAACCTAAACTGTAGTCCAGAAAATATATAACGAAATAAAGCAACACAGAAGATCTCACATAGTAGATAGTTGAGACCCATTGAAGATTTGTGATACGGTGGGCACTGGTAAATGGAGACAAGTATAGACTGATACTCATTATTTCATACTACTCATCCTAACATATGATATTTCCTTTATTCTACCCCCTGACAGTAAAACTACAACCACTGGACTATTGAATCAATGCATTTAGGTTCTCACAAGTCAGTGCTTATCGCACTCTAACAAATTATGGCTCTGCTACTGGGTATATCCTCCTACCTAGAACTTAGGATCCACATAAACATTACCATAGTGAAGTAGCATGCAAATTTTATTACACGAGGAATCGTGTAGGAAATAAATTCATTAATTCTTCAATATTGTTGTACTAAACGTCTCTAGGTTTGTCGATTGCAAAACAATATCATTTGGCATTTAACAATCTTCTTTGAGTTTTATAGGAAGAAGATACAATTTATGAGGACTTGGATAAAAGCTTTAAGAAAGATCAAGATCAAGTCATTAGAGAGCTTGTAGGCTAGTTTAGACTAGGATAGAAGGTATACTTTAGTCCTTGTTTATCCTTAAAATGGTCTAGATAGCGAAAAGCTCAATAAACCAGCAAAATCCTGTTTTCTATGACCTAGCGTCGTACAACGCTAGATAGAGTTACACAACGCTAGAACAGCTAAATTCATACTTTTGTGAATCAACGTTGCACAACGCTATATAGAGTTAGGCAACGCTGAGTCACAACGTTGTACAACGCTCAGTAGAGTTGTACAACGCTACAGTTAAAAACTTGGAAATTTTTCTGAGTACCATCGTGCAACGCCATATAGCGTTGCACAACGCCACAAAAATCCCAAGTTAGCTGTGCTGTTTTTACATGCAAAGTCTCTGGAGACGTTAGCCAACGTCTTTCAGCGTTGGGTAACGTTAGCGTTGTGTGACGGCATATAGAGTTGTACAACGCTCTGTTGAATCTGTCAGAGTTGTTCCTTTTGTCTCCCTTTAGCGTTGTGTAACGCCATTCAGTGGCAAGCAACGCTCTGACAATTTCCAACGGAATTGTCGGAGCTTTCCTTTGGTTTTACACTCCTGCGTTGTGCGACGGCAAATAGCGTTGCACAACGCTCTGACAGACCAACGGCTATATTAAAGAGCCGTTAGAATTTACAACGGTCATATTCCAGCGTTGTATAACGCTATTCAGCGTTGTACAACGCTGTGGCCTGTTTTTGCTGGGGAACTGCTCATTTCGAGCCCTATATATATCCACCCCTTGTTCTCTCTCTTGCAGTGGCTTCACTTTGCAAAATTAGACCAGAATTGAGCCTTTGAGCATAGGGATACTCTCCCACTTGAGCTTTTCATAGCTAGACCATCTTGAGAGATTTAGTAGCCTCAAACACCACCGCCCCAACATTGTCGCTAGGTGTAGGTTGGAATAGGTTGAGAGCTCTTCTCCCTTGAGGCCGTTGTGCCATTCGAGTTAGGCCGATCCGCCTCGAGTGTCCTTGTGACGAGGTGATTCGGTTCGAAGTTGTAGTCCCGTTCTTGTTGGAATTGAACGGAGCGCGCCCTTTCGTGGTAGCGGAACTCCCGGAGACGTACGACTAAGGCTAGCTTCTTCTAACGGGTCGGAACTCCGTAATCACATCGCGTGTTCAATTTCTCTCTCTCTTTCTCTCTTTATTATCTTGCTATACTTAAATTGCTTGTGTGCTTGCTTGTATTGGGTACCAATTGAATTGTGTTAGGATAGTTCATACCAAACCGGTCCAAAACCTTAATCGCTTCCGCTAAACCTTGGTTAAGCCGCCTCTTTTAGGGACAACAAAGTGGTATCAGAGCGGGAACCTCGATTAAGCTATTCTTAATCTCGGTTTTCGATCATGGCGGCTCGTTTTGTAGAGAGACCGGATAAATTAGGCCAAAATTGTAGAAATTTCTCTTTTTGGAAGAGATGCATGGTGAATTACCTCAATATCTTGGGATATTGGCATGTGGTAGAAAATCGATATACCCCCGAACTTAAACCAAATTCGGTAGAATTGACCAAGAAGTCCCGTGATAACCGAATGGACAATGATTGTGCGGTTAATGCCATATTAGCCTCGGTCCATGAATCAATTGGTGTGACCCTTAGTCGTTTTGATCTAGCACACGATATGTGGATGGCTCTCCTCACCCGTTATGAGGGAAATTCTCAAATTAGGCATTCTAAATTGTATGAGTTGTACTCTCAATTTGAGAATTTCCACATAAAGGATGGTGAATCCATTGAGGATATGTACACTCGTCTTGTACAACTCCAAAATGAATTCACCGAAGGAGGTGAGCCCCTAACAAATGGCAAGATTGTAGGGAAGATGATGCGGGCTATGAGTGGACGGCACGAATGGGATGCTCACATCACGTCGCTTGAGACCATTATCCGGATGGACCATGCGTACACCCCGGAGCAAATGTACACCGAGCTTCGATGTGTTGAGGAGAAGCTCAAGCAACTCGCCAAACTAGAGCCTCATCCAAGAACCTTAGCCATGACCTCCACAAGCAATCCCGCCTCCACATCATCATCTCGATCCTCTCATCGCCGATACCCACATCAAACACCATTGAACCTCTACGAGCTTGATGAGACAAAGCAAGAAGTGGTGATTGAGAAGATGTTTCGTGGGTTGCTCAAGCATGAGAAGAAGTTCAACAATGAGAGATTAGCTAACGATGAACGGGAGTTGTGCTTTGTGTGCAACAAAGAAGGGCATTCCATGCACAAGTGTCACAAGATTTTCCCTCAAGTGCAAACCGACAAGCCAAAGCCTAAGCACAAGAAGGAAAAGAAGAAAGCTCAAGCCATGCATGCCTTGTGGGATGTTGAATCCGAAACAAGCTCATCCGATTCGGATTCTCATGAGGTGTATGCTATGGTGGCAAATGTGGAAGAGGTGGTATTCTCAACGGATGATGTGGAAGATGACTTCGTGAAGGACATCCTCAATGAGTTCAATCAAGGGACAAGATTTGTTCATCCGCTACTTCAAGCGCGTAAGGCAACACCACCTCCATCTCCACCAACTTCGCCAAAGGCATGCTCTCCAAAGGTATATCTCCCTCTCAATGAATCTCTTAGTAGTAGTTATAGTGAGAGTGATGATGAACCAACTAGTTCAACTCCATGTGTTGATTGTGATAGGTTGAACTCTATTCTTGATGCTACCCATGATGCCTTGGTTAGGAAAGCCGATACCATAGAAACCTTAAAAACCAAGGTAGATGAGCTTACTTCTAAGATGGGTGAGTATGAGGCTAAAATTAAGGAGCTTGAAAAACAACTTGAAAAACCGATTTTAGCTCAAGTTCCTAAAACGAATTTGAAAAACCTTTTCAAAGGTCAAAAGCCTCATGACAAGTCCGGTCTTGGTTACCAAAAGCCTTATCAAACCAAGAAAAGAAACTTGTCACACAATAATGAGAAACAAGTTGCACAAACCACACAATTTCAAAAACCTAGGAATTCTCGTGGTCATGCATATATGTACCAAAGGAAACCTAGAAACACTAGAGTGCAAAACGAAAAGAATTTGCAAAATCAAGAAAAGAAAGTTTTTGTTCCAAATGCGTCCAATAAAAATTATTTTAGAGGACCCGATGGATGGTTTTATGAATTTAAAGAGCAACACTCTTCTCAAAACCACAAAGCTCAATCCAATGGGCATAAAAAGAATGTTTCCCAACATTTCCAAAAGGATCGCAAAAAGGATTTTAATGCCTCATCCTATGATCCTAAGAAGAAGGCTGAATACCTTAGAGCCCATTACTATTCTCATTTTGTCAAGGGTTCTACCATGCCTAAGCCAACCGATGCATATTGCAACTATTGTTGTCAAAATGGTCATATCTCGTTGGAATGCAAACTTAGGAAACCAAATGGTGAGTCCAAAGGTAAGTGGGTTCCAAAAGCTTGTACCTCTAGTGGTACAACTAGTGGTATGGTAACCAATGTGGCCTAAATACCAAGTTTACCCCCGGTCTTATAAGCCAAATTTTTAGGGGGAACCTCTTTATTTCTATCTTATTTTTGTTTGAGAGGTTAAATTTGGTCACACTACTTTGTGTAGTGCTCTAAATTGGTTCTCCAATTCCTTTTCTCCAAAATTAAGGGGGAGCCATAAATTTAGGGGGAGCTTGCTACAATTTTCACTTTTTGTCGATTTACAAAAAGGGGGAGAATTGTAGTAAAGCTTGTGAAATGCCAAAATTTAATCGCTTTACTAATGATATTGTTTTGCAAATCGTCAAAAGGGGGAGATTGTTGTACTAAACGTCTCTAGGTTTGTCGATTGCAAAACAATATCATTTGGCATTTAACAATCTTCTTTGAGTTTTATAGGAAGAAGATACAATTTATGAGGACTTGGATAAAAGCTTTAAGAAAGATCAAGATCAAGTCATTAGAGAGCTTGTAGGCTAGTTTAGACTAGGATAGAAGGTATACTTTAGTCCTTGTTTATCCTTAAAATGGTCTAGATAGCGAAAAGCTCAATAAACCAGCAAAATCCTGTTTTCTGTGACCTAGCGTCGTACAACGCTAGATAGAGTTACACAACGCTAGAACAGCTAAATTCAGACTTTTGTGAATCAACGTTGCACAACGCTATATAGAGTTAGGCAACGCTGAGTCACAACGTTGTACAACGCTCAGTAGAGTTGTACAACGCTACAGTTAAAAACTTGGAAATTTTCCTGAGTACCATCGTGCAACGCCATATAGCGTTGCACAACGCCACAAAAATCCCAAGTTAGCTGTGCTATTTTTACATGCAAAGTCTCTGGAGATGTTAGCCAACGTCTTTCAGCGTTGGGTAACGTTAGCGTTGTGTGACGGCATATAGAGTTGTACAACGCTCTGTTGAATCTGTCAGAGTTGTTCCTTTTGTCTCCCTTTAGCGTTGTGTAACGCCATTCAGTGGCAAGCAACGCTCTGACAATTTCCAACGAAATTGTCGGAGCTTTCCTTTGGTTTTACACTCCTGCATTGTGCGACGGCAAATAGCGTTGCACAACGCTCTGACAGACCAACGGCTATATTAAAGAGCCGTTAGAATTTACAACGGTCATATTCCAGCGTTGTATAACGCTATTCAGCGTTGTACAACGCTGTGGCCTGTTTTTGCTGGGGAACTGCTCATTTCGAGCCCTATATATATCCACCCCTTGTTCTCTCTCTTGCAGTGGCTTCACTTTGCAAAATTAGACCAGAATTGAGCCTTTGAGCATAGGGATACTCTCCCACTTGAGCTTTTCATAGCTAGACCATCTTGAGAGATTTAGTAGCCTCAAACACCACCGCCCCAACATTGTCGCTAGGTGTAGGTTGGAATAGGTTGAGAGCTCTTCTCCCTTGAGGCCGTTGTGCCATTCGAGTTAGGCCGATCCGCCTCGAGTGTCCTTGTGACGAGGTGATTCGGTTCGAAGTTGTAGTCCCGTTCTTGTTGGAATTGAACGGAGCGCGCCCTTTCGTGGTAGCGGAACTCCCGGAGACGTACGACTAAGGCTAGCTTCTTCTAGCGAGTCGGAACTCCGTAATCACATCGCGTGTTCAATTTCTCTCTCTCTTTCTCTCTTTATTATCTTGCTATACTTGAATTGCTTGTGTGCCTGCTTGTATTGGGTACCAATTGAATTGTGTTAGGATAGTTCATACCAAACCGGTCCAAAACCTTAATCGCTTCCGCTAAACCTTGGTTAAGCCGCCTCTTTTAGGGACAACAAATATCATAGACACATGTTGGCCAATAAACATTATTTTCCCTGAAATACCCTTGATATCACTACTATACCATTTTAGGCATAAACTTCACTATGTAAAAGGGAATCATTCACAGTAATTTCTGAACATTAAAATCTAAATTCTTTCTGAACTGCAAAGCAAACTCTTACCCAAAGAGCAGAGATTGTGGCATCAAATCAAGTACATGAAAAAGAAAGTTAGCTTCAGGGTTTCAGTTCCTTGTAATAATTTAATTATTTATTGTATATGAACAGATAAGAACTACATGTGTATCTATATCAGATTCCAGTTTGTAACTTAGCAATGACATTAAGCAAATACAAGAAGTACAAAGGAGGCAGGGAAATAAAAAAAAAAGAATTAAGAAGTCAAGTAATACCCATTAAGTATACTGGTAGCTGCATCAAGAGCTACTGTTGAATCCACTGTAGGGAAAAGTAAAAGGAAAATATTTATAGTCAATAGTCAAATAACAGTAAAAAACAACAACTGAAGAATGCAAAGAACAACACAATTGCTTGTTAACAACACTGCTGTTCATTAGAAAGAAATATAATTATTTGGATGCTTGAAAAAAAAAGTTTCATAACAATACTTAAAAGAAAAGCTTGAGAATGTCAAAATAATTATTAAATTGATACATCAGGTTTGCACAAGACGTGAAAAACATGGAAGAGGAGAGGAAGGGATAACAAGAGAGGGAGGAGGCGCAGGTACCAGTAGAAGCGGAGGAGGTTGGTGGCGGCAGCCACCTCCCCTAGGATTTTCGAACTCTGGGTCGCCACCAAGCTCTCCACCAAGATTTCCAAACTCTGGTTTCCGCAGCGATTCTTCTCGTTCTTGCTCTCTCTATTGCTGTCGCTTCGGAAGAAATTAGAAAAAAGAAACAAATGAAAGATGAAATTGATAGTGTGAAGTTTAATTAGACAGTGAAATGGTTACAGGGGATGAAAAGCACTAAAATCAACTTACATGAAAACTAATTTCTCAATATGCTGTTGTCGAGGAGAGAGAGTCTTCGTTTTCGGAGATGAAGATTGTAAAGTTGCATCCCATCGTGATTCTCACCGGCCATCGCGTCTACGATTCTGGAATCGAAGAGAGGAAGAGGGAGAAGTGAAAATCGAAGAGAGGAGAGAGTCGAGGGGTGTGGTGAAGCCTTCTCCAAGTTCTCCTGAGCGAAGAGATGCAGCGAAGAGAAGGGACTGGAATGAGGGAGAAAGGAAAGGCAGGAAAAACGAAATTCCAAATTATAAATGAATAAAATAAAATCTACGAAATATCCTCAGGCTTGTATAAAGGAACGGAATAGACAGCGCATCAAAGGAAAGATTAATCAACTCTTCGCTCGGAGACGTAATCTGATCCATTCATCAATTTACATTTTTTACCGTCAACGGCGTAGATCGTTCGAAATTGATCATCAACGGTGTAGATCGTCCAGACCAAGGTTGTATCCTGAGATGTTACATCCTTCCATTGGTGTTTTTAATATAGTAGAGATATAGAGAGTTTTGCTATGGTGGGTTGCAACTCACCAAAGCGTCTGTGAGTTGCGCTCAAAATTTCGAAATTAAGTTCAAAACGACCGATCCAAACCGTCTAATACGATCTCCCTATTGAATTCTCCATGCTGACCAAATTTTACATTTTTTTGAAATTTTTAAGTATTTATTTCGGATTTTTAAAAACTACTGTTTTTGAACGATTTAGAACTAATTAGATTAATGATTTTCCAAAATTGCAAAAAAATACTTAAAATTTCGAAAAAATAAAAAAATTTGTCTGCATGGAGATTTCAATAGGAAGATTGTATTAGACGGTTTGGATTAGTCGTTTTGAACTTAATTTCGAAATTTTGAGCGTGACTCACGGACGCTTTGGTGAGTTGCAACTCACCGTAGCAAAACTCTCTATATATATATAATTAGTTAATTACTATTAAAACCTTGGATTATAAAATGTATGATCCTCATATAAATGGCGGAAGCCAATTAAAAAGTAAATAAAAAAAGATGAAGGTGAGGAGATAACATTAGTTTTATTTTGGATAAATTAATGGCTGCATGCCGTGTGCTGAACTGGAATCTGTAAAAAATGTAAGAAATGTAGATATGATTTTGGGATAAGATGGATGTTGTTTGATGGGAGCCTTTTATGACACACGTTCAGTGAAAAAGAAGGGAACTAGTCAGGGGGGGGGGGGGGAGGCCAATTAACTTGGCATATATAGTTAATATTAATTAGGCACAATGTAATGTAAATATGTAATGTGCATTTGTTAGTGACGGTGGGTAGGTATAATGTGGCAGTTTTGGTAAGCTATCTCTTTCTTTTCTCTTTTCTTTTTTTTTTCTTTCTTTTTGTTTATGGTTAAAAGTTGAGAGAGAGAGAGAGAGGGGTGAGATTGTGTAGCAGCAACTAGGATAAGAAAGCTTTTGTTGTCTTTAGTTTTCTTTGTACCTAAGCTATTTTATTTATTTATTATAACATATTATAGTGTAGAGAGAGTGTAGACACATGCATTCACATTGGCTAAAAAGGAAGGAAGGCGCAGTCAGAGTGAGTTAAATAAAAGAAAAGAAGGTGGGTTTCATTTTCATTTTCATTTTTGTAGTTGCAGTAGGCCCCGGAAAGGAAAGCATTTGGAAGGAAAGCTCTTGTTCACCGATTACTATTAGAAATTAGAATTTAGAGGTAAATAAATGTAATTGCATTGTTGTTGCATGATCCGGATTTCATGTGGCGTATCCGTGGGTAATTGGTATTTACCATCCTCTTTATTTCCATCCAATCATCCATTTAGATCCAGCGATATTTTAGCATATGATATCCACGTGACCTCTTCGCATTTTTTAAACCCAACGTCTTTTGATCTCTTTGGGTGCGTTTGGATCGTTGGAAGAAAGAAGAAGAAGAAGGAAGAAGAAGAAGAAAAAAAAATTATAAACAATCCAAACTCTTCACAAAGTTACACACTTCTCAATACTTCTTCCCACTTCTTCCCTTCTTCTTTTCTTCCCACACCTATCCAAACGCACCCTTTATTTCGATCTTCTTCTCCTCCACGCCGACTCCCTCTCCTCCACTGAGGATGGGAGAGGTGGTGCGAACACACGGCGGAGTGAACTGGGACGACGACGCGGTGTGGGATAGCGGCCGTATGAAGGCGTTGAGCGGCTAGCGCTCCAATTGGGAACCTCTCTTCCTCTTCTGGCGCCGCCTCATTCTGCTCGTCGTCTCTCGCCTCCGCATCTCCTTCATCCCCGCTTCTAGAATCAAGTATGTCTGGTTCCGACGCCGGAGCGCCGCCACTAGTCTCTCCATCTCACCACTCTCCATCCCTCAAGTCTTGCACGAAATGCACGCCGTTGGGGATATTCTTCTTCTTGGACCGTTCGTTGATCTTGCCACGGAGTCTAGTACTAGTACAAGTGCTATCACATGCTTCTCTGGTGTTTTAACTCGTTTTGCTGGAGCAATTGGTGTCTTTGCAACACCTTCTCTGCTCGACGACAATGGTCGAGATCATATCCCCATTTTCAAGTCTGTTTTTCAGGTTTTAGTCTTATCGTTTTCTTTACTTTTCTTTCTTGACGAATTATAGTACGATTTAATTTTAGTGCATTTCTTTTTCTTTCTTTGCTGATTTGTTTCCTTTTATATGTAGCAAAGGAGAGGCATTGGACTAGTATCAGGGAGTAAAGCTATCACTTGGGACGACACCTGTTGGAGCTGTGTCAAGCCTTGTTTATGATTTACTGAAGTAGACTAAAGAGAAGTTGCAGAAACATATTGATGTCCTTGATCACAGTTGGGAAAGGTGATTTTGTTTGTTGTTGTTATCCACTTTAAACATGAACAACTGTCTTGTATTTCCCAAGAAATGGTTACTTAATTTTCTTGTGCACAGACCTATGTTACTTGGGTGCGGGTGCGGGTATCGTGTCGGATACGATGCGGGTGCGGGGATACGGTATTTTTAAAAAAATTAGAATACGACTGTATATATAAAATAATTAAAATAATAAAAAATATATATTTTTAAATATTAAAAATAATTTATATATTTTATTAATATAATGTTATTAACATTATTTTGTAATCTTTTAATTTATATTGAAAAATTAAACAATTAATAATATAACGTTATTAATAGTTAATGATTTATAGTTAGAAACTTTATCTATTTAGATTTTATATACTGACAATAAACATAGCCCAGCTGCCCAGGCCCAACAATGTTAATTTTCCGGTTTTGAAGTAACGTTTAGTCCCACGAGGGATATAGATACTCTACATGGATAGTATATATAGTAGGAGTAACGAGGGAAAGTGAAAGTTGCTGAACACATGGGTGTGTGTTTGCATTAGTGTTTACCAAAAACTCGTCGGGTCGAACCCGCCCCGCCCCAAACCTGTTCCATGGACCGGACCGCCCCGGACCGTCCATGAACCACGATGGACCGAAGGGTTAGAATGGGGCGGGTCTAGTGTTCTAAAAAAACACGACGTGTCCGGATACAGCACGAATGTGGTACGACACGATAAGATACGGACATGAACACGACACGAGAACTTCGCGTGGCGTGTCCTTAAGCGTGTCGTGTCCTTAAGCGTGTCGTGTCCAACTTTGATGAAATAGACGATATGACAAGACACGCGAATTGTCTAGACACGACACGACACGAGATACGGCACGGCACGACACGAGAGACACGACACGTATTACAGACACGCCAAACACGAAAAGGAGACACACATAGTGTTATAAAAATACAATGGATTCCTCAATTATGTACATACTATTATATTTTTTTCCATAAATCTTGCCAAAGATACATTTAATCATAAATCAATGATTATTAATAGACTTATTTTCGAATAAAACACTTGTAAATCGTTAGAATTGGAAATCAAAAGATTACAATATAAATAGAATGATTCAATAATTAAATCACAAATAAAATAAAAGGGTCCAGAGCCATGCGCAAATTAAAGATAGAAAACTATTTCCCAAAACTATATGTGATTTGTCTTAAAATGAATCAAATATTTTTTTCATTGAAAATAGTTTTGTACCTTTTCATGAGTTGGATTTATTTTCAGTAAAATAATTACTTAAATTCGATAAGAAGTTGTCAAAATATTAATCGATTGTAAAAAAATAATCTATATTTTAATTCAATGGTACAACACGTCTACTTTCTTAATTTTTGACATATTTAACAAACATAATTTTTAAATTTCATAAACAAATTACATTCATGTCAAAAAGTTAAACGTGTCTGAACACGTCACGACACGGCACGTCTAAAGAAGACACGACACGGCACAACACGAGGACACGAGCCGTGGCGTGTCCTTAGGCGTGTCGTGTCCATCTCTTGGGATTTAGACACGGCACGACACGACACGTGAAATATTTAGACACACCACAACACGACACGAGAGATGATCTAGACACGGCGTGTTTGACACGACACGACACGGCAGGACACGTATTTAGAACACTAGGCGGGTCTTCGACGGATTTGGACCGCCCTTTCTAAAACTACCCGTGTTAACCCGCCCCGTCTTAACCCGTGGACCGAACCGCCCCGCCCCGTCAACCCGTCCAAAACCCGTGCTAGTCCCGAAAAAAAGAAGGATAACTTTATATAATTATATTCAAATTTTTTCATCTAATAAAAAATTACTTATAAAACAAAAAAAACAGAAAATATAAGTAAAAAAATAAAGAAAAAACGTAAAAGTAAAAAATAAAAGTAATTAACGAAAAATAAAAGACAGAAAAAAATATTGAAAAAACAAAAAAAGTATTGAAAAAATAATACACAAAAAAAAAACAGAAAAAAAACGTTATAGTGATTATATATGTAGTTTAATACTAAAGAAAAATAAAAAATAGTAATAATAAAATAAATAAGAACCGGACCGGACCGTCATAACCCGTGCGGGTTACATGGGGCGGATTTAAGAAGGGTTAGGACCAAGATTTCTAAGATGGACCGTCCTAACCCGCCCCGTCTTAACCCGTGAACTGTCCTAACCCGCCCCGTCCTAATCCGTGGACCGCCGCGGGTTTGACCGCCCCGCCCCGTTTGGTAAACACTAGTTTGCATTGGCTATTGCTCCTGTCCATGCTTTGTGCGCTGGCCCACCAAGCCACCTCTTTAATGCTTGATTTGTAAATATAATAAATAATAAATTAAATATATTATGGGATCAGATGCGGCACTCGATTGGGCCAGACGCGCGTCTATCGGCGACCGAATCTGACGGTAAAAACATTCAAAATGCTCGGATACGCCACGTGGCGAATTTAGTGCGTATCGCACACGCGTCGCATGCGAATCCGTGTCGGATACGTATCCGACACGAGATACGGCATGGAATTCACGAATCCTGGTAACATAGGCACATACCATTGAGTCTAGATTGGAAAATTGAACAATCAGATTCAGCGCCAGCATGCACTGCTTGAATGATTTAGTTGCCAGCAAATTGAACAATTAGGTTCAGGTAGAGATTGATTTATTTGTCAGATTAAGAGATCTTGTTGTTGCATAAGGAATAATCTTATATTCTATTGTCAGAAATTGTTTCCGCATAAAGTTGTCTGAAATGATTATTTAGTATTAAATTGTGATCTATTTGTCAAATTAAGGGATCATGTTGTTAACATTTTACATATGTATTTGTATTCATATTACATAGATTTGGGCTACGGTTTAAAATGTCACTGGTTGAAGGGTGGATGGTTGGATGGTATATATGTGGATGGTTTGTATCATTTCCGAATCCGTGTAGGGTAGCAATTGAGCTGCATTGGGCTCCTCGACTCGTCTCCTGTGAGCCCATAATTCTATTGTTGGGCCAAAAGTGTTTGAGCCCATAATTGCCTTCCTTTCTCGGAGCAACTGAGCTCATTCTCCTCGTCGTCTCTCAGACTCTCAGACTCTGAATCAGTGGAGTCGGTCTTGGTCGTGAATCGTGAATCGTGAATCGTGAATTCGTGATGTCGGCGGAGGCGCTGAAGGACGAAGGCAACTCGCAGTTCAAGGCGGGCAACTACCTCAAGGCGGCGGCGCTCTACACGCAGGCCATCAAGCTGCAACCCACCAACGCCACGCTCTACAGGTAGGTAGCTAGCTTATTGTATTCAATTACTCTCCTCTCTCTCTCTCTATTCTCTAACTTCTTCTCTTCACAATTATTACACAGCAACCGCTCCGCTGCTTTTCTCCACCTCGTCAAGCTCACCAAAGCCCTCGCCGACGCCGACACCACCATCTCCCTCCATCCCGACTGGGAGAAGGGCTACTTCCGCAGAGGCTGCGTCCTCGAGGCTATGCACCGCTACGATCATGCCCTCTCCGCTTTCCAACTCGCCCTCCACCGCAACCCTCACAACTCTGAAGTCTCCTCCAAAATCAAGCGCCTCACCCAACTTGCCCGAGAAACCAAACGCCTCCTTCAAGTTGACACTCTCCGCTCCAACATTAACATTTCCAATCTTTTTCAACCATTCCAATCCGACCTCGTATGTTTCTGCTGCTTACCATTCTATTTCTTATAACCAATTTTCCTTCTTTTCTTTCTCTTACTTTATTTCTTTTCTTTTCTTACAGAATCACAAGTGTGGACAACAGCAGACATCCCAAGAGATGTTCTCCTTCGTCATAGAGGTCATCGAGTCCGCCATCAAAGTCTGGCATGATACTTCAGCCGTCCCTCCAAGGGTTCATTTTCTCCTTGATAAACTTAAAACTGATACCGATAAGTTTGCACCTGTCGTCAATATAGACAAGGTACTGCATCTTTCCCCAAGTTTTGTTGCATAAAAGCTCTGCCCTTTTTTAATAATTCGAGTGCCATGTTATTTTAACCCCTTGTTTTGTAGGCTTTTGAATCACCAGACACACATCGTGAGTGTTACCCATATTTAAGACAATACGCAGTTGATTCTTACTCCAAGGCTGCCTGTATGATCGCCCCAAAAAGCTCTATATCCTATCCGCAGGTGTGTTTTCTGTAATTTTTCAGTGGCTAGGACCACATGTTACTTTTTCGACCTAATCGTATTGGCCTATTGGGCTTAGATTTGATAAGACGGGTTACATGTGAGATATTACAGGCCATTAAGCCACTCGGTTGTTGTGTTTGTAGCTTTGTCTTCTAGTGTTTAGATAACCTTTTATATAGTCTAGGTTGAGTTTTTAGTGTGTTTCAAGTATGTCGCTTCAAAATGTCAAATTTCGTGTGCAACTCTTCAAGAAGAAGAGTTTTTATGATAAACATAAGGATTGTTATGTTTATCCTGCACAACCCTATAAAGCCCCTAAAGCATCATCCATAAACCCCACCACCACCACCCCCCTCCCCCTGGCCCACACCCAACCCATACCCCTACGGCTTCTCATTTCCCTAGAAAATTTCCTACCGCCCCCTCGAAAAGCATAGCTAGTTCCGATTAATTGAGATAACTAACACTGTGTTTGGTTATTAAGAGGGGAATGGAAAGGGAAGAGAAATATAGAAGGGAAAAGGATGGGATGGGAGGGAAAATACAATTCTTTCAATTCTCTTGTTTGGTTGATCTAATTTAACGATGGTCAAATTCTATAAATTAACTATAAATGACCATTATAAACTTGAGTTTCTGAAATGTTGAAATGATAAAAGTTAAAGATTAGAAAAGCAACAGATTACTATTAACAAAATTTCAAGAACGCCACATTATAATGAAAGTACAATTTTTTTATTTGCAAGTAATTGCAACAACCTGAAATGACCTAAAAACAAAATTGGATATATTTCAGAGTATCTTATAATAAAACAATAAAACTTCAATACTCCGATCAAAGTGCATGTGGTCTAGTACCTCAAGTGGTAAGAGCACTTGACTCTCTTTTAAGAGGTCCAGGGTTCAAGCCCGCATGCTTGCGATAGGCTTGGCGAACCAGCGTAAAAACTCAGCCATATATACAAGAAATGACCAGGGTCGGGGTGTCATTTCTAGCCTACCCCAACTTGTTTGGGATAAAAGGCTTAGACTTTAACTCCGATCAAAGTAGCGTATGTTTGTCAGACAAGATCTCAATGGTCCCATGGTCGATATAAGAGATGAAATCAAGCTGGCATGGCTTAAATTACAAAACAAATTGCAAAATTTATAACATCTTACAAAAATCCTAATAATTTATTTTTCAGCTGTAACCAACTAAACAGATAAAAGGGACCTATTAGTTACTAGTTTATTCATTTAGTTATTCTAATTTCCAGTTATCAGAAACTAAGTCCTTTATGTCATCAGTACAATGAGACATATAAAAAAAATCATGTTTGTCTAACTGAGTGATATTTGGAGGGAAAACACCAAATCTCGTGTTAATGGAATTATAAAAATTTGAGGAAGGTGATGTATTGTGTAAACAGAAAAGACGAAAGTGTCAGATGCCAATCGGTTAAGACAAGCTGAGAGCATTCGTGCAATTTCGTAGCAGGATTCAGCGCCTCAAATTTCTTTTCCTCTACACCCTGAATTGGAGGGGAATTAATTTATATTGAAAGGGAATCGACCGAGGGAAAAAAAATTTCTCACGACAAATTCCCCTGGCCATCCAAACACAGTAAAATCAGAATTTTTTCCTTCACTCCCGTTCATTCATGTTCGTTCCCTTCAACCCAAACATATTGTCAGACGCAGGAGCATAGGTGGTCCCTGTGCTTTTGATTGTATGTGTTTATCTAATATTTTTTTTTCATTTTATAACATCATATATGATTTATGGTGATTTATAGGGGCATGTATGAAATTGTTACTTCCATCTTTTACAACTAGGGTCGTAGGCTCGTAGCATAACTGATTTTAGATGCTTTAATTATCTGCTATAATGTTTCCTTTGTTTTTATTGCGTCATACATGATTTTTTGTGATTCGTAGTGGTTTGTATGTGCTTGTTTGACCACCTACAATCTCATGTTATTAAAATTGTGCGGTATAGGTCTGGAAAGGACAAGGATCCAGAAAATGGAAGCTAGCTCAGAGCGATGGTTTTTTTGTGCAGTTTGAGTCGCCAATGCTTCGTAAATTATGGTTCGTCCCTAGCTCCACAGAGAAAGGACGCACCTTGTGCAAGTACTCTCTCTCTCTCTCTCTCTCTCTCTCTCTCTCTCTCTCTCTCTCTCTCTCTCTCTCATATGATCATATGATATATTGGCAACATGTTGGCCTCAAAACTTTTTTCTATTTTTAAAACTTCTGCTTGTAATGGCTTCGTGTATAGAAGACAAAAATTATTGATGTTATTACAAGATGATAGTATATAGGAAATTCTGCCATGAGGTCTAATTTTTAATTGGGCTTTAATCTCAACCATTCATTTTCAAGAAAGGTTAATTTATTAGCACTCATAAACGGTTGTGATCGAAGCCCGATTAAGAAATTGGACCTCATGGCAGAATTTTCCTATATAATAAGCTTCACTAAAACTTGAGACATCGTGTATACGCCTCATCTAACTTCCTTGTGATATCCACTCTACCTGTAATTACTGTTGCTTGCATTCATTTAAAAACTAAACAGTGTGTAGCTTGGCTTCTTTGGATAGATGGGGATGTAATAAAAATTCATCATACAGGGATTCTCTGTGGAATCCACCTTATACTATATCTTTATCAAGTGATCTAATATGTCTATTTATTATCTTGTTGAGGAATCCTGAGCTGTTGGATATTTCCGTCCATGAAGTAGTTCCTCGCATTTTCAAAGAAGCATCTGTTGTAATATAGGAATTCTTGTCAGGCTACAAGTTGTAAAACAAATTATAACGTGGTGCTCGACAATGGAATCTGTGGAACTTCTGGTTGTGCTGTCAAGCTGTATTTTATTCGTGAGAAATTATTTTCTTATAAGATTCTGTTAGCTGATGCCTATTTATTATTATCTACTTTTTAATCAATTTTCATCATACTTTTTTTTAACAATTTTGTTTTAGTTCCTTTTGTAGATTAACACCAGATTTCCCTTTGATGTAATTCCAGAATGCACAGCTTCTTGTTTTATGATGATCGTATTGGGTGACAGAATGGTGAAAATGAATTTATAATAGCTCGGTGGATTATATTATCCCACATATTTGATGTTAAAGCAATTTGTGTTATGATTCATCGGGTTCTTAGTTACATTTGGGTTGGTTTTTAATAAGAGATTTCATTAGGCACTGTTAGACTGACACTGACTAGACTAGACATGAGAGGAGCATGGATGGTGACGTGGAGCTTTATGTTGATACTGGTTGTACCTTATCTGACCAATAACTAAGCTAAGAGAACTAAGAACCTGATGATCCACGCATAATAATAATACACAACTTATATTGTTTTAAGATTGGATGACTATTAAGATAATGACAATCAGCTATAAAGATTCTTGTTTCCTAATTTATCAAAATAGTAGTTAATTTGTACAGTATGATTATTTATTTATTTTTTATTATTATTATTATTTGTCATTCTAGTTCATTAGCTCTCGCGTGGTCAGAGTCATATTCCAGGAAGGTGGCTATGGCTCCCATCAATACGCAGTCATTCCAAGCACGGAAGCACTTAATCATCATAATATTTTTTTTTAAAGAAAAAAGCCCGTTGTTACCTACCTAATCATCACATATGGCTAGCTCTGGCTCATCAAGTATGACAAAAAGAGTTCAATCAATCAACCTAAGTCAAAATAATCCAAATTCAAGGAAATATTTCTCGCAAAATATGAGCATAACTGAAAATAACAACTACTTGGAATTACAAACAGCAGAAAATATTTCTCACATAATGCGATTTACGTATTTTATTCCCTTTGTGTTTTTTCAAAAAATAAAAACAAAAAAAAGGAAATTGTACAAACGCTCTTTGTAGTTTTGTCTATTGATGATCAACTGCCGCGGATACATACTATTACAATACAAAAAAAAAAAAAACTACTGTTGTACTCATGTTCTCGGAGAAACGGTGAATGTTATTTATTGCTTATATCGGTCATACAGAATAATGGGATGTAGATCTACATTATTCCTGACTTGATTAGAATCCGAGGCGATTTGTACGAATTGTCTATAGTCCAATACGATATGCAACGGTGCTACAACTCGGTTCACTTGTAGCTCTCCACCAGTCCACTTAATTATTATTTTAATAAACTGATATTAATTAAAAGAAAGAATGTTATCTGACTTGAGCGAAAATATATATATTATCGTCAACTTAATTGGTCATGTCTCGTATGTATCTCGTATCATTTGCTTTGATTTGATCCAAGAGGGGAGAAAGAGTTTATATAGCATGCTATAGCACAAATATAAACCCAGAAAGTAGAAAATAATTAAGTAAAAATGACATAAATTCGACTTAAAAAGACAAAAAGGAGATGGTGGAGAATCTCGGCCATATGGCGCGGATTTGACTCCCACTATAGGCCTTGTAAAGGAATTTTGACTCTCGCTATTTTGATCCGCGCTATACCATGGTTCTTGAAAAAATCTTAGTCATACTTAAAATTTTTTATTATTAAATTATTTATATTAAAAAATCGGATAGAAAAGAGAAAACATCCAACTAAAAAATGTAAAAATTTATGTATAGGAACCAAGTAGACAAAAAGGCAGAAACATGTGAGCTGATGAGAAGTAGGTCGACCTCCTCCTCTTCATTGTCTTCAATCAATTTTCAAATAAAAAAATATATATATTTGTCGTCAATCAACAAGTAGTCTGCATTTAATGCGCTCCCTTCCATTCCATTCCATACCTGATGAAAAGGATACCAACAAATGAACAAAACAATGCGTAGCTACAATATTTATCACATATAATAATAATGATATAAATATAATATATATATGGTACACAAATGCAAATGCAAATGCTAGCTAGCTATTCCCGAATCCCGACCTCTGTGGGTCCCACCGGATTGAAATTAATAAGAATCCAATGCCAATAGTGAGTTGAGACTTGAGAGTTTCCATGCATGCTTGAGTGACCACGGACTAGTTGGGTTTTGTGGAGACTGAAGAGGAACTGTCTGAGGACTGAGGTGCATTCGGGCTGGGGTACCGTATGCCTGATAATATTATCAGTCGTTGATTCTCTGTAATTATTAGATAGTGAGCTTGCGCCGATGAGTGGGAAAAACAAAAGTAAAAGAGCCAAAAAGGAAAAAAAAAGAAAAAAAAGAAAAGGTAAATACTCAAAGGCTGGAGAAAACAGAGCAATTACAAAACTATTTTATTACTAGTAGAGTCAAAAAGAACAAAAGCTAAAGGTTAATAAAGAAATGTAAAAACGAAGATTAGTGTTTCATAAAAAACCGAGACGCTTGAGATTATAATTTATTCAACGGCGGAACACCACAAAGATGTACCTTCGTATTCACCCAATTAAAAAATTAAATAATTTTCGTACATTTGTATTTATGGAAATCATAAAGACAAAGAATTGTAAAGATATGCTTAATCATAGGAAAATATTTTTAAGATCACATTAAATGTTTAGGACAAAATATTTTTCGTACATTCTATTGGGTTTTTTTCTAACCTACCTAATTTGTTTGGGACAAAAGACTTAATAGTTGTTGTTGTATTATTAAATGTGTCACACCCCGCAGCGGCGGCGTGACCGATTTCCGCCGCAAGAACGTGCTTCGCACGCCCCGCAAGGCTTACTGTTGGGCCACAAGTCAATATGCCATGTTTTAGCATACTAAGCACCATGCACTTAACTATCAACAGTTCAAATACTCCAAGTTGAGGTTATGCTTGTAACATGTGCAAAACAAAATTTCGACAGAGTTTCCTCTGTAATAGACGGCATCCATCCATATAGGCAACATTCACACAGTTTATCAAGTCTTTTCCCAACCCAACCCATCAAGCAACAGTTAGTAAACTTAGCAACTGAAGTTTACACACATACAAGCATATAGTTATACAATCAAACAAGCAACAGTACACCAGTACACAAAACATAGCCTGACGTAATGTACATGGCTTACTTCACCAACTCTTCAGTCCACGCTGCCAAAACCTGGAACCCATGAAAACATGGTACGGTGAGAAAGGAAACCATTTCTCAGTGCGGTATTTAGTTCCAGCCACGCATGAACCCGAAGTCTCATGTTGCGGAACTAAATACACACTGTTTAATATATAAGAACATAGTTTGCACAGTTTATTCATAAAACAGTTAGCAATTCATGCTATGCAATGCAAGGCCAGCTAGCAACGATTATCCGAAATCTGCAAATTCAATTCATACAAAAGCCGGCACTTGTTGGACACCTATCCATGCACAATACTAGGCTGGTTACCAATCAGCCAAGTCATTTCCTTTCCATCAATACAACCAAATAGTACTTAATTGCTGAGAACATTTACCCCCTCATAGTCATGAGTCCCGGAACATAAGCGCTTATCTCACGGCCCTTGGAACAACGGTTCATGACGCCGCTTTTCAAAGATGTAAATGCCATTCATCACACAATTAGCACCGCCATACCATATATCACAATTCAGCCACAATAAAATAAACCATTCAATATGCATGTCATGAGATAACAATCCATCCTATGCACAGTCATGTAGCATATATATATAATATAGCAATTCATTCATGCAGGCTACATGCTAAGTCATGCAAGAACATCAAGCAACATGCATAATGCACTTTAGTTTAGCACAGCAACAAGAGTTAGGGTCCAGGTGAAATCCGCACCTCAAACCTTATACCGCTTTACCCGCCGTTCACTGCTGCGAAGCGCCCGCTTCACCGCTCAAGTCCACCGACTCACCTTGCTCAGGGTCTGGTTCAATTGAACAAAACCTATGTCACAGTCATGCACAAGCACAGCCTATAACTCATGCAACTACGTGGTAAAGGCGCCAAGCCAAACACTGTTGCGTGACTGGTTTGCGGGTGTTCGCCACGCCGCTTCATGGTTTGTCTACCAACCAATGCCAGACCTATGGTGCTCATTAGCACATGGTCAGTTAGGGTGCACCAACAATACTATGCAATGCATCACAATCATCATCCCAAAGGTCTGTTTGAGTCATGGAAACCAGCCACTATACACAACTCATGCACCATCATGAATTTTCCAACCTGTTTTGGGTAAACCAGGGCCAAAATCATGCATGCAACCTTATTCTTTACCTTTCCAATTATCCAGCTATGTCCCAAACACTACTTTCCACTGTCTAATGCCTCAAAACTAAGCTCTAATGGCCTGTTTTGGTAGGGAACAGAACAGATACGAATTTAGCAACAAGAAGGGCATAATTGTCCACACAATTGGGCCAGAGAAAGAGGTAAAGGGGTGGGGACTAGGTGTCAGCAAACCCATCTCCCCCTGCCTAATGACTAAGCAGCTAGGTGTCACTAATCTGTTGGGGCTGGTCAATCAAGTTGGACTGCCTTTTGGTCAGCTCCAAAGGGCACACCACTGGACAGTTCCAGTGTTACATGCATGGGACACCTCCAGTACATACAACCATACATGCCTAAGTACAGATTTCATGACTGGGCAGCTACATTAACAACCACACACTCAAACCGGCTGTAACTGTCATGCGTTACAGCATAATTTGGTCATCATTTTGGTCACAATTTGGGTCATCATACCATGTCATTATACCACGCAATAATTTATTTCAGTTTGGCATACATGATGCATCATACACACATAGTCTGATTGTAAGGCAACCGTTATCACAGCGGGACTTATACCGTTTCCAACCATGCTTTACATGACTGCACTAGTGTCTAGACAGGGACGGGGGTATATTTACATGGGTCTCTAGTCAGTCAAGGTCTCAATCACCACCACCCCCCTAATAGACAGGATGCAATTTGGAGCAACACATAGTACCGTATTTACCAACCCCTGAATTTCCCCCACGCTCTAAGGCCTGGTTGCATGGTGTTTACATGACAGGGACACCGTCAGACAGCCGTATCTCACATTCCTCCCCCCTTAAGAATCCGTTCAGTCCTCTGAACGAATCGTACCTGAACTCACGAACAACTCAGGGTAACGCTCTCTAATCGTGCTTTCAAGCTCCCAAGTTGCCTCTTTTTCTAAGTGCTGCCCCCACTGCACAAGTACCAGCCTAATGACTTTGGTTCTCAACCGTTGCTCTCTACTGTCCAGAATTCTCATGGGGGCTTCTTCATAGGTTAAGTTGTCACCAAGATGCAGCTGAGAATAATCCAATATATGAGATGGATCACCAACAAACCGTCTCAACTGGGACACATGAAAAACTGGGTGTATTCGGTTCAGCTCATCCGGCAATTTCAATTTATAAGCAACCGCTCCAACTCTTTCTTCCACCGGAAAAGGGCCAACATATCTGGGACTTAACTTCCCTGTCACACCGAACCTGTACACTCCACGCATGGGAGAAACCTTCAACCATACTCTTTCTCCATCCTTGTATTCAACCGGTCGCCTATGCACATCGGCATACCGCTTTTGCCTATCTTGCGCTGCTTTGAGCCTACTCAGGACCACCTTTGTTTTCTCTGAATTTTCAGCCACTAGCTCAGGTCCAGTTGGGACAAAATTGCCCTTGGGTTGCCACCATAACGGTGTACGACATGGCTCCCCATACAACGCCTCATACGGCGGCATGCCAATGCTGGAATGAAAGCTATTGTTGTATGCAAACTCAGCCAAATACAAATGATCAAGCCATGAGCCACCAAAACTCAATGCACACGCCCTCAACATGTCTTCCAGGGTTTGTATAGTGCGCTCCGACTGCCCATCAGTTTGCGGGTGATGTGCCGAACTGAATTTCAGCTTTGTACCCATAGCCTCTTGAAAACTCTTCCAAAAATGAGATATAAACCGGCCATCTCTATCTGAAACTATCTCCTGTGGACAGCCATGATACTTGCAAAAATTTCTAAGGAATATTTCAGCTAATTCCTTAGCCGCAACATCTGCCCGAATCGGTATGAAGCGGGCTACCTTGGTCAGTCGATCCACTATCACCCACACTGCTTCAATCCTTCCCTTTGTCTTCGGAAAACCAGATACAAAATCCATTGTAATAGACTCAAATTTGCTCTTTGGCCGCCTCAAAGTCTGCAACAATCCCGCACTTTTCTTTCTATCGGCCTTTACTTGCTGACAGATTAAACACTTCTCAACAAATCGAACCACTTCTTTCTTCATGCCCGGCCACCAGAAATATTTTCTTAAATCTTGATACATTTTCACCTCACCAGGATGTAAAGCATACCCCGATTCATGCGCCTCAGACAAGATCAACGTCTTGATACCAGCATCATTTGGCACACAAATGCGATTTCTGAACCGCAAAACACCGCTTTCATCTACACGGAACAGGGTCTCCTTCTCAGCTACTGCTCTTTCTTTGAATCTCTTGCAATTATCATCCATTACTTGGGCTGCCTGAATTCTATCATGTAAATCAGGTTGTACCTCTATGGCAGCCAACATTACCGTCATAAGTACGGATGATGTAACACTCACTGTTTGGACCCGGCTCAACATCCGTTGCCCGAGTTCATGTGATACTCCAACCTGCAACTCCATACGCCTCATTTCCTCAAGCAATTTTGGCTCCTGTGTTAATAAAGTCACCGCATTCATTCGACTCTTCCTACTCAATGCACCAGCCACCCAATTAGCCTTACCGGCATGATACAATATCTCTAAATCATAATCTTTCATGAGTTCTAGCCAACGCCTTTGCCTCAGGTTCAATTCTTTTTGTGTGAAAATATATTTCAAGCTCTGATGGTCTGTATAGATTTTACACTTAACTCCATACAAGTAATGCCGCCAAATTTTAAGTGCAAAGATAACAGCCGCAAGCTCTAAATCGTGGGTCGGATAATTCTGTTCATGCGGCCTCAATTGCCTTGATGCGTAGGCTATTACATGCTTTTCTTGCATCAACACACATCCCAAACCCGACTTAGAAGCATCAGTATATACATCATACTCTCGGCCTGAAATCGGCATAGCAAGGACCGGCGCTGTCACAAGCCGATTTTTCAACTCCTGGAAACTTTTCTCTTGCCTTTCTTCCCATACAAACTTTACTCCCTTATGCAACAACTCTGTCAGTGGCTTGGCAATTCGAGAGAAACCAGCCACAAATCGCCTATAATATCCCGCCAAACCCAGGAAACTTCTTATCTCACTCACTGATTTCGGTTGGCTCCATTCAGTCACTGCCTGCACTTTTGATGGGTCCACAGCCAATCCTTCTCCAGAAATTACATGGCCTAAAAATGCCACCTTATTTAGCCAAAATTCACACTTAGAAAATTTACCATACAGCTTGCACTCTCTCAGCCTACTCAATACAATCCTGAGATGTTTGGCATGCTCTTCAAATGATCGGGAATAGATCAAAATGTCATCAATAAAAACCACAACAAAGGCATCCAGAAATTCCTTAAACACCCGATTCATAAGATCCATAAATGCAGCTGGTGCATTCGTTAAGCCAAACGGCATAACCAAGAACTCATAGTGGCCGTACCTCGTACGAAAGGCTGTCTTTTCTACATCACTAGGGCGTATCTTGAGCTGATGATAGCCCGTTCTCAAATCAATCTTAGAATACACCGATGATCCTTGCAGTTGATCAAACAGATCATCAATGCGGGGCAAAGGATAGCGGTTTTTCACCGTCACCTTGTTTAACTCACGATAGTCAATGCATAACCGCAAGGTACCGTCTTTCTTTCTTACAAACAACACTGGGGCTCCCCACGGTGAACTGCTGGGTCTAATGAAACCCTTTGCCAATAGCTCTTCCAATTGCACTTTCAATTCTTTCATCTCAGCTGGGGCCATCCGGTATGGGGTCTTGGATATTGGAGTGATTCCCGGCAGCAACTCAATGCCAAATTCCACTTCTCTATCAGGTGGTACTCCAGCTATCTCATCAGGGAACACATCTCTAAACTCTTTCACCACAGCAATAGTATCAATACTTACTTTTTGTTCAGCCGTTTCACCAATAACTGCAGCCAAGTATGCATCACACCCGGCCTGAACCAGGTTACATGCTTCCACCGCTGAGATAATGATCACAGGGTCTCCAATAGCTTTGCATTTAAACACACAAGAGGCTGGGCTGCCCGCTTGAAATCGGACCAGCCGCTTTGCACAATCGATCACCGCATGATGCCGAGTCAGCCAATCAAAACCGAGTAGTGCATCATACCCGGCTATGTCCAAAACTAACATGTCAGCTTCCAAATCACGCCCATTTATCATCACCTTAAGTCCCTTACAACATTGCAACACCTCTTTAAAATAACCAAGTGGAGTCTGAACACTGAGAGCTCTCTCTTGCGACTTAGTCGGCCAGCCGCAACTCTCCACGAAATCCCTCGCCGCGACCGAATGACTACACCCCGTATCGAACAACACAAAAGCCCTCTGACCTGAAATAAAAACATTACCTGTCATAAGTTCGGTGGGTGCAGTGGAACTTGGATCAGCTTCTTGCTCTATTTCATCTTGTGCCTCTTCAATCACTTCCACCGCATGGACAGCCACACGACCGCCCATTCTGCCACCCCGCCATGCAGGGTTTCCACGCCCTCTACCCGCCACCCCAAAGGCAGGTCCTCCTCTCACGAAACCTTGTTGCACTTTCGGGCACTCATTCTTCCAATGCCCGCTTTCTCCACAATTAAAGCACAAACCTTTAGCAACTCGACATTGTGCCTCTGGATGGGGACTATTACATGTACGGCACCATGTCTTTTGAGTTTGATTACCCATGCCTGTCTTGAATTGCACTGGTGCAGAAGATTGAGGTCCTTTCACATTAGCAACCGGCTTATTAAATGGAACCGGCTTCACAAACTTAGGCTTAACATTTCTGGCCTGTCCCCATCTTTTGCCATGCCCTTCCATTCTTTCAGCTCGATCCATCAGTTCTTGTACTTCATTTTCCCCTGTAGCATCCAATGCTTGGGCAATGTCTGGGTCAAGCCCATTTAAGTATTGCCTGCGGTACAAATACTCATCGCCAGTCACATCCGGTGCATAGCGAGACAGCTCAACAAAGGTGTCATTGTACTGCCCGACTGTTATGCCTTCTTGGGTAAGAGTGAGAAATTGCTGCCTCAGCTTCTCTTTTTGGGCAGAGCTCAAGTATCTTCTAGTAAACACTTGCTCAAACCACTGCCATGGTATTCTTAACTGCTCACCGGTAAAGCTCCTCCTTGCTGTTTTCCACCAGAACCTGGCCGAATTCTCCAAGTACGGAGTGGCTAGCTCAACTTTATTTGCATCCGGAACCCGAACCAACTGAAACTTGTTATTGATACTTTCCAGCCATTCCTCAGCCGCTTTATATCCACCGGTACCATCAAACCTTGGCGGATGCTGGCTACCAAAATCAGCCAATAACCGCCTAAACTCATTGGCTTCATTCACTGGGGCTGTTGGCACTGCTCCAAGTTCATGAGTTAAATAGCGGCCTTGTTCATATGCTGCCAGCAGTCTAACATCAATGGCAGCCTGCCTGCGTATCGTCTCAACCGGTACCGGCTCATCCGGATTTGGCTCTAAGCCTTCATCACCTGCACGGTTGAGAGGGTCACGCTCACGTGCCCTGCTTCCTTGTCCTGCTTCACGTTCCATGGCAACCTGTCCAACTCAAAACCCGTTAACAAGCAGCCACGTAAAGAAAAGGTACCCGACATACCACGGCCCTTAGACCTACCCAAGTCAGACATCCTACAAGTCTGGTTGGGTCATACCATGCTCTGATACCACTTTAGAAACCTGTCACACCCCGCAGCGGCGGCGTGACCGATTTCCGCCGCAAGAACGTGCTTCGCACGCCCCGCAAGGCTTACTGTTGGGCCACAAGTCAATATGCCATGTTTTAGCATACTAAGCACCATGCACTTAACTATCAACAGTTCAAATACTCCAAGTTGAGGTTATGCTTGTAACATGTGCAAAACAAAATTTCGACAGAGTTTCCTCTGTAATAGACGGCATCCAGCCATATAGGCAACATTCACACAGTTTATCAAGTCTTTTCCCAACCCAACCCATCAAGCAACAGTTAGTAAACTTAGCAACTGAAGTTTACACACATACAAGCATATAGTTATACAATCAAACAAGCAACAGTACACCAGTACACAAAACATAGCCTGACGTAATGTACATGGCTTACTTCACCAACTCTTCAGTCCACGCTGCCAAAACCTGGAACCCATGAAAACATGGTACGGTGAGAAAGGAAACCATTTCTCAGTGCGGTATTTAGTTCCAGCCACGCATGAACCCGAAGTCTCATGTTGCGGAACTAAATACACACTGTTTAATATATAAGAACATAGTTTGCACAGTTTATTCATAAAACAGTTAGCAATTCATGCTATGCAATGCAAGGCCAGCTAGCAACGATTATCCGAAATCTGCAAATTCAATTCATACAAAAGCCGGCACTTGTTGGACACCTATCCATGCACAATACTAGGCTGGTTACCAATCAGCCAAGTCATTTCCTTTCCATCAATACAACCAAATAGTACTTAATTGCTGAGAACATTTACCCCCTCATAGTCATGAGTCCCGGAACATAAGCGCTTATCTCACGGTCCTTGGAACAACGGTTCATGACGCCGCTTTCCAAAGATGTAAATGTCATTCATCACACAATTAGCACCGCCATACCATATATCACAATTCAGCCACAATAAAATAAACCATTCAATATGCATGTCATGAGATAACAATCCATCCTATGCACAGTCATGTAGCATATATATATAATATAGCAATTCATTCATGCAGGCTACATGCTAAGTCATGCAAGAACATCAAGCAACATGCATAATGCACTTTAGTTTAGCACAGCAACAAGAGTTAGGGTCCAGGTGAAATCCGCACCTCAAACCTTATACCGCTTTACCCGCCGTTCACTGCTGCGAAGCGCCCGCTTCACCGCTCAAGTCCACCGACTCACCTTGCTCAGGGTCTGGTTCAATTGAACAAAACCTATGTCACAGTCATGCACAAGCACAGCCTATAACTCATGCAACTACGTGGTAAAGGCGCCAAGCCAAACACTGTTGCGTGACTGGTTTGCGGGTGTTCGCCACGCCGCTTCATGGTTTGTCTACCAACCAATGCCAGACCTATGGTGCTCATTAGCACATGGTCAGTTAGGGTGCACCAACAATACTATGCAATGCATCACAATCATCATCCCAAAGGTCTGTTTGAGTCATGGAAACCAGCCACTATACACAACTCATGCACCATCATGAATTTTCCAACCTGTTTTGGGTAAACCAGGGCCAAAATCATGCATGCAACCTTATTCTTTACCTTTCCAATTATCCAGCTATGTCCCAAACACTACTTTCCACTGTCTAATGCCTCAAAACTAAGCTCTAATGGCCTGTTTTGGTAGGGAACAGAACAGATACGAATTTAGCAACAAGAAGGGCATAATTGTCCACACAATTGGGCCAGAGAAAGAGGTAAAGGGGTGGGGACTAGGTGTCAGCAAACCCATCTCCCCCTGCCTAATGACTAAGCAGCTAGGTGTCACTAATCTGTTGGGGCTGGTCAATCAAGTTGGACTGCCTTTTGGTCAGCTCCAAAGGGCACACCACTGGACAGTTCCAGTGTTACATGCATGGGACACCTCCAGTACATACAACCATACATGCCTAAGTACAGATTTCATGACTGGGCAGCTACATTAACAACCACACACTCAAACCGGCTGTAACTGTCATGCGTTACAGCATAATTTGGTCATCATTTTGGTCACAATTTGGGTCATCATACCATGTCATTATACCACGCAATAATTTATTTCAGTTTGGCATACATGATGCATCATACACACATAGTCTGATTGTAAGGCAACCGTTATCACAGCGGGACTTATACCGTTTCCAACCATGCTTTACATGACTGCACTAGTGTCTAGACAGGGACGGGGGTATATTTACATGGGTCTCTAGTCAGTCAAGGTCTCAATCACCACCAACCCCTTAATAGACAGGATGCAATTTGGAGCAACACATAGTACCGTATTTACCAACCCCTGAATTTCCCCCACGCTCTAAGGCCTGGTTGCATGGTGTTTACATGACAGGGACACCGTCAGACAGCCGTATCTCACAAAATGTTTATAAAAAATTAGAGATCTCTAATTTATTTTAAAATTAAATGTGTGTAAAAAATTTGCAGGCGGATTTGGGTATTGGAATTATTAAATAGAATAGGAGTTGTTTTGTGGTGGGAAGCGGCGCAGATGCCGGTGTGAGCAGAAGGTCCAAAGGGATAAAATAATGAAGAATCCTGGGGATACGTGATGATATAATAATATAATATAATATAATATAAGGGGGCAACTTAAAAGAAAGAAAGATAGAAGTGGTAAATGAAGGAATTAGGATTTATAATTAGGGGAAAGAGATTTGCAGGGCGTAATTAGGATTTATAATTGGTTAGGAGAGGAAAATGAAGGAAAATAATAAGAGTAACAGAGTGGTAAATGGTAAAATGGTAAAAAGGGGACATTTGACGATTTGACCTGTGGCTGTCAGTGTCACTCAGTCAGTCTCTCTGTCTCTGGTGCAGTGGTGCTTGCTTTTCTTCTTTTTTGAGCCTTGCGAAATTTGAAGTTTGAACTCTGCTTGTTTCACTACTTGTACTTGCTTTTCTTTTGTTTTTGTTTTGCGAAAAGGCTTCGAGTTTGGCGCTCGCTCTCGCTCTCTCTCTCTCATTATATTTGTCTCTATCTAAATTCTAAATTAAATGAATGCAATATAATGTAATGTGCGCATGTGAATGTGAATGTGAATGTGAATGTGAATGTGATCTGATAGAGAGAGAGAGAGAGAGAGAGAGAGAGGACAAGACCAGACCAACCTCCCAAATCCCAAGTCCCAATCTCCTCCATTCTCCGTTGAAGTTGAACTGAAGATGGTAACAATGGCGCCACCTCTCTCGCTCTCGCTCTAATTTACTGACCAGTGACTAGTACTGTTACTGTTCTTTTCTTTTGGGAATTGGGAACTGGGAATTGGGAATTGGGATCCATCTCAAGGAACAACCCTACTTGTTCCGTTAATTGAAATTCAGAGCGGCAAAATGGAGCAGTATGAGGTTTTGGAGCAGATTGGCAAAGGCGCATTTGGCTCTGCTCTTCTCGTCAGACACAAGGCCGAGAAGAAGAAGTGAGTCTCTCTCTTTGTCTGTCGCTCTCTCTCTATTTGGCAAAATGGAGAAGTAATTCTCTCAATTCTAAATCCTCTCTCAGGTATGTCCTCAAGAAGATTCGCCTCGCCCGACAAACTGAGCGCTGCAAGAGGTCTGCTCACCAGGAAATGCACCTCATCTCTAAAGTCAGCAATCCCTTCATCGTCCATTATAAGGATTCCTGGGTTGACAAGGTAACCTTTTTCTCTTCTTTCTTTTTTTTACCAACCTTAACCTCTCATATATTCATACCATATGCATGCAACACAGGGTTGTTATGTCTGCATCGTCATTGGTTACTGCGAGGGAGGAGACATGTATGCATTCTTATTTTTCTCATCTCTTCCACTCCACTTTCACCATTCTTATTTTCCCTCTTTTACCCCTTTACATTCTTCTCTTCTGCCTCCACACAGGGCTCAAGCTATCAAAAGGGCTAATGGAACCCTTTTCTCTGAACAGGTTCCTTACTCAACCCAAAAACCCTTTTCTCTTCTTCTTTATTATATACACACATCTTCAAAATAAAAATACTCTCTTATTCGAGCAGAAGTTGTGTAAGTGGCTGGTTCAGTTGCTAATGGCTTTGGATTATCTTCATAATAATCACATTCTTCATCGTGATGTCAAGGTTCTTTTTCTTAATCATTGCTTCTATTTTTACAATTTAAACATAATGCCATACTTATATTCTTTTTGCTCAATTTTACAAACATACCTTGTCTATTTTTTTATTTCAGTGCTCCAATATTTTTCTTACGAAAGATCAAAGCATACGCCTGGGTAAGCAACCTTTTCTTCTATGATCCTCCATCATTTTTTTTACATAATGTTCATAAAAGTGAATGCACTAATTATAACTTTTCATTTGCAATTGTAATTAGGCGACTTTGGCCTTGCAAAGATATTGACGTCTGACGATCTTGCCTCTTCTGTGAGTTCCCTACGATTCATTCTCCTAAAAAGTTACTATGATTAATCTACCCAGTAAAATTTGTACAATAAATTTCTGGTAACTTCTAATTGTAGGTTGTTGGCACACCGAGTTACATGTGCCCAGAGCTTCTTGCTGATATACCTTATGGCACCAAGTCTGACATCTGGTCTCTAGGTAAGCTCAATAGCAATTTATTTGTAAAATTATTTTTGTGTTCTTGTGTGGAAAGCATTTTCGTATTAATTGGCTTTAATATGTACTTCAGGTTGTTGCATATATGAAATGACTTCACTCAAGCCAGCTTTCAAAGCTTTTGTAAGCTTTTCAAACCCCATGTTGAAAACTCATTAGCTCTTATAGATATCATTTGGTTTTATTTCAAGAATCTGCTGAACTGATAACATGACTTGATATATATATATTTTTTTAATCAGGACATGCAAGCATTGATTAACAAAATTACTAAATCAATAATTTCTCCTCTACCAACCACATACTCTGGTGCATTGTGAGTTCATTCTTGTCTGTGGATTTTTCTTTCATTATATCTAATTGGATAAAATTGATGTGCAAACAAATATGTGCCCATACCATCAAATATCATGTATTTTCCGGTAAAATGAGTGATATCTCACATATTCCTGTGAAACTGAAACTTTATAAATATTAGGCAGAACCATCTGCTAATTTCACAAACTCTTTTATATCTCTCTTTTTTTTGTTTAATGTAGAGGACCTAGAGGTTAAAAGATGCAGTGTTACTTTGATCATTTGTCAGAGCAAATGATTTGTCATGGGTTTGTGTTTGTGGAAAGGGGAGCGCGGGGGGTTGTAAAAACATACATTATTTAATAGGATTTAAATTGTGTTCTGGGGAACACCTGGGGGTGGGTGGGGTTTACACAGGTATCTGCTCCTGCTAATGCTTTAAAATTCCATTTCTGTCACACTTTTGGAAATTCTATCTAAGATGGTCAACTTCTCTTGTTATTGCAGTAGAGGACTTATTAAAAGCATGTTGCGCAAGAGCCCTGAGCACCGGCCAAGCGTAAGTCTTATTTTCCCACTTTATCGGGCATGATTAGTGTTTAAAATTATGGAAATGGTTACGATGTTTTTAAGGGGTTTTACAAGCCCTGCTTGTTAATTTTAGTTTATTAGCATGTGTACCTCACATTTCTATTGCAATTAAAAGCTACCCTGCCAGTATGAGATCATTTGCAGGCATAAAAAAACTCAACCATTAAATTGAAGGGCAAGTCATATGTAATAACGATGCATGTATTTTATCTTATTAAGGCAGCCAAATCTATTCATAGAAGCTCATGCAATGTAAGGTAACTTCATTTAATTTTAAATGATTGCATTTGAATTATGTCTTCAGATTATACCATAAGGCCAGTTTTAGTTAAATATTGTATCGAGCATGTTCGGTGTAATTACTGTACTCACAACTGGCAAAAATTTATGGGCCTTTTGTAAATCAGCTGGCATAGAAAGTATAATAAATGGAGTGTGGTCGGTGAAACAGCATTCAACAA